>CM066250.1:4356126-5031855 GCA_033675135.1 Frankliniella intonsa
CGGAGCTGTAGGCCGGGATAGGCTGGGGCCAGCGGCAGAGGGAGGGGTAGGGGAGAACGTCGGAGGAATGCGCCTGGCTGGCAGCAACGGTTGTCGGCCAAGCAATCAGGGCTGCGGGGGCGGGGCGGGGCGGGGCTGTCAGCGAAAAGAGGAAAGAGGGGGGGGGGAGGGGGCACCATCATATCCACCCCCTGCCTGCCTTCGTCCCCTACCCCCACCGCACCCCGGTGGACTCTCAAGGTCACGCCGCGCCGCGCCACGCCACCGTCAGCAGGGTGCAAGGTAATAGGGGTGGGACCTGCTCCGCTCCTCCAGCTCGGCGGGGCGGGGCGGGGCGGGGCGGGGCGGGGCGGGGTGGGGCGGGAGGTGGCTCCTTGGCTCAGCGGGAGAAGCTTGTTAAGAGGTTGAACCAAGAGTCCCTGTTAGGGACGTCGCGGCGGCCACAGCGCCGGCTGCCTCAGGCGCAGGCGGGCGTCGCGACGCGCCCTGGCAGACCCCATAGAGGAGCCACGCACTGGTAAAACAAATGTTTTGCACACTTACGCGTCGAATTTGCACATTACATGGCGTCGAGAATAACCAAACATCGCGTACTGTCTAGGTACTAAACGTTTCGTAACGAGCACACAAGTGCACACTTGGGCCCACATCCTAGGCATAATGTTACAATGGGATACTTCGAGAAACTGTACACCACACGGCGTGCAGCAGCTGACCAAACGTCTCGACAAGTGTAGAGCAAATGCACACCAGTTGACGTTTAGATCAGCTCGACACCACCAAGTGTTTAAATTTTGCACATTTAAAACTAAACACCAATTGATATGCAGAACTTAACATTTTTTTTTCCAGTGGCGTTATTCATTTCCTTTACAAACTGCGATACGTTTTTTTGTCAGTGACCTGCCCCACCCCGACTGGCAGCCCTCCCTTCAAGCTCTATAGCTGCGCGCGCGACAAGCACCGCAGCCAGGCTGCTTCTGCTGCCTCTTCGGTTCGCTTCAAGGATAGAATAAGCCCCCAGCCCAGCCCTTCGTTTTTCTTCAATCATTCCCCACCAGCAGCCCACTGCAAATCTCCTCAAAGGCTTCTCCGTTCCTCCAGCCCCCATCCCCTTTCTGCTCGGCTCGGCCACCCGAGCGGTCACCGCCAGGCCGGCACCAGACCACTTGAATATTTATACTTTCAATAACTTTTGCAATTGAATCTTCAGACGCTGCATTTGCCTCAATCCCCAAGCAGCCGCCGCGCTCTCTCTTCTCCCTCAAAGAAATGGGAGCGACTTCACCGCGTCTCCTCCCGCCCCTCGGCAGCCCTTCGAGATATCGCGGTCACGGGCAAGGGTGGCGAGGGAGCAACTCCCGCCAACTAACAGGAGGAAGGCATGTACTTCCGGCGTCGTATTTTTAAAACTGCGACGTGTTATGAATTCATTTCCAAAAGTTGTCGGCGGCAAGCAGGCAAAGGACCTCAGTCGGACTGGGCCGGGCCGGGCCGGGCCGGGCGCGAGGCGAGCGGCGGCCGCAGCATAGCTCCAGAAGTCATCTTTTCTTTTCATTATTTTTAATGGATTAATAACACTCGTCTCCCCTTCCTCCACGAGGCCAGGCCGGCCAGGCCGACCCGACACTCCCGACCCCAAGACCACTCCCTTCATTTCACAAGTAAAGCGACTTTCCTCGCATATTTCTGTCTTCCCCGCCCACCCAACCCCCAATTCCGCGGAGACTAATATTCTTAATTTCTTTAATTTTCTGGTGGAAACCTCTGCCTTCCAGAGAGAGAGAGAGAGAGAGAGAGAGAGAGAGAGAGAGAGAGAGAGCACGACAGGGCAGGGGCGCCACCAGAGAGCGCCTTTGACGAACGCTCCCTCTCTTCCAGTACTGACACACTATTGAGGTACAGTACGACGGGGTGCTCCACATGCATCTATCCGACTCTCTCTGGTTCCTCCCCCCCCCCCCCCCCCTCGTCTCGTTTCGATCCAACATGGGAATGCTCAGTAATTGGATGTCCCAAAAGTGCGAAGCGAATCAGGCGTGGCGTGGCGTGGCGGGGCGCGGAGCTGCGTGCCGCGGCGGAACGGATAACACGCCGCCCCGCCCCGCCCCGCCCCACCCCGCGCCCTCGGGCCGTCGCTGGTGAAATATTTAGTGCGTTCTCGTCTGATGATCGTGTTATCTGAAGAGGATGACCCCGCCCCGGCGGAGAGGACCGCGCCCGGCCCGGCCCGCCCCGGAGAGGATCAATTGCGTTCGCTTGCTCTTGCTCTCTCTCTCTCTTGGTCTCTTTCTCTCTCTCTCTCTCTCTCTCTCTCTTGGTCTCTTTCTCTCTCTCTCTCTCTCCCTCTTGTTCCCCCCCTCCCCCTCCATCTTCTTTTTCTCTCGCGCAGAGACAGCAGCCCAAGCAGCTCAAGATCGAAAGGGTACCATAAACCGACGATAGTTACGCTTGCGTAGAAAAACACCTCTTCACGTCCAAATTTTTAAACGGAGAAGAAAGAAGAAAAGACTAGAACGGAACACCCAGCAGCAGCAGCCTATTCTCACGGAGATTTGAAAGAGGTCATGTATCGGACAACACTAAACGAACCACTCACAGCGGGTTCGCCGCGGTCCCCCCCATCGCGCATTTTTTTTTTCTAACACTCCTACACCATAAAAACACGAGTCAGAGACGCGGCAAAAAGGACCGACCCGAAAAGCAGAGTACAGTACGGGGGAGAACACGGAATCGCGTAAGAAGAGAGGGAGAGAGGGAGAGATCCGGCAAAGAGAAGAAAAAAAATGCGGACGGGACCGCCACACTACGCCGCGCCGCAGCGTGTGTGAGGACCAACGAAAGCAATTATGTCGAACAATGCGCGCAATTTAAGCCACAATTTTCGCATTTGCGGCGCGGGGCGGGGCGGCGCGGGGCGAGCAGGGGCTAGCCAGACCAGCACCGCCTAAGAGCCTTATCCCCTCACCTCCCTGTCCTCCCAGAGGGAGCGACGGCGCGGGCGCGGCGGGGCGCGGCGGGGCGCGGCGGGGCGGGGCGCGGCGGGGCGGGGCGCGGCGGGGCGGGGGGGGGCGGGGCGGGCGGGGGCGTGGCGGAGCGAAGCGAGCCATGGAGCATCACTGGGCCGTACCGGCTAAAACGGATTCCTTTCCAAAGAGCGACATTAACCGGTCTAAACGGCGCATCTCCTCTCCTTTCCTTTACCTCCGCGTGCAGCACCGCGCCGGTGAGGCCCATGACCCTCTTCACCGCCCTGAGAGCTCAGGCCAGTGCCCGGCGGCCAGGCCAGGCGGGCCCGAGCGAGGCGCGGCAGGCAAGCGAGAGCGCCACCCCCGCGCCCTAGCGGTGGGTGCGGCCGCCCACCCGGCAGGTGTCGGGGGCAGGGAGAGAGAGGGAGACAGAGAGAGGGAGAGAGAGAGAGGGAGAGAGAGGGAGAGAGAGCAAGAGAGAGGGCAGGGCGAATGGCCCCCGGAAACGATTCCGTCCAGAATGAGGGGCGGAAGGGAAGGACATTCCTTTGAGGTCGGCTCGGCTCGGCTGGGCGGCGCGCGGCCGGCAGCGGCGCTAAACCGCCCTAAACCGAACCACTCTGCAGCGGCGGGGCGGGGCGGGGCGGGGCGGCCCTTCACCGCCGTTGCGGACTAGTGCTGGCCGGGGCGGGGCGAGAGGACACGCGGCGCGGGGTGTTCCGCAAGTAGCGGTGTTCCACTCCGCCCCGCCTCGCCCCACCCTCCTGCCCCGCCGTAATTATTTGTCCATCCGCTCGGCTCGACGGCGTCACCTCGGAATGGGGCGGGGCGGGGCGGGGCGGGGCGGGGCGGGGCGGGGCGGGGCGGGGCGGGGCGTCCCGCGTGCCGCCATCTGACAGCGACTGTCACTCTGCAGGGCCGACAGCGCTCTCGAGCTGACTGCCACTGATAAGAGTTGACACAGCGCGCGTGTCCAGCCGCGGGGCGGGGCGGAACACCCCCGCGCGCATCTCCTCCGGCGGGGCCGCGACAGCTGCACGTCCCCCGAGGCCAGGCCAGACCTCCGCCTCCTCGGCCGCGACGCGCCGCGCCAAAACGTCGCTGTCAATAGATTTTTCCGGGAGGAAAAGTGATACTGCACAAGTGGGTCGGGGCGCGGCGAGGGGCGAGGGGCGAGGCGGAGCGGGGCCGTCCGGTCTAGGAGGAGGAGGAGGAGGAGGAGGAGGAGGAGGAGGAGGAGGAGGAGGAGAAGGAGGAGGAGGAGGAGGAGGAGGAGGAGGAGGAAGGGGATCGCATTGGATCCATTATTGCCGCCGACGACAAAGACAGCTGGCATTAAATGTGTGCGGAGGCCGGGCGGGGCGGGGCGGGGCGGGGCGGGGCGGGGCGGGGCGGGGTGCGCGGATTAGCGGGCTATGGGTCAGGCAGGGCAGGCGGTGAGGCGCGCACACGCCCACATCCCACAGGGCGGCCGCGGCCGTCATATGGTCTAAAGCGACCTCAGACCGCGCGCAGGGTTTAAACCGGGCCGCTTGATAAGCCTATAAAAAAAAAACGGTAAGATGACGAGGAAGAGGGATCCGAAGGATGTGGGTGTGTGTGTGTGAGCGCGCCCCTAGGCGTGTGTGTCTGTGTGTGCGAGAGGCTTGTGTCTATATTTGTTCAGTTCAGCAAAAATATAATGTGCTTCTCGAACCCTACATGCCGGCGGGCTGCATACAGCCCCCTTGCAACGTTGAATTATGTAGTTGACTTCGGAATGAGATTATCAGACCGTACAAAGGCCAGAAAATTGAAAAAAGGAAAAGAGAGACAGGATAACCATACCGCTCGGTCTAAAAATGTCCTCCACGCTCGCAAACGAATGTATTCCGCCGACGCGTCCCACTGCGCTCCCCTCTGCCCTGCCCTCATCGCAGCCCTTACCGCCAATAACACATATTCCCTCGTCAAAATGATTTTTCGAGAGAGGGGGAGGAGGGGGTATTAACAAGATGATGCAGATGCCCTCGAGCAGAGAGAGAGAGAGAGAGAGAGAGAGAGAGAGAGAGAGAGAGAGAGAGAGAGAGAGAGAGAGAGAGAGCTGGCGCTGTGCAGATCAGAGAGGGGTGCGGGGAGGCTGAGGCATGTGCTGCAGAGGGGCGACAAGTGAGTGACGTGACACTCTTGGAGCATTGTCCGAGGTCGCCCCGCCCTGCCCCGCCCTGCCCCGCCCCGCCCCGCCCACCCCCTCTGAGCACCGCACTGCTAGCACGCAACCCCGCATACGTGTCCGCCGCGGGGGAAGACGGGATGGTCTATCTCCAAAGTCGTATAAGAGTGAGAGAGAGGGAGGCAGCCGAGTTGCGCAAGGGAAGACCAACCCTCCCTCCAGCCCGTCCCGTCTACCCCCCACCCCCGCCTCTCCCTCTCCCTCCCTCTCTCTCTCTCTCTCTCTCTCTCTCTCTCTCTCTCTCTCTCAGCCCCATCACACCGCACAGTCGCGCCGACATCACTACCAGAGTCCCGCCCCGCTCTACTCCGCCTCAATTCAAGTGCCTCGGGATGACTTTTCCGCGACGGAGCAGTTCAGTTCCGCCGCCAAGTTCGGCAAAGGTAATCGAGGGGATAACGCAAGATGTCGAGACGAATATTTCTCCTGAGCCGCGTGGCGGTGGCGTGGAGGGACGGGACGGGCCGAGGCGGGGCGGGGGCGCGGGGGCAAGGGCCACCACGAGCCCCCGCCCCGCCCCGCCCCACCCCTCCGAGGTTAGATAAATTACCTTCCATCCCATTCCCAACCGAAGCAGGTCCCCGGTTAGCCCCGCCCCGCCCCGCCCCGCACTGCTCGCCCTGATGGTACGATACTCTTTCCTCCTCGAGGCGATGCTCAAAGGCCACACCGGCCGGCCGGCCGGCAGGGGGGGGGGGGGGGGGGGGGGCAGCAGCAGGTGTAGAACAAGTAGTACAGTGCAGTCCTGCATGTCTGCCCGCCGGGCCGGGCAAGCCACTGACCCCGTGCCCGAGGCGAAGGCCAGGGCAGGGCAGGGCGTGCCGGGGTGGGGTGGGGTGGGGTGGGGTGCCCCCTCACCCTTGTCGCGGTCAAGACGTCCCCAATCAGGCTGCCCCGCCCGCGCCGCCCCACCCCACCCCGCCCCAAGCCCAGCAGGCGTAATAACACAGTCATTATTGATTAGGGCTCCTTTTATCAACCCGACAGCTGACCCCACCCCACCCCACCCTGTTTAGGCAGCCCGCCCCGCCCCGGCCCGCCCCGCCCGCTGCACCCCGCATGTCCGCGCGCGCGCGCACACACATACTTGATGGTGATGACGATGATGAGGGACTGGCGCGGGCGGCTTTGAAACCACGCGGCTGGAACGGACTTAAAAATTCGGATGGCTTCATTTTTCGGAGCGACGTGGCCGCGGCGGCGGTGGGGAGGGGGAGGGGGGCGGAGGGGAGGGAGGCGCGGGGGAGGAATACCTGCTGCTGCATAATGCAGACGCCGACAGACGGGAGAGTGATTAGCGCGCCTCGTATCAGCGACAATTAGGGAGCTCATGCGGGGGAGGGAGGGGGGGAGCACTCAGCGGCGACACTATGAGCAAGTAAGCGGCACTGAGTGCAACGCACCGCATGCATAAGGGCGGGCCGGGGGGGGAGCCGGGGCGGGGCGGGGGCGGCGCGGGCGGCGCGGGGCGGCGCGGGGCGGCGCGGGGGCGGCGCAGGGGCGACGCGGGGGCGGAGCGGGGGGCGGAGCGGGGGCGGAGCGGGGGCGGCGCGGGGGCGGAGCGGGGGCGGCGCGGGGGCGGCGCGGGGGCGGAGCGGGGGCGGAGCGGGGGCGGAGCGGGGGCGGAGCAGGGGTGAGAGGTAAGGGCGTACAAGGGCAACGCAGAGCGAAGACTGGTGTAGTAAGGTACGGCAGGACGTAGTTGTGAGAGGTACCAGCATGTAATTATAGGAGGTAGCAGAGGACGTAGTTATACGAGGTAGCAGTGGACGTTGTTACAGGAGATAGCAGCATGTAGATATAGGAGGTAGAAGGACGTAGTGATAGGTGGTAGCAGAGGACGTAGTTATACGAGGTAGCAGGAGGTAGTTCTTGGAGGACGTATAGCAGGCCTCAGAGCAGCCTATGGCAGTCACAGGACACACCTGGCCAGATGTAGCCCGCGGCCACCAAGCCCAGCCCCTTCCTCCCTCCCTCTAGCTGCCTAACTACGCAATGCACCGTTAGCGCAAAACGGCGGTAAATATTCCTTTAATAAAAATACGATACGCCGTCAAGATAAACCGCGCGCCAAAAGACGTATTGCTTTCTCTTGTCGGAGCCAAGATACGGAATCAAGAAAAAGAGAAATTGTTATGGAGAGTAATAAGTATAAAAGTAATAAAAACGCAATACACGCCTCATTACCTTTCTCCTCACATTTCCAGTACCCCGCCGCGCGGCCAGTGAGAGCGCGGGAATGACCTGACCACAACTAGCCCCCCCCCCCCCTCTCCGCCACCACCCCCGATGAAACGCGATAAGAAAACACCCAGAAACCGTACAAACAATGTTATCGAAATTTAGTCATCTCTTTTCTCTTTTCCCTCTCTTTTGCCTCAGTCTCACGCTTGCACGACGTCCACTAACACGCGCACGCACGCACGCCTGACAAGTGAGACCGCGCGGACCAATCACGTGACAGCTGCGGGTCTGCAACCAGAAAAATGAAAAGTTGTGGCAACCATCTTGTGGTTCCTTCAGGGACAACCATAAAATATGGTTGAGACAACGATCAGCCAGTGGCGAAGACTGGATTTTTGGTTAATACAAATGTCCTATTGTTGCCGCAACCATATTTTATGGTTGTCCCTGAAGTAACCATACGACGGTTGCTGCAGCTTTACATTTTTCTGGGTGTGCCTACCCGTTCTGCCCGTAAGGCGCCACGCGTATTTTCTGCTACGCCCGGGTGCGTCGTGTGCGGATGACGATGCGTGAGAGATTGCTGCCCCGCCCCGCCCCGCCCCGCCCCGCAACACCCCGTTATTAAAACCACCCCTTGCCATGCAGCAGGCGCCACGACGCGTCACAGCACCCTGCCGCCACCACGGCCTCGGGCGTCAAGGAGAGAACACCGGCCGGCTCGCAGGGCGGGGCGGGGGGGGGGGGGGGGGGGGGGGGTGACTGTCGCCGTGTCAGCAGCGTCCACAACCTCTCGAGGAAGTGTGCGATGACATCACATCTTACATGCACAGTGTTACCAGGGCAAGAAATGCCCACGATCCACCTGTGTGATGCGGGTGGTATCAACGCCTAATTATTATTTTTTTTTTTTCTTCTTCCTCTGGCAACACTGCGCAGCCCTGCCGGGTCCGACTCTTGCAAAACTCGGTTGCACTGAAAAATGCTTGCGAAGACTTTTCAAGCATTGCATTATGAACTAATTCTTCGAAAGCTTGCGAACTATTTCTTCGCACTTCAAAAAAATGTTTTACAAGAATTACCATAAGCATGCGAAGAAATGCTTTGCAACGCGAAACATTTCTTTGCAATAACACTAATAACGGATATTGTTCGCAAATTTTGCAACGAATTTCGTTTGCAAGCATTTAACAGTGTTCCTTACCAATGCAACAACTTCCCTCTTTAGCCTGCTGCTAATACACACTTTATTTTACCCGAGTGTTGACCTCTCTACTCCTCTTCCTCCTCCTCCCGTCCTCCCCCGCATTGTATATACACGTACCCCCACCCAACCACCTCCCCCTTAACAGTACTGCCCTGCAACTCACGCCCCCATACCCCCTACACCCCCCCCCCCCCGCCCCAGAGCTTCGCACGCACACACTCCAACACACGCACGCGCGCGCGCGCCAATTTTGTATTATCGTATCAGTCGGACGGAAAGCCAACACGGCGCGGGGGCGAGGAAAATCGATACGGCACGCTATATAGCTCGAGTGCGAAGCTATGGCGGGGGCGGCGCGGGGGCGGGAGCGGGGGCGGGGTGGGGGCGGGGGCTCGTGCACGTGCAAACTGAGAATAGCACGAACACTAACCGGTACGCCAACGATGCCACCACCAGATTTCTCTCGCGCCCACTTTTTCCTGGTATTCAGTATCGATTTTCTTTCTCTTTTTTCATACCCTTTTCAGAAAAGTGACACCCGTTGACGCTGTAAGCGGCGCAGTGCGGCTAAAGTGTATAGAGGCCGCACGTGAAAATGATTCCGCGATAAATGGCGAGGACTGCTCATGGCGCGGAACACTCGGATAACACTGTGGGGCGCGAAACCCTTCGCCCCGCCTCATCCCGCCCCGCCCCGCCCCGCCCCGCCCCACCACGGCTTGCCGCGCGCGCCCAAAACTCCTCACGGCTCATTCTCAACTTCTTGTCGATGAACGGCGCGCTCGCATTCGCCGTGACATTTGACTAAACGGGGTGGTTATCCGTCACCCCGACCCGGCCCGGGACCCCCGCCGAGCTCAACCCCTTGCGGCTGGCGCTCCGCCCCACCCCGCCCCGCCCCGCCCCGCCCCACCAGGGCCAGACCACATCATAGTGTGTAATTAATACATGTCCAAGATAACGTCCTTACTGCCCCCAAATCTCCCTACTGCTGCCCCGCCCCGCCCCCCCCCCCCCCCCCCCCCCCCATCATCCCCCACGGCTTGGCTTATCACGCGTCCCTCTTGTACTTCCTCCACCCGCCCCACCCCTACCCCCACCCCTCCTAACAGAATGGAATGGCTGACCGACCGGTTCCTTTCGGCTACACAGCAAAAACACTGGCAATAAGCACCGGCACGCGAGTAAGTAGCATCACAGCGGCATGGCGGGCCCATGATGGCAACGCCGCTCCATAAAATTAAACACGGTGCGAGATCACGCAGCGCAGCGCAGCAAATGCGAGCGAGTCGGACAACGTAGTCAATGTCAAAATGGGCAAAATTGCCGGTCCAAATTTTAAATAGCACGATTCATTACAAGTGGATGTGACACATTTTTCGCCCGGACGAGAAAAATCCCTGGGAATCTCCTCCCCAGCCGTTAGGCCCCGCCAGCCTAATTACAGCGCGATTCATTAAAAACAAATCGCGTTTATCCCAAAATGCGATTTATTTCCTCGCGAATGAATAATCTTTTTGCTCCCTCTCTTTCTCTACGCTAGAAATAAAATTTCAAAGAAAAGAAATAACACAAGCAACAAAAAGCATGAAGAGAGAAATAGAGAGGAGGAGAGAGAGGAAGAAAGAAAGGAAGCCGTGTGTGTACAGAGTGAGCCTTCTTAATGAGGTACAGACGTAAACAAAAAACGCAAGTATTCTTCTATTTTATAATTCCTCGCGCTCTGCACGCCCCGGCACCCAATTAAAATACTGAATGCGAAATAAATACAAGAAAATGAAAAGAAAAATGCGAGTGATTCGAAAATGAGGCTCGAAGATTTCCGTCCGGCGTTTGCTGTGCCTACCGGACAGGACAGCGGTAGCCGTGGCGCGACAGCAGAACGCTGCGGAGCCGTACACAGCGAGAAAAAATAAGAGAGGAAGAGACGTGAGGAGGGGAGGGTGGGTTGGGGTGGAATCAGTCAGCACTCGCAGAGGGGTGGCGGAGCGTTTGGGGGTCACACGACGGATTACAAGCGAGACAAAAACCAACGGCACGTCGCCATCAAGCCGGGGCCAGGCCGGGCGAGCCGAGCAGAGCAGACCAAAGCAGACCCGGGCCGATGCATTCTGATTGCGGTTCGTTTCAAACAACAAAACAATATAATAATGGATCGGATTCAGATTGAGGTGTGGCGTGGTGCGGTGCGGCCCGGGATTACGGCCACCGCCACGGCACGAATAACACACATCCATGCAGCACAACACAACACGCCGCGCGCCGCGTGCACGCCACGCTCAATGCTGCGCAATTTTTCGGACATTTTTTTTTTTTTTTTTTTGCATGATTCACCTTTCCATTTACTGTGGATTTAAAACAAAAACGCAACGCACGGAAAGCCGAATAGTGATATGCGTACGACCGATACGAGCGGAACGGGTTTTTATTTTGTTAGAAAAATCGTCCCATGCAACGCGAGGGGGCAACCACTCGCGAAATCCTGTGTACAAACCTGCGGAAATCTCGATGAAATCCTCGGAAATCTCGATGAAATCCTTGGAAATCTAACTGAGAAATCTAATGAAATCTCATTAAAATCTTGTGAAATATTGTGAAGTCTCATGAAATCTCATGAAATCTGAGACAAATCTTGTGAAATCTCGTGAAATTTCAGAGAAATCCCTCAAAATCTGAGAGAAACATAGTTCAATCAGTAGAAATCCCGTGTACACTAGGATGGGGAGTGGTTGCCCCTCGCTAGCGACCCTAGCTCGTCTAAATCCAAAATCGCAGCTTCGACCCAGCAGAGGGGGAGGGAGGGTGGGGGGCGCCCGCCTACCTGCCGGATAAGGCTGTCTGCGTCAAGGTCCGGCTGGTGCGGTGCGAGCCGAGGTAAGCCGCCGGGAGGTGGGTGGCGGGGCGGGGCGGGGCGGGGCGGGGGTGCGACACAGGCGCTAGGAATGCGTCAATGGGGAACACGACACCGGGGGTGGCAGCAAGGATGGGGGGAGTACCGGACGGAGCAGGGGGTCGCAGCAGAGCTACGGGGCGCTTAAACCAAATTGAGTTCGAACCAAACCGAGCAGCACACCGCGCCCCAAACCAATCCGAATAGAGGGGCAGTTCGGCGGGGCGGGGCGGGGCGGGGCGGGGCGGGGCGGGGCTGCCCAGCACGTTTCGCCATACGCCTGACAGACAAAAGCGCCCCTGGGCTAAGCGCTAAGAGCTGGGCCCGCTGGCCTGCACCTTAAGGACACTGACAATGCGCTCGCATTACACACTCGACTTGTCCACCGCAGGAGGGGGAAGGGGAAGGGGAGGGGCAGGCGAGGCGAGGCGGGGGGATCATTCCCGATGAGATGTTTTCTTTCTCGGTGATGCATTGCGTAAACGGACGGCAGTAGTAGTCGTAGGAGGAGTGGCATAGGGGGATTGCGAGGGGTGGGAGCGCGGCGGGGAGGGGAGGGAGCTAAGGGAGCGGCTCGGGGAGGGGAGGGGAGGGGAGGGGAGGGGAGGGAGGAGATGGAAACGGAATGGAATGGAAAAGGAAAGGGTGGCCGAGCCGAGCCGAGCCACGCTGGTTAGTTCGTTTGCCTCCGAAATCGCCTTCCTCACCTCCTCCTCCTCCTCCTCCTCCTCCTCCTCCTCCTCCTCCTCCTCCTCCTCCTCCTTTTCCTCCTCCGCTCGCGATTTCGCCAAATGCCGGAGCACGGCGGGGCACGGGCATGGTCGCGAAAAGGATGCGCTTGTGTCGACGATCGAGGGGAAAGCGGCCACCCCACCCCGCCGCGCCCTGCGCACAGAATTGATTTTTCTCCGAGATAATCCCCACGCAACCGATCAGCTGACCCACGAATGGCATCGCTCCTTTTCTCTCTTATTTCTCCCTATCGTTTTACGTCCCCCCCCCCCCCCCTCCAGCCGCTCCACATTTGCTCATTACGCTGCTGAATTATCCCTGGGCGGTGCGTTCTCCCTGTACTGGCCGGCCCTGCCCGACGGCCAGGTGGGCGTTGGTGTGTGTGTGCGTGTGAGAGAGAGAGAGAGAGAGAGAGAGAGAGAGAGAGAGAGAGAGAGAGAGAGAGAGAGAGAGAGAGAGAGAGAGAGTGAGGGGATGAGAAAAAATATAACAAGAAACGCGGCTCGCGCAGCGGGTGGTAGAGGGGGCGGACCACACCCACGCCAACTCGCCAATTAATATCCGACACACATACACACACACACACGCACACACAAACATAGGCACGCACAGCGCACGCGCGGCGGGGAGGAGGAAGGGGAGGGCGCACGACATTCACACCAGCATAAAGTATAGTAGAGAGTGAGAGCGCGCCGGAGAGAGCAGAAGAAGAAGAAAGTTATACAATACATCAGGAGAGGTGGAAGGGGAGAGAGAGAGAGAGAGAGAGTGTGTGGGAGGGGGAGAGGGGGGAGGGGATATGAGCGAAGCAACATGTCAGCGTTCGCGGCGCGTACGAGGACGCGGGACGGCCATACAAAGTCATCCTCCCTTCGTATATCGTGTCCGGCCCGGGCGTGTCTCTCCTCGTTCGTCCGCGACGGGCACAACGGACGGACGGACGGACGGACGGACACGGACGGACGGACAGAGACGGACGGACACGGACGGACACACCGACAGTCAGGCAGACAGATAGATACGAGACAAAAACGACACAACACACGGGTAACCCTGCCTCCCCCGCCACGCCCCGCGTCACGGCATTTCCCACCGGCAGCAGGTGACTCGTGCGATGTAACCCGGGGCCCGCCCCGCCCCGCCCCGCCCCGCCCCGCCCCGCCCCGCCCCGCTGGCCCGGGCTGGCGTGGCGTGGCGGGCTCGATACAGTAGGGGTTAGCCGAGCCGAGCCCAGCCCTATCATGCGAGCCCGGCCCGGGCCGCAGGCCGCAGCACTATGTGAAAACGCTGCTTCGTTCGATGCAACCCCGACTACTTTGCCTTTGCTGATCCGACGCTGCGCACGCTAGGGGCGCGGGGGAGGGAGGGGGAGGAGGGGGAGAGGAGCGGGAGGAGGGGGAGAGGAGGGAGAGGAGGGGAGAGGAGGGGGAGAGGAGGGGGAGGAGGGGGAGAGGAGGGGGCGACTCGCGCGCGGCCCAGAGGGAGAACCAGCAACCCCCCTGGGTGTGCGCGTCCATGACTCACCCCGTCCCCAGCGGGGCGGGGCGGGGCGGGGCGGGGCGGGGCGCCACCACGCCCTGCAGCGCAGCACCACCTCGCGGTCGTGCAGGGCAAGGCTGTGCGGCGCTCTGGATTTCTCGAGTGCCCGCCCCGCCCCGCCCCTGCCCCGCCCCTGCCCGGCCCCGCCCCTACCGCACCCCACGCACAGGGCCACCCCCGCGCCGCCCGGGTCCCATGCCGGGCGGGGCCGGGCGGGCCGGGGCCACAAATCAGTCCAGCGAGGGCGCCGCAAAACGCGCCAGGCAGCCAAGCGGCCGCACGTGCCTAGCCCACGTGGCCCCCGGCCCGGGCCGGGCCGGGCCTGCCCTATGTGGCCCGGCCCGCACTGTTAAAAAAAATTGTAACTTTACAAGAGAAGACCTGTAATTTGGTACAGAAATGTTATGGTAATTTTACAGACTATGTTAAGTTTACCAAACTAGTTCTGTAAAATTACAGATCTTGTAATTTTACAGAAAAGTACACGTAAAAATTCGTAAAACCCGTAATTTTACAGAAAAGTACACGTAAAAATTCGGGAAACCCGTAATTTTCCTGTCAAAGCGAAGTAATTTTACTGGTCACTGTTATTTTACGACATCTTTTCTGGAATATTCCGGAGAACATGTAAAATAACCATATTGTTGTAAATTTTAGTCCCAAGAATTTCATGTAAAAAAATACAGGATTGTTCCGTAAAATAATTACCACGGATTTTGTTACACTTTTCCAATGATTTTGTTAAGTTTTTACTATTAATCCACCATACTACGAGACGGAATCCTATTGCATCTTTCCCAAGAGCGCAGATCATACTGTGATTGGTCTATCTATCATATTCTAAGCGTGAAAGAGAAGTGTAGGGTGAGTAGCTCATGTAGTGTATTGGGTCAGGTGCGCTATGGGGAGGACTAGGTTTGTTTCCATGTCGTCGCCGGGCCCCGGCGGCCGGGGCCCGGCCAGGGGTCGGCGGGGTATTTCCCTTCCCGGAACTGGACCAGCCGGCGCGCTGGACGGCGGGAGGGAGCGGAGGGGAGCCTGGGGGTAGCCCGGGTCCCGGGTGTCCGCTCGCAGGAGTCACCGGCTCGGCTACCTGGCCACTCACTTGTACTCGGCCACGGCGAGCACTGCTCGCTCGCCTCGCCCCTCGCTCTGACTGCCCTCCGCTCCCGCTCACTCGCCTGCCAGTATGCTGGTGACACCCGTGGTGCGAGGACGTACATGTGCACAGCAGGATACAACAGGATCACGCTTATTTTCTGCAGCTTTTGCGTACAAGCTTTGTGATCTTGTGCAGGTCCAGTTAGCGCAGTTCAGGCCAGGTGGCAGCAGGTCGGGGCACCGCGACGGACTGCCGCAGTTCGCTGCCGAGAAGGCTTCCGCGGCATACTATCGTTTTTGTCGGAGTAGAGGTGCGTGGTGCGGTACCTCGCCCGGCCTCGCCGTCCCCAAAAGTGCGCCCCTCCTGCCCGCTACTGAACCCCGTTCTCGAATCAAGAGAAAAGGGAGGAAATGGTTCATGAGGCTTTGAATTTTTATTACATTTTTCTGCGCGCCAACCCAAGATTGCATTGGTCCTCAAGCAAACGCACCCCCTGCACACTCCTACACCTCACTTCCACACGCCTTTTAATGCGAACAAAAACATTTCTTGTGTACTTCTCAGAGCAGGAACATGTAATTTTACCATACTTCATACTGTAAAAATTTTACAGAAAAAGGCCTGTAAATATTATTTCCGAAAAAAATACGGAAAAAATATTCCATATAATAACAGGAATTAATTTTACAATAGTTCTGTAATTTTACAGACTATGGTAATTTTACAAGTAAAAGTATTGGCACTAACTATGCCAAGACTTTTTCCGTAAAATCTCTCCAAAAAATTTTAACAGTGCGGCAGGGGCGGCAATAAGAAATCTCTCCGACGTCCTGCAACTTATTATATTTCCCCTTCGCCGTCGCCCTCTCGCGCCCCTTTCTCGCCCCCTCCCTCTCTCTTTCTCTCTTTCTCGCTCTTTCTCGCTCTCTCGCTCTCTCGCTCTCTCTCGCTCTCTCTCGCCTGCGCTCCGAGATCTCTTTGCTTTCTCACACTCCCGGTGCCAATACACTTCCGCGCGCAGAGTCAGTTGCGGCCATACCCTCTCACGCACAGATGGCTCGCAAACATTCCTGACGCCCGACATATACCGAAATCAAGGGTGTATTTTACTTTCCTTGTAATTTCCAGAAAAGAAACGGGGAGGAGACGGGTACAGCAGACCAACGAGAGAGAGAGAGAGAGAGAGAGAGAGAGAGAGAGAGAGAGAGAGAGAGAGAGAGAGAGAGAGAGTAGGGGGATGGTTACGTGGAGGGCCGTCACCCTTTTGTCCAGCGTGCACCACACCGCACCGCACCGTCGGGATGCAGAGATTATTCCGGGGGGTAACACGATAGCAGCAGTCTGACTGCGGGGCGGGGCGCAGCGGACTGTGGGGCGGGGGATGAAAGGGGAGCATGACGACTGTGAGGAGGGGGTGGGGCGGGGGAGGCCATAGACCAGCGGGGTGAAAAGCACGAACGCGTTGAAAGGTGCGGGGAGGAGAGGGAGGTTGCAGGATGGGGGGAAGGGAGAGGGAGGGCGGGTTGTTGGGTGAGGATCAGACAGAAGGTGGTGGCGGGCGGGGCGGGGCGGGGCGGGGCAGGGCGGGGCGGGGCAGGGCGGGGCGGGGCGGGGCGGGGCTGCTGGATTCAACTCACACAGTGCTTTGGAAACTGACCCAACCGCAGGGTTGTTGTTCGCCACACACGCCGACACGGCCGACACTCTCCTGCTCCTGTGTGGCGGGGCGGGGCAGGGTGGGGCAGGGTGGGGCGGGGCGGGGCGGGGCGGGGCGGGGCGGGGCGAGGCGGGGCGCTGTGCTCTGCTGCTTGCCTGTCGGGCGCCCCGCCCCCGCGCGACGTCAGTTAGCCCGTCGGCACGGCACGCACAGCACACAGCAGGCGCGCAGCGCAGCCTCAAACTCGCGACGACCCCCCCAAACTCGGTACCCTATCGAGCACCAGTCTCACTCACTGCTGCCAGAAAAGAAGGCAAATAAGGCGCCCAAACGCAGTGGCGTAAACCGGGCTGCATCTGCGCCTGCCTACTAGGCAGCGCCCTAGCACAGGTGCGTACATGTTGCCTAGTAGGCAGGCGCACAGGCCGCCCGCTTTACTCCACTGTGCCCGGGCGCCGTGTTGCCTACTTTTCTGGCAGCACAGGTCTCACTCGACCCGACCTCCAGCCCCAGCACGGCCGGCCCGGCCCCACCCACCGCCGCCTTGCTGCTGCTGGCCTGGCCACTGCAACAGCGCAATAACAGTAAAAACGTGCAGGCGGCGGTGCACCCCGCAGCGGTCAGCAGCAGCACTACCACCCCGCCGCGCCCCGGGCCGCTCGGACAAGAACTGAAAGGTCAAACGGCGCAGCGACACGCGACCCGACCCGACCAGGCCGACCTGCGAGTAGCGCCGGGGTACGGGAGTGGCGGCAGTCAGGGCGGGGCGGGGCGGGAGGAGCCGCAACCACCGCACCGGGGAGGACAGGACGGCCTAGCTGTAGCCTCGCTCCGGGCCGGCCGGGCCACCCCAGCTGGCTCGGCTAGGGGGCGGAGGTGGAGCGGTAAAAAACGCAAACAGCCGGGCCGAGCCAAGCTGTGACATACTGCTGGAGTGAAAGGGGTGGTGGTGGTGGTGGGCGGGCACGGCGGGGAGGGACAGGAGGGCGGCGCGGGCGCAGCAGGAAACGTCCCTGAGGCACGACGCGGCCGTCAAACCTCGCCCCGCCCCGCCCCGCCACGCCGCGCCACGCAGCTCCAAATGAAATGCTCAATGGCGTGCAGCGCGTGAATACTGTAATTTGTCGCCCCCAGGACTTCACCGCACCGCCAGACTAAAAGGAGCAAAGCTTCCGCCTCAGGGGCAGGGCCGGGCAGGGCCGGGCAGGGCAGGGCGGGGCAGGGCCGCCGCCGCGGACCCCGTCGAGGGCGTGACCGTGCCCGAGCCGCACGACTTGCACCCTTCTGCTCTCTCTCTCTCTCTCTCTCTCTCTCTCTCTCTCTCTCCCTCTCTCTCTCTCTCTCTCTCTCTCTCTCCCCATTACACCCTACGGAGCGCTACAACCCCCTCCCCTCCTCGGCCCTCTGATGTGATTGGTGATTGCCGAGGACCGAACCCCTCCAGCCTGCCTGCGACTACTAGTACCCCGTCGGACCTAACCTCCACATCTATTATTCCGGCCCAACCCGCCCCGCCCCGCCCGGCCCTATCCTGCCACGCCTCCGCACCTGCCGAGGGACAGGAGGAGAGGAGAGGGTTCGAGTCCCACCGGAGGAACCTAGGCTGTCAGTGCAGCAGGAGCGGCAGGAGCGGGATCCTGCTGAGAGGCAGGGGGAGGCACACTGTAAAATTTCAAGTCGTCACATTACGACAAAGTCAGGGCTAAAGTTTACTTTTGAAAGGTTCGTCACAAGGGGTGAGATAAATGTTAAATGACAAATGGTTCATCACAGTGTGACGAAAGATTCATGTCAAGTGACAAAATGTATGTCATGTGACGACTGTTTCATCACAGCTCTTGTGACGAAATATTCGTAGCAATATTTATCGACACATGACAATTCGGTTTAACAGTGCAGGGAGAGAGGAGCTGATTCCGGCTGCCAGAGCAAAATTCCGTCGGGCTGACACTGCTATACACAACAAAACTGATGTGATATGTGCCACGTTTTGTAATGCACTCCTGAATGAAAACGTTTCTAATGCACTCTCTTGGCGGAAAACGTTTAGCAATGCACTCTGGTTAGCGCAAAGAGATTAACATTCTTTGTCCAGACCAGAGAGTGCATCATGAAAAGTTTTCTAGCGAGATTGCTTCAAGTTTTTTTTCCAGTGTACCAACGACCGTCTGCCCACGTGCATCAAATGTGCGTTTTTGCGCTGATTGCGAGAATACCCCGCACTTTAGTGCGGTATACCTGTCAACCTGCAGCCGCAATGCAAGAGGTGGGGGCACAAGCGGCCATCAGCTGTCGTTTCGCGGCGGATACGGACTGGGTCATCGACTAGGTCGAAGAATATGGAAACGACTAGGTCACCGACTGGGTCATCGAGTAGGTCATCGAATGAGGTGAGTTCGATTGGGTCATCCAGGACGTCCTACGCCTACCTGCATGCCGTCTGCCTGCCGCGGGAGGGGGGGGGGGGGGGCGACAGCGCGCGTGGAAACGAGGAAGTTGGAGGTGGGCGGCGCGAGGTCAGGGGGAGAGAGAGAGAGAAGCAACTTGTGAAGAATCACTCCCAACTTTATGTGGCAAACGTCAAGGTTACGCCCCAAACTTACTTGCGCGCCGTGCCGACGTACAGCCGCGGGCAGGGAAACAAAAATACAAGTTGGAGAGCACATGGGGGCCGGGCACAGCGCGTGTGGAGGGAGAGATCAGCCCGCAGGGGCGAAGCGTAACTGCGCAGAGGCGGTAGTGCAGCGGGAACATGACAGAGCAGCGAAGAGAGCGAGCTCAGATGCTCGTATGCGTCCGAAAACGACAGGTGAGAGTGAGATGTTCGAACTAGAACATAGCTCCCTCTCACTCTCACCTGTCGATTTCGGACGCATACGAGCATCTGAGCTCGCTCTCTCCGCTGCTCTGCAACACGACCCGCCTCGGAGCACTCTACAGCAAGCGCGCTGATGCGGGCCGGGCCCGGGCACACCGGTGACGAACCACCACTTACTGTACTGTAGTCGCGACCCGAAACGGCGGTGTGAACCGTTGCCAAGTGTTTGCTAACGATCACGAGAGATACTATGTCTCGTCACAATATGCTACATGCACATGGCGGACCTGAACTGACGTAAAATGACGACAGCAAATATAGCAGAGTCAGTCATTCACCTTCTGTTTGCCTTCCAAATTATTCCCATTTCTAAAAGGCACACCCCATATCTCTTTCTCTCTCTCTCTCTCTCTCTCTCTCTCTCTCTCTCTCTCTCTGACCCGCTCTCTGCCACGCCGTACATACATCAGAGACACAAGTCCTCAAACAAGAGCGAGCAAACAGGGAAGAAACATCCCCATTTTGTACACAGTCCCCCGGGTCCCGGGTGCGGCGCCGGGCCGGGCCGGGCCTGCCGGTGACGGTCCCTACCTGCACTGTCCCCTGCCGTCGCACGTACCGTCCTCAGCGCCCGTACTGCGTACCGTACCTGCAACACATAACCGCGAGTGTTAAAGAAATTCCAAACAAGGTTTCCGTAGACGCTCCAAGTTCCGCCAACACGTACACGTTGGGACGGGTCGGGTTGGGCGCCGCGCGGGGCTTACGACCTCGCAGCGGTGGCGGGGACCGGGGAGGAGGGGCAGGGGCACAGGAGCAGGGGGCTGGAGCACAGGAGGGGTGTAGGGGCTGGAGCACAGGAGGGGGTGCGGGGGGCTGGAGTACAGGAGGGGTGTATAGGGGGCTGGAGCACAGGATCAGGGGGCTGGAGCACACGAGGAGGGAGCAAAGGTCTGGAGCACAGGAGCATAGGGCTGGAGCACAGGAGCAGTAGGCTGGAGCACAGGAGCATAGGGCTGGAGCACAGGAGCAGTAGGCTGGGGCACAGGAGCATAGGGCTGGAGCACAGGAGCATAGGGCTGGAGCACAGGAGCATAGGGCTGGAGCACAGGAGCAGTAGGCTGGGGCACAGGAGCATAGGGCTGGAGCACAGGAGCATAGGGCCTGGAGCACACAGACATGGGGCTGGAGCACAGGACAGGGCTGGACACACAGGAGGACAGCTGGAGCACAGGACATGGGGCTGGACACAGGAGCAGGGCTGGAGCACAGGACAGGGGCTGAACACAGGAGCATAGGGCTGACACAGGAGCAGTAGGCTGGACACAGGGACATGACAGAGCACAGGAGCATGGGGCTGGAGCACAGGACAGGGTCAGGGGACACAGGACAATGGGGCTGGAGCACAGGAGCAGTAGGCTGGGGCACAGGATACATAGGGCTGGACACAGGGACATGGGGCTGGAGCACAGGAGCAGTAGGCTGGGGCACAGGACATAGGGCTTGACAACAGGGCATAGGGCACAGCACAGGAGCTGGGGCACAGGAGCATGGGCTGGAGCACAGGACAGTAGGCTGGAGCAGTCACAGGAGCAGGATGACAGGCTACACAGGAGCACAGGGCTGGAGCACAGGACAGGGTCAACATAGCACAGGAGACACAGGTCATACACAGGCACAGGAGCATAGGGCTGGAGCACAGGAGCAGTAGGCTGGGGCACAGGAGCATAGGGCTGGAGCACAGGAGCAGTAGGCTGGGGCACAGGAGCATAGGGCTGGAGCACAGGAGCATAGGGCTGGAGCACACACTGTAAGAAATTGTCGTACAGGGTACGGGAAAATTTTCCATGGAAGATGTCGTACAATGACAATCCTAAATTGTAATTGTACAAGCACTGCGTATCGACTTGGAATCGAATGACGATCAAAAGTGGGAGGTTGGACATGTACGACTCATTTTGTAAATGGTAAATTACAAAAAATATCGTACATGTACGGAAATATTTTTCACAGTGCAGGAGCAGTAGGCTGGGGCACAGGAGGGGGGAAGGAACTCTTCCGCAGATGGCCGAAACTGCTTGCAGCAGGCGGGGCGCGCAGGGGCAGGCCGGGGGCGGGGCGCTACTGTGGTGCCACCTCGCGAGGCGGGGAGTGGCGGAGCGGAGCGGGGCGCGGCGGGGCGCGGCGGGGCGCGGCGGGGCGCGGCGGAGCGGGGCGTGGGTCGACCCATTCATTATGACTTCGACGAAGTGCACAACTCGGAGGCCGGGGCAGGGCAGGCGACGCGGGGCCAGCACAGCACGGCTCTCCGCGCCCCGCCACGCCCCGCCACGCCCCGCGCTAACAAGCTGCCCTGCCCCGCCCCGAGCAGCGAGTCAAGGCCTACTCGCCCTCGCTCGCTCCTTTACGATGATTGCTTTTTAATTAATTTGTGTGCTCCGACGATTGGGGCCGGGTGAAAGAGCGCTCCCGCCCGCGCGCGGCTGCGGTGGAGGGGGTGACGAGTGGTGACAGTGGTGACGGGGAGGAAGGGGGAGGTCACGTGGAATGACAACCTCATCGACGCGCCGCCGACGCCGAGGTTGATGAGAGGAGTCCTGCTCGGGGAGGGGCGGTGGAGCGGGGATACTGCACGTTTCTACCCGCACCCGCGCTTATTTGGTTTCTTAACCCCCTTCTCCTGCCCGTACCCCACGCGCTTTGGCTTTGGTTTGGTTACGCAGTTGCAGTCGCACACAGTACCTACACTCAGTCCAGCCGGCTGGAGGGGTGGGGCGGGGCGGGGCGGGCTGGGCCCGGGGGGCTTGCTGCTGGGGCTGCCGTAAGAGGAAGCCGAGCCGGCAGACGGGCCGGGCCGGGCAGGGATGCCTGGGGCTTCCGTGTCGCGTCCTGTCCGAGTCCAGTCCGAGGGAATGTTGCGACGCGCCTCCCCGCGCCGAGCAGGGCGGCTGGGCTGGACTCATCGAATTTCGCCGCGTTACCAAAAGATACCACCACTCCGAGAGAGGAGCGTATGAGACCAGGGCGCACCGCGTTTTCTCTTCTTACGAGACACCCCTTCATCCGAAGGAAGTACCTCCGCAACCGAAAACCCCCTACGTGGCCCTTCCCTTCCCTGCCCTTCGCCGCCCGGCCCGGCCTGGCCCCGTCCCTCCGCACCCTGTGCGGCACGGCACACGTCAGCAGGCCGGGGGCGGCGGGGCGGGGGCGGCAGCTCCTGATTGCCGCCAAGAGGAGAGAGCGGGCCTCACGGACCGCCCCGCCAACCCCTGCCCGGCCCCCGGCCCTGCCCCTTACCGACCACAGGACCGCCTCCCAGCCCCCCGCCCAGGCCCCCACCTCCAGACCATCATAAACGCGAGCCGCTTCCGAATGTCTGCGGTTTGCAACGCCAGCAGGCCCGCCGCCCGCCCCGCCCCCCCCCCCCCCGCCGAGCTTCGCGCTAGCGGCCCCCCGGCCCCCGTAACCCTCACCCTGCGCCTCCCACCCCTAATAGTGACCCCCTCCCCCCCCTTCCTTCTCCTTTCAGTGCCCTCAAAGCCAACCCCCTTACGGCGCCCTACCCTCGCAAAGTATTTCATGGATCGCGACGCGCGCTGAAGAGCCCCGACTGAAGAGGGGGTAGGAGAGAGTGGGGGGTGGGGTGGGGTGGGGGTAGGCGGCGCTAATCCACCCGCGCCTGCCGGCCCGGGGAGGGGGGGGGGGGCGCCCGCCGGCCGCCGCTGTCCTGCCCCCAGCGAGACGCGCGCCCCGCCCCGCCCCGCCCCGCGCCCCGCCCCGCCCCGCCCCACCCCGACCTACCCCACACCTCGCGCTCATCACGGTCCAGGTGAGCAGCGGAGCAGCAGGGGGCAGGATGGGAGGACACCCCCACCCCCACTCCCTCCTGGACTCACTTTTCTTTCCTACCGGCGACCAGCAGCAGCTCTCCTGGCCCTGGCCCGGGCGGGGCGGGGCGGGGCGGGCCGAACCCTTCAGAAGGACGGATGAATATTTGTCCTCCGCTCCGGCCTGGCCCGGCGCCGGCCCCCTGCCCACACCCCGGCCCTCCGTCCCTTCCCTGACCCTTCCCCGGCCCATAACACCCTCTCCTCCTCCCCAAAGATCTCGAGGACACACAAACCGACTGACCTTGCGGGACGGGACGGGACGGGACGGGATCTGCAAAACGGATCTTGAAAACGCGACGAGGAGCCCGGCTCCGGCCCGGCTCACACAGGGGTGCGGCGGGCGGGGGAGTAGACTGCAGCGTGGCGGGGCGTGGCCGGCCAGCACTGGGGTAGAAATTGTGAAAGGGGGGAAGGGGTGGGGCGGGGGTGGTTGTGATGTATGTGGGCCTGCCAACCGCAGTGCCCCGCACTGTCCACACCTCCACCACTGTATGCTCCACCTCTTCTGCCCCTCCCTATCTCCCTCTCTTACATGCGCGCACACACACACACACACACACAGATCTACCCCTTCCCAGGAGTCTGTAACTTAACAAACCTTTTAACGTAACAAATATTAGCGCTTAACAAAAAATGTTATTAATATTTAAAGGTTTGTTATTATTAACAAAAGGACAAACAAGTTTAAGTTTACAAAATTGCTCTGGGAAGACCGCCTGCCTACCCCATGTGCACACAGCAAAATTGAGGGTCTGAAACGTTTAACATTAAAATTTAACATTTAATATTTGCTTTTAAAGTTGAAGTCCTTAATCGGGTGGATTGTTAAAATTTAACAATTTAACTTTTACAGACACTGTTTCCCTGGAATTTCATTAAGTTACGGACCCCTGCTTCTCCCCTGCCACACACACGCGCGCGCGCGTACACGCATATACACACACACGGCCAGCGCAGACAACACTTCCTATTTTTATCCGCGCAGAAACGCTGTATGTCTTTCCGCATTTTACGGCTGCCACGTCTCTCTCTCCTCGCCCTCGCCTGCCCTGTCCCCCAGGACGCCCCCCTCCCCCCCCCCCCCCCCCAGGACCGTCTCGCTCCTCTTGCTCATCCCGGTAGGCATCGATACTCGCACACGCATACCAACTCCTAGCGTCACTCCGAAAATACTACGCGAGGCGGGCGGTGAGGGCAGGGGAGGGGGAAGGGGAGGGGAGGGGGACACCCTATCAACACAGCCGACAGCTTTAGTACGTACCCAGCAGTGTATGGGGGAAGGGGGGGGGGGTGTTCTTCTTCGGAAAGAGGCCAACAAGATGAGGCGGTCAGAGCGTGTGAGGAGTGCGGGGTGGGGAGGGGGTAACAAGATGGGAAACGAAGGGGTAACACCCGCGGAGGGCGGGGCCGGGGCGGGGCGGGCAGGGCAAGAGGATAGAGGGCCAGGAGGTGGAGGATGATAGAGGGGGCGGTGCACAGCCACGGCAAAGAGGGCGCAAGATATGGGGGTGGGGCGGGGCGGGGCGAGGCGGGGCGGGGCGGGGCGGGGTGAGGGAAGGAGGTCACAAGAAGAAGGGAACCAAGACTAGAGAAGCGGCACGGCGCGGGGAGAAACAAGACGGGCCTGGGCCAAAAGCAAAAGTTGCCTCTGTGTACCGAAACAAGTCCCTCATTAAGGTCCGGGGTGGTCCCGGATGGTCCCGGCGACACAAGAGAGAGAGAGACAGAGAGAGAGAGAGAGAGAGAGAGAGAGAGAGAGAGAGAGAAAGAGAGAGAGAGAGAGAGGGAGGGAGGGTAGGTGGCGCTCCACCGCCCGCCCACCAACACAGTGATAATGATCACACGTATACAACGCCTCTCGTTAGGCAAAAGTAACGCGGGCGGCAGGAATAAACCGTGATTACGATACACACACACACACACACACACACTCACACATGCGGACTTCCATCCTCTCCGCACTGCCGCGCGCCTATATATACGCCCCATATTTCCAACACCGCCCAACCCATAACCCCACGCGAATCTATTTTTCCGGTTCCGCCTACAGTACAGTGTTATCGTTCTAATCATCACTATATTATTAATTTTCCGGGCTGTGAGCAATCGACCAGCAGCAGCAGCGGCACCAGGGGCTCTCGCGCCGCGTAGCGCGCGGCGTGGCGGAGCGCCAAAATGGTTGAATGGCAAAATCTCCTTTTACGCCGCCATACCCCCCAGCCTCACCCCCAGCCTCAACCCCCTCCGGGCCATCACTGGGCCGTGAAACTAACCCCCTTATAGCGGCCCGGGCCCCGGGCCCACCCCGGCCCACCCGCACTCATTCAATCAGCAGAGCAGCGCCGCGCCGCGCAGCCCTGACCCGCCCCAACCCCATCGAGCTGGCCTGACCGGGCGGGGCGGGGCGGGGCGCCAAGGCCCGGCACCGGGGACCCGGGGGTCAGCAGACCAGCGGCCTTGGGGAGACAATCAATGCGGGTCCCGCGTTCATTTTATGTGTGTCTCTCGGATTATATATTGCGGATTTAACGCCCCTAATGCCCCAGTTAATTTTTTTTTTTAGAGAGATAAAGTACATTGCTAATTGCATCGGCGGACGTTTAGTAGATCACCAAGCAAAGTGAAAAATCCAGTCAATTTTCTATTAAGAAACCAGATTTTAAGAATTTCTAATTTCTATCATTTTCATTTTTAATATTTTTTTAGAACACCTTACTTTTTTGGTGCATTTTGTTGTGCCCATCTTGTTACTTTTACGCCCGGTGCAGGGTGCGCCACTGTGTCGACATTGTCCACCTTGGCGCTGCAGCTTTCATTACCCTCGGGCTTTACGGCCCCGCCCCGCCCCGCCCCGCCCCGCCCCGCCCCGCCCCGCCCCGCCCCGCCCCGGCGGGCAGACGGACGGGCGGACAGTGCGGTGGTGTATTCGACCCGCTTTTTACAACACAGCGCGCGCGCCGTGGTGCTCTTTCCGTAATAATTAAAAAAAATATATGAAAAGTAGGACACGAACAAAAAACAAAAAAAAAATAAGGCTACTTCGTGCCTAAAAAAAAAATTGGGTGGATGAATTTAATATGCTTTTTCCGCAAGGGATGCGACAGCGTTCCCCTCATTCATCACCCAGGGCCGGCCGGGCCGCCCTGCACCGCCGGCCACCCCCGGCCCCCACCCCCACCCCCGGCAGCGTCTCACACATTAGAAATGAATTTTCACCGCTTCTGATTCACGGTTCAGCAGCTTAATGACGTGTAAAATTTTAATAAGGCTTCAATTCATTCCTCATCCCCTACTGTTCTCGTATTTTTTCCCCCACTCCTCCTCTCGCTACTTCCCCCTTGCTGCTCAGTTCTCATCCTGCTTCTTCGCCGCCATTCCCTTCTCCTCCTCGTCCTCCTCCAGCTCATCCCCGTCGGCATCTTCCACCCCAGTGCACCGGGGTGTCGGCCGTATGCCAGCCAAGGCCACCGCGCCCGGCCGGGCCCCGCGCCGCCCCGGCCCATACGGGCTTTCTCGTGATGAGCTTCGCCAGGACCAGGTCCCTCGTGGACGTCCTCCGCGCGTCCCGCCGCGGCCCTGCCCTCTGTGTGTGTGTGTGTGACTCACCGCGCCCCATTACCCCCGCAGCGCGTGCCACGCCCCGCACGAACCGCCGCGCCACACCGCCGAACTCATTTGCATATTACTCCTCAATTTCTTGTTTCCCGACGCAATAGCGGCGGCGGGGCGGGGCGCGCTCCCCTAACGACGCGGCGCGGGGTGGCGGGGGGGGGGGGGGGGGCACGGGGAAGGGGGGAGGGGGGCACTCCCGCTGCGAGGCAGACACGGAATGGTTTAACAGAAGAATGGGCAAGTGAAGAATAAATAAATCCCAGCGAGCGGGCCGGGCCGGCACGGGGAGAGCGAGAGAGACTCGCGGGTTGTCCTCAACTCCCCAGTAACTGAGAGAGAGCGAGAGCAAGAGCAAGACCGAGAGGGAGAGGGAGAGGGAGAGCGAGAGCGAGAGAGAGATGGGGGGGGGGGAAGGGCAAAGAAAGAGAGCGAAGAGTCTGTGCACTCCGCGCGGCCGAGAGGCGACCTTGCGACCTCCGCGACGGGATAATGGGACGTCATCGGGGAGCGTCGAGCGTAGTGGTTCGCGAAAGAGAGAGAATCAGGCAGCAGCTGAGAGGAGGATCACATGGGCAGGCCGAGGTGCACGGGGGAGGAAGGGGCGGGAATGTACCGGTGTAGCGTCGCGACGCACCCCGTGAAACGTCACGCGCCGGTCTCTGGAGGCCGCGGCGTCGCCGTCATTGTCATGTCCTCGAGGATGACAACGTCCTTGTCGACGCGGTCGTCTGGGACTGCAGTGACGGCGCGTCACGAAGTCCAGAGGGGCTCGGCGTCGTCCCCGCGCGCTTCCGCGCGCGCACGAGAGAGAGAGAGAGAGGCAACGACTGCCGTGAGGAGCGGGTGAATCCGCAGAGTACGTGAGAGACACCATGTCTGGGCTTGCGGGAAAGCTGAGCGGGGACGCTGAGCGGGGACGCTGAGCGGGGACGCTGAGCGGGGACGCTGAGCGGGGACGCTGAGCGGGGACGCTGAGCGGGGACGCTGAGCGGGGACGCTGAGCGGGGACGCTGAGCGGGGACGCTGAGCGGGGACGCTGAGCGGGGACGCTGAGCGGGGACGCTGAGCGGGGACGCTGAGCGGGGACGCTGAGCGGGGACGCTGAGCGGCACGCTGAGCAGCCTCGCGGGGCACAACCAAACAAATGAAGCGCCATTTGCCAGACCGAGGCGAGAAGAGGCACCTCGCCGCGCCGGCACAGCAGACTGAGTGCCGGGTTTTGCCGGGCAGGGCGGGGCGGGGCGGGGCGGGGCGGGGCGGCCCTCCGCCTCCTGCGCCACTCTGTACCGCCCGGCCCGGCCCGGCGGGGGAGAAAAAGCACATGCATAACTTGCAGACTCGACACGACACCGTACGGCCCGCGCCCCCCGCGCGTCAGTCTCGCCCGCGCGCGTTTTCTAGCCCCTCAAAACACACTCTCACTCACACACACACACGCACGCGCACGCACTCTCGCTCTCAGTGAATGAGCGTGAGCGTATGCGAGTGAGCCCCCACGGGGGCCAGGCCGGGCGGGGCCACCCCGCCGCGCCCCGCCCCGCCCCGCCCCGCCACGCCCAGTGTGCCCACCCCATCTATCCCAGACACGACGCATAAATCAGGCCCCAGCAGCAGCAGCGCGCACATCCCGGCGGCGGGATGCCGACCCCGCAGGGGCGGCTCTAGGAAGGCAGGGGGGGGGGGGCGTGTCGTGTGTCGGAGTGACAGCGGCCACAAAGGGTTAAGGGGGGTCAGCGCTTGTGATTAAAGCTCACACACACACACACGCCCGCGCGCGCGCCCGCACACACACTCACACACGCACACAATCACGGGCCCACCCACACGTGCGCACGCTCGTGTTTGCAACCGAGTTGCCGAAATTCGCCCAGTAGCGCCGCGGCGCGCGCGCAAGCACGACACGACGGCTATATGCGGTTAGCTTCCGCTACTCGCTCTCCAACTCCGGGTCTCCCCTGCTCTACTCCGCTCAATCCCCCCCCTCAGCAAAACGACTTAGCTCTCCTCCCCCCCCCCCCTCCTCCCGCCCGTCACTTCCTTCCTGCTCGCACACCGCCTCCGCCTGATGTGTGTAATGGTAAGGCGACTCGACAGGTGAGGAGAGCGCCTCGCCCCCCAACCCCCCGGGGGGGGCTGGCCCGGCCGGCGACATCCTCGCTGTGCGCCTAACTCTCCCCCCGCTTCAGAGAGCTCCCCCCCCCCCCCCCCCTACCTTCAGGTCCGCCGTAAATCTCATCTCATCATACAACCGTTAGGTTCAAGAGTCAGGGAAGGGGGACGACATAAATCTGGAAGACAAGACTCGGTGCCGAGCTGCGCCGAGCCTAGACTGCTGGGAGGATAGCGGCTGGAGGACGCCAAGTGCGCGCCCCCCGCCCCGCCCCGCCCCGCCCCGCCCGGCGTAACACGGTGGAGGCGGGGTGAGCGAAGAGGGATCCCCCGCCCAGAATCCACCGAAGCATTGCTCCCGCGTACTGTGCTCATTTTACTACAATTTAAAATCAGTGAGGCTTTTAAAAGCTGAAAAGTTAGTAAAGTAAAATATAGCTGTGAAGAGGCAGAAAACATAAGAGGGGCGAAACTTCGCAGTAGCTTACAAATCTACTAAATCTCAACCGCGGCCCAAAACGAACTACTACCACTAAACACCTACTAGTCAGGCAGCCGCCAACAAACCCAACAAACCGACAGTCAACAACCCGCCCACCCGATCCAACCTACACAGGCCAGCCACAGCCAGCCGGCAATACAAGTGCGAGCGAGTCGAAGGGGTTGCCTACACACCGGGCGCTCCCGCTCACGCGCGCCCGCGCCCGCCCCGGCGGACGGGCGGGGCGGGGCGGGGCGGGGTGGGGGCGGGCTGAGCAAACGCTCTGCTAGTTCCCTCGTTAGCCGCAGCATCGTCACCCCGTTACCCCGCCCCCGCGCCGCCCCCGCGCCCACCACGCCTGTTCTGCTCACTGTCGGGCCCCACCGCAGCAGCGTCAATAAATAGCACCGCCACTCTGGCTTTGGTGTCGGACAGACACACGCTCCCACACCTCCGCCGCGCCACGCCGCCCCCTCTCCAAAGCAATGATCGCGCCATGAATAAATGCAGTCCGACTGACTCATGGGCTGGGCGGGGCGGGGCGGGGCGGGGCGGGGCCCCGCCGGGCAGACAACAGTAAATCCAAGCACCGCTCATAAAGCAGCGAAACGTGCGTAAACATCATCGTCGACCACATGCCAACGGCGCCACGCCGCGCCGTGCCGGGGGCCCCGGGCAGGACCGGGCAGGACCAGGGCGCCGCGGCGGACGCGCCGCACGGCTAACGACGTCCTCTCCCTCCTCCTCCTCCTCCTCCTCCTCCTCCTCCTCCTCCTCGTCCTCGTCCTCGTCCTCCTCCTCCTCCTCCTCCTCCTCCTCCTCCTTCACATAGTCCCTCTTCGACACGGCGGCGGCGTCCTGCTGCCCCTCCTCGCCGACGAGGCATCGCTGCAACCAGGAGGGCGGGGCGCGCGCGCACACACACACACGCGCGTACACTACACGCACGCGCGTGTTCCACAAACACACACACACACACGCACGCGGGCGCCCCGCGCGCGCCAAACGACTCGCCATCAACATGACAACGGGGGCGATGGACAGGGCCAGGCCGGGGCGGGGCGGGGCGGGGCGGGGCGGGCTCGGGGGCGTTGGGGCGACACGCGTTAACGGCGGAGGGGCCGGAATGAGCGGTCGTGGCGGGGCGGGGCGGGGGAGGGGCGGCAGCCATGCCATCATCGACTACTTTCCCCCTCCGCGCTCCCCCCCTCTGCCGCCGCCAAAGGCAAGGAGGGGCAGTTTGGGGGAAACAGCACCGCCAGACAGAGCAGAGCACTTGAAGTATAAGGGGCGTCGGGCGTCGTATTCAGACGGACCCCAACAACGCGCGGAACCGCCCGGCCCGGGCCCGGCCCTAGCCGGACCGTCGCGTCGGGGCGCCAATGTACTTGGGTCCGGGCGGGGCGGGGCGGGGCGGGGCGGGGCGGGGCGGGGCGGGGCGGGAGGGGGGTGCTGCTGACGCCGTCACTGGTAGAGGGCCGGGCAAGGCCGGGGCGGGCGGGGCGGCTAGACTAGACGGTCAGCCGTGGCGCTACAGCCACGCGGACGACATGAGTGCGAACAAGAAACCACTGATTGACGGCCGGTGGCCCACCCGGGGGGCTCGGGACGGGGCGGGGCGGGGCGGGGCGGGGCGGGGCGGGGCGGGGCGGGGCGGGGCGGGGCAGCAGCCACCACGCCACGCCTGCCAACAACCGTGTAACTCCCCATTTCCGGCGCGTTAATGAAAAAGCGCGGGAGGAGAGGAGGCGGCGGCGGGGGAGGAAAGGAAAGGCGCGGACGATGAAAATACAGTCGTGAGAGGCCAGATGGAAAGAGTGAGCGAGAGAGAGAAGGAGAGAGACTGTAGGGCAGAGGGAGAGAGGAGGGAGAGGTCAGAGGAGAGCTTGTAGGCCCCCGGCCAGTAATGAAGTTGAAAAGAGACAAAATAATACGAGCAAGCGCCGCGGGAAGACGACGAGGGGAACGCCCGGCCGGCCCGGGACAGGCAGCCTCCGGCAGGCTGGTCTGGGACGTAACGTCGGGAGCGAGCTGGACTGTCTGCTTACCGTCCTTCTGGTCGTGGTATATTAGAAGAGGTCTATGCGCGAGAAAAAGAATTCAGACAAGTTTCGCAAGGGGAATTCCCTCTCCCCCTTCCCTTCCCGAGGCCACCGCGGCGCCGCGCGTCGCACAGACTGAGTCACTCACGGCGGCAGGGGCGGGGCGGGGCGGGGCGGGGCGGGGCGGGGCGGGGCGGGGCGGGGCGGGGCGGGGAGCCGCAGCTGCTGCCGGCGCTCTGGTGGCCGGCGGCGCGGCGCGGAGACAATGCCTGACACGCACACACACACGCACGGGACGGGGAGGTGCTGTGCGCCTACTCGCAGCCCGCAGCAGACGCACTAGCTAATGTGTATGAGAGAGAGAGGGAGGGGGAGGAGAGAGAGAGAGACACGTGGGGGAGACACCTGCTCGGTGTCCATCACCCCCGCGGCGCGCCGTCGTGTGACGTGCGTCCTCCTAAATCTGTTTGTTCCTCGGTGCGGCACAAACGCAGTAACAAACGACTTGACCGCAAGCGCATTGCGCAGCGCAGACTGGGAACTACACTATAGGCCGGGGTGGACAGGGCCGCGTGCAGGTTGCAGTTGGCCGACGAGACGAGACGAGACGACCACGCAGTCCCGCCTGGCCGCTGGCCGCCAGTAGGCAACGCAGTCTCGCCTGGCCGCTGGCCGCCAGTAGGCAACGCAGTCTCGCCTGGCCGCTGGCCGCCAGTAGGCAACGCATGCCGCTGTTGGCGCCGCGCCGCCAGTAGGCAACGCATGCCGCTGTTGGCGCCGCGCCGCCCCACGGCCGCACAGTACAGTGGGCGCGCAGCGTTAGCCAGCAGGGTGCAGTGTTGCCAGAAAAGTAGGCAAAACGCCGCAAACAACCGCCCAGCACACAGCCGTGTGAGGCGGTGGGCATCAACGCCTGCCTACTAGGCTATCCCTCCTCACAGCTGTGGAGATGTTGCCTAGTAGGTAGGCGTTGATACCAACCGCTCTACACGGCTGTGTTGTCCGCTTTTCTGGCAACACTGGCAGGGTGATTCCGAAAAGCGTTTCGTGGTGTTCTCTCTCTCGCTCCTCATGGCCGTGCCGTGTGGGTACGGGGCAGTGCTCAGCCCGCTCAGCCTCGCCGTGCGGAGGGCAGCCACCGGCTCCGGCCCCCGGCCACCCCCGCCCCGGCCCGGCCCCAGCCCAGCCGGCACTTGTAATCTAGCAGCGGAACCACCGCTAAAATATTCGCGGTAGGCCGGGCCGGGCCGGGGCAGAGGCAGAGCCGGGAGGAGGCGAGAAGGGGCGCTTGTTCCTCCCGCGTCCACGACGAGGAGGGGCGGCCGGCGGGGGCGGGGCGGGAGCAGGGCGATGAGAAAGGATGAGGGTCAGTTTTCACTCCCGAGTTTTCAACCCCTTGCTGGCTGCTCGCGTTCCCAAAAGGCAACCGTGCCGTGCTGTAGGGCGAGGGCCGGGCCCGGGCGCCCCACTCGCTCCTGCGCCCCGCCCCACCCCAGCCAGACAGGAGCCCCGGGGCCAGACGTCATGCTAAACACCCCCAACCCTCCACTTCTACTCCACCGCCCTCCAATTCTTTGGCTTGGCGCCCGCTTGTCTATCGGCGCGCCTGCTCCCCCACCCCAACCCCCCACCCACTCCCCGCCCGCCCGGCACTCTCATTCAGGCGAGCCGAGCCCCGAGCCGAGCCAGTCTTGGGGCCGCCCCGCCCCGCCCCACCCGGGCCCGCCCCGTCTAACTCGTACGTCATGTTCCTCTCCCAATCTCTCCGTATCCACCGTGACAACCTCCTCTCTCTCTCTCACCCACACATGCACACTCGGTTAAGTATGCATGTCTCCCCGTGCTGCCACCTCATTTTATTTTCTCACTTGTTTCCCCCCTATTCCCCCCTAACGCCCCTGGCCGCCCCTGCGCTGCGCCCGCCCGGCAGCCGGCCGTCTGTAGTCGCTTCGGCTTAACATGGGGGCGTGTGTTCCTCCCCAGTATTTCATTATTTATTGCGACACGCTTTATCGCTGCGGACTATATATATTGGTCCAGGGCACGCGCTGCTTGCTTCGCCTTCGCCCTGCTTCGCGCCGGGCCGCTGCTCTGCCCGTGGAAATGGATGGCCATCGGGAGAAGGGCGGGTTGAGCCGGGGCCGGGGCCGGGGCCGGGGCCGGGGCCGGGGCCGGGGCCGGGGCCGGGGCCGGGCGGGAAGCAGCAAGAGGCCAGGCCAGCAGCACCAGGATAGGCTAGGCTAGGCTACACAAGGTCTACCGGCGGGGCCGGGGCCGAGGCCGAGGCGGGGGTATCTCAAGTCACTACGACGCGAGTTCTCATCTCGTCTAAGAGCAGCCCGCCCAGCGCGGCTGGCAGTACGAGTGACAGAGGAGCGGGGCCGAGTAATCTGACAGCGGCTAAAGGCCAAGGATGGCGGCGCGGCGGGCGGGATGGCAGTGCGCGGCGCGGCGCGGGGCGGGGGCCTCGGCCGGGCGGGGCAGGGCGCGCGCACCCCATCCATATCTCACCCACTCGCGCGCCGCACCCCGCGCTCTTTCCCTCGATTTTTCCGTCCCTTTCTCTTCCTGCCCCTTGCTGTCCCGCTCGTTTCTATATTTTTTTCGTCCTTCCCTTCTCTCGCGCGATGAAGAAAACATCCTCACTCAAAATCTCCCCGGCCGCCCCGCCCCGCCCCGCCCCGCGGCACGCGCACAAGTTTCTCTCCCCCACCACTTTACCCCGAGCCCTCTACATTACCATCTTCAACCCGTTCCGCTCGTTCCCTACAGAAAAAAAAAAACGGAGGGAAAAAAAATCGCCCCCAAAGAGTTCCAATCAATCATGGCCGCGCCTCCGCGTCCGTTTGTCAGACGGCCTGTTTCTGCGTCTCAATCTTCCACCCCTCCCCGCCCCGGCCCCCCTCCCTCGCCGTCCCGTTCGTTCCCTCTATACCGCAGGCAACACAAATAAGGCGAAGGCCTAGCTGGACCGATCGACCTTGCGGGGGGCGGCTAATACACATACTGCATGGCGAGGACAGGAAGATCCTCCCGACAGTTGCACGGCTACATCAAGGAAAATTTCCATTACTTTCATTACCGTCCACTACCGGCGTCAGCTTACGTCATGATTAAAATTATTTAAAAGGTCTTCAGAGGTACGGGATTATATTTTAAAACCACGTGTGATTAAAAATTGACGCCCCTAATTTTAAGGTTAAGTAGGGCGGCCGAGCAAAGCCGGGCCCCGGAGGGGGAAAAGGGTAGGGGAGGGGCTGAAGCATGATGCTGATTGAGGGGGTGGTGAGCAGCCGAGTCAGACTTAAAGGAACCGCCTCCCCGTTCGGGGCGGGCAGGTGGCGGGGCGGGGCGGGGCGCGGGGCGGGGCGGGGCAGGGCGGGGCGGGGCGGGGCGGCGGGTCACCTGCCGCACGGCTGACTTGGGGAGGGACAGCTCGTTCATTACTATGCAGTGGGTCCTGTCCTCCAGCCGAGCAAGGTGGACCTAGATCCACCTTGCAGCCGAGGCGAGGCAACCGCTGCAGCGACGGGCCGCCTCAGCTCAGCAGGTGAGACACCAGCACGGAGCCCCGCCCCGCCCCGCCCCGGTCAGCAGCGGCAGGTGAGTCCAGCAGCAGGAGAGTCTAGCAGGCCAGCAGGGCCAGCAGCAGGAGAGTCTAGCAGGCCAGCAGGGCCAGCAGCAGGAGAGTCTAGCAGGCCAGCAGGGCCAGCAGCAGGAGAGTCTAGCAGGCCAGCAGGGCCAGCAGCAGGAGAGTCTAGCAGGCCAGCAGGCGGGTCACCTCGGCTACGCCAGGCCCGAGGAGGGGCGGGGGCGTGCCGCCTGCCCTGCCTGCCCTGCCTGGCCTCCTCGACTCCTACAACCCCTTCATTTCACTCCCCCCCCCCCCAACCCCCTCTAGCCTCTTCCGCGGCCAAACTCCCGGACGTGTTCCTCTTCAGAAATCTGAATATTCAGTCGCAAGTTGCCAGCCAGCTCCCGATGGGATGAAAGGAGGGGGCGAGGGGAGGGGGGCGAGGAGCGGGGGGCGAGGGAAGGGGCGAGGTGAGGGGGCGCGAGGGGTGAGGGGGCGCAAGGGGGGCGACAGCGCCGCTCTCCTTTCCCTTTCCTTCTTCTGGACTTGGAAGGAGTTGGCGGGGCGGGCGGTGCAGCGGGGCGCGACAGGGCGGAGACCGTCCGCCCCGCCCCGCCCCGCCCCGCCCCGCCCCGCCCCGCCCCTACCGCGCCCCCTCCCGCTCTCTTACTCTCACTCTCTCAAATTCAGCCATTGTTCCTTTCATCCTCGAACGATCAAGGGCGTTTATGATGTGCAAATTAGACTTCCTCATCGAGATCCCCGCCGGAGAACAAAACAGCGGCGGCCAGGCAGGCAGGCAGGCAGGGGCGCGCCCAGCCCGCCGAGCCGTAAGGCAAAGCCCGACCAGACCAGTCATATTCCGAGCCAAATTATAGCGGACCGCCCACAGGGAGAGGGAAAGTGGAAGAGAGAAAGAAATAGAGGAGCAAGGCAGACGCGGACAGAGAGAGAGAGAGATCAAGTGCGGAGCGGAGGGGAGGGGGCGAGCGACAGGCGAGGTGAGGCGAGGTACGTAGGTAGGTAGGTACGTTGCAATATTAACACGTACATCTCGGGGGCGGACGGGCCGGGCCGGGCCGGGCCGGGCCGGCGAGAGCAGCAGGCAATATTCCGAGCGTTGTCCTGCTGCTTTGAGTCACAGCGCGCGGAGCGGGGGCGGCTTTAACGAGGGAGAGCGAGAGAGGGAAGGACGAGGACGGGTTAGAAGGGGCGCGAGGGAGCGCGAGCGAGCGAGAGAGCGAATGAGTGAGAGATAGGGAGAGAGAGAGAGAGAGAGAAGGCGGGCGCGGGGATGCACTGATGTACGACGAGGTTCCCCATCCATCAGCACAACACCCTCCGAGCCCGGGATGGCCCGGGCCCCACTCCCGTGCCGTGAATCCACGCTGCACGACTTTCTTATTTCGAGTGGGATCGGGGATCGGGGAGGAGCGGGACGGGACAGAGGGATCGCTGCACCGCCGCGCAGCCGCCCCGTCGATCCACAATAAAAGCCCAGAATAAACGAGCCTAGACTAAAGCCCTCTCCACGGCATGGCACTACTATACACTCAAGACGGCATAAAATCGGGCGGCAAAGGACATGGCAGGTGGAGAGAGGGGCGAGGGGGGCCCAGTGGCTGAGCGCGGGGGGTCCGCTGTGGGGCGGGGGTGAGGGGTGAGGAGGAGGGGGCTCGTCCGGCAGGATTAGGGAGCCACGCCCGGGCCGGGCCGAGCGGCGCGCGCATTTGCGTCAAACCTGCAGTAATTCCGCGGCTTGGCTTCATAACGTATGCGGGATTAGTGAAGCTCGCTCGAGAGGAGGGGTTGGGGAGGGGGGGGGGGAGGAAAAAGACCAGAAGCGAAAGCTTAGGGGCAGGGGCAGGGGAGAGGGGGGAGGCAGGTCGAAGGGGAAGGGCGTCGACCTGGTCGACGCGACGCGACACTGCGAGAACGAGAGAGATAGAGAGCGTACGCGACGGAGGTCCTCGAGAGGCGAGCACGCCGCGCCGCGCCGCCGCCGAGGCAGTCGTCGTTACGTTCCGCCCTTCTTTACGATGGTTCAAGGAAAAAGGGTGGGTAGGGGCAAAGCGTGACGACGCTCAGTGCGCGCGCCCCGCCCCGCCCCGCCCCGCCCCGCCCCGCCCCGCCCCGCCCCGCCCCGCCCTGCCGCGCCCAGCCGCCCGCCGGACGGGCCAATCAGCTCGTGAGATACAAGTCAAGTCGATTGATTATTCATCGCCTGGGCGAGAATATTAAAGCCGCCGCCGCCGTCGCGCCGGCCGGGGAAAGGAGGAGGAGACGGAAGAGGATGAGAGAGACAGAGGGAAGTTCAGTTCCCGCGCCAGGGAAGAAAAAATGGAAATTAAAAGGGGCGAAAAGGAGGAGAGGCGGGCGGGCCATTTATAAATCGAGTCGAGACAAGATAACTTACCACCAGCACCAGCGCGACCGCGCCCGGCCGGGCCCCGGGGAGAGCGCAGCGCAGCGCCACACTGCGGTAATGGCCGACGTATCCACATACCTGAAACACGCGCATAAACAAGAGAAAATAAGAAACGGAGCAAACTATTACGGCACGCAGGGCCAGGACAGCCGTCAGGGCGGGGCGGGGAGCTGGTCGCGGGGCGCACGGGGCCTAATGAGCCGCGGATGTGACCCGCCCCGCCCCGCCCCGCCCCGCGAGGCGACACGTCGGTGTCGAGGCAGCGCGCACGGCGCCGCGTGTCCGCGGGCAAACAATGAAAAATTGAGAGATCCGATACTAATTGGGTGTGACCCTCAGGCCCATGCCCCCCCCTCCCCCACGCACGCCCCCGCTGCGGTCCATTTCTAGCTGACGACCTCTCTCATGCTCCCTCGCGGGGCGGGGCGGGGCGGGGCGGGGCGGGGCGGGGCGTGGCGTGGCGGGGCGGGGCGGGTACGTACAGTACCCCCAACGGCAGGGTCGGGTCGGGGTATCTCCTCCTCCTGCTCCTCCTCCTCTGCCGCGCCAGGCTGCGCAGCTCCGGGTGCGGTCAAGTAATGGGGACGGGGTGGGGGGAGGGGAGTCTTGCGAGCACTTCCGGTGGCTGCCATCCGGTGCGCAGCGCAGCGCTGCAGTGCGCCGCGTAGCGCCGCTGCTCTTCCCCCTGGGGTAGTGGTGGTCGTTGTGGGGGTGGTGGTCGTGGTCGTGGTGGTCGTGGTGGTGGTCGTCGTGGTGGTCGTGGTGGTGGTCGTGGTGGTGGTCGTGGTGGTGGTCGTGGTGGTGGTCGTGGTGGTGGTCGTGGTGGTGGTCGTGGTAGAGAGAGAGAGAGAGAGAGAGGCGGCCCGAGATAGAGACGATAGCGATGATATGAGATTGATTTCTTATTCGTCCCGTCGCTGCAGAATCCATCTATCGCGGGCTCCGGCCCCGGCGGGCCCGGGCCAGGCGCGCTAGTCCCGCGATGAAAGTTCACCCCTACCCTCCCCTGCCCGACGGGCCGGGCCGGGCCGGGCCGCCTCTTCAAAAGGCATTCCCAATAATCCCTTCGCCACCTACCCCAAACCCCCTCCAGACACCCGCCGGCGGGCGGGGCGGGGCCGGGCGGGGCGGGGCGGGCAGGGCGCGGCGGCCGCCAGCACCAAGCCTTTATCAATCGCTCACACCCTCCCCTGGCGCCCCGCCCCGCCCCGCCCCGCACGGCGCTGCTCAGCTCTGCTGCCCGGGGGTAGTACTCGCCCGCCCCTGCCCTTCCCCCCTCCTCACCACCACTCCGGGCCGACTGAAGGGCGCGCCAAAAGCGGCTAAACTCGCGCCAACGGCGGCGCTAGGCGCTACGCTACGGCAGCGGCCCGCGGGGCTGGGCGGGGCGGCCAGGTTCCAAAGCCAAAGCACCACGCTTTGTTTTCGCCTGTATTGTAGTGGTGTGGGAGACCTCCATCTGTCGCACACGGCACATCGCCGTGCCAGACGTGTCGGCCACCTCTGTCGGCCGGGCCGGGCCGGGCGGCGTGGGACCCAACGCGAACAACGCCACATGGCGTTATCGGCCAGTGGACGGTCTTGTCAACCTGCAGCAACACACACACACACACACGCACACCGCGACTAGCAGTCAATAGCCCCCCGGCCCGGCCCGGCCCCGGCCCGGCCCGGCCCCGGCCAGGCCCCGGCCCCGGCCCGAGCTGCCAAGGGGCCCATCAAGCGTTATAATGCCTTTAAGAGGGGCCGGTCCGACTTATCAGGCGGGGGACAAGTCTCGGGCCGGGCGGGGCCGGGCGGGGCGGAGCGAGAGCAGGAGGGCAGAGGAGAAGGGGGGAAGGGCACTTACAAATCACCCACCGACGCGACGCGCGGCCGAGAGAGAGGCCCCCATCACTCAAGTGCAGCTGACACACGCCCCGCCCCGCCCCGCCCCGCCCATGAGATGAGACCGGCTCGGCCAGCAGGCTCGGCTCGGTCGTCGGGCTCATCGGATTCCCCCGGACGCGGACGGGACGCGAGGGCCCTGCGTGCCCTGCCGCCCTGCCACGGCCACGCCAGCAAAGAAACAAGAGGTAATCCGCGGGGGAGCTGCAGCAGCAGCAGCAGCACCGGCGGCGGCGGCCGCGCTGAAGCAAGACATCGACGTCGTCATCACCGTCACCCTCCGTCCGTCTCATAACGTCGTCTCCCCCATCTCGCGCTGCGACGGGCTCCCCCAGGAGCTCAGGAGCTCGTCCCAAAGTGATTTCGGTTGACTCATCATACGCGGAAGAGAAGGGGAGAGGAGGATATACAAAGTGTATCGGGTGGGTGTCGCAAGCCGCCGCGCCGCGGCACCGGCGGCCTGCAATCCATTCATCCAAACTACATAAACACCTCTCCTGCTTCCCCTCGGCGCGCCGCGCCACGCCACGCCACGCCCCGCGCCACGCCCTGCGCGTCGCAATGATGACGGAGGGGAGCGACACAACATAAATATATGACGGCCGTGGATGCAGCGCGGCCCGGCGCGGCCGTGCCAGGTTGAGCTGCCGACTGATTCAGAAGATCGCTCTCGTTCATCTCTCCTTGTCGCACTCATAGGGTACTGTCATGCCTGTCATGGCCGACATAGGACACCGCCATAGGTGCGACAAGTTTGGATCGTTTCCCCGGCATGCAGGCTGCCCAGAAATAAAGTGACCTCCAAAGGTTTACCTATAACGGACTTGTCATCTGGCACAAAACTAGCCTGCTGGTCTCGTTCCGGACGCCGCCGCGCCGCCGCCGCGCGGGGGGGGGGGGGGGGGGGGGGGAGCCGCGACCGCCGCGACCCCCCGACCCGACCCCTCTCCTGCCCTCCCCACCCGCGCTGCCAGGCCGACCGCTGACAAAATTAGGTTAGGTAATATAAGGACGACCCCCTTCTCGTGGGATGAGGCGGAGGTGGAGGGGGGGGGGGGCAAGTGGAACGCGTTTGCACCGCGGTCCGCTGCCCCGGCAGGGCCGGCCGGGGAGCTCCATGGCAATAATAACCACTACAGGGAGAGCAAGGAGTGAGACCCGGGCCAGGCCGGGCCGGGCCGGGCGGCGAGGGGACAAGGGCGGGGCGGGGAGCAAAGGGTGCTGAGCACGACAAAGGCTCGCGCTGCGCAACGCGCCACGGCGGGGCGGGGCGGGACGGGGCGGGGCGGGGTGCGGCCGGGCAGCATTATACTCCGAGTCCCTCTCCAGGACCGCGCCGACATCCTCACACACACACACACACACACACACACACAGGCGCGCGCGCGCGCGTAGACAAAATCTCACCGCGATCACGCGCCTCTCGTGGTGGATGGGATGAAGACGGCGAACACTACGCCCGCCCCGCCCTACGGTGACGGGGCGGGGCGGGGCGGGGCGGGGCGGGGCAGGGCGGGGCAGGGCGGGGCAGGGCGGGGCAGGGCGGGGCAGGGCGGGGCAGGGCGGGGCGGGGTGGGGTGAGGCACGCACACTCCCCCGCACCGCACGCCACACGCAAGTCAGTCAGTCAGTCAGCTCCCGAGTACGCCCGCCCCGCCCGCCACACCGCACGCCTGTCTCATCGCTGTAAAGGCTTTGCCTCCAGCAGCGCAGGCGCGGCGGCCAGTCAGGCGGGGCGGCGGGGCGGGGCGGCAACTTAAGCCCCCTTCACGATGCATTAAACCGAGGCGTCTAGTCCGTCCCGTCCGGGAATGGGCCATCGCCTCGCCTCGCCTCGCCGGCCCCGCCCCGCCCTGACGTGCCACGCCATCCATCCAGTTCAGTTCCCAGACCCCAGGCCAGGCCCGCCGGCCAAAAGCACTGATCTGGACACTAATAAAAAGAAGGCGAGTGTGCCTGTGTGTGTGTGTGTGTGTGTGTGTGTGTGTGTGTGTGTGTGTGTGTGTGTGTGTGTGTGTGTGTGTGTGAGCAGTGCAGTGCGTGAGTGTGAGTGCAGCCGCCTTTTGTTTATGACGAAACAAGGCGATACCGCGGTGCGCGCCGCGCGGGTCACTGCACTCGAACACTGCACCGTAAAGGAGGCGATTTGGCATTCCCTCCCTCCCTCCCTCCCTCCCTCCCAACCTTATAACAACTACCCCAGAAATGTATTGGAAGAGTGGCGAATGCATTTTGCAATGAATGTCAGCCATGTGTTCTAGATAATATCAAGACACAACAAATTTGCTGAAGTCCTTCATTGATTGAACAACCACATCTTCATCTTGTCTTGCTACTGGAAATCAACTCTACAGGAGAAAAGCTTTTAAAAAACTACCCCAGAAATGTATTGGAAGAGAGGCGGATGCATTTTGCAATGAATGTCAGCCATGTGTTCTAGATAATATCAAGACACAACAAATTTGCTGAAGTCCTTCATTGATTGAACAACCACATCTTCATCTTGTCTTGCTACTGGAAATCAAAGCTACAGGAGAAAAGCTTTTAAAAAATAATTATCATACATGTTGTACGTGTCTCTCCTGAAATCCCATTTAGATGCTCTCAAATGTTTGTTTGAATTAACACGAGTCAGAGGGGTATCCCTGCAAACCGTACTATCCATGCTTTAACGTAAAACTCAACAAGTTAATTTAATTTTAAAAATTTAAAACATGTTACTCTTGTTTATTTATTTATAGAGAGAAGATTTTCTTTGATTTGAATCTCCAAAGGGTCAAAGGAAACTTTTAGCTTATAAAATGAGGCAGCAAAATTAGAATTTGCAACACAGAGGAACAACGTTAGAGTCAACAGGATGTGACAAAAAAATGTAAATCATTTCACAGTTAGTTCATTTTGGTGGTTTAATAAAGAGGTAATCTGATTTTAGTGCTCGAACTCTACATGTATCACAGCTCCCCTGTAAATGACATTGTGTGTGTTGTGAGGTTAGGTCACTCACCGAAACCATATGTCCTGAAGTCCTGAAGTAGAATCGACACTGACATAGTGACACTTAAAAACTTTACGAGGCGGCATCCACTAGTCGACAAACTTGTTTTTATCATTTCACACAACTGATAACTAAATTTTTAATTTGGTTAATTTTACTGTAAACGCCAAGGAAAAAGGTGAACAGACGGTACAGAATGTAGGCTGTGCCCGTGCCGGCTGCCAGCGCTTCCGGCCGTAGCTCAACAGGCGGGAAACAGTTAATTTTCAAAAACGACTTAATTGTTATAAAACTTAACTATGAGGAAAAGTGAGAGCATTTCCCAGTGACTTCAAGCTTACAGATGGTTGCGAAAACCCACATTTTGTGATTAATACAGCTATTTCCCTCAGAAAAAAAACCGCCAAAATGTCATTCAATTAACATGGCTAGCTAAGAAAGTAATTATAATATATCGCAACTTTTTCTCCAAGCATGAGTATTACAAAAGCGGCTCCTATGTGAGATCATTTCCCTTCCCTAACATCTCATCTATCATACTACCTGAACTAGGCCAGCCAAAAGCCAAAGGGGAAGAGGTTATGGAAAGAACAAACCAACGATTCACAAACGAGTACGGCGAGTGCGACCAAAACATATTCGACAATAGAGGAAATCGCATTGTTCACGTTCACGACCAACCAGAGTAAATTAAACAATATCGACTTACCAGTTGAAGTTGAAGTACACCGGCTCCAGACCCAGGTCCACACCTCTCATTTCAGAGACAAGATTAACTCAAAATCCACGGTATTTTGAGTTTAAAAACGACTAAATTGTTATAAAACTTAACTATGAGGAAAAGTGAGAGCATTTCCCACGAAAATGTAATGTTTAACCGTTAAACTATAGGAGTTGAACTTTTTCGCTCCGTTGACCGTTACAACTTTCGAAAACTGGCCTTTTGTTCCCTCGGCCTCAGCTGTTTAAAAGAGTTTCGTAATACCAACATTCCACTCTAATAAGACCAGCCTTCACCAATAATGCTTTCCAAACAAACAATGAAAACTCCAAAAGCAATATAAGTTTTTTCACTATCGTCTAACGCACAACAGACAAGACATATGCACTTTCCCAAGAACTCACAATAAAATCCAGGTCGTTCACCGGAGCAGGTTGCCTCTGCTCTCGCCCGAGGCTGCCGCTAACATTTGAATCCTCGTAATGAAATGAGACATGTCTCTCCTGTCTCACGAGCTCGAGAATTTCCTACTCTTCTCTGAAAACCAGGCGATGCGTCTGGTCTGCACACAGCGATCGCCACGCCAGCTGGCGCGGCGCGTCCCCGAGACAAATGTGGGCGTTAGGACTGTCACTCGTGTCAGTCGGTGTCGCTCCGCGCGGAGCCCAGGGCGCAGGCAGGGCGCGCCGCCCCGACTAACATTCCGCGCGCCCCCAACCTCTCTCCACCCCGCCCCACCGGCCGCACTTCTCCGCCTACTTCCTTCCCCCTTTTTCCAATTCCCCCATCGTTGCTCACATTTCCCCCTTCTTTCCTGCCCAGAAAAAAAAAATCAAAGTTCCCGCGCCGGCGTGCCGTTGTCGCGCTGCGCGCCCCCGCGTTGCTCTCGGCTTGTCGCCGTCGCCGTCCTCCTCAACCTCCTCGCCCCCTTCGCAATGAGCCGCGGGGAGGGCCGGGGCCCGGGGGGGGGGGGGGGCACCTCAGAATGCGTTACTGGCGCCGTTTATCAACGGCCTGCGACGTGAGAAAATGGAATTGAGGGAGAGGAGGAGGGAGGGTGGGAGGTGGTGAAGGGGGTAAGGAAGGGGGGGCAGGGCGGCGGGAGAACGAGGACCCGCAGGAGGAGAAGGAGGAGCAGGAGGAGGGCATCATCAGGACCACGACCGGACATAAAACAGCAGGTGGAACAGCCTTCCCTCCCAGCAGGCGCGCGCGCGCGGTGCACGGGCAAGCTCGCCCTCCTCCTCCTCCTCCTCCTCGTGCTCCTCCTCCTCCTCCTCCTCCTCCTCCTCCTCCTCCTCCTCGCGCTCCTCCTCCTCCTCCTCCTCCTCCTCCTCCTCCTCCTCCTCCTCCTCCTCCTCCTCCTCGTGCTCCTCCTCCTCCTCCCCGTGCTCCTCCAGCTGCACCGCACCGCGGCCCCGCTGCGCTGCGTCCCGCGCGCGTGTTACCAGTCGATGAATCACATTGCGTCATGGGCAGCAGAGAGGCCCCTGCCCTGGCTCTGCCCCTGCCCGCCTGCCTGCTGGGCTGTTAGGACCCGCGGCTCGGACACGATAGCCAGCCGAATGGGAATTAAGATAATATTGAAATAAAATATGGTTAATAACGAGCCTCCGTCCACCAGGTGACCTGCCGCTGGTAGTGGTGCAGTCCACAGTAAAAAAAAATAGCAACGCCATAGCGGCAATTGTACCGCCGCGCGAGGACGACATTTTCGACAGAGGGAATAAAATATACCGAAAGGAATGCAGTAATATAAGGCTGGCGGCTTTGATCGAACGAGACGCGGGCCGGGCCGGGGCCCGTGCCGGGTGCGGCGCGCGCGGCGCGCCCTTCCGCCGCGGTAAATCATATCCAAGTGTCGTCCGCATTTTAATAATGGAGGAGGTAGTACCTCATTGTGCCGCTGGTGGGGGGGGGGGCGCCACTCTGAAACACTTTACATATGCTTGACTGGAGCGTTCTGTCGCGCGCAGCAGCGGCGGCCGCGGAGGCCCGGCCGTGCTGCCGTAGTGGCGTGGCACCGTGGTGTTCCGCCGGGGTGGGGCGAGGCGCGGCGGGGCGTTCCACCGCGGCGCGATGCAGATCCCTGCCCATAAATCAGCGGCGAATGCACCGCAATGGCACACAGTGGCGGCCACGCCGCGCCACCCGCGGCAATAACGACGGAAAAAGAGTCCGCGATAGCGACCCCCCCGCCCCGCCCCCGCCTCCCCGTCACGCCTGGCCGGGGAGCAGCCGCCCCCGCACCGCCACGCCCCCGCGCTTGACAAAATGGCCAACTACTGCTTGCTTTATGGTCATTCCAGGTCCGATTGGCATCTTTGACAAGGATAAGAGAGTATACCGCGCCGGACAATGGCCTGCGCTGCGCGCTGCCAGGCTCTGGCTGGACGAGGCCGTGCTGGCCGAGGTGCTGGTGATGCTGATCCCGAGCCTGACCCTGCCGCACCCACACCGCGCTGGACGAGGCCGTCCTGGCCGAGGTGCTGGTGATGCTGATCCCGAGCCTGACCCTGCCGCACCCGCACCGCCTCGCGTGCCAGGCCGGGGACCACAGACACGCTAGCCAGTGGCGCTGTGCTGGTTGACGGCCAGGTGCTTGATGACTTGACTACGCCATCGATGCCAGGCCATGCGCGGCGCGGGGAGGTCGCACCCGAGGATTGATTAGGGGTTGGTTGGCGTAAGCGCGCTGTGCTGTGTAACTGCGAGGAGAGGAAAATGAAGGGCTGCGCAGAGAGAGAGAAAGAGAGAGAGAGAAAGCGGGGGAGGGGGGGGGCAAAAAAGAGAGTGGCGGGCGAACAGTGCAGGGGTGGTTGGTCGGGAAGGGGAAGGGGGGCGGGGGGGGGAGACAGATTGCGGTCACGGCCAAGTAGTGTTTTCGCCGCAGCAAAAAGAGAATGCTGCCGCTGCTACCGCCGCGCTCCTCTGGTGTTCCGCTGTGCGCAAGTCCCCCCGCCCCGCCCCGCCCCGCCCCGCCCCGCCGCGCCTGTTCCCGCCCCTGGCCGCCATGGCCGGGCTCCGCACTGCTCGCCGGGATTCGGACAGACTTTTGTTCTCCCGCTTCAATGCGAGTCCAGAGGACCTCTCTTCCTTCCTCCACCCTCCTCCCCCAGCGCACCGCCCCCGAAACCTCTCGCTTCCACTCATCAACGAAAAGAAGTGTACACAAAGATCCTTATCTTTTTATATTCGCCCGTGATAAGAGCGCCATTTCTTTACGAGCGTAAATCTGACCGGCACCTCGGCTGCTCGCGCTCGAGATTGGCCCACAATGGCCTCGTCGGCGGCGCGGCGGTGGAGGGGAGGGGAACCCCCTTCGGAAAAGTTGGCGCGGGACACAAGATCGGTCTGTCAGGGTCGGGACGCACCAAACGGGGTATGCTGGGCTACGGTGACACGGTGCGCGGCGCGGCGCGACGTGGTCTGGTAGTGTACCGGGCAGTGTTGCCAGAAAAGTAGGCAATAAGGCGCCCAAGCACAGTGGAGTAAAGCGGGCTGCATCTGGCGCCTGACTAATAGGCAACATGTACACACCTGTGCGAGGGTGCTGCCTAGTAGGCAGGCGCAGATGCAGCTTCGTTGTACTGTGTTTGGGCGCACCTTCTTGCCTAGCTTTCTGACAGTACACCTCAGTGTTGCGGGTCTGTCTACTCTACGGGGCCACGGCACCTGACGGCCCAGGCGGGCGAAGCTGTGTCCTGCCCCTTACCCTCCCGATGCTCGTTCTATTTCGTGAGCCTGGGGCCGGGGCCGGGGCCGGGGCCGTGGTGGGGCTGTGGGAAGGGCCTCTGCTGCCTTCCTGGGCGGGGCCCGGGCCTCGGCCCAGGCCGGCAGGCTGCCACGGGGGCCCATTGTCCCTTTGGTGCTGAGCTACTCAATTCTGGACGTGCGGTCGAGGACCATCGGGGCGGGGCGGGCCTGGGCGGGGCGCGGCGGGGCGGGGCGGGGCGGGGCAGAGGTGCGCGAGATCCCTACTCCAGCGGCACGGCACGGCACGGCACGGCTCGGCGCAGTGAGTGCTTGGGTGTCTATCTGTCTGAAAGTACACCCCGCCCTTTATCAATTTCCTGCTGCCCCACCGAGTCGTATGACCAGACCGGGCGGGGAGGGGCTGCAGCAGGGCCAAAGGAAAAATAACACAAGTGGAAAAGAATAAATAAACACACACGCACGCACACAAGTTGCGTATACGCCCTATACTCCGTACGTATATTTGTGTGTGTGTGTGTGTGTGTCTGTTTGTGTGTGTGTCTGAGTGTACGAGGGCGAGTGAGAGATCTGGCGGGAGGGGGAGGGGGGCTGCGTGTGAGTGTGAGTGTGTGTGTGTGCCGGGGAGGAAATGATAAGCCTTGTGCCCGGCATGTGAGACGACGCAGAGGGAGAGATAAGCAACGGCATCGGAGTGACCGCCGGGGCGGGGCGGGGCGGGGCGGGGCGGGGCGAGGCCGGGTGAACCTCCGCACCACTCCACCACTGCTCCTGCCTGCGCGGCCTTCAGCCTCCGGCCGCGGGGTTGACGGGGGCTGACGCGGACGGGGCTGACGCAGCACAGTACAGAAAGCCCATGGACCGGGCCGGGCCGGGCCGGGCCGGGGCTGCCAGTGGGATTATAATCAGCACGCCAACACAAATGTTTACTGCTCAATGAATAAAATCGAACCCCTCTCCCTCCCCTCCCCTCCTCCGCCTCTTCCGCATCCTCGAGCGTCAGTGACTCCCAGCCTCCCTCCTCCCTACCCGTCCCCTTTTGCCGGTTATTCTTTCTCCCCGCACCCCTTTTATCGACTGCCCCTCTCCCCACGACTTTTTTGTATTATTTTGCTTCCCCCGCTGCTTCGCTCTCTCGCCCCCCCTTTTATCTCTGTCTCTCTTTTCTCCTCTGTCTTTGTGAGCGTGTGCGTGTGTCCGCCTCTCTTCCAGCCACTGCCGCCTTATTCGGGTGTAATCGCTTTTTCGCGATCGCGCCCCAAAAAATGTCGGCGGTGCTTTTGTTTGGTTTCCACGCCCTCCGAGAGCGCGTCACTGTGGGCGGACCGCGCTAGGGCCCGGCCCGGCCGGGGCGGGGCGGGGCGGGGCGGGGCGGGGTCCGCGGTTGGCTGGCGAGGAAGAGGGCCCCCGCCGCACCCCACCGCACCCCGTCCAAACTTTGAGCAGCCCCGGCTCCAGCTAGCAGCAGCCAACCCAATCGTTTGTTGTTCCATTTCCACCGAGAGTATTTTTCATTTAAATTCTCCGGGCCGCGCCGACCGCGTGCGTGCGCGCAGGCGCGCTGCAGCAAGTGAATGAATGAAAAACGAGCTAGGCGGGGCGGGGCGGGGCAGGGCGGGGCGGGGCGGGGCGGGGCGGGGCGGGGCGGGGCGGGGCGGGGCGGGGCGGGGCGGGGCAGACGACTAAGACACGCATGCTGCTCTTCAAAGTCGTGGGAGGCTCTCTGTACAGGGCCGGGCCGGGGCGTGGCGGCGAGAGCACGCCCCACGTCGCTCGTGTCAGCCGCAAACATAACAAAAGGCAGCGGAGAGGCGTGGCAGGGCGAGGCTGGGCGGGGCGGGGCGGGGCGGGGCGTGGAGGTCGCACAGTGCGGCTGAGCTTGCGACGTGGCTCCACATCATGATGTACGGCTCCAGCTCCTCGGCCACTTCCTTCTCAAGGTGCGCCGCGCCCTGCGTACGATCGGCCCCGCCCCACCCCGCCCCACCCCACCCCGCCCCGCCTCCGCATGCCGGCCGGCTGGAGCGCATCCCATACAAGTCTCATAACCGTCTTCATTAGGCCCGACCGAAGCAGCTACCGCCGGCAATCAAAGAAGGCGCGTCGGTCCGCCCCGCCCCGCCCCGCCCCACCCCGTCCCGCCTCGCCCCGCCCCACCCCGTCCCGCCTCGCCCCGCCCCGCCCCGCCCCGCCTCGCCACGCCGCGGCGGAAGCCTTACAGAGCACCGTCACATCACACGCACTTAGCCCACGGGTCTCCCGTCGTCATAAAAACTATCCTAGAAACCGCCGCGCCAGGCCAGACCTAGTGCGTTTTACTTACACGGACGCACGCATCAGCGCAGCGGTGCGGCCGCCTAACTGTTGAGAGCTCCAAAAGCCAACACCGCGCCGAGCCGAGCCGCCCCGCGCCCGCCCGCGCCCGCCTGCGCCCGCCCGCGCCCGCCCGCGCCGCCAGAGAATCCATTAACTCATCATGCACAAACATCTCGAGAGCAGAATACGCCATATGTTGCGCACAATTGCGCTTCTCCCCCTTCCTCTCCCCCGCTCCCCTCTCCTCCTCCCCTCAGCGGCGCGCCGGGACCGCGAGATGCTCATGATCGCCGTGTTGTTGTTTCCCTCGGACATGATTCATACGCCGCAATTTTCTCGGCTCGTCGTCGACGCTGTTTTCCGCGGAACAAGCTGCACTCGCCGGGGCGGGGCGGGGCGGGGCGGGGCGGGGCGGGGCGGGGCGGGGCGGGGCGGGGCGGGGCGGGGCGGGGCGTGGCCGGGGGTGACGGCGCGGTGCCAGGCGCACACGCGGGTAATAAATTTGAAAATGAGAGCGGCAGCAGCGCCGCGCTTAGGCTCAGGAGGCTCAGGACCTGGGATGTTGTCGCGCGCGTGGAGATACAGAGTGTCCCGTCTCCGCACGAGCCCCTTACCTCTGGGGGTTATACTATGCCGCGCAAGCGCGGGGGCGGGCGGGTTGCATACTCGCACGGGGCCGTAGGGCGCCTCCAGCGGGGCGGCCGCGCCCCTCGCCCGCGCCCGCACAGTGTATAACTGAGAAAAAAATATTTATATATGTATAATTTCGGGTGCGACTTGAAAGTTTGCTTGGTAACGTCTGGTAGAGCCGCGGGCCGCGGCCTCAGTACGCGCGACGCAGCGGAGGACGGCCCGGCCTGGCCAGCTAATAGAGGAAAGGCCCAAACAGCGCGAAACGAGTCGCAAATTGGCCAGCCGGCCTATCGTGCCGACTACTGGACAGGACGGACCTGGTCAGCACAACACAGTGCATCTAGTTGAGCGCATCACCCGGCCCAGGCCAGGCCCAGCCCGGCCGAGCAGCCCGCCAGGTCAGGCTAGACCACTCCGCTCCGCTCCGCTGGGGCGAAATTGACCTCAGAGTGACCTGGATGTCACTATGGGCTGGTCGCTGGTCGCGCACATTAGGTTGTTTGCACGCGGGGGCGGGGCGGGGGCGGGGCGGGGGGTGGGGGCGGAGAGCGGCCGGGGGCGGGTGGCGACACTTCCCCGCGCGGTGACACGCCAGCCCAGGCCGGCTCGGCTACCGTGTTGTGTGGGTCAGTGAGTTTGCTTATCCTTATCCTCCGTCCAGCCCTGACCGACCCGGCCCGGCCAAGACAGCCTGCACAGCTGTACAGCTTGCGTTCTCTCACTCACTGTGAGAAATATTTGGAAGGGTTACATGAAATTTTCCTTGAAAAATGTTATGTAACATTACGATATCAAATTGTAAAATCACAAAAGTATAACGATACTTGCCATCGACTTGACATTCTTCAACGAACTCAAATGGGCGTTTGTAAAGCTACAACATAAGTTGTAAATCACAAATTTCGAGAAAATATCTTTTACAGTGCTGCTACGCAGCACGTATTGCTGCAAAGTTGGGGCGGAATTTTTTCCTGCCGTAAAAAGTCTCCCTGTTAAGTATCCAACGCCAGACCAAAAATGGCTACAGTAAAGACATATTTTTGCACTTCTAGAAGAGGAGTAAAAGGAGCGAGAACCATTGGGAATGGATCCCTGCTCCTGCTGCTACCAGCCGCCTCCCCGCACTGCGCTGTCGCTGTCACTGTCGTCCACAGGGTGTGATCCCTCTCCCTCTTCCTCTCCCTCTTCCTCTCCCTCTTCCTCTCCCTCTTCCTCTCCCTCTTCCTCTCCCTCTTCCTCTCCCTCTTCCTCTCCCTCTTCCTCTCCCTCCTACGCACTTGTTCTCGCCAGACGCTCCTCTATCGCGTCTAGTCCTCCGCCTTCTCGAGCCGGCCGGGCCGGGCGACGCGCGGCGCGGTGGAGAGGAGTCGAGTCACCCTCTCTGCGCCCGGCCCGGCCCGGCCCGGCACATGGCACATGGGGGCGGCGCGGCGGGGCGGGGCGGGGCGGGGCGGGGCGGGGCGGGGCGGGGCGCAGCCAGCGCGGCCCCGCACCGCACCGGAGCCAAACGTATCATCTTTTATTAATTATTTCTGTCCTGGCCGGGTCGGACCGGAGCGGTGGGGCGGGAGCGGCCTTGCGCACTGATTCGACTGGGCAGCCGCATTAGAGGGCGATAGCCTCGCCCCCCCCCTCTCCTCCTCTCAACCTGTTAAAACTTTTAGCGAAATAACTTGGGGGCGGCGTGGGTTGGGGGGCGACGCGGGGGGACGGCAGGGCGATGGAATAAATTAAAATACCCCGCGTTTGCGCGACCGCGCGCCCACCTCTACAATTTCGTTTGTTTGTTTATTTGTTGATTTTTTTTTCTCTCTGTGCGTGTGTGTTGCTTTACCGTGCGCGCGAACGAGTTTCTCTCTTCTCTGAGCCAATCACCTGATCGGCGGGCGCCGCAGCGCCGGATCGGGACGTGCAGCGTGTGCATCGCGTGCCCTGCGCACCCCGGTCTCCGCCCCGCCCCACCCCGCCCCGCCCCGCCCCGCCCCGCCCCGCCCCGCCCCGCCCCGCCCCGCCCCGCCGCGGGACCACGGGGCGCGGGGCGCCACGCACACATGCGAGCCCACGTGGGCGGCACAGGGAAGGGCCGCTGCGCCGCGCCGGCCGGGCGTCCTGGACACAGTGTTACAAGGTAAGTAGGCAAAAACTGCCCGCACGATACACCTGTGTGAAGCGGGCGGTGTCAGCGCCTGCCTACCAGGCAAACTCTCCCCACGGGAGTGTTTACTTTGCCTAGTAGACAGGCGTTGATACCGCCCGCTTTACACGGCTGTAACGGGGGCAGTTTTTCCCTACTTATCTGGCAACACTGCCTGGACATCGAGGCCGTCGTCAAGGCGTCCCCGAGCTCGACAGAACCCTGCAGCGGGTGAAAGAGAGTTGGAGTGAGTGGAGGCTACGGCCCGGGGCGACCGTCTCACTTCCACTTGCTGCTTTCGGACGCCCGCCCGGTGCAGGGCTCTTGTGCTCGTGTTGTCAGGGGCCACGCTAACCCAGGCAGATCAGTGTTGCGAAATAAGGAGGCAAAAATTCCCACGAATACACCTGTGTGTGTGTTTGTGTGTAGCAGACGGGTATCACCGCCTGCCTACTAGGCAAACTCTCACCACATGAGACTGCCTTTTGCCTAGTAGCAGGCGGAGATACCCGTCTGCCACACACAGGTGTATTCGTGGGAATTTTTGCCTACTTATTTCTCAACACTGAGGCAGATTCGTCTGAAGAGACGGTGTCGGTGTGGCTCAGTGTCGACCCGCGATGTCCAGGACTGGGGCGCCTGGTCTGACCGCTCACCTTAAACAGCTCCTTCGGCGACGGCAGCTCCTTCACAGCGGGGTCCCGACAGTCCTCGGCGTATCCATAGGGCGCCCGGGCCAGGCCGGGCAGAGCGGTCCACAGAGGAAAGTTATCCGCACACGAGAACCACCACCACCACCACCGCCAGCAACAGCAAGCCGGCGGCGACACACACTGTCTTCTGTTCACTGACACGTCACTGACACGACACTGACACACACGCGGGTAGGTCCGGCGACGCGTGCGCGGGAAGGCGGGGGCGCGAAGCGCGGGGGGAGAGCGCAAGTGCAGGCGGTGCGCGGCGAGGCGCGGCGCGGCGCGGCGACACTCGTCCGCAGGGCGCGGTGCGCGCGGCTGTGCGAGCGTCGTGGGCTGGGCTGGGCTAGAGCTCCTGCTCCTGCTCCTGCTCCTCGCGGCACGGTGTCTGGAGCACCACTGTGAGGGGAGGGACGGGCGCTGCGCCGCACCGCGCCGCGCCGCGCCGGCCGGGCCGGCAGGGCTATGCGTCCCGCTCCCGCTACACGACCTCGGCTCGGCTCGGCCCGCCGCGCCGCGCTTCGGCTGGGCTCGGTGCCGCGGCGGCGCGCGACCCCACGGCCGCGGCCGGCACGAGTCGAGCGGGTGCAGGGGATGGGCCGGGCCGGGGGTGGGGCCGGGCCGGGCCGGCTCGGGGGTGCGGGCGTGGCGCGGCGCGGGCCGGGCCGGGGGCGGCGCAGGGGGCGGGCTGGGGGTGGGTGGGTGGGACGCCGAGTTCGACCGGTACGGTGTGGGGCTGTGGGCCCGGCGAGGGGCCCCGCGCGCCCCGCCCGGCCCGGGCCCGGTCCCCGGGCGGAGGCAGCGGCAGCGGCATGGGCCCGGCCCGGCCCGGCCCGGCCCGGCCGGGTGGGTAGGAGGGTTGGCTTGGGTTGCTGGGTTTGGTTGGGCTGACTGGGCAGGGCTGGGCTGGGCGCGTATAGCGTCAGCGGACCGGGCCGGGTCGGGGGTGAAAACCGGGGGAAGAGGGGAATTTCGACAATGCATGTCGTGGTGGCCAACGTCATGCGGCGCGGCGAGGGGAGGGGGCGGTGAACACGGATCAGACACCGTGAGGTGAGGAGGGATTGTGCAATTTTGAAGAATGTCGTATTTAATATGAGGCTTGCTCAGCCTTGTGAACAAACGTACAGCAACCAATATGGCGTAAGGCAATAAGAACAAATCAAAGGCTAAGGGCGGGGCGTAAGGGCTCGCGGGCCGCCGCGTCTCACAACAAAACACGCCCTCTGATGTGCCTTCAGAAACCTACTTAGGCCCTGCTGGCCGGATAGCGTTGCGCGCCGCCGCCCCTCTGCCCCCGATGGGGCTCCGGGGCGATCCGATTCGGGGTGGGGGTGGGGGAGCAGGGGGCCGATGCAACGAGGGGCCCCAGCGGGTGTTTCTTCGTCCCATCTTATCTCCGACCGAACGAGCACGAGCTATGTCCGCCTGATATACGTGCCCCCTCCCCTCCCCTCTACCCCGCCTTCCTCCCCCTAGCCTTGCCGCTTTTTGGGGCTGGGCCAGCCCCGATAGCTGCTGCTGTTTCTGAAATCGTTTAATCCCGACACAGTATCCCCAGGCCGAACCGAAAACTAAGGCACAAATGAGTTATCGTCCGGGGAGGAGGACTTCCCTGGTGTGGCGGGGCGGGGTGGGGCGGGGCGGGGCGGGGCTGGCGCGAGGCTCAAAGAACACGTACATCCAGACTCGTCGCGCGATCAGCGAGTTCAGCGCCCCGCCCCGCCGCGCTCCCGGGAAGACTATAACTACAAAACTATGGCGCCCGTCCCTTTAGAGTACCCAACTAAAGACGAATTAATTTTTTTGGAGGAGCCTCTTTGAGAAAAAAGCGAGAGAAAAAATGGCAGCAGACCTAATATTTTCCCTTCCCACTTTGAGGGAAGACACCTGGTCCCACCTGCTGCTCCATACCCAACACCCCGGCACAAGTTACCCCTACACCCTATTTTGCCTGTGATGTCCCCCCACTCCCCTCCACTCAATCTCTCCCCTAAAATCCTAGTCCCAAAGCCGGAGCCGCCTTTGGCCCACTGTTAATACACCATTCCGACTGAGATCAGTTTGACGTCACGAACGCTGCTAAACTTCCAGCAGTTCCCCTGCTGCTGCCGCCACCGCCTCTGGCGCCGTTACGCATGAAGAATTCTCAGCTAGGAGTCGCACGCGCGCTTCCCATCCCCTGGCACTGACGACAACCGACTCGGAACATGATCTGCCTGTGCTGTAACTTATCGGTATGTAAGTTACCAGGCAGGCAGGGGCCGACGGAGGAGCGGGCGCGGCTCGGCTCGGCTCGGCGTGGCGCGTAACGCAGCACTCGCCACTTACGTCTGAGAGAATCGCTAAACGCGTATGGCATGATTCACGAAACATACTAGACCCAACGAATTCGAAACCCAAACTGATGCCTTAGGGCAGGGCTCGTGGGCCCCACGTGGGGAGGCCCACTAGACAGGGCGGCTAAACTTAGTACGTTTCTGACAGATTGCCTGCTGGCCCGGGCCGCATTTTTGACCGACTCTCAGGGGACTTCCTGCCCCATTACCTACCAGTGTTGCCAGAAAAGTAGGCAAAAACTGCACAACACAGTCGTTTTAAGCGGTAGGTGTCAACGCCTGCCTACTAGGCACAACATCTTCATAGCTGTGCAGCGGGATGGCCTAGTAGGCAGGCGCCGATTCCGACCGCTCAACACGGCTGTGTTTTGGGCGGTTTTTGCCTACTTTCGTGGCAACACTGCCCCTGGGACGAGTTTTGGAGATTCTGACTGTGTAGCCAACGAGAAGGGCACGGAGCAGCGCTACTCTAACGGAGAGGGGCGTCCCCCGTGACGCTTGGTTGGCCCCCAGATAGAACTTACAGTGAAGTGGCACCGCGGAGGTATTCCCTTTGAGCCATATCCACGCTGCGCCAGCTCTGGCCCACCAAGGTTGTAATTAATTTTCCCGCCGCTCCACACAAGTTCGAACGCCATCGCGAGGCAAATGAGTGGGTGCCAGGACTACTGGAGGAGGTCGACCGCCCAAGCGAGACTGATTGAGCAAAAGCTCGCTATGTACTTCGGCTAGGGACAAATTGAAGACCCCGGGAACGGCTGCTTGTGTTTCGCGTCGCGTCGCGTCAGGTGGATGGAGTGTGCGTGAGGCTATCCCATGAGGTCTTTAAAACCAAATCACTCGTTCGTGTAGCCGGCGTTGCCTGATAAGTAGGCAAAAATTGCCCACGATACACCTGTGTGAAGCGGGTGGTATCAACGCCTGCCTACTAGGCAAAGTAAAGTCTCCCGTGGGGAGAGTTTGCCTAGCAGGCAGGCGTTGATACCACCCGCCTCACACAGGTGTATCGTGGGCAATTTTTGCCTACTTGTCTGGCAACACTGCGTGTAGCCCACCACTTCATGTACGAGAGAAAGTAAAGAATGAGTTGACGCTGGTTGACACCAGTACAACCATGACAAACGATTGGGTAGGGATCTACAATAGAGCTCGTGTCCGTCAGGTTGTCATGGAGACTAAATTGTCGGGCGTTCCGGTACTCATCGAGCAGACCCTCGTCTCGCATCCCCATTACGATGGCGTGCAACCCCTGCACGTGCATTCTCTGGCTCCTCGTGTTTATCTTCATTGCGTGGCCCGTGTCCTTCCTTTGCTACTTTATCTTCTCGTTCGTCGGGCCGCTGGCCGGCTGCATCAAGAGCCTGGAACCCGTCGCAGATACTCTCATCGAGGGTGTGAGATGGCCGCAGACGTGTGTCAAGAACATGTGTCAGTAGACCCTACACCACGCAGCTATTCAGCAAGGTTGAAAAGAAAAGAGGACGCTCATCAAGGCCAGGCTGGAGACCTCACCATCCCACCTATACATGTTGTCAGCTTCTGACAAATGACACAGCACAGCTGCAATGAGTGGAAAAGATTTCAATGGATTTGTAAATTTAAAGAAGAAAAGAAGACTTTAGTCATGAAAAAGCTTTGTTATTGGATCATGCTTAAATTTTACAAAGTGATTTGTTTTCTCATTTACATTTTATATTTACAGGTTTTGTTGGTTGTTTGTAGAACTTTGTTAAACTAAAATTTAACACCAAAAGCTATTATTATAATAAAAACTTACTTTCTGATTAAGCACAAAATGACAATAGTTACTAACAAACCTTACAAAATAAAAAAAAAGACACAAACATGCAAAGATTTACACATTAAATCAAAGGTGAAAAACAAAATCACAATTAAGATGACTTCACTCTTTCATAGAGATAGAGGTAACCAAGTTCTTTAGGTGGGTTTTCAGACAGAGCTACTTTATTGTCATTGAAAATAACCCATTGCCCATCTTTGCGGATATGGCAGACATAATGTCCAACCATAGTGGAAGTTCCCATGTGAGAGATGAAAGCAACCAGGCGATACACTAGGAAAAGAAACATAAACATGGTTATCAGCAAATGAGCATGAGCTGAATCTGTTGGAGAAAGTAATAATAATCAGAAAGGGAAACTTACAAGTATTGCCATCTCGGAATTCAGGTTCTGATACTTGATTGCTACTAGATTGTGAGTCATCTTCAAGCTCCTCAGGGTGACTGAAAACCCAGTCAGCAGCACGATCTAGGATGTTGTCTGTTGCTTTCAAAGCCTTGATGGAATGAGCTCTTGAGAAACCAAGGTTTAGTAACTGGGCCAAATTTTCTTCATTCGGAACAAACCCATCATTTCCTATAAAATTACAAGACAAAAAAGTATTTAAAATGAGTTGGGGAAAAAACACTATATTAAAAGAATTTTTTCTTTTTTGATTCAAAAACAAGACTATGTTGACAAAGCTTTTACTCATCAAGATTAAGCAAGCCTTTACCTGTAGCAACATGACCAGGAGGAACAAATGGATCACTCAGATCAGCATCTGCTATATGCTCCATTATCCAATTAGTTGCAGCCTCTAGGCTTGAATTGTTGGTGAAATAAAGTGCCTTGTCACAAGCTGGCTTGGGGAAACCCATTTCCAGAAGCTGAGACATAAGTGCTTCATCAAACACAGGAGCAGGTGGAGTTGACGTAGGCTGAGGCAGAGCCTCCTCATCAGGCCTCATCCCTGTTCCTCGGAGACCAGTCAAGTCCAATTCGTCTGGCACCTCAACAGCAACATCCAGTTTTTTTGGTGTCCAGTCCTCCTGAACTGTGAACTTTTTGAGGTGAATCAGCAAGTAATCAGGGAAAGTTGCTAGACGTGTAGTCCTGAAAACAAGGATTTAATTACTTCTGTGAAAGTAGATTAAGGTAGAATATAATTTGCTGCATATGGATCTTACTTCTTGGCAACAACCTTTGCCTGACAGGCAGTGCTGTAAAAGCCATTGATAAACTCAGCCTGAGTGAATGAATCAAGGCAAGATGTTAGCTTTATGCGTGGGCGTACAATAGGAATATTGTCTCTGAAAGAAAATTGAAAAAGAGATAGAAATTGTTCAGGAGTTTAAAAAGGATATTACAAGAAAGGTGTAATATACTGCAGTATTTGAGCTTACAATTTGATGCCCTTTTCTTCTGCCTCTTTTTTGGTTTTCTCATAGGCTGCTACTTCCTCTTGGTTGGTAGCTGCTTCAAGTGGGATTGGCAGGGGCAAACTGTATTCTGCTCTATGTTGGTACTGCACTTTCTTAGACTCTGGACACTCGTAACGTTCTTCTACCCTAAATTTGAAGCAATCAGCTGGGTTCCTTGAAGTTCGACAAGTGCGCTGTAACACCAAATCAGTAATGATGAAAAAAACAAATTAAACAAAGCCATGGGTCTCAAGAGGTTATTATTTATGATTTTGTTTAGCTTACTTCAAGAGTATTAACCAGATGGAGGAAAAATTCTTGTGCATCTTGTTGACGTTTGGTAGCAAAATCTGAATTTCTTCCAATAAGGTTTTTGAACATGACAGGTGGAATGCCTTCTTGTTCAGTATCTTTTGATTCTTCTGGAGGAGGTTGAGAGTACTTTCCAGATAATAATCCTGTACCAAGCTTGGCCCTAAAATAGAAAAAGCCAATCTCAGTGACTAAGGAAACAGAGAGCAGCATAACAAATCAGTGACAGGACAGGAATAACAAAAAAGTATCTTACATTTGAAGATTAAAGTCAGAGGATGGATCAGATGGTATGTTGTGAAATATGATTGGGGCCTCTTCCACAAACCTGATTTGAAAAAAATCATTTTACTTTTATAAACATCAGAGCAATTTTGGTCATGAAATGCAAAGTACGTACCTTTCAACAAAGTCTGGAATAGAAAATATGACTTGCATGACACTGTTTAGGTAGCATGAGTTTCCAAGGTTGGATAAGCCAGTATAACCAGGTCCATAAAGCGGTTTTAATTGACTGCCAGATTCTTGCAAGGTGGACCATTCTCCCATTTTCTGGTTGAGAGATAGTTCCAATTCAACCATGGATTTGTCAGTCTGCAAAAAGAATGTCCTCTTATAAAACCAAAGTACATGACTACATAAACTGATTATATCTTTGGAGATATCTCCTTTAAAGATTACCTTTTCTAAGTTAGCTATATTTATACCCCAATGAGCTAAATGTTCCCTGAGATGTGGGTCTTCAACCATGTCATCTTCATCATAACTGAAGACATCACCTTTCCCATCCTTGGTTATGGTGCCCAATTTAACAGCCAATGGATAGCCTGAATTTGTTGAAATAATTTATAATTTTAATTAAAATTGTTTAATTATTTAAAGAGAAGTTATGTTACTATATTTATACCTGACTCTCGATAGTGTTCCACAGCATGGTCATTTCCACCAGACCCATCAAAAAATTTTCGTCCACAAAGAATTGAACCATCTGTAAGATTCAACCATAAGTTGTTTTCCAGATCACATTTTTCGCATTTCCAACCACTTGGAGGTATCTTGCGTCCATTGTCCAGCTGAGGTAGGTTGGCAGCGTGCCTTGTCAAAAATAGATTAAATTAGAAAGTGACAGTAAGCTGGATTCAATGAAAAGGACTAATTTATTATTTATTAGCAGGTATCACATGAAGAAACCTTAAACTTAGACAACTCAGTACTTACTTGGATACTAGTCTTACTTCACCATCCCAAGTACCTGTCATAGATTCTAGTTCAGCTGCTTCAGTGACTGATTGAGCTTCAAGAACTGCATTGACTGAAGCTTTAACCTGAAAAAGATAATTCCAAGATTAGAAAAAGGAGTGAGGAATTCCCCAAAAAATAATTTAAATAATTAATTTGATTTTGAAAAATACCTTGTCAGGTAGGTCCTCATTTGGCCAAGGAATTGTTACAAAGTCAGGTAGTATCACTATCTCCTGTGTGTCTTTAACATCAAATTTTTTACGGCCTGCATCGGGGTCAAAGCCACCATCAACTCCAATAGCCAAACGGGTAATCTTTTTCTCTGGTCCATCACCCTGCTGATCAACTGGTATCTGAAAGTATGAGATATGAAATGTAGATACAGCTCAATTTTATTAGGTAGATGTCTGACTTGTCTAGTCTGACCTAAACTTACAGGAATTTTTTCCCGCTTCAAGTGAAGAAAGACATTTCTGTTAGTTTCCTGACTATATGGTAGCACAAAGTCCTTTCCGAGACCGAAAAAGGAATGAAGGCAAACATATAATCCTGAAGGAGTCAACTGAAACAAAGAAATAGCAAATGAAACCAAACAGAGGTGACACAAAAACTCTCCATGAAATATGCATACAAGTGTAAAAAGTATTGGTGCAAGCGTAAAATAACATGACAATGCGCAATATGAAGTGTGACATGATGATAGATCCCTTTGAGAGGTTGCACGAAACACATCTCCGATTGAAACAGTAGCATACCAAAGAAATGCCAAAATTTTTGTGACTATTCTACCACTTCTTTATGATGAAATTTACAATCCATTAGACATAACCTCAGATGTTAGTGAAGGGCCCCGGCAGCGGCTTGGTGATACTCACAGGTGAATCGTAGGAATAAATACATTCTTCTTTGTACACTTTGTCTGACTTAGAGGGAATACGGACACTGTCAACATGAGCAATTAGAAGCGACAGGGGATCCATCTTTAGATAGTTTCTTTCCTCCAGATTAATCTTCACGTAACTCAACAGAATTGATCGCGAAGAGAAGTAAACACCTCCGGTCCGGCGATAAACACAATGAGTGGACAAATGAATGGCGTTTCACGTTTCTCCATTGTCCATCATATGAGAAATTCATCTGAAGGTGGCATAAAATATAATACAATTCTTTCATCATTTTTATTCTGCTTGAATCTCGTTCAAGATACGCCGCAAAATTATCTTTTTTCTAAAAGAGAAAATTGGGCCCGTATGTCGTCGATAGATTTAGTTCTATTCTTGATGGTTTTAATTTTCCCGCTTTGGTGGCCCTGGCAGCTGCACAACGCTGGTACGGAGTCAAATCTAGCATAACACAACACAGAGCAAGCCGGATAAGAATACCCAAACAATTTGGCATTTTGCCTCGTATATTTTGATTTGCGTGTATGGAATTTTGTCAGATTTGGTGTATTTGATGTCCAGTATCAAAGGCAATGAATCCAGGTCCTAACAGTTACTAAAAAAATAATGGCAAGTGGTATCTGGCCTGTTGTAAATGTGCAAGCAGACGCTGTTGCAAAAGATAGGTACTATGAAAATACTTTCCAAGATTTTGATGCCAATGTTGCAAGTGATTTTATTGAAAAAGTAAACGGCGTATATAAGGTAAACAGCAAGAATCTAATGTATGACATGTAATTATTTTTTTTAAAGTTACTTTTTCTGTTTCAAAATATAAAATTTTTCCACATAGATCAAAGAGGGGTTTACAACAAAATTAAAACAACATGCAGAAATCATGCTTCAGGATGTAATGGCTCATGATAAAGATGTGATCAGCTCAGGCTTTTCAGTTTACACAGGAGTAGCTGGTGTTGCTTTGACATTTCTCTTTGCAAGTCGTCGATTCAGTGGGGAACATGAACAGGTATTATATCCCTTTGGCTCCTCTGCATTGATAATTTTCCAATCAATTTTCTCCTCATATATTTTCCGTTGGACTTTTTTTACTAGATTGCCAAAACTTATATCAAACTGGCTCATAGCAATCCTCATAGATCTCGAGTCAACTTTCTGAATGGTAATTCAGGGGTTTTAATATTAAATGCCTTAATCAATAACAATACTGAAGCTAAGGACTTACTAAGCCAAAGGTTAGTATGAAACCATGTAAACTTTTTTCTTTTTTGGTAAATGGAAATTTATACTTTCTAAATCATTTTTCTGCAGATTAGAAGAGATGTATAAGCTTGTGAAAAGCCCCAACTCTGACATGCCAAATGAATTGTTGTATGGGCGGGCAGGATTTCTTTACTCTTTACTTTTCATGAAAAAGAATAATTTGTCAGTAAATTTTAGTGATTCCTACATAAAAACTGTAAGTTTTGTCCCCTTAAAATTTCTCTATTTTTACTTGAGCATCATTCAACCTAAGTTCTCTTCAGGTAATTAAGATTATAATTAACCAAGGACTTAGCCTTGCTTCATATGAAAAATGTAAGGCTCCGTTAAAATTTAAGTGGCATGACAAAAATTATTTTGGGGCGGCCCATGGCACCGCAGGTATACTGTACCTTCTGCTCCAAGTAAGTGTTTTATTATTATTGACAGTGGGTTTCTTGAAAAGTCTGATATGGATTCTAATGAAAAGTTTTGTAGGCCAGAGAGTATGTTAGCGAAGAAGATCTGAGGCATTACATTAAACCAACTATTGATGATTTATTGGAATGCCGGTTTAAAAGTGGCAATGTTCTATCCTCGGAAGGGAGCACATCAGATCGTCTTGTGCAATGGTGCCATGGTGCTCCTGGAGTTGTGCAACTTTTCTGTCTTGCTTATGAGGTCTAGTATAACTTCTCCTTTTGTGTTGCCCTTAACATGTGATTTGGAGGTGATAAATTTTCTTATTCTAGGTTTTTGGGGATAGACATTACTTATCTGCTGCTGTTCTTTGTGGTGAAGTTGTCTGGAGGCGTGGATTGCTTCGCAAAGGATGTGGTCTTTGTCATGGCACAGCTGGAAATGCTTATACTTTCATTACCCTTTACCAAATGTTTAAGGTATTTTTACTTCAATTTACTCTATGGTGAAGTTTGGAAATATCAATCAAAGTTTCTAAAAACTTTCTCTTCTCACAGAACCGCCAAGATGAATTTTCTGAAGAAGAAGCAGCTAAATATCTTTATAGAGCTTGTGTGTTTGCGGACTGGTGTTTTGAATTTAATGATCACAGAGAAAGATGTCCTGATAGATTTTACTCTCTTTTTGAAGGTTTAACGGGTACCATTTATTTTCTGATTGATCTGTTGCAACCTATGCAAGCAGCATTCCCAGGATACACTATCCAATCTATGTAATCCATTTAGAGTGCCACCTCTGACTTTATTATGACTGTAAATATAACAATGCATTTCTACTAGGATTCCTGTTTGCATTACTTCAAAACTCCTTTGACATCTTAGGCAAACGCCTCCTCCTGAGAACAGGCGAGTGAGGCAGCGTGCCTACCCAGGCAGGCGCCCCATGTTCTGCAACTTTAAGCTGCCACAGATGCATGAGAGCAAGTACCCGGCCCGCAGAATAGCGGAGAGCGGGGCGGGCCGGGCCATGTCTGAAGGAGGACATGAGTGGAACATGCAAGTGTGGTCTGAGCCGGCACCGGACCGGCACGAGCGGCGGGCCGGCGGGTAAGCCGGGTCGGGCCGGGTCGGCTCCGAGCGGAACAGGACGGCTATGTTATCGGAGCGCGCGCAGCCCCGCCCCGGCGGGGAGGGGAGGGGAGGGGAGGGAGAGTGGCTGGAGGGGGTGTGGTGAGGAAGGATGACGACCTCTCCTCTCGCACAATTTTGGAAATGATCCGTCGGTCATGAGGGCGAGGAGTCACTCCGTCGGCGGACGCCCCCCGCGTCGCCCCTGCGGACCCGTCCCCGGCGGTGCGCCGAACCTTGTGGACTTCATCATGGCAGCTCCGTCCCGCCTACAGTAAGTACCTAGGGCTGGACCCGCCTGGTCTGGACTTCTGCTGCGCACGGACCCAAAACAGACAGTTTTCTCGGGACGGGCGGGGCGGAGAGGTAACGTCCGAGCGATGTGAGGCTCCTCCGAGCCGAGACCGAACTCGCGCTCGCGGTGCGGGGTGATCGGGCGAATCACCCTCGCCGAGTCCCTATGCCCCAAGGTATGTCCCTACGGCTGACCGTCACCGCCACCGCGGACACAAGCCGCGGCTGCCCTGGCCAGGACGCGTACGTACTCCGCGTGGGCGGGAAGGGGAAGGGCAATGATCCATAGCCCAGGCCCCGTTCCTCATTTGGACCGGCGATAAAAATACGCGCGGCCCACAGAGCAAAAGCGGGACGGATACCAGAGCGCGCGACCCGACGCCCGACGCGACTGCGGGCGGGAGTGACGAGCGTGATACGAGTAGGCCGTGCCTCCTGTGTCGCAAGACATGTCAGCAGAAACCCCCACACATACACCTGAGTGAAGCGGGCGGCGTCCACACCCGCTGCCTACTAGGCAAACTGTCTAGGCAGGCATAGTTCCCGCCCGGCCCGCTCCACTTGGGTGTACTCTTGTGCTGCAGGCTCCTCGGCGCCGCCTGCATCCTGGTGGTCCTCGCCAGCCGCAGCGAGGGCCGCACCATCTTCAACTACGATGTCGGTGGGTACTCGATGGGACTTCCCTCCGGGGCCAGGGGGAGGGGTGGACTTTTGATCCGCGCAATGTGGACGTAACACGCTGCTACCCTCAGCCCTCCTACGTGCGTTCGCAGGCGGAGGAGGAGCGGGGAACTACCTGGAGAACGGCGCCATCCTCGAGTCGTACGAGGTGTGCGAGAGCCGGGCGTGCCGCGCCGCAGGTCAGAGGGGTTTCCTTTCGGTGCCTCCGGCTCAGCCGACTGATTCAGGAGATCGCTCGGGTACTTCTGTCCTTGTCGCACTTATAGCGCACGTCCATGTCCAGCATAGGGCACCGCCACAGGTGCGACAAGGAAGGGGGAACGAGAGCGATCTTCTGAATCAGGCGGCAGTTTGTTCTCGAGATTGACTTGCGCTGAACCTGAACGTCTGCCCGGCCCGGCCCGCCAGCGCGCTCGCTGCTCGAGTCGCTCAACATGTCGGCGGACCCGTGCACGGACTTCTACGAGTTCGCGTGCGGCGGCTGGATCTCCAAGCACCCCGTGCCCGCCACCGAGTCCCACTACAACCACTTCAACGAGGCGGAGGACAGGCTGCAGCGCCAGCTCAAGGGCATCCTGGAGGTGAACGGGAACCCCGAGGAGCCGGTCCCCGTCCGGCAGGCCAAAACGCTGTACGCGACCTGCCTCAACACCGGTGAGTCCTCGCCCCATGCGGGGCCCTCGCCCACACACAAGGTGGAAACGACTGTGAGATCTAGCGTACAACGCAACGGATTACTCCCCGAGCACTTCCGGGTTATCTCGGATTACCCCCTTCGAATTACACTAGGATTAATCAAAGATTAACCCTGAAGTACCCCTGGATTACCCGCTATCGACACATGCCGTGTCGAGCGGATTACCCAAGTCGTTTCCCTCTTGGTTCATCCTGCCCACCCAGCCCCCGCCCCGCCCCGCCCGCGCTCAGCCCGCGCCCCTATCCGCCGTGCCCATGCAGAGGCCGTGGAGGCGGAGGCGCTGTCACCGCTGCTGGAGGAGCTGGCCGCGCTGGGCGGCTGGCCCATGGCCATGCAGGCCGAGGCCTGGAACGAGGCCGCCTTCAGCTGGCAGGCCGCCGTGACCCGCCTGCTGGCGCAGTGGTCCATCGCGCCGCTCTTCGTCCTGTACGTCTTCACGGACAAGATGGACTCGTCCCGGAACAGCATCACGCTGGACCAGCCGGCGCTGACCCTGGCCCGCCGCATGCTGCTGGAGCCCGCCTCCTACCGGCCGCAGCACGCCGCCCTGCTCGCCTGGATGTCGGGCGCCGCGCTCGAGGTGGGCCGCGCCGCGGGGCTGAGCCTGGACCCGGCCCGCGTCACCGAGCAGGCCCAGCAGGTCGTGCTCTTCGAGACGGAGCTCGCCAGGGTGAGGCACGGCAAGGCAGCGCGCCCGCGAGATAGGCAACCCCCAGATTTTGCCTGGAAGGAGGGCTCTCAGACTGACGCTCAAGTCCTAGAGGGAGAGAAACGCGAACTGGTGAAATGCGTTCAGCAATCCACCACGCCGTCCCCCGCACCTCCCCGCCTCTCCCTAGTGGGCCTTCTGTGGGTGGGAGGTCCACTACCTCTCCCTCACGGGCTGCCCCCAGAAAATGATCGCGAGTACATACCACGGGGACGCAAGCGCCTACGGCGAAACAGCCACGCCACTTGAATAGCGAAAAGGAGTGAGCGGCGCCCTAAACTCTAGTCTGAAAATTTTTTCCTGCTGAAGAGTAGGACAGCCATCGCGTTTCCCTCCCTCTGAGACTGTAACTGACGGCCTCCCTGGCTCCCCCCAGATCACGACCCCGGCGGAGAGCCGGCGGGACGGCTTCCGCACGTACAACCCGCGCACCCTGGCCGAGCTGCAGGCGTGGACGGGGGCGGCGCGGCCCGTGCGCCCGGACTCGGAGGTGCGCTGGCTGGACGTGCTCCGGGGCATGATGGCCGGCTCCGGGGTGCTCGTGGACCCGGCGGAGCGCGTCGTCGTCCGGGAGCTGGACTTTGTGCAGAAGCTCGTGCTGCTGGTGGACCAGACGCCGCGGCGCGTGCTGGGTGAGTGTGGCGCAGCACCCAGCGTCACCCTGCGCGTCCCGGACTTATTCCCGGAGAAAGGAAACCGAACCCAGAAAATGTGATCCTTGAAACAAGGCTTTGATTCAAGGAAAAAAAATCACAAGGAAAAATTTGTCCAAATTTCTAGGAACCTTCTTTGTGTCACGGTCAAAAATGGTTGTTCTAAGGATTTTTTATTCCTCTGTTTTAAAGATTATTCCTTATTTTAACGAATTTAACCGCATGTTAAGGAAAAATAAAGTTCCTTGTATTTTATTGAGGAAAATGTCCTTGATTCAAGGATCAGACTTTCTGAGTGCGTGACCGTGGCCGTGCTTGCAGCCAACTACATCTGGTGGCGCCTGGTGCGCGCGCTCTCCGGGGACCTGACGGACGCCATGCGGCAGCTCGCCTTCCAGTTCGACCGCGCGCTCATCGGCACCCTGGAGGACTCGCCGCGCTGGAAGGACTGCGTGCAGCGCGCCAGCAGCCTGCTCGGCTTCGCCGTGGGCTACGAGTACGTCGCCAGGCACTTTGACGACGCGGCCAAGCAGTCGGCGGTCGCGCTGGTCCGCGACCTGCGCGCCTCGTTCGCCGTGGACATGGCGGCCGTCGACTGGATGGACTCGGACACGCGGGACGCGGCGCTGCACAAGGCGGAGGCCATGACGGAGTTCATCGGCTACCCGGACTGGTACGCCAACGCGTCGGCCCTCGAGCAGCACTACCGCGGCGTGTCGGTGGGCACCAGCCACTTCCGCAACATGAAGGCCGTCCGCGGCTACCTCGTACGCCAGTCCCTCGTCAAGCTTCGTAGGCCCGTCGACCGCGCAGAGTGAGTGTGGCGGGGCTCGTCGTGTCCCCGCGCTGGAGACCCAAATGTGTGACTGTCGCACGCTTGTAGGTGTGTGAAAATGTTTGAAAGGACAAGTGCACGAATGCAAATTCTCCTCGAAATTGTCACACCTACAAGGGCGTGACTTTCACACACTTGGGTTTCTAGTGTGTGCCAGGCCCGCACTCGCAAGCCCTCCCCTCCCCTCTCTTTCCTCTCCCGCCAGGTGGCTGACCGGCCCCGCCGTCGTCAACGCGTACTACAACCCCGGCGCCAACTCCATCAGTAAGTCTGCGCCGACGTGACGTGACGTGACGGCACTGCCACGGTCCGGCACGCACTCACGCGCGTCCTCACCGTTAATTTTATCCTTTTTCAGTTTTCCCTGCTGGCATTCTGCAGCCGCCTTTCTTCAGCCGCGGGCGCGTCGAGTAAGTGCCCACTACACTGTAAGTTAGGGGTGTACGCCATAGGCGTCTGCTACAGAAAACAGAGCGCCGTACGGCGTGCTCTCAGAGTGCGCCTATGGGCGTATTGATCCGGCACATCTTCATCATGACATGCATAGCATAGCATCCCCACAGCACAGCCCATGGAACGCGCCCTGTGTGGCGTCTTTGTCGACTTTATTCTATCAGACTACTCTCACAGAGCCTGTGCTGTGGGGTTGCTGTGCTATGCATGCAATGATAAAGATGTGTCAGATCAATAAGGCGCTCTGTTTTCTGTAGCATACGCCTATGGCGCACTCTCAGAGTACACCCCTATCAACGAGGGGGCAACCACTCGCGAAATCCTGTGTACAAACCTGCGGATATCTCTCGATGAAATCCTCAGAAATCTCGATGAAATCCTTGGAAATCGAACAGAGAAATCTCATGAAATCTTGTGAAATCTCATGAAATCTTATTGAAATCTTGTGAAATCTCATGAAATCTCAGAGAAGTCTCTCAAAATCTGAGAGAAATCTTGTGCAATCAGTAGAAATCCCGTGTACACTAGGCTGGGGAGTGGTTGCCCCCTCGCCCCGAAATTACTGTGTAGCTCGCCCCGTCCCGCCGTGCCCCGCGTCCAGGCCGTTAGGCCCCTCCCCTCACCCACTTGTGTTGTCGGCCTCCGCAGGGCGCTCAACTACGGCAGTGTCGGCGTGGTGATCGGCCACGAGATCACGCACGGCTTCGACGACATGGGGCGGCAGAGCGACGCGCAGGGCAACCTGGCGCAGTGGTGGAGCGCCGCCACGCTCGAGACGTACCTGCGCAAGGCGCAGTGCATCGTGCAGCAGTACGACGCGTACCGCGTGCCGGAGCTGGACAGCGTGCTGGGCACGGCGGCCACCGTCAACGGCGTGACGACGCAGGGCGAGAACATCGCGGACAGCGGCGGGCTGCGGCTGGCGTACAAGGCGTACCAGCGCTACCTGCAGCGGGCCGGGCCCGAGCCCAGGCTGGTGGGGCTAGAGGAGTTCACCCCCGAGCAGCTCTTCTTCCTCGGCTTCGCCACGGTACGGCTGCACTATGGCCTGCGTGGCCTGGGCCTGCACGCCGACGCGACCCTCCCCTCGCTCACGGCCGGGCCGTCCTGTTGCAGATGTGGTGCGAGTCCTCGACCAAGGAGTCCCTGCTGCACGAGGTGCTGACTGACCCGCACGCCCCGCACCGCTTCCGTGTGCAGGGCTCGCTCGCCAACTCCAGGGACTTCTCGACGGCCTGGGGCTGCCCGACGGGGCCGAGCAGGGCCGGGGGCGGCGGCGGGGCGCAGTGTCACATCTGGTAGCGCCCCGCCCCGCCCGTATCCACCCCGCCCCAGACTAAAAGACTGTCTCAGCAAAATTCTCATCTAGATTGTAAGAACGGGAAGGGCAGGGGAGGCAAAACCTCGGCACAAAACAAAAAATATGCATAAATAATAAAAAAAAGTGATATTTAAAAGAAAATCCCATAGTACATCAACCTGAGCGTCAACTATTCAAGCAAGACACAACATTTAAAGGTGCTTAGTTCGGTCCTCTGACCTCGTGGAGCTGGGTGGATGCGAGTGACGGTCGCACAGCAAGATAGTCTACGTCGCTGTCCGGGCTGCAACGGACAGGTGTTCGCCCATCAGTCAATGCGAGCGCATTGTGCACTTAGAGTACCTTGGCTTGGTCGAAAGCGCGCCGTCACCGCCCCCCTCACCTCAGGTTGACGGCGGCGTCCAGGAACGCGTATGGCGCCTCCTCCTGGTCGTCGTCTTCCTGGCACGAGTTGTTATCGGGTGTGTCGCTCCCGGGGCCTTCCCCCTCCTCGTCCTGGTCGCTGTCCTCGTGGAGGTCTTCGGCCAGCTCCTCCGGAAGACCGTTCTCCTGTTCAGCGGCGAGCACCCGGCTCTTGAGCGCGCTGACGAGCTCGTCGCAGCGGAGAGCGCGCGCCTGGGCCCGCTGCGCCCCCGAGTCCACGCCCACGTCCTGCGCGAAAGACACCTGGGGCGGGGGTCAGTCGACTGATTCAGAGGAGGATCGCTCTCGTCCCTCCGTCTCCGTCGCACTCATGAGGAGTGGCGGATCCAGAGGCAGCCTTTCGGGAGGGGGGGGGGGGGAAAGTAGCACTTTTTGCCTACTTACAGGGGCAAAGTAGCCTTTTGCCTACATTTCAGGCGGGTCACCGCCATGGGTGCGACGCCGTGATAGGTACGAGAGCGGTCCTACGGACCCGTCGAGAGCGCGGGCGGGGCGGGGCGGGGCGTGTCCCGAGGCGTACCTGGTGCCGCACCCGGTGGACCTTCTCCTCGTCGGTGAGGTTCGCGTCGCTGGCGCGTCGTAGGCTGGAGGCGAGGCCGTAGCCGCGCGACGGACTGGCTGAGGCCGAGCCGACGGAGAGGTCCACGCTGGTGCACGTGCGGTTCAGATGGATCAGCTCCATCTTGTGTCCGAGGCCGGGCACGAGCGTGTCTGCGTCCGAGGCCGAGGCCGGGCACAGCTCCGGGTGGTAGCTCTTTTTCCTCGCCAGGGCGGTGCCGGGAGGCGTGTAGGCGTCCCCGCGCGTCCGAGGGAAGTGGCCGCCGGTGCGCGGCTCCGTTGGCGAGGCCTTCTTGTCGAGGTCGCCGAGGTCCCCTACAGCCGCCCCGCCCCCGCCGACAGTCGGGGACAGGCGCGGCTTCGCTTGCACCGTGGTGTCGTCGCCCATGGCGCGGCGCTACCCTGTATCCTCAGCCCGGGCTGGGGAAGCGCGCTTCCTCCGGGGAACTCCCAGTCCGAACCCTTAGTGAAAAGGAGATTTGGACGAATGCCGGTCTACCGTCTTCACACTGATGCTAGCTCTGCGCAGTAGGTTCCGTCACTTCGAATTTTGTTTTACTTCCTCCTGGCGTTTGTGGTTTGAGCAAAACAGCAAAACAATCGAATCAGAGCCCCCTAGTTAGGCAGATGGTACTGCATTGTAGAGCGAATGGCGACTCGCTAGTCTAGTAGACGGTGGTTGACGGACTTCCCTATCCTCCAGGGGAGGCGGGAATAACTGTTAGCTCTTCCCCGAACGACGTTCCGGGACATTACCGAACATCAAAGTATGTTGCTCTTTGACACTTGGGCGTCTCTGAACCTCTGAACCCACCCCGCGCCTCTCCTGACGCGCCGCCGTCTCTCGTGGACCTATCCAACTGTGTGTCTCTGTCCTCCTCTCTCTCAAAGCCTACCGCCGTTTGTCTTTGTCGCTCCGCTGCGCGATGGCTCTATCTCACTCTCTCTCCCTCCAACCATATGCCTTTCTCTCTCACACACGTGTACACTCACCCTCAAGAGAGAGAGTCGAAAAAGCCGGCATTGTGGGTGCAGTTGGAAGGTCGGCACACCTCATAGGAGAAAGCTGCAAGTCCGTCCTTTGGCCCAAAATCCACGCCAAGTCTTAAGGCTCTCGCATCATTTCTTTACATGGGTTGACCTATTGGTAAAGTCTGTGAAAAAATCACTGGTTGAGACTGTACCCGACGACGACGCTAGACGCCTCGCCTCGGATCCCTCGGCGCTGAGACCGCTGAGACGGAACTACTTTCGCGACGATGCTGCTACCTGCGGCGAGTTCTGTAATCTCAAACTCCGAGCGACCTACTGTTTCCGACGCGGTGGCCTCAAAATCCGGCAGTAGAACGTCACACTTTCGCCTCCCCATGCCCATTTCGGGAGGCTGGACAACTCTTAGGCTCCATCCTCTGCAGAATGGACTGTTTCGTTGCGCTCGGCCTATTGATGCTTCTCCAAAAAGATATCGGGAAAACATCTAAGAAGACAATTCTACTCGTTCACACACAACAAAAGGAGAAAAAACAGCTACTCTCCGCCCCCATGATAGCCGATGAGGGTTGCGGTATACTACATTGTTAAGAATTTCTTTCATTCAGGCCTTTCAAACTTACGGCATACATTTGGGACATTAGGGACATTGTATTTTTTATACAAATTTGATGTCGAAAAGCCGGATTATTTTACTTGTGGCCAATAAACTCGGATAAATTGCAGACCGAAATAAAAGCTGTAAGGTCTACAAAGAAAGGAAAAGCTAATATTAATACTGTCTGTTAGTAGATATTCCATCTTTCCAGCCATTCAAAGAACCCGCTTACTGCCTTCCTTTTCCTGTAAATCGATCGCGAGCAAAAAAGTAGTTCCTTTAAAGTAATGAATAAGAATGAGGTTGTTTACACTGTCTCTTGTGTTATGAGAAAGTACCATTGAGCTATTAGACTAGTTCTCCAATTAGTTGCAGGATTTATACGGAAGTGATCGATATTTTTTTTGAAGTCACAGCGTCTTTCTTCCAACATTTTCGACGCATGTTCAACTTTTTTCTAATCTGTTCCCATTTCCCGCGGAGCGCCGCGGGGCGGAGGAAGCGGAGTTCACCTACTCGGGCGCATGCGCAGTGAAGTCGATACGCTCTCGAGTGTGATGATGCGATCGGGGCTGTGCGGGTACAGTTCGCGGTGAATCTTTACTAAATACACTGTTGTTAAGATATAATTTATCTTCAGGTGCAAGTTTAAAGATTGTGTGAAGGGTTGACGCGTTAAAAATGGCTTCAGACGAAGAAGTGGAGGATTCCTTTGCCGGTAAGTTGACCTACCACGGTGTGTTTGTTTTCCTCGAGCATCCTGAGACGAGCGGGAGGAGATGGGATCATGTGGTTAGGTCGACAAAAAAGAGGAAATTTCGAAGTTTTTGTTTCGGCTTCGACTCCTAATTACGTGTTTATGCATTTGCAACACATGTCAGTCATTTTGCCGCTTATTCCGTTCGCATAGCATTCAGAAATCTGTGTTTGAATGTGAAAGAGAGAGAGAGAGGAGGGTTGGGGGGGACGATTATTTTTCTGTGACAGCGCGGGTATCCCGGTCCCTTGAAACAAAATGGAGGCCATGTAACAAAGAAATAGGCCTGATGTACACTTGCTCCAGACCCTCATTCGTTGACAATTTGGGGACTGGCTGGATGTAAAACACTTTATTTTGTCACAAACACGACTTCCTCCCCCTTTTCTATTGCGGGGCGGGGCTTATATGGAACGCTGGTCTCCAGCTGATGGTCGGCAACCTCTAATGAATGCTCATTCTGTAGGTTAAGCATGTTACGTGTTTTAGAGTTTGTAAATAAACGTTGAAGTACAGATTTGTGCCTTACAATGGGTTTTCACATGCATTCCTGTACTTGAGTTTTGTTGTCAAACGTACGGAGAAACGCCGGTTGGTTGTGACACCGGACGGCGACGTGAGAGAGAACGCTTGGGTGAGGGAGAGAGACGCTCGGCGATGGCATAACCTCACTTGATTGGATGGATATATTTCACATTTTCTTGGTATCATTCAAACACGGAAAGCAAATCTGAAGTAACTTTAAGTTCCTTTTCGTACTGATAAACTACCATTCTAACAACAATTTTGTTCTGTAGATATATTTTTATCTTTATGTAATTTTTTTTTTATCCAAGAAGAATATTTGCGTATTTATAATGACGGATATATTTATGATATTACCTATATTATGCTCTGTGCCGTGCGGTTTTTGCCAGGCTTTTTCTGGAACTTTGAGAAATTTAATAGAAAATAAATATAATCTAAAGTTTTGAACTTGCGGATTTGGATATTATTGTCAAAGACCAATTTCGCAATTAATTGTGGCGGTGTTGAAGTAAAAAATGGTTTGCTCTGAAATTCATACTGGATTTTCATGTTTTGTAGGGGAAGAAGAGGCAGAGGATGGTGCTGGTCGAAATGAAGATGCTTCTCATGATTCTGATGAAGAAAAACGCGCTGTAAGTGATCATGGACATATCTTTATTTTTTGAAAATCTGTATGCATGTCTTATCGTTTTGTAATTCCAGGATGATGAGGAATATGAACCAGAAGAAAGTCATAGCAAACGGAAGAAAGGAAAGAAGAGAAAGGCAAAGAGTGAAGATAAAAAGGGTAAAAAGAAAAAGAAGAAGAAGAAGAATGACAGCGAGGAGGTAAATATTCTAAGATTTTTTGTGCAATATATCCTAACCATCTGTTTACTGGTTAAGTTCTTAATACATGGCTTTTATTACGAACAGGAAGCAGAATTCGAGCAACAGGAGGCTCCTGATGACTCTGTCCAAGATTCGGACGCCGCTCCCTCTAGCAGCAAGAAAAGCAGTAGCCGGAAATCTCGAGGCAAACAAGAAAAGCAGGAAAAGGCTGCTTCTAACTCAAATTCTGCGACCCCAAGTGAGTCTTCAGGTATGCCATCTGTGGAGGAAGTTTGTGCCACATTTGGTCTGACTGATGTTGAAATTGAGTATTCTGAGGCTGACTATCAGAATCTCACAACTTACAAGCTATTCCAACAACATGTAAGACCGCTACTCGGGAAAGAAAATCCTAGAGTTCCCATAGGAAAGTTAATGATGCTTATAGCTGCTAAATGGCGTGACTTTTCGGAGATTAATCCACATACAAGAGCTCAGACTGAAGAGGAGGAGGGAGGTAATGAAGAAGCATACACACCAAAACCAAGTCGTTCACGCTCTACAAGGGAATCAAAGGGTGCTGATACTGATGCATTAAATGATGAAGATGAGGATGAAGATGAAGTGGAGCAGAGATCCTCTAGGAAGAAGAGTAGAAGCCGAAGCAAAAAATCAGGTGGCAGTAAGAAAGGCAAAGTTCCTACTATTAAGATAAAAATTGGTAGCAAAAGAAAGAGAGGCAGCTCAGATGATGATGACAATGGTGACACAAGGTCCGATCAAGACTCTGATGCTGAATTTGAACAGATGCTGAAGGAGTATGGGACTAAGGAGGAGGAACCTGAGGTTGCAGCTGAACCTGAAGAAAAAGATAAGCCGGATCAGCCTCGCCGCAAAGCCAAAACCAAAATTGGCCAGAAGAATAAGAAGAAAAAGACAAAAACAACATCCAAGTTCCCTGATGGTGATGAAGAACAAACTGATCATCAGGATTATTGTGAAGTTTGTCAACAGGGTGGAGAGATAATTCTTTGTGACACTTGCCCCAGAGCATACCATTTGGTCTGTTTAGAACCTGAGCTAGAGGAGACTCCTGAGGGAAAGTGGTCTTGTCCCCATTGTGAAGGTGAAGGTGTTCAAGAGCAGGACGATGATGAGCACCAGGAGTTTTGTAGAGTTTGCAAAGATGGTGGAGAGCTGCTATGCTGTGACTCTTGTCCTTCAGCATACCATACGTTCTGTCTAAATCCACCTCTCACAGAAATTCCTGATGGAGATTGGAAGTGCCCTCGATGTTCTGCTAAACCCTTGCCTGGAAAAGTACAAAAGATTCTCACCTGGCGTTGGGTAGAAGAGGAGGAGAAGAAACAAGAAGAAAATGGTGAAAGCAAGCCTGCAAAGAAACCTCAAAGGCAGCGAGAGTATTTTGTGAAGTGGTGCGAAAAGTCGTACTGGCACTGCTCTTGGGTTTCGGAATTGCAGATGGAAGTGTTCCATGGTATTATGATCCGCTGTTATATGCGTAAATTTGATATGGATGAACCTCCCAGGCTTGAAGATCCATTGGATGAAATGGATGCAAGAAGAAAGAGGATAACCAACAAAGAAGCCTTCACTGAAGCCTTGGAAGAGAGATTTTACAGGTTTATTAACTACCTCATAATTTTAATCTAACTTAACTTACCTTGATCATGTGTTTTAATATTTTTCTTTGCTCAGGTATGGCATTAAGCCTGAATGGCTTCAGGTCCATCGTGTATTAAACCACCGCACAATGCGTGATGGGCGCTGTCTTTATCTTGTGAAGTGGCGTGACTTGGCCTATGATAGTGCTACATGGGAAGAAGATGATGACAATATTCATGGCCTGAAACAAGCTGTGGAATATTATATGGTATGTGATAATTTTCTGTACACAGTATGTAACAACCTTTTTAAAATCTTAAATTATTAACTCACAAACTAAATTGTAGGATCTCCGAGCCGCTTGTGGAGTTGACGGTGGAACCAGTAAGAAGTCAGGGAAATCTAAGAAAGGCAAGAAATCAAGAACTAAGGAGAGTGACTATGATAGTGACAGGCCTCAGTAAGTACCATGTTGCAGTTAACATTGCACACTAAATTCTCTGTGAAGTAGTAGCAGTCTACTTTATGACATATCCCTTAAAATGACTCTCTTGTTTGTAGGAGAAGATTTATTCCTCCTCCTGAGAAACCCTCTACCGACTTGAAACGCAAATATGAGAAACAACCCGATTACCTTGATGCAACTGGTATGTGCCTGCATCCTTACCAGCTGGAAGGTCTTAATTGGTTGCGGTATTCTTGGGGTCAAGCAACTGACACCATTCTTGCTGATGAAATGGGTCTGGGTAAAACCATTCAAACAATTACCTTCTTGTATTCTTTGTACAAAGAAGGACATTGCAAAGGACCTTTCCTTGTAAGTCTTCATTATTTCAAGTATGTGGCTAATGCATTGACATCTGTTCAATCCTTATTAAAACTTTTTAAATTTGTAGGTCAGTGCTCCACTTTCAACTATCATCAATTGGGAGAGAGAGTTTGAAGTTTGGGCTCCTGACTTTTATGTTGTTACTTATGTGGGTGACAAAGATTCTCGTGCTGTAATTCGAGAGCATGAACTTTCATTTGAGGAAGGTGCTGTGCGGGGCAACCGAGCTGGTCGTATCAGGTCAAACACAATCAAATTTCATGTTCTGCTGACCAGTTATGAATTGATCTCAATTGATGTTGCTTGCCTTGGATCTATTGACTGGGCAGTCCTTGTTGTGGATGAAGCTCATCGATTGAAGAGTAACCAATCTAAGGTAAGTCAAGGTCTCAGTCAGTCATCTTTTGTTTTCTTGTCACTGTTCTAATGTGTTCCTCTCCTTTCTTTTTCTTTTTAGTTTTTCAAGCTTCTGGCTGGTTACAATATTGCATACAAACTCCTGTTGACTGGAACACCTCTTCAAAACAACTTGGAAGAGTTGTTCCATCTTCTCAGCTTCATGTGTCATGAGAAATTCAGTGACCTAGCTGCTTTCCAAAATGAATTTGCTGACATCAACAAGGAAGAGCAGGTCAAAAAATTGCATGATATGCTGGGTCCACACATGCTGCGACGTCTCAAAGCTGATGTCTTGAAGAACATGCCCACAAAATCTGAATTTATTGTCAGAGTTGAACTGTCCGCCATGCAGAAGAAATATTACAAGTATATTCTTACCAAGAACTTTGAAGCTCTGAATCCGAAGGGTGGTGGACAGCAAATGTCACTCCTGAATATTATGATGGATCTGAAAAAATGTTGTAACCATCCATATCTTTTCCCTGTGGCTGCATCTGAGGCCCCTGTCAATGCAAATGGACAGTACGAAGTTAATGCTTTAATTAAGGCTTCAGGGAAATTGAGTCTTCTTTCCAAAATGCTTCGTAAGCTGCATGACACTGGACATCGTGTTTTAATCTTCTCTCAGATGACGAAGATGTTGGATTTATTGGAAGATTACCTGGAAGGAGAAGGCTACAAATATGAACGTATTGATGGTGGTATCACTGGTACTCTCCGTCAAGAAGCCATTGACAGATTTAATGCTCCTCAGGCTCAGCAGTTTGCTTTCCTGCTCTCTACTCGTGCTGGTGGTTTGGGTATCAACTTGGCTACAGCAGACACTGTTATCATTTATGATTCTGATTGGAATCCTCACAATGATATCCAGGCCTTTTCCCGTGCCCATCGTATTGGTCAAGCCAATAAGGTTATGATTTATCGTTTTGTAACCAGAAATTCAGTTGAAGAGCGAGTAACTCAAGTTGCCAAGCGCAAAATGATGCTTACTCATCTTGTTGTGCGCCCTGGAATGGGTGGGAAGTCAACAAACTTCACTAAGCAAGAGTTGGATGACATTCTTAGGTTTGGTACTGAGGAACTATTCAAAGAAGAGGAAGGCAAAGAAGATGATGCCATTCATTACACTGATAAGGCTATTGATGAACTCTTGGAAAGATCTCAGACTGGAATTGAGGCGAAGGAGAATTGGGCCAATGAATATTTGTCATCTTTCAAGGTTGCCAGTTATGCCACGAGAGAAGGTGAAGATGAAGAAGAAGTTACAGAGGTCATAAAACAAGAAGCTGAGAATACTGATCCAGCATACTGGGTAAAACTTCTTCGCCATCACTACGAACAGCAACAAGAGGATATTGCTCGAACCCTGGGTAAAGGAAAGCGTGTCCGCAAACAAGTCAATTACATTGACAGTACAGTGGAAGGAAGAGATCAAGATCAACCATGGCAAGAAAACCTTTCTGACTACAATTCTGATTTCTCTGCTCCATCGGATGATGACAAGGAGGATGATGACTTTGATGAGAAAGGTGATGGAGAGGGTGGTGGACGGAGGAGTCGAAGGAGGCCTGAAAGAAGAGATGAGAAAGATAGACCTTTGCCTCCTCTTCTTGCTAGAGTTGGTGGGAATATTGAGGTTCTTGGTTTCAATGCAAGACAACGAAAGGCATTCCTTAATGCTATCATGCGATATGGAATGCCTCCCCAAGATGCCTTCAACTCTCAATGGCTTGTTCGCGACCTTCGAGGGAAGTCAGAGAAAAATTTCAAAGCATACGTGTCTCTCTTCATGCGGCATCTCTGTGAACCTGGTGCTGATAATGCAGAGACATTTGCTGATGGTGTGCCTCGTGAAGGTTTGAGCAGACAGCATGTTCTCACTCGCATTGGTGTTATGTCCTTGATTAGGAAGAAGGTAAGTTTTGCATTTTCACTGTTCAGCATCTTTTCTCCTATCTTGAAATTTTTGCTAAGTTTTGCCTGTTCGCCTTACTAACAGGTTCAGGAGTTCGAGGAAATCAATGGATACTATAGCATGCCTGAGTTGATACGCAAACCTGTAGATGCTGCTGTTAAAAGTGCAGCAGCGGCAGCTGGTGTTGCTCCTCCTCCGGGTCCTGCTGATGCTGCCTCAGCAGTCTCTAGTGTATCTGCCACTCCAGCCACAAGTGCATCTGCCAGTCCAGCACCCACTCCAACTCCTAGTACCACTGACGATAAGGACAAGGATAAGGAAAAGGAAAAAGAAAAAGAGAAGGACAAAGAGGTATTTTTATTTTATTACCCTTTTGTGTTTTGGTATTGAGTTTCCTAATACAGTATTCAAAACTTCCTTTTGAATTATTAATCCATAGGTTGAAGATCTGACAAAGAAGGATGAAGAGGGGAAAAAGGACTCAGAATCTAAAGATGAAACCAAGCCTGAAGAGAAGAAGGAAGCAGGTGAAAATAATGGAGAGACTGCTGTTAGTGATGCTAAGGATAGTGAATCACTTGTGAAGAAGGAAGTTGATGAGGTCAGTAATATTATAATCCAGGTTGACTTTTCTGATCTCTATAATCACCATCAATAACAAAAGCATGGTTCCTTTTTCCAGGTGAAAGAAAGTGGGAAGGACAGTGAAAAGGTTTCGGTTAAAGAAGAGAAAGTTGAAGAGAGAAATGACATACAGGTCAAGGAAGAAAAGGCTGACGACTCTGAGAAAGATGTAAAAGAAAAGGTTGATACTGAGGAGGCAGCTGAGAAGAAAGAGACCGATGAATCAGCTGTTAAAGCTGAAGGCAAGGATGGTGAAGAAGAAAAAGGTGAGAAGGCAATTAAAACTGAGAAAGATGATGAGAAGAAAGAGGAGAAAGATGAGAAGGATGAAAAGAAGGATACCAAGGATGACAAAAAGGATGACAAGAAGGACTCAAAAGAGGATGATGATGATATTGTTGTTGTTAAAGATGTTGAGAAAGTCAAGGTTGATGAAAAGAAGCTAGAAGAGGAATTGGAGAAAGCGAAGCGAAAGTTCATGTTCAACATTGCTGATGGTGGTTTCACTGAACTACATACTTTGTGGGTCAATGAAGAAAAAGCGGCAGTTCCTGGTCGCGAATATGAAATTTGGCACAGGAGACATGATTATTGGTTGTTGGCTGGTATTGTAACTCATGGTTATGGCCGCTGGCAAGATATCCAAGCTGACATTCGCTTTGCTATCATCAATGAACCTTTCAAAATGGATGTAGGTAAAGGCAACTTCCTGGAAATTAAAAACAAATTCTTAGCCAGGAGGTTTAAGCTTTTGGAACAGGCCTTGGTGATAGAAGAACAGTTGCGGAGAGCAGCTTACCTCAACTTAACACAAGACCCAAACCACCCTGCAATGTCATTAAATGCTAGATTTGCAGAGGTTGAATGTTTAGCTGAATCTCATCAGCACCTCAGTAAAGAGTCCCTTGCGGGAAACAAGCCAGCGAATGCAGTTCTTCACAAGGTACTGTATTTAGTAACGTAAAGATGGATGCAGGTTTAAAGCTATGTACGAGGTAATAACTTTGTTTATGGTCTCTAGGTTTTAAACCAACTTGAGGAGCTGCTGTCTGATATGAAGTCAGACGTCAGCCGTTTACCGGCTACCCTTGCTCGTATCCCTCCTGTTGCCCAGCGACTTCAAATGTCTGAAAGGTCTATTCTTTCAAGATTAGCCGCTACAACAAGTGGGGCAGCCCCAAGCACACCCACCTCCTCTCAACCTGGTATGTGGTAGCCTACCAATTTTTCAATGAATATTGTTATTTGTAATCTGTATAGGATCCAGTAATGTTCACTGTTGTGGCACTGAGTCACTGAAGCTCATGGAACTTATTTGTTTGTTGCAGGTATGACAAGTGGACAGTTTCCCTCTGGCTTCCAAACAGGTCAGCTTCCAGGAAGCTTTGGTGCAGCTAACTTTGGCAATTTCCGGCCGCAGTACTCTGTCCCTGGACAACCCACATCTCAGGGATATGGTATGTTTCTTAGGATGTACATATAGATGTATATTTATACCATGATTATTAAACATCTTAATTATTTTCTATATTTTTTTCTTTTTTCCCCCCAGTTAATTGAAGTTAATAGCTGCTTAGGTTTGGAAGTATGTTGAAACTAAGGTAAGATATCAAACTCAAATATTTAGCCTTGCTTCATACTTAAATTGTGCATTGCACAACATATTGTATCATATTATTATTATTATTTTTTGTCTTGCAGTTATTGGTGTGGCATGATATGAGCTTGGTGTGGTGATACATAGACTCCAGTCTTGTGTGCAGCATATGTATGCAGTGATAATGTGGTTGAAAATTTCTCAATAGAATTTAAGAGCAAATACTGATATAGTAGTGAGTGGAAGGTTTAGATTATAAAAAAAAAGGTGTTTTAAAAGACAAATTGGTGGATGGTGTCAACATTCTACACTTGCTGGTGTGGTCATAGTGCAGATTTTGTTTCATTCTCTTTCATCTTTTGTCTTCATCATTTATAGTCATGTCCTGATATCATGTCCATAGATCTCAAGTGTGGCCAGCATAGTTTCCCTAATTACGATTACCTTAGGTGTTCCATGCCTACCCTCTTTTTTCAAATGAGCACTTTAAAGCAAGCGTGACTAAAAGCCAAGGAATTTTATATTGCAAGGAATGGATTGGTTTGTGTCCATGTTTTGTTTTTCCTTCTTTCATTATCAGACTTGGGTATTCCACTCGTTCATATATTTGATCTATCCTATGCATCAAACCATCATGAGAGACCTAAATGGAATGTAAATGCACCTTCCACATAGTATTTTGTCTAGAATGTACACATCTCCAACAGACATTTTTGATATTGCATATATTTATTCCATCTTGGAAATTGCATATTAAGGATTGTGATTTTTAGTTCTTTCAAGTTAGATAAAGAAGTACCTTTCTCTCCCTTTTATATCCACTACTAGTACGTACATAATTTTGTATTACTATGATTTATCCGTGCTTATGGATTTTACTGCTAATAATAGTCAACCCATTCCTATCTCATTCATTTGTCTAAGTATCTTTCATTCAATAATATTTTGTTTACTGTTGAGCACCCAATCACATTCAAATTTTTACTTGAGTAAATTATCTTTAATCTGAAGCCCTTACAATTGACCTATTACCAGAATTCTGTGACTGTTGCACTTAAAAAGCCAAAGATAGAATTGGATATTCCACATAAGTCTAACATTCTGCAGTTGTCTCATCGATTTTGTTTTTGTTTTAGGCTTTCTTGCTATCTTTCCTTTTTGTTATATTTGTCATGCTGAGACCACTTCATGCTAAAGGGCTTACTTGTTGACTTCTGGTACTCACTATGTTGATGTGATTATTGCATTTTTGTCAACTGAAAATGTAAGGTTGGGCCTGAACTGGATATTTTTGTACTTTATGCTCTCCCTCTCGGGAGGTGATAGGGCAAATCCTTTATGTATCCTCTTGGTATTTCCTTGATCAGGCATTGTTTATGCAGTTAAATTGTGAAACTAATTGTATTTAATTTATTAAAAGTTCATCCTTTTTTAAAGAAGTAATTTGATATCAGTTTTAGTTTTTGTTTTATATGACAAGTCCCATATTGGGCCTTGAATCAGTGTCGTTTTAACTTTTATTGAATTTTGGACAAATGAATCGAATGCTTTGTAGAAATGTTAACTATTTGGTTTTCATGTAGCACTTGCATTAAAATATTCTGTGAAATGTGCATCAATGTAAGTGCTCATGGAAGTTGTGATTGGCATTTATGCGGACTTGCAAATGCCCATTAAGTTAATAAATGATTCATATATAAATTCGTTAGCCATTCAATTTATTTTCTACACAATGGGAGCTTTTTTCCTCTGGACTCTGGAACGTCAATCCAATATTATTTACTTTTTCACTTTTACTCGGTTTCGAAAGTGCGCGCCATGGCAGACAGTATGACCACAACTCTCGCACACTAGAAAGCTTGCTGATGCCATTCCTGGCACCCTCCGGCGGCATTGTAACCTCCGCTCATCGTCCGGATGGCAGTCAGGGTGAAGAGCTTCGACAAGCTTTAGTCATCGGTGTCGGACGTCTCTCGAACCATTCTGATCATGGAGAACCACTGTAGCGGAGGTACGTGACAGAAGTTGGCTATCTTGGTAGATTTCCCGAACGTCTTTTGTCTCCTCGTCGGCCTCTGATTGGCTGGCGAGCCGAGCTTGGGCTTGCCATTGGTGGGAGAGCGGATTGCAAGATCGGACCCACCACCGTCCGCCTTGCGTCAGTTGTCAAACAGACCATGCTCATACGCTGTTCGCTGGTCGCGGTGTAGATCAATGGCGCTACACAGTCCCGTCTCCGTGTGTGACTACTCCGAGCTGCGCGCCGTGAAATGTAGTTCTGAACCTTCGCCACCAATGTCGCCCGAAAAGAAGACCTACATCCCACCATCGTCAGAGACCATCCAGACGAAACCTTTCCCGATAAGAGGTAAAAAGTGAACAACGCTGTGGGTGGCTGTGAACGGGCGAGGGGCCGTGTCGTCTGGTTACATTGCCCCTCTCACATATTTCACTTCGGACGAGTCGTGTATGTTGTTCCCTGTCATGCCGCCATTTCAACAGTTCTAGAGCTCGCGGGAATGCTTGGTTTATTGCCGTTTCTAGAAATGTTTCCCTCGGCTACGAATGGCTAGGAAAATGAGGGAAGATGATAACTTTGGTTAAGTTGCGTTTTTCCCGGGGCTTCTGTCAGCGATGAGAGACTAGTGTAATTGAGGATTTGAGATACCCGACGAAGTTCGTCGTGTATGTTGTAACATTTCTAACCCTCTCGTTTAAAGAATTCTGATAGACAACCAACTGTTCACTCACATCGCTTTGAGTGGTAGGGGCACCCCTGTTGCATCTGAAGTTCAAAGATGTGATGTGTGTGCACTCTTTACGCCCATGAATGAAAACTTTGTGCTCTCTTACCCAAAACTTAGTTTAGATCCGAAAAAAATAATTGCGTTGTTCGGTACGTCTAACAATGAGATGTTTTTATACGAAATTAATTTTAAATCTATCTTATGTGACCTGTGACACTTCACTCGTCCTGTGTGCTGGTGCTGACTGACGATGCCCTCCTGTGCGTTTTAATCGTGTTATTTTTAAGAGCCCCTTAACGTATACGTTTACAGTGGTGTTGGGGTAGGGCAGGGCAGGCCGGGCCGGGCAGGGCTCGGCACTTATTGGTGCAGCACAGCCCCATCGTCTCGTTGCCTCCAGTGACAGAACAGAACGCACCCTCTCCCCCTTCAGCGCAGCGCACACAGCGCCCGGGGCCCCGTCCGCCCAGCTGTCTTATTTCCAGAATGATTATATATTTTTCTCCAGGGCTTAGCGTGTGGGGCCGGGGTGGGGCAGGCGGCAGGGCGCAGGCTCGGGGGCCCTACCCTCGCCCCCCTCGCGTCGCCTGGCACCCCCCCCCCCCCATCCTTCACCCTCCCCCTCCCCTGAGCCGCCCCCGCCGCGCCGCGCACCCTTCCGAACAGGCCTCGCCGCCACACCCGTCCCCCCCCCTCCTCCACACAAAGACATCAATATTTATCAGTGCTACCACCACTACCGCCCTACCGCCGCCCCACGACGAGCACTCGTTCCTCCGTATTCCCGTAACCGTCACCCACTTGCGTTCTCCATTGAGTAGGAGGTATATTCGCGGATCCGCCCCATCCCTGCATGCGAGGACGTACAAGAGTACCTCGCGTTCGAGGGCCGTGCCGTCGTCGACTGCGCTGCGCCCCCGCGACTTCCAGTCGCTTCCGGTCAAGCGCGATGCAAGGTCTTGTAGATAGGGGGCGGTGCCCCTTGGGTTGCCTACATGCAGGGGTATTGTAGCTCAAGTTGCCTACCATCCAGGTGGTTTACTAGAGGTCGATGGGTCGGGGGCGATCGCCTTATAACGCGCCTCCTTCCGGTGCAACCTGACCTGGCGCACAGACAGCGACGCGCCCAACTGGGAAAGGTCGAGGTCGAGGGTCAGGAGTGACCGCACCGCGGGTCAACAGCGCAGACCCCGGCAGCCCTGTTAAAACCTTACGGCGAATTTCACTGTAAGCGACAGTGAATAACCCTGCAGCACTGTAGCTTACGGTGACATTCCCCTTAAGCTTTTATTGGTGAGGCATGCCCACCCAGTAGGCAGCCTGTAGAGTTGTGCCCCCCTCCTGCGGCCTTCACAACCCGTGTCCTTGAAATCCCCGCCCCCCTCTGCCCGCTCTCCCTTTTCTGGGCGCCCTATCCCAGCGGCGGCAGCGTTTGGGGGGACAGGGCAAGGGATGACGGTCTGAAGGGCAGAGCGTACAGGGGGTCGATGGTACGAAGGGAGCCCCCCCCCCCCCTCCTCGCTCACTCGCCCTCCCACGCCTGGCCCAACCCCTCGCCTTTCCGCAGGCTGTGTCTTCGCTGCTGTGCTGCGCTCCTAAAATTAGATGGATGCCGCGCCCGCGCCGTGCCGCCCCGTGCCGTCCCGCCCCGGCGCGGGATACTTTTGCCCATGGCTTGCTGTGCTTCGCGCGTGTGCTCGTCTCTGAGCGCACCACGCCCCGCCCCGCCCCCCCCCCCGCCCCCCCCCCCCACAGCACACCACCCCACCCCACCCCAACGCCCTTCCCCCACGGTCCTCCCACGCGGACGCGCCCCGCCGAATCGATGAGCTCCAGGCAGCCAGGGGCAGCTCTCCCCCTATCGCCCCTTCCCCTCTCGCCCCCCTGCCCTCCACGTGGCGAGAGGTCCTGTAGGCGCCCCGCCCCGCCCCGCCTCGCCCGCGCAGTGCAAGGCCACCTGTTAGCGCTGCCGTGGCCAAGGCCTGGCGGGCGGGGCGGGGCGGGGCGGGGCGGGGCGGGGCGGGGCCTCTCACTCCTCAGGGTGACGCCCCGGGCGGGGCTTTGTGCCGAACTTGACGGGTTGTGGCGCTCTGTGTTGGTGCTTCTCCTCCGCCGCGAGCTCGGCGCACTCTGGCGTGGGCGTAAGTCAAGTCAAGTAGGGTGCCCTACGGCTAGGGCGGGGTAGGGGCGGGGTGGGGCGGGGCGGGGCGCCGCGCCACCCGTCTGGATGCCTGCGCGGTTATCGGACGGAACGCCCACGCCCCCGGCTGCCCCGCCCCGCCCCGCCCGCCCCGCCCTGGCGCAGCTGCCGACTGATTCAGAAGATCGCTCTCGTGCCTGCGTCCTTGTCGCACCTATGGCGGTGTCCTATGTCGGGCATGACGGTGCCCTATGAGGGCGACAAGGAGAGATGCACGAGAGCGATCTTCTGTATCAGTTGGCTGCCCTTGTCGCACTGGTGGGGCACTGCCATGCCTTATAGCGCACTGCCATGGGTGCGACAGGGGCGGATGTTCGGGGTCCATTTTCTGATGGAGTCGGCTGTGCTGTAAAATGCCGTGTGTGTAACCCCACAGTACATCTGTTTCATGGGACTCCCAGGAAAGCTGGTAATTTTCCAGGACTTATCCTTAGGAACTCTCCTGGAAATTTACAAAAGTTCCCGGGAGTCTCAGGAACCAGATTCACCGGGGATGGCCTCTCTCCTCATTACGTCAAGCACGTGCCTCTACAGGTAGGCGGTGACAGCTGACTTGTGGAGTATCTCCTCGCTCGCATAGACTGCGCAGCGTATGCCTCAAAGTCTGGAATTTCACCCTCCCCACTTTATCATTTTGTTTTATGCGGGCTCGGTGCGGCTGTCTCGACAGCCTGCTAACTGAGCCGGTGGGGCCGGGGGCGGGGCGGGGCACTCTGTCTTCCTCTGGCCGTGGCCGAGGCCGTGGCCTCCGCCGCCCCCGGCTCCCTGCGACACCAGCTGGGCGCGCATGGCGAGGCACGTGGTGCGGGGCGGCCCACACCTGGAGCTTATCGAGAAGCCCGTCAGCTGGGGAGATAGCCCGGCCTGATCGGCGCGAGCTGGGGCAGGGCAGGGCGAGGAGAATCCCCTGTGATCCTTCAGACTGTATCAGAAGTGCTCACGCCGCGCCCCGCCCCGCCCCGCCCCGCCCAGCCGCGCCCCGCCCCGCCCCAGGCTGCTGTTTGGGTGGGGAAGTTCCACCCGTAGCGCTGCCTAGCTCCCCCGCCCCGCCCCGCCCCGCCCCGCCAGACCGCGCCACGCCCGGGGCCCAGGGGCGGCGCGCTGCTGGCCGCGTGATGGAAGCGTTGCGCCGTTGCGCATGTGTGTTGTGGTGGCGTGGCGGGGCAGGGAGACCGCCCCGCCCCGCCCCGGGGACCCTGTGGACACGATGCCGGTGCGTGCCACCCCTGTGTCGGGGCGGGGCGGGGCGGGGCGCGTCCGTCCAGCGCCCGCAAGTTTTCCAATGTTGTTGTGGTTCCGCATGCGCCCTGGGCGCCCCGCCCTGCCCCACCCCACCCCACCCCACCCCGCCCCAGCCGGCAGACCCGCGGGCTGCAGAGTGATAGCTTTGCCGATAAAAAGTTGTAATCATAATGCATTTTGCGACAAACTAGCCATACCCGTACACCTAAAAAAAATTCCAGCAACCATCATCGTATGATTGACATGGTTGACTCGGGGACGACCTTAAAGTCAATGGGGAGACACCAATATTATGGTTGGGGTAACTGGTCGTCCCTACCATCATTTTATGTAGTCGTCCCTGAGTTAACCATACGATGGTTGCTGCAACTTTTCATATTTTATTTTTTTCTGGATGGAAGGTGGGGAAGGGGGGGTTTATCCCGCCGTCCGTCACGTGCTGGAGGTTGGAGAGGAAGTCCGATATGTCGCGACACTCCCGCCCCGCCCCGCCCCGCCCCGCCCCGCGCTGTAATCGATGATCTCTCTGTGATCAATCGCTAATCTGCCACGCCACGCTGTGTACGTGCGTCCTGCCGTGCAGCGCGCGGCGCACAGTAGGTGGCGGGGTACAGTAGTGGTACAGTAGGCGCGCCCCACCGCGCCCTGGCATGGAATCAACGCTGTCTTCGCGGTTTTTATCAGTTACTGTTGTAGATAAATTTTCCTGGAAATGTACAATCGCTTTTACAAATCGCTAGTCCCCACCCTCGGCCCCACAAAAAAAAGAAGAAAAAAAGAAAAAGAAACTCGTCCTGGGCACGTTTTCAAATATTAGCACGGCCAGTGCGCATTCGTACTCGAAATCCACTTCGCTTGCCAATTTGCGCGTATTGTCCTGGTCCTGTCCTGGCCTCTCCCTCCGACCCGACCGCAGGCCGGGCCGCATCAGACTAGTATCTGGCCGCGCCGTTTTTCTCGACGACATGTTTTATAATTTGTTTCTCTGTTCATTTTTCCTATTTTATTTTCGTCTGTATGAACGTGTCGCTAGCAACAGCCGCCTTGTGCTCCTCGCGGTGGACCGCGTGGTTCGGCTTAGTTTTGGCGTGGCGCGGTGTTATCCTCCTAGCGTCGCGTCCCGCCCCGCGCGCCACCACGTGGACAGCTTGTGCCCGGCGTGTGGCACCTGCTCTGGCGCCCGCCCCGCCCCGCCCCGCCCCGCCCCGCCCCGCCCCGCCCAGGATGGGTGCCACGGCGCGGGTATGCGCTGCGTGTTTGCAGACGCGTATTGATTGGCATCGAGCGTGGGCCGCGCCTCGCCTCGCCTCGCCACGCCCCCGCGCCGCGTTAGGACAGACCTGCTGACGGAACCGTAGGGCGTAGGCGTAGGGCCCCGTCAGCCCGCCTCGCGCCCTTCAATTAGACCTTGTCTGTGCTGTCGGCGGGGCGGGGCGGGGCGGCCCTCAGTGTTCCCGGGAAAGTAGGGAATAATCAGCCTAAACGCTGTGGGGCGGCGCCCTCTGGTGGCGGAGACACTCCGGAATGCTCGACAAAGGTTCAGCTGAACTGATAAGAGAGGCGGGACAGACCAGACCAGGGCGCTGGAACACTTAACCCGCACTCTCCTCTCCCCGGCGCGGCGGGGCGGGGCGCGACTGGGCGTCGTGTGGTACGTTTCCACGCGCCTGACACCTCGTGTCCTGCCTCTTCCCTTCCCCTAGGGCTCCCCCCTCCCCCGCCGGTGCACGGCGAGCAGGTGCATGGCGCCGACGCACGCCCTGGTTGCGTCATGTTGACCGGCCCGCCGCGCCGCGCGTCCACTGACCCGGTCCCTGGGGCGGGGCGGGGCGGGGCGGGGCGGGGCGGGGCGAGCGGCGACTCGACCGCGAATGGAATGCCATCATTTGCCCTGCCGTGCCCGGCCGGGTCTGGCCCGTGGGGTACAACAGGGCCCGCCCTGGCCTCCTCCTCTTCCTCTGTTTCCCGCGTGCCCGCCCTGCCCGACGCTACCCGCCCCGCCCCGCCCCGCCCCGCCCCGCCCCGCGCTGGCCGGCTGCCACCGCGTTATTTCAAAACTCCTTTGCTCTGCAGATTCGGGTGTGTCTGACGCTCGTTCCCTCCGCCGCCCCGCCGCGCCCCGCCCCGCCCCGCCCCGCCGGCCGTCGGCCTCCTGCTAGCAGCCGGTACAGTACCCGCCCCGGCCCCGCCACCGTCTGCGTCGTGTAATATTATTTCACCGCCGACCAATCCAACCGGCGGCGTTACTTGAGCAACGCGATATGGGGCGGATCGCCCTCCGCCCTCCGCCTTCTCTTGTCCCAAGGGCCTCTGGCCTCTGGCCCGCGCCGCCCCCGCGCCGCCCCCGCGCCGCCCCCGCGCCGCCCCCGAGCCGCCTCCGTCGAAGGATCGCGGCTCTCCTCCGCCCCGCCCCACACCGTGGCGTTGTCGCGGGCTTATCGCCGCCTGTGACCGCGGTGCGGTGCGGTGCGGCGCGGCCTGGCGGGGTACCGGGGCAGCTCTGTATAGGTCTCCTACTGTTTCACTTTCCGATGGGATGTTGATATGAGTTATTCGGCGGCGCATGGCCCAGCCGGGGGCGGGGGTCGGAGGTGTCGCGGATGTGGGTCACTATCTCTTTTGTGACCGGTTCTCGGTCGTAAAAATAGTCTTTCGTTATCTTGAGTTTTCCATAGGAACAGCGATCCCGGCAAAGGTTTTGTGTGACGTGACGTGTGTTTACATTGCGCTGAGCTGTTGTATTTCTGCGAAGAGGCGGTGGTTCATGGTTCCCTCTTTAGGACCCCGTCATGGGGCCCTATTGCTTTCGCCCGAAAGGTTTTTCTTCCTGTTCCGTCTTCATCTTTTTCGCACCTTGGTCTTGGCAATATAAGAAGATAAGTGTTTGGCCGCGTGCTCCGCTCGGCTCGCGCGGCCCTCGACGCACGTGGACCCACGTGGGCCCACGTGGCTAAACTGGGCTGGGCGCCCCGCCCTGCCTCGCCCCGCGCCCGCCACGCCGCGCCGCGCAACTTTGTTCTTGACCTCGGGGCGGGGCGGGGCGGGGCGGCCGAGCCCCTGCAGCGCCCATGTGATGTGCGCCCCAGCCCGCGCCCCGCCCCGCTGCCCCAAGCTCACGGGGGCAAATTGGAGTGACTCGTGGCGAAAGATGGCTCCTTCCGACCCAAGAGGAAACATGGGCTTGAGCTTCAGTGTGTTTATCCTTGAATGTCAATGAACTTCGCTAGATTTCGTCCGAACTTCAGTAACTATTTTGTGAACTTTCGCCGAAATTCTATGAACTTTACATGCACTTTGCGGCCTGTCGCCTCTGCCGGGCTGGGTGCGCGTGACGTAGGGAGAAAGGCTTATCACTTTGCTGTAAGGCTGTGGTCCTCACGCCCCCCCCCCTCCACTCTCCCCCAATCGCCCTCAAGTTTAATGAACCATTGTAGCACACAAGCCAGAGGGGTCTCACTAGTGCTTTAGGGCTATCTCGTATGTGTAGGTATGGTTGGTTGCCCATCTTTAGGACCGCCTCTTGGCAGTGAGAGGTGAGGAGGGGGGTGAAATACTTGTTAGAAAAGACGGCTCTGGGGGGGATCGAACCTCCGCGCTCACTAGAACCCCGCGGGCAGGGCGACGATCAGCCAGCCGCCTGAGCCACGGCAGCTGCTTCTTGTCGACGGTAGAGTCCCACTGTAGGACTCTAGTCTAGTCGACGGCAGGGCCGGGCCGGGCCGGCCGGGCGGCCACTTGACGGGTCATATCTAGTAGGCAGTGGCTGGGTGTCGCGGATGCTTCAGCGCTCAGCAGGTGCCAGGTGGCACCCGGATTCTCACGGGGCGGGGGCGCTATTCTCTGTCTCTCTCGCACTCACTGACGAGGCGAGGCGCGCCCACCCACAAGCGTGTCCCCTCCGACACGATCGTGAGTGCAAGGGACGGCACTCTTTACGTAGCAGTCCAAGTGTCGTGGTCGTGTATGGCGATGGCGCGCTTTCTAGAAGATACGACCTTGAGTGTGAGGACGATCCGATCGCATAACGACTGGCCGATCGAGTGTTATTGGGGCATTTTGATAGTCCCCCCATCCACTTCTCCCCCCCCCTCCCCTCCTCCGCTCCTTTCCGAACGGCATCAGCCGCAACTATTTTGCTTCTTCTCCTCTCTTCTCGCTCGCCCTGGCGCCCGCGCTGCTCGCTTTTAGATATGTTGTGCGTCGTACGGCGGCGGAGTACAGTGTGGGGCCCCGCGCCGCCGCCAGCGCACCGGCTCACTTGGCATTCTTTCACCATGCATTGTAACACAAATGACGACGATTTACCCATATTTATCAATGTGTACTACTAAAAGCTTACGGTGATTTTCACTGTAAGCTACAGTACAGTGAACCCTGCAGCATTGTAGCTTTCGGTTAGGTTAGGTTAGGTTTACGGGGAATGTCATTGTAAGCTACGTTGATATGCACCCTGATTCACCGTAGCTTACAGTGACATTCGCCTGGGGGGGGGGGGTGTTAAGCCGCGCGGCGTGGCGTCGCGTGGCGACGCTAGGCAAGGTAAGGCGTATACGGTCGAATGTATAAATATGCGTGTCGTCATACCCCTCCTCCCCCCGGCCGGCCACCGGCCACGCCGTAGCCGGACGTTAGCGTTAGCGCCAGGACAGGCCCGGGGCGTGCGACCACTAGAGTCAAACTACTAAGGTCCTCCCTGGCTGCCATAAGACAGCGTGGAAACCGAGTGTGACCTTAGGTCAGTCTGACTATAGTATGACTGTGCGGGTGCGCAGCGTCAAGCGTCACCTCGGAAGAAATGTTTTCACTAGGGAAGTCGAGCCTGGCGGGGCCTGGCGGGGCCTGGCGGGGCCTGGCGGGGGCCTGGCGGGGGCCTGGCGGGGGCCTGGCGGGGGCCTGGCGGGGGCCTGGCGGGGGCCTGGCGGGGCCTGGCGGGGCGTGGCGGGGCCTGGCGGGGCCTGGCGGGGGCCTGGCGGGGCCTGGCGGGGGCCTGGCGGGGGCCTGGCGGGGGCCTGGCGGGGGCCTGGCGGGGGCCTGGCGGGGGCCTGGCGGGGGCCTGGCGGGGGCCTGGCGGGGGCCTGGCGGGGGCCTGGCGGGGGCCTGGCGGGGCCTGGCGGGGCCTGGCGGGGCCTGGCGGGGCCTGGCGTGGCGGGGATTGTTTGTTTATCATGGCGCGGAGCGGAGGTCCGTCGCGCGGCCGCGCGGCGCTCAACAGCGTCGCTACAGAGCGGTCAGAGTTGGCGAGCTGCTCTTTCTACAGGGTGGCTCACTTACCCCGGCGTTTGTTCTACTTCAGCTGAGCGAGGTGAGGTGAGGTGGGGACTCGGAGGAGTCGCCCCCTCCCCTCCTCCTCTCCTCTTGCCCTCCCTCAGCTGACGTAGAGTGAGTTGCCTACTTACACAAACGCCGGGGTGAGTGAGCCGCGCCAGTTACTTACTGCGGGTTTCAACTGTGAGGTAGGCAACGGGCGAACAAACGCGCTACGGGATTGCCTAGTTCGCAGGTGTTGAAGGACGTATCCACGCAGCGCTAGTTTGTTTATTCTTTTTTTAGATCTGTTTTGGCGGTGTAACTAGAGTGTGAATGGGCTACACGTGCCGCTCACGTGGTCGGCTGGGACGGGACGGGACGACGCTACGCGCCGCGACGCCTGTCCCGGCTGGTCCCGGCTCGGCTGCAGTGGCAGTGTGCCACTCCCGCGGCCCGGCCCGGCCCGGCCCCAGCCAATGGCAGCGCGCGGCGGGACGTCAGGTGATCCCCGGCCACCAATGGGCGCGCGGCCTGGTTCGCAGCACGGAGGCGGCGGCGGCGCGGCCAGGCGCGGGCCGGCGGTCATCTCTCTGGCATCCAGGCCTCTTTCTCTCTCACACGCTCGGGGCGGGGCGGGGCGGGGCGGGGTGGGGTCGAGGCTCCGGGCGGAGCGGAGGGCGAGGGGGAGGAAGTGGAGGTCCACACACTACATTCTTATGAACATTTTTTGTATTCGTACTTAGAATTTTTCTGCACAAGCTCAGCTTATGCAATTTATGATGCGCATTTCTGAACAAATTGTTTATGATTATTGTTAATTACTAGCCAGGCAAGCCTTCGGCTTGATGTATACATTGGGTTATCGCTCTTGTCGGTCAGACAGTTGTATCTCACCCCTTACAACGTATAATGTCTGACCTTTCGATTGTGACTGTGGCCGCGCCACGTGAGTGCGACGAGGACAGAGCGACGAAACTGTAGTGCGGGATCACCCTACAGGCCATGCAGGCCGGGTCGCGCGTCAGCTCCATCGCCGCCGGGCCGGGCCGGGGCTGAAGTGGCGATGAAAGTGGAGTAACTGGGCGGCTCAGCCGGGCCGGGACGGGCCGGGGCCGGGCTGGGGGCTCCGGCCACGCCGGGGGCGGCGCGGAAGGAACTGGAGCCTAGCGCGCCCCGCCGCACCCCGCCCCGCCGCACCCCGCCGCACCCCGCCGCACCCCGCCGCACCCCGCCGCACCCCGCCGCACCCCGCCGCACCCCGCCGCACCCCGCCCTCCTCCCCCTGTCGCCTTAGCTCTGGCCGTGACCTCGATATTGCGCAAGCGGCATGGGTTGTAAACATTGGTGGAAAGTGAAACACCAGACCAGCTGGGGGAGGGCCATCATGTGCAGGACCTGGCGGGGCGGGGCGGGGCGGGGCGGGGCGGGGCGGGGCTGGACGCGCGCCGGGCCTGGCCAGGCAGTGGTCGTGACCGAGGTCAACGTGCCGTGATCACGCGAGCGCCTCGTGGTGGCCCGCTGGGCTTCGCCCCGCCCCGCCCCGCCCCGCCCCACCCCGCCCCACCCCGCCCCGCCCCACCCCACCCCACCCCGCCAGTGCCCACCAGCTGGTCCAGCGTCTCATCTCCTCCCGGAACACGCCATCCCTCCCCTCCCGCCTTATCTGCTGAGCCATGCTTTATTTCGGATGCGGTGCGTCCCATTCGCGTTATAAATTTATTTTCGTTTCGGTTTCTGAGATGAAGATTCTCCCAGGAAATTCTCCCATGCATTTAGATAGGAGGAAAAGAGCGCATGAGCTCTTGTACGCTTCAAGAAGAGCGTACACAAGGGGGTATTCACTCTTAAAGTCTGTGACCCGACTATTACGTCTATTACGCTGTATTACGCTCCGAAATTGACATGTTTAGCCAAAGATAGGCAGAAATAGCCCAAAACGACCGAAACATTAGGAGCAAAATGAAGAATTTTGGCTTTTACGCTCCTATTACGCTTCTATAACGCATACTATTACGCCTTCATTACAGGTAGAGTGACTATTACGCGAGTGCATACCCCCTCGGGCGTACACGGACTGTACGCTTCATGAAAGGCGTACAACCACGCCTTAGTTTTACCAGTGAACGCTTCAAAGCAACGCCCGGTACCAGAGCTCGTGCTGGGCGGGGCGGGGTGAGGGTAGCGCCTGGGGGGTAGGCACGCGCCAGACACCTGTGCGCGGCGGGTCTGTGCGGCCCGCTCCGCAGGCGCTCCCCTCTAGGCCGCTCTGCCGACTGATTCAGAAGATCGCTCTCGTCCCTCCTTCCTTGTCGCACCTATGGCGGCGTCCTATGCTGGGCATGGCAGCGCTACATAAGTGCAACAAGGACAGAAGTACGAGAGCGATCCTCGGAATCAGTCGGCTGCTCTGCCCGGCCGGCGGCCGGCGTGGCTAGGTGAAGACAGGGCGGTGGCGGCACTCGGCTGCCAAGCAGGCACAATTTTTTTCTGCATAACTATGCTTAACTCTGCCTCTTATGCACAAATTTGTGCCTAATTATGTACAATGCGTGCATAGTTATGCATAGAATTTTGTGCATAACGATGGTTGTTAGAGGTACAGTACGTTTCCGTACATACTCTTTGCAGTGAGTCACGCGGCCGAATCACTTGCGGGGCTGTTGTGACCATTAACCTTAACCTCGCGCAGCCCGGTCCGGCGGCGCCCAGACTGACTATCGGGAATCCGGTTTGTCGGGATGTATCCGGTTCTGTGCTTGCACCACGACTTGGCGTGTGTCGCAGGGAAATGCTGGGTTCTCTAGTCGTTACGTTGTGCGCCTCACTGCTGTGAGCTCAGCCGACTGATTCCGAGGATCGCTCTCGTTCATCTGTCCTTGTCGCACTCATGGGGTACTGCCATGCCCGACATAGGACACCACCATAGGTGCGACAAGGACGGAGGCGCGAGAGCGATCTTCGGAATCAGTCGCCTGCCGGTGGAGTGCGGCATAGGGCAGTCGCATGCAGCATACCTCGCTCTTGTTTTCACATTCTTCTATAATATGCATTACTCCTTTTATTTTACTTTTAGTTTACTTATAGCGCTGTGATTTTACGTTTGACGTGTTGTCCTTGGTTGTATACATGACTTGTTGTTTTGCTTACGCCTTTATTTAATTTTGACAGGAGAGCGGGTGGTCCGCTGCCCCCGCACCGACAGTTTACCCGCCATCTGCCCGTGCCCCTGTCCCAAAGGTAAAGACGAGCAGACGAAACGACACCACCAACTGTACTGTAGTATCTACATATACAGGGCGGCTAGGCTCACTCACCCCGTCGTTCGTGGTAGTAGGCAACTCATTCTACTTGAGCTAAACGAGGGCAAGAGGTGAGTTGGGAAGCTGGAGGCTTCGCTCACCTCTTGCCCTCGCTCAGCTGAAGTAGAATGAGTTGCCTACTTAAACGAACGCCGGGGGAAAGTGAGCGACCCTGTATATAAACTGGAAAAACAAAGGTGCTAAGTCCTACCTTTAAAAGGCGCTAACAAAATTTAGTGCCTTTGCAAAGGCACTAAGCTTTAGTGCCCCAGGAAAGGCAGCACCTTTGTTTTTCCAGTGTAGCATGCGCCAACTGCAGCCGAACTCAACTGCAGCCTGGAGCGATAGAGAGTATTGAGAAGCGCCTAAACGAATGGTTACAGCTTTTTTAATGCCGAATTTCCTCCCTCCGTGTGGCGTCCGACCCAGCGCGTCGACGACACTCGCTATACTCGCGTCATGAGGATGATGTTCTTTTTTCTTTCACTTTATCAGCAGGGCTATAAGATTACAGAGACATTTCGCCCACGCGCCCGGCGACCCCGGCGGCCCCGCCCCGCCCCGCCCCGCCCCGCCCCGCCCCGCCCCGCCCCGCCCCGCCCCGCCCCGCCCCGCCGCCCTACTCCACCGTGTTCAATCTCTCGGTGAGGCTCTTTTTCCGGCCTACCTGCCATCGTTGTGGACGCGACTTTGTTTTCTCACACGACATCGCTTGATTTGATGTCCGACGCCTTTGCCGTACGTGCGAGGAGGGGGCCACAACTCCACATGATTTCGGTAGCTGTGACCCCCTCGCGTACATGATTTACTCGTTTTTCTCTCGTCGCGTTCTTCTCGCTGGCGGGGTCGTGCCATGCGGGAGGGAGGGGGGGGGGCCTTGACCCCTACTGCACTGTGTGTCCGGCGATTCCGCACACCATCCTCTCTCTCTGCCTTCTTATGGCCGTGCCCCATGAGTACTGCAGGGACGGAGGGTCTAAATCAGTGAGCGGGATCACCCTATTGGGCGCGCCCCGTGACGCCCGCGGCCTGGGCGGCGGGCAGCCCATCTGGCGGTGGTGCCGTGCGGGTGGCCTATACCCCTGGCGCCGTGCGGCGCGGCGGGGTATCGCCCCGGCCGGCCCGGCCCGGCCCCGCGGTGTATCGCCACGCCCCCCCGCGCCCTCCCCTCCCTCCCTCCCTCCCTCCCTCCCTCCCTCCCTCACGGCCCGGCCGGCCTGGCGGCTGCCTGTGCTGGCCGCCAGGGCGCGCTGGGCGCGCTGGTCACGTGCTGTTCGTTGGCGTGGCGCGACTCCGCGGAGCTTTTTGACCCTTGTCGGCGCAGAGGTCTCCGTCCGTCCGATCTGCCGCCGCGGCCGGGCCGGGCCGGGCCGGCCAGGAATGCATAATCGCTCGCACGTCATGACGTCCCGTCCCGCAGCGTTTATCTCGGGCCGGCCGACTGATTCCGAACATCGTTCCTCCATCCTTGTCGCACCTGGGGCGGCGCCCTGCACTGGGCGTGGTAGCGCTACATGAGTGCGACAGGGACAGAAGTACGGGAGCGATATTCGGAATGAGGCCGCAGTACAGCCAGCCCGAGCCAGCCAGCCCGGGTCCGGCCGGAGCCCTGCACTGCTAATCCAGTGGCCTCCTCCAAAAAAACGCCAATTTTTGGCCATTTTTAACGTCAAAATTTAGCGCTCTTCTCTTTGGACGCCAAAAATTGGCGTTCTTTTCGGAGAATTACAAATGGCCAATAAATGGTGTTCTTTAGAGAACGCCAAAATTTTGGCGCCAAAAACGGCTACTGCGTTCAGTGTGGTCGTCTCCTCTGCTGTTGTGATTGTCTCTCGGGTCGGGGCCTCCTCGTCTGGGGCCGGGCCGGGCCGGGATATGCGTCAGGCATGACCTCGTCGGACGCCCCGCCCGCCGCCCCGCCCCGCCCCACCCCGCCCCGCCCCGCCCCACCCCAACAGCAACCCCTTCCTTGCCAGCTACCCCTGGGGCGTGATGGTCGCGGGCGATATGCAAGCTAGGCGTAAGTTTCTGACCTCGACTCTGCCAGCTCTTCATCGATTTCTTTGCCCACCAAGTAGTGAAAGGGTTCTTTGGTACGGGCTCGGACCGGGCGGGGCGCTTCCTCGTGGCATATAGATTCAGGTCCGCCCGCCTCACCCCCCCGCCCCGCCCCGCCCCGCCCCGCCCCGCCCCGCCCCGCCCCGCCCCGCCCCGCCACCACTACCACCTCTGTACACAGGTGACACGTGTGGTCGAAGGCGCCACGCCGCGCCGCCCGCTTCGCTCTCGCTAACCCGCTACAGAGTCGAGCCGTCAATGGCACGTACACGTAGACACCTATCCACCTCCGTTAAGGCCCAGGAGGGGCTGCAGCCCTGGGAATCATGTGTACCGGGTGTTTCTTTGAAGGCGTAACAGTGTTGCGGGAGTGCATACCCTCCAGCGCTGCAGGGGCCATGGCGCCTTACGGGCGAATGGAGTAGGCAAACCCGCAACACTGTTACGCATTCAAAGAAACACCCGGTACAGTACACGTGGGCTCGGAAATCCTCGAAAATCACTATGGGAATGACAGACATCACCGAAGTCATTGAAAAATCAGCGGGAGGAATGGTAATTCCTGGGTTGAATCACATAGATATGTGAGGCCGGCCGGTGCCGCGCCGCGCCGGCGAGCAGAGTGACAGCCGCGCCGCCACTGGAAAAACAAATGTGACATATGTAACGTCTGTAACGTGACCTATGGTTCTTTCCGTTCTTTCTTAAATATTAGCGTGGTGTTAGCTGCAATCATATTTTTAGTTACACCATCGTTTCAGGCGTAAAATTTCGATTCAAACGAGTATACATATGATAGGGTTCTTATTGCAAAACAACACATTGTAAGATGACGCAGGAATTCATTAACATTGCTGTGTCTTTGTTACGATTCCTCAGAACCCCATCATATACATGCTCGTTTGAACCGGAATTTTCCGGTGGAAATGATGGTGACCTCGGAATTTGAATACAGTCAATGATATGGAAGATATTGTAGAAAAACCATAAAACGCGCCGTCCGTCACGTTTCTTGATGCGACATGTGAACATGTCGCATCAAGAAACGTGACGCATGTCACATTAGTTTTTCCTGTGGCGGTACACTGAAAATCCAACAGTGAGCAATGCACGCTGTATATAATGTGTGCATGGAATGCACGCTGTACATAAAGTGTGCATGACATGCTCACTGTTTTTAACGTGTGCATGGACATGCTCACTGTTTTTAACGTGTGCATGGACATGCTCACTGTTTATAATGTGTGCATAGCTATGCTCACAATAATTTCATCAGTGAGCATTGCTCACATTTTGTACAGTGAGCATGGCTATGCACACATTATAAACAGTGAGCATGTCCATGCACACATTAAAAACAGTGAGCATGTCCATGCACACGTTAAAAACAGTGAGCATGTCATGCACACTTTATGTACAGCGTGCATTCCATGCACACTTTATATACAGCGTGCATTGCTCACTGTTGGATTCTCAGTGTACTCTCCCCGCGTGACTGAATTGTTTGTGGAGGCGACCGGTAAGGTCGGGTCGGGTCCATGCAGCGAGATGGATTTGCGCAATGGCGAGTCGGCGAGTCTACATGTTCTGGACGGGACAGCTGACGGGCGTCCCTGTGCCGCTTTGCACCGGCCTGGCCTGGTAATCGCTCTGTCTCTGAGCCCGGCCCCACAGGACAACCGCCGCGAACCGCCGCCGGCCGCGCCGACGGCCCGCGCCCGCGCGTCCGGGACGACGTATGGACGCCCAGTCGACGTACTGGCATTTTGCAGTGGGAACACTGTGACTCGAATGGAATCAAATGTGTCACCGTGGCGACAAGGTTGTCGCCATTTTTGGAAACTTTCCTTTTTGTGACCATAATCTTGGCAACGAATGTGTCACCACCAAATATGGTGACATATTTGATACCATTCTGGGTGGCAAAGTCTCGAGTTTAGTCAAAATTTGTTGCAATATATGTCTATCATCCTTTTGGGAAACAAATGTGTCACCCCATGGAAACATGTGTTGCCTAGGATGGAAACAAATGTGGCGACACATTTGGGAAGTTTCCAAAGTCAACATGTTTACACCAATGGTGACACATTTGATTCCAAAAGCAGTTTTCGTCGCCATAAATTGGAAACAAAAAACACGCACTGTAACACGACGGGGAAAGGAAACAATGGATTCTCGTCTTAATTTTTTGCTCCACGCCGTTCACTTTGACGTGTCGCAATGTCGCCCTGTGCCGCCCCGGCGCGGCGTGTGCTTCGCGGCGGTGCAGCCCTTTTGTCCGCGAGGTGCGTTACGTTACACTGGAAACCCATGTGTACGAATGTCGCTCACTTGTAGGTGAGCAAATAAATTCACTCACTTGTAGGTGAGCAAATAATTATTCGATCATTTATAGGTACAAGTAAGTGAATGGTTATTTGCTCACCTACATCACTGCAAATGCAAGAGTCAGATGTCTTATCGAAAAAGAGCGAGATTTTTTTCTCTTGCCCCATTTAAGTGATAGCTCAAGAACCTCGCTCTAAATGAGAAAGAATCTGAGACATTACTCAAATTAAGTGAGCTTGTGGATATGAATCCTCACTCAAATTGGGCGAGGTTTACTAGTCATGACTAAAATAGAGTGAGACTTTTGAAATTATTTCTCTAATCGAGCGAGAAAATCAAACCTCGCCCTCAGGAGAGCGAGAAAATTTACAGCAAATTCTCGCTCTCCTGAGGGCGAGAATCCTCGCTCTGATATTTACAGTGATGTGAGTGGTTATTTGCTCACCTACAAGTGAGTGAATTTATTTGCGCACCTACAAGTGAGCGACATTCGTACACTTGGGTTTCCAGTGTACGGGGGAGCAGGGCGTCACGCTCCGCACGCACCTCTGCCAGCCGAGCCCAAACGAATAGGTCACCGCCAGGCCCATCAACGAGGTTTTTTTTCCGCCTCTCTCAAGTTTCCGCGATGTGTTGTTTAGCACGTGGAGGAGCGGTGTTCTTCCTCGTGTGTGGTCCGCGCACGGGCGGGGCGGGGCGGGGCGGGGCGGGGCGGGGCGGGGCGGGGCGGGGCGGGCGCGGCCGGGCGCGTCTTATCTCCTGATTCGCGGATCCCTCCCAATAGGGCGAGTGCGGAGTGCGGCACATATGGTGATAACTCGCCTCGCCTTTCCCGGCCGGGCCGGGTCGTCTCGCGACCCGACCAGCGCGGCGCGTCCGCCCGGGCTGCCCCGCCCCGCCCCGCCCCGCCCGCAGCTAGACAAAAGGCTCAAGCAGGCGGGCACGGCAGTCCGTCCGCAAGAGGCAGCCATGCCGTACACCGTGTCGACCGAGGACTTCCACCAGTGGACAGCCAAGCCGTACACCGTGTCGGCCGAGGACTTCCACCAGCGGCCCTGGGGTACCAACGTGCGCTGTACGTACGCGTGGTGAGGCGAGGCGCGGCGCGCTCTGTCTGCGGCGCGGCCGAGCGCAAGGTGTCGCCGTCCCTAATGTGCTTATTGCTTGGAATAGCGCGCCCGAGCCGCCCCGCCCCGCCCCGCCCCGCCCCGGCCGGTCGTTAGGGCCGTAAGTGCTGATTGCGCCACGCCATTGCGGCTCCGCGGGTTACGTCCGCCCCCGCCGCGCCGCCTCCCCGGGGGCAGCGCCGCCGCCGCCGCCGTCCCTCCCCCTCCCTTCCAACCACTTTACCACCTGCCCTAGAGGGGGGGAGGGGTACAAATATTTTGGCCCTCATTAGTTTCAGGACCTTTATCGGAGCTCATATAGATATTATTTGTACCCCTGGATACAAATATGATGTGATCTTAATAGATTTGGGAGGTGTTCCTGCGACTAATAAGGACCCATAATATTGTACCCCCCACCACCGCACACACACACACACACTCGGGCACGTGTTTTATGAATGACCCGGTTGGATATAATTCGGGTGCTTGTGTGTGCGTGTGCGCGCGCGCCTTAAGTGTTTATTGGCCGATTAGATACCTATGCGTTCGCAATGCGTGCAGTACTTACGGAGCCTCTAGTACCTCATCCATCACCTCCGGACACACAAGGACGCCACGACGGGGACGACCGGGGTGTAAAGGCGCTCTGTCGCTGCGTTTGATCCATTATTCACGAGTGTAACCCCCTCTGTGCGCAGACGTGGAGGGGAGGGGGGGGGAGCATCTCCCTCTCGATGTTTTTGTTGTTGTTGTGAGGTGTCGGCGGGTCGGTCGCGTCGATATTGAGAGATCGCCAGCGAGGGGGACTCAGCCCCCCCCCCCCCCCCCTCCTGGGGAGTGGTGACAGCAGGGAGAGCCAGTCTGTCCCCAGGACACCCCTTCCCCTCCCCTGCCTCCACCCCCGCGATACCTGGCCGTCACGTGGTGGAAGCTGGGTGAGCTTAAGAGTCCTCTAGGACTCTAGGTGAGCTGGGGACGGGGCGGGGCGGGGCAGGGCGGGGCGGACCTAGGGGCGGATGGCTTTTGCTTCTGCCTGCTCTCTCGGTGATGCACATGCCCTGCCCCTGCCCGCCCCGCCCCGTGACCTTTACGGTCGCGCTGCGGCTGCGGCACAGGCTGTGTCCACTGTGCCAGGGCTGCCCTGCCTGGGGTTGTCATGCCGCTGCCGCGAATCGCAGAGGAGCGGAGTGGGCCGGGCCGGGCCGGCGGCAGAGGCCGCGTAGCTTATCTGAGGATCAGCTGGTGACCTTGACATCGACTGGTGCCGGGGCCGGGACGGGACGGGTAGCGCGGCGTGGGCGCGATATGGCGACCAGGTGACGGCCAGGGACTTATTGGGTTACACGGTTGTGATAAGGTGCCTGCCGCGGGGCGGGGCGGAGCGGGGCGGGGCGATTTCTGTGCCGTTATTGTGCCCGCCTGAGTTGTACCTCGTGGCCTGCACCGCCGCACACCGGTCATGCGGACACTGCAGGGCAGAGCAGGGCGGGGCGGGGCGGTCCCTACGTACGTAGGTGGGTGGATGGCGCGGAGGGGACGGAAATAGACTTACAACAACTCGTGCTAGTCATTGGCCGTGGCCCGCTGGTGGCCTGCCTGTGTAAACGCCCCGCCCCGCCCCGCCCCGCCCCGCCCCGCCCTCATGTGGGGAGCCTTCGATTTCCCCCCTCCGAGAGGGACCCTCAGCGCCCCGCCCCGCCCCGCCCCGGCCTCCTCTTACCGAGCGCCGCACCCTCGTAAATCTGCAGCGACGGCCTGCTCTGGCCTGCAGACGCTCCATCGTGGCCGCGGTGCTCGTGCGCGCGTGCCGAGGGGGGAAACAACTCTGAATTTTGGTGTACCGGGTGTTTCATTGAATGCGTAACAGTGTTGCGGGTTTGCCTACCCCATTCGCCCGTAAGGCGCCATGGCCCCTGCAGCGGTGGAGACTATGCAATCCCGCAACACTGTTACGCATTCAAAGAAACACCCGGTACAAATGTCGAAATGTCGAGGTGTACAAAAATTTCAGAGTATTTTCCTCGTCGGCGCGTGCACCTTTTTGGGGTATTTGATGGCTTCGCCATCGCCAGTGGTTGAAAAAAGGGTGGAGCAGGGGGAGGGTGGGGTGGGGGTGGGGGAATCCCCTGAGTGAAGGGAAGCCAGAGTCCTGGTGGTGAACCGCCCCGCCCTCCGCCGCGCCCTGCTGCTGCCGCTGCTGCTGCTGCTCTTGGCGGACGGCGACCTTGGACGGCGTTTTTTCCCCCGCTGAGTCCCCCCACCCTCCCTCTCAATGTCATCGCGGCCAGCGGGCTGTCGACCTGCCCCGCCACGCCCCGCCACGCCCCGCCACGCCCCAACTGATGAGGCGGAGCGCCGCACCTCCATCAGGCGCGGGGTCCAAGGGGAGTAGGCAAGTGGGCCCCACACCGCGGGGGTGCCTGGCGGGGAGGGTGAGGGGGCGGGCTCGCGAACCGCGCGGCGCCACTGGGTGGATGTTTAGTGACCTTCGCCCTCTCCAGCTCCAATCCGCTGGTGCTGGCCGGGCCGACCGGCCTTGTGTGCTGTTCAAACAAGGCTTTCCCGTTGGCTCCCCCGCCCCGCCCCGCCCCGCACTGCGGCGTGGTGCCCGCCCGTCGCCCGCCCTCCTGGCGCCTCGGTGGCCCCTACCCCTGCCCCTACCCCTGCCCCTGCCCCGCCCCCGCCCGCACCCTGCACTGGCGGGCTGCCGGGGTTGAGAATGAGATGGCGCTTGGAGGCGTCGGAGCGCACCGGCCCTACCCGTCTCGGGTGGGATCCTTTGAAGTGGACCTCCGCTTCATTAGCGAGCACACTCGACTGCTCGGGTACGGGTACGGCACGGCGCGGCCGAGTGATGTATGTACAATGTACGCGCCGCCCCGCCCCGCCCCGCCCCACCCCGCCTCAGCTTGCCCGGCTCCAAGGACCATGTAAAGCGCTCTCAGGACGCGTGTAGGGTTGGGCCCGAGCCGCAGGGCTGGGCGGCGGGCCGCGGATGGTGTGCAGGGTGATTCCGCACAGCGTTCAGTAGTGTCCTCTCCCTTGCTCTTTATGGCCGTACCCCATGATGAGTGCGACAAGGATGGAGAGACGAAACCAGAGTGCGCACTCACCCTACTTGTCGCAACGATACGCAACGATCATTCCAGAAGACGCATGGAGAGTAGAGCTGAGAGTCGTCGCGGGGGACGCTACCCGGAGTGTCTGGCCGTCGCCGTCCCGTCCCTGCTCCGTCGGACCGGACCTGACTGGACAGACAACAGGGTGCTGTGCTGGACCATCTACCTGACCCTTAGGGCCCAGGCCGGCCCTGCCCTGCCCTGCCCTGCCGTGCCCTGCCCCGCCCCGCCCTGCCGCGGGTACCCTAGGATATGGGAGGGGGGGAGGGTATCCCCCACCCCACCCTGTGCCAACCCCTCGCTGCTGCAGTAGGGACCGCCCCCCCCCTCCCCGCGCTACGGGGGGCTCGCGGGCGGGAGGGGGTAGGGGAGGGGCGCATGGCAGCAGGCATGAGTGCGGATGGCGCGGCGTCCCGTCCCGTCCCGTCCCGTCCCCAGGCCATTCCCAGGCCCAGTCCTGTCCGCTGTCGTCTCTGTACCGCACTGCGGCCTCGTGTGGCTGGCCTGGCCTGGGCTCGACGCCGTACCGACCGCAGTCGCACTCTGCCGGTCCGCCCCGTCAGTCTCGTGCGTGGCGTGCGCGTGAGGTGCTCCGGGAGTGCGTTCGCCCCGCCCCGCCTTGCAGTCGGTGGTGCAACAGTGCGTCGTGGTTCTATCCTGCGGCACCTGCAGACTGGATCACCTGGCGTGCCCGATGACGTCTCCCAACAACGCCATGCTCCGTCGGAACTCCATGTTCCAGCGCGAGCGGCGCGTGTCCGTGCGGATAGGTTGGTACTCTACTCCACGCCATGCACTGCCAGGATGCCGTCGTACCGCGGCTGGTGCCGGCGCTCAGCCCGCCGCACCCCGCCCCGCCGCACCCTCGCGGCCGGGTGTGACGCCCCAGTGTTTACTGTGTAATAATTCTTTCTCGTCAGTCCCCCCCCCCCCCCCCCACTTTTCTTCCCCGGTGCGGGTGGTGGGAATGGTCTGGTTGGGCTGACGTTTGGCAACGCCCGTCACCGTGCCCACCACCCTGTGCGCTGCGCCTGGCCTGGCCTGGCACCAGGGCGGCCCAGGACTCATTGGCAACGCGGCCAAGCTCAAGCTGCCGTCTGGTCTGGTCTGGCCCTGGGAGGGCAGCGCAGCGCAGGGGCAGGGCTAGGCCAAGCGGCGGCCACAAGGTGGGCCACATGGTCGCAGAGCGCACGCACTACGCACGCAAGTGCCATGTCGGTCGGGCTGGTGCTCGCAGGTCAGGTGGTGCTCGAGCAGGCTGTCCCTAGGGTGTGGTGTGCAGTGGTATCCATCGTGCCCTGTGCCCCGCCCCGCCCCGCCCCGCCCCGCCCCGCCCCGCCCCGCCCCGCCCCGCCCCACCCCGCCCGCCTCACGTCTGGCCCACGAGCATGATTCTGGCCGGGCACGGCTACTTGGCTTTAGCAACGCTCGGCCTGCGATGCGGAGCGCGCCCGGGGAAGGGGGAGGGGACGAGGGGACTTTGTTCTCTAGGCGCCGCGGCGGGTAGGGGGAGGGGAGGGGGGGGGGGTCAGCTGACGGCGGCGGCTGCGGCGCCCGGCCACCACCCCTAGCCAACCCTTCACCCCTCACTTCAGGCCGGCCCCGCCTCACCCACAGCGGAATGACGAATGTTTTTTATACCTTCCCCGAAATGACGACATGTGCAGTTATTGTGTTTGAATTTCTTAAATTTTACATCCTCTGTTTCAGGGGAGCGAGCAAACTATGTCAACAGTCCCCATGTCATTGCGATGGTTGGACTCCCTGCGCGGGGGAAGACCTATATATCTAAAAAGTTGTCACGCTACCTGAATTGGATTGGTATCAACACCAAAGGTATGCTCAAAAATACACTCATTGATTTGCATTATGTCTTAAATTATTCTTCTAATTTCTGTACCAATTTTAGTGTTTAACTTGGGAGAGTATCGACGACACGCAACAACTGCATACAAGAGCCATGAGTTTTTCCGGCCAGACAACAAAGAGGCAATGGCAATCCGGACCCAGTGTGCTATGGATGCGTTGCAGGATGTTGGACAGTGGCTTGAAGGAGGAGGAGAAGTAGCTGTATGTTGATACCATTTTTTCATCGTCTAAATTATAATTTACTCTATCTTCTATTTCATGGTCTTTACTTTTATCAGGTCTTTGATGCAACCAATTCCACTGCCGACCGACGCCAAATGATTCATGACATCATAGTGAAGAAAATGGGCTACAAATTATTTTTTGTGGAGTCAGTTTGTGACGATCCAAAAATCATTGAACAAAATATCATGGTGAGTAGTGGCGTCTGTTATGTGTTTTTGACTTGGATTCTGCAATTGGAAGTCAGTACCATGGTCTATGTGTACAGTAATCCTTGCTTGTCTGTCACTTTTTGCTTGCTGAGCTACCAAGTACCCTCATAATCTCATAAATATCTGAACAAGACCAGTTATCTACCCAAGTCTAGTTGTAATTTATGGACATGATGCAAGGTATTTTTTCCTTTGGAAACATACATAAGCCTCCAAAGTGTGTAGGTGTTCAGACTTTGCTTTAACTGAATAGCAGCAGTAGGTTCTAAAAACTCCTCATGTGTAAGCTTTCTAATCATCCCCCATTACTTCACAATCCTCTTCAGTAGGCTGTCAAGAAGAAATGCTCAAATTTGTTTCTTGCTGTGCAGGAGGTGAAATTCAACAGTCCAGATTACAATAATAGATTGGAGACTTTCGGTGAAGCTACATCAGGCGGGGAAGTACGTTATAAGTTTTAGTTCTGGACCGCTCGTTGTGTGTGAAAAGTTATTGATGTACATAACTACTCAAAGAAAACTTTCAAAACAATCAAATTATATCTCATGTAACTACTAACACCAGATTTCAACAAACCCATGTGGTTTGCTAGATTTTGCAATTAGCATTTAATGGGGCAAGGATTTTTGTAGTGATAACTTCTTCTTGCTTGACATTTCACAAGAATTTCTTTTTTACAATTCAAACTTTCCTCTGCATGTGATGTAGCAAGTAACACAAACTAGATACTCCAAGTGTTTAAACTGCTGTGAAAGGCAGTTCAGTCACCAAGTTAACTGAAGAAAATTTCATGAAGTGTCTCTTCCATTCCTTTTGTCACTCAAGGTCTTCGCTTATCATTTTATATCATCTTGTTCATTTGTCCTTAAAGGCAAACTAATTAACCTATTGGAGTTTAATACTGTAGAAGAATACTTCAAGAACTTAGCTGGACTACTTATTGCTTGTCCTCAAATGATAAATATGTAATAAAGTGGATGTGTTGGTAATTCACGAAACTTTTTCTAATTGCCTGTTCCAGGAAGTAAAAGTGAATAGTCCGGACTACAAAAATATGAACATGGATATGGATTCTGTGCTAAAGGATTTCTTAATGCGTATTGAGCATTATCAAGAACGCTACTACCCTCTAGATGAAACCTTGGAATCAAATCTTTCCTTTATGAAAATATATAACACAGGTATAGTCTGGCACTCAAGAAAATGTTTATTTCTCTAACACCACTTTTCTTTTTGTGAATTTTATTAATCCTTTCTATTGATTGCAGGAGAAAAAGTTGTTGTTCACAAACATGAAGGACACATCCAAAGCAGGATTGTCTATTACCTAATGAACATTCACATAGTGCCAAGAACTATCTACTTGACTCGGGTCAGTTGATATTTTTTGTCAACCAATTTTTTCAAGAGTGATGAGATTTTCTCCTTATAGTTCAATTTAATTTTCAGCATGGTGAAAGTGAGGAAAATCTGAAAGGACGTATTGGGGGAGACTCAGACCTTTCATTCCGCGGCCAGCAATATGCAGAATCACTTGCTCGCTTCATTCAGCAGCAAAACATCCCTAATTTACGAGTATGGACATCCTGGTTAAAGAGGACAATTCAAACTGTAGCAAATGTACCAGCACCTCAGGAGCGCTGGAAAGCACTTAATGAAATTGATGCTGTAAGTATTCAGTGAAACATTGTAGTCTGATTATTTTTTTTAAATTTAAAATCCAAAGAGTTTTTAGGGGTTTTTGGATTCTGCACTGGGCTTTTACTAGGAACATTTTTTTTATTGAAGTCTCCCACAATCAGAGCATTTGGTTCAACCAGAAAAATTTGTTAAGCATTCCTTCTTGGAAGTTACCTAAATTATTATCAGGAGTGTTGTACACGCCAATGATGAAGTTTTTTGCATTGTTATTGAGGATTTTTAATTTTTATTTTTATGGTATCATCGATATTTTGCACATCTGAGACCCTAATATGCTCAAACTCACTCTCCTGTTTTATAATTTAAAGAATTGTTGTTAATGTGTGTTTCCTCCCTTTTTTTCTAATTTTGCAGGGTATATGCGAGGAAATGACCTATGAAGAAATTGCAGAAAAATACCCGGAAGACTTTGCAGCACGCGATGAGGCAAAATTCACTTACCGTTATCCTCGTGGTGAATCATATGAAGATCTAGTAGCCCGTCTTGAACCTGTCATAATGGAACTTGAGCGTCAGGGCAATGTACTTGTTGTAAGCCACCAAGCTGTTATGCGATGCCTTCTTGCATACTTCTTAGACAAATCAGCTGGTAAGCTAAAACTGAGCTATTATTTGGTTTAATACCCTAACATAATTTCAGTTTCTAATAGTTCAATTTCTTTTGTAGATGAATTACCCTATTTGAATGTCCCATTACATACTGTGATAAAATTGACACCTGTAGCTTATGGATGCAAAGTGGAGTATATCAAATTGCCAATTGAGGCTGTAGACACCCACCGGCCAAAGCCCAAGGTAGGAGCTAAGACGAAATGATGTACATATTTCCATCTCTTCTCTTTGTTGCTAGAAACTTTCATAGATTTGTAGAACTCTCCTCTTTTTAAAAAAGAGAGAAATATTTTGTTTTGTATCTATTGCTTTAACTGTATATTTTCCTTTAAAATGCCTGTTTTCTTCCCATTAACTTTATTTAAATTACTAAATTTAATAGTAGTGACTGTTGCAAGTCAAACATCCAAGATTCTATTGGTGCAAGGAATTTTTTTTAATTATCTTGTTTTATTTTAAATTTGAGGGGATGTGTAGTGAGCTGGTTTGGTACTAATTTTGTCCTTGGTGCTTCATTTATTGTTATTCAAGAATGTGATTGTGTGTTCCTATTCCCCCATTAAACATCTGTTTAATAAGACTGGAGTTTTATTGTTCTATTTGGTCATGTTATAGTGCAACAAACTGCATGCTATGTAAAACTTTTGCCTTCCATGGTATTTCTACCTCAGTGAAGTAAAGCCCATGCTTGAAGCTTAGCACTCTGCTCCCACTGAGGAATTGATATTGTCTAGGTTTGCAATGTATTTTCTCTTGCTGCATGTGTTTCTTAAGTTTGTAAAGTCCCTCTTCTAATGTAGTCTTAGAAGCTGCATGCCTTGGTTGAGAATGTCTTCAGTAACATGTTATAAGGTGTTCAGATTCAGTAGAGCTTTGTTTTTATTTTGTTGCATAGCAAAATTTAATGAAGATTTTCTTTTGGTGTAAAACTGTTAAGTAGTATTGGCTTTGTAGTTTTTACACTCTATTTGAATTTATAATTATCAAAACAGCATCTACTATTTTCATTACTCAGAAGGAGATTTATTGTTTTCAGGAGGAATCCCCTACTAAAACACCCTTGCAGGAGATAAATGACTTCAGTATATCTCAAAACTCCCATCAGTTACAATCAAAATCAATATTTTAATTGTATTACCTGCCGGATAAATGAATAATTAGCAGCAGTAGCTTAGACTTAGATGAGATTAGGAAATAGTGACCAGTATGAACTTGTGATTAAAAGGAACTGACTTGAATTACTTATGACTTCATTGTACAAATATGTGTAACTAATTTATGAATATGTGTGAGTTGAGTACAGTTGCATTGAAGACTGTATGTAGTTGCCTGTTTTTCAAGGAATCTTTTCAAGCTTTAAGTTCCTTTGTATTAATTTTAAACCATGTCATCTTTTTTATTCTGCATGTGTTCTTGCCACTAAAATAGTAAATAGTGACTTGACTTACAATTTGTCAATTGACTTGTCTTGAACTCTTGATTTTTCTCACACAAACTGCACTGTACTTTAAATGTATGCTAGTTGTGACTGCACTTGCCTTTAAGCATGGCTTTTGACAATTTTTATTTTCAATGTTTTAGATTGTCTTGATGCTTCATGGCTTAGGCCATGAGGTTAAAGTTATTGTCTCTAATCAAACCTTTTGTAATAAAGTGTTAATATCTTCAAAATTTAGAACTGCAGTATCAAGTTTTATATTGAATCTCGTTATAATTTCTGTCCATGAGAAATGATTAAAGAACATACTTAATTTGTGATGTGGGTAGAATAAAAATATTATCTTCTAAATGTATTATTCCACAGGTTTCCTTAAAATTAATAAATAAAACTTACATGGCCTGTTGTTTTCTTTTGTCTCAAAATTATAATCTGTTGCACTGCCCTCTACGTCCTCTGTCGCTTGCTAACAACTAACTGCATTAGTTAATGTAAATGAAGAGTGTTCTAAATTTATCTAATATAGCTGTGAAGCCTTAGAACTTGTTTCATTGCGTTTTAATTGCCTTGTGATCACTTTTGCATTTGTTGCTTCTTGTGAGACGGACTGCAGCTTTAAAGACAGTTCATTGGAATATTGACTTTGTGCTCCACTTCAAGTTAATTTAAAGTTTGTTGAAGAGGTTGCATTAAAGGTGGGAGATTATTATGCTGCAACATGTTAGAATCATGGATGTTTGCAGAATCTTATTTTTCACTTCTTACTGTTTTTGCATTTGAAAGTTGACATGTATGCTCCCATGTCTTTTGTTTACTAAAACTTAATCTCTTCAATTTGCAGGTTGCTGGGTACTTGGAAGACCGTTTCAAGCGAGAAAAGCTTGAAAATTCAGAAAACTGCTGATACTGGCGTTGCTTGTGGTATGTGTGCCACATTGTTCACCTCTTCCTCAGGCAAGGTAATTATCGATGAGGTGTGCACCAGAAAAGCATATCACTGACTACTAAACTTCCAGAGTAAATCTGCTTTAAATATTTTGAAGTGCTTTTCGCCTATAGTTTAATAATTTGAGGACAGAAAAGTCAATGCCCCTGTATATTCAGTCTGTGAGAAGTCCAATTCTCTCTATTCTTTCCCTCTCATGATAAGATGTTGCCACTACAATAATACTCAAGATTAAATATTGCCTTTCTCCTTTGCCACCTTAAAAATCTCATGAAACATTGTACAACCTTCAATGATTAGTGCAGTTAAGTCTTGCATTCTTTCCTGACAATTTAGGGGCTGAGAAATGCAATACTGTATATGTAAATTTATGAATGCTTATTTTATAGTCAGGGTGCTGAACATATTTTGTATAGTTTCTTGTATATAAACTGTATATATTTCAGGAGGTGAGAGATATGGTCTGATGCAAATGGAGTGTGCAATGACCAAATTGCTTCCATCATTTGTTGGTAAATCTTTGTTTCTTTATTTCATCTTTATTGGAGATCATGATGTTGGTTCTCCACTTTTTAAATGACTTTCAAATACCCAATTGATTGTCTACCAAAAAAATATTTTCTTGTAATTGTTATTGTTTTAAGCATTTTGTTTTATCAAGTAGTGTAAGGTTTATTTGTAGATTATGTGCGAGTTAAGATTATTTTAATATTATTCAATCAAATATTTATGTTTGTGTGTCTGTATGAGTGTTTGTATGTGCATGAAGAATCAATTTATGTTTGTCTTATTAAGGAAGACGTCTACATAAACTTACATATTCATCTTCTTATGCCAGGGTTATAGGTTTTACCATTCCTTTTCCCAATAGAACTCAAGATCATGACTGTTCATTACTTATTCAGAAGTCCTAAAGCTTCAATATTTCTAATACAGTTCTTCTATACTGTTTCTTTCTTCTGCATTTGCCCCAAGAGTTCTTTTTGTCTCAAAGCTAAGATTGGAAACATTCTGATGTAAATTAACAACTATCAAAATAGCATTATCAAATATTAGGGTTCCATGTGATGTGTTGTGCGCTAAACAGAAATTTTTGGACCTGAATCTTACATCACTCTGGTGTAATTGCATTAATCATGTACATTAAGTTTCATATTGCATTCCATCCAGAATTTTCAATTTTATCTAGTAGAATCACATAGCATTTCCCAATGTCTTAAAAAACGTATGGGCTAAGGCATCTCAAAACTGAAGCCAAGTTGTAATGAATCACATGTGAATTATTTTAAGAAGATTTTGTAATGTCTGTGTCCATGATAAGGTAAAAGATTTTATAAGAGATTAATCTTAACATTTCTGTTGGAAGTACTACAGATGGTGTCTAAATTTTCAGTTCTATAGCTATATGTAGTATCTGCCGTGAAAGGAAAACCTTGACTGTGACTACCATATGCAACAAGTACTGATTATCATATAGTTTTCCTACCTTTGGAAGCACACATGAGTCTCAATGACATGTTGGACTGCTAAATCAATCGAGTGAACCTAAATTGCTTCACATCACAATTATTGTAAATTAAAAATGGAAAGAAAAAAAAATTCTCCTGAGATTATTAAAAGACTAAGACTATCCCTGAGTTTGCATCTAAAACTCACAATAGAACCAATATTTTGAAGGTGAAAACCACACATGTCCATATGAAATTTTAAGAAACAGTGGCTTGACTTGTCTTAACAAGTTTAGTCTTCATATTGTTATATATGTGCTTTTCTCTCACTGTATTTTTGCTGAATTGAATGTTTAAGGTGAATCATACTCAGATCATGTGTAGTATTTTTAATTCCTCATAAATGTCAAGTGATCTGTTCAAAACTTGATAATTTTACCTTGCATTTGGTGCAATTAAGACAGACTAATGATGAGGACCATTCTGTAAATTGCACTGAATGATAATTTCACAATTTTTATGAGTTTTGTATCATACTTCATTTAAGATACTAAATGTTTTAATGTATGCCTACCCTTGTTCATTAATTGGAATCTCATGACAATCTTATTTTCTTTTAGAAATCTTATAAAAGTAATTTTGTTCCCTACTTATTACGTCTTGACTCCTCCTCTCTTCTTAAACATTCAACATGGGTTTGATATTTGGCTGTAATTTAATTTTCTCTCGAGAGTTGATGGACAGGAAAGGTTCTACTTGAGTTCTCAAAATTTAATTTGATTTTCATGATCTCTTAATTTACAAATCCAAGCAATGTCAGTTAAGTGTAACCAGTGAGACTTCATAAATAATCCACTACTGATTGTCGTTCACTTTGTTCCCACCATGCATTCAAAATAACTGCTGTTGCAGCATTTTCTTATGTGGTTTATGAAAAACTGATCTCTTTCATAATGCCCATAAATGCTACATTAGGCTCACACATGTCTAGCTGTGGGACTTAAAGGCATGGGATAAGTGGGACCTGATTGTTATTGCTTTGTATATTTTATTTTTATTGAAATGTGTGATAATGATGGTTGTTTATTGTGGTTCTTAGGAATCCACATTTTGTGATATGTAGTGGAAAGAGACATTCAGTTTTGATGAAAAATACCTCTGTACATTTCCCACACAATTTCTACCAAATACATTCTCTCTTTTTAACTTTATCAAGTTCTACACACATGGCTAGACGCAGAAAGTTTCTTGTTCATTTCAATTCAAAAGAGAAGTGGATAATGATATAATTGAGATATTATACTGTGCATCGCCTGTGTTTTTATTCTGAGTATCTGATTACTGTCAGCTGTATTTCCTGCCTCGCGTTCCTATTCATTCACTGGTGGTGATATTACTGCTGGAAACACTATGAAATGCGTTGCACTCGGTTGTATTGCCCTACAAAACGACTGTGATGTAAACGTTGTCATCGGCTGTTTGAGTAAGCAAGGCATGTAAAGAGAGGCAAGTGGTGGAATAACGGCGAAATAAAGTGATAAGTGAGATTTCTTTTTGTTCTGCGTTCTTGAACCTGCTCGCAAATGGGCTTTCCCTTTCCTCCGTCAATGTAAAGTGGATGAGGTATTTTTGTACGAAGCGGGTTGGAGGATGAGGAGGAGGAAGTGGCACGCGAGCAGCGCCACGCCATGTCCGCAAGCTCGCCCCGCCCCGCCCCGCCCCGCCCCGCCCCGCCCCGGTAGAACAGAACACACAAGTACTGGCCTGGCCAGGCTCGTGCAGAGAGTGCCCTGGCCTGCCCTGCCCTGCCCAGCATCCTGCGGCCGCGCCAGCCCGGCCCGCGGAACTCGTTATTTCTGGCTCGCAAATTAATTGTGGCCATTCGCCTCTCCTTTCCAGCACTTGTTCTAATTGCTGCGATCCGCGCGGTGGTGCCCTGCCCGGGCCGGCAGAAAAAGAGAGAGAGGGGGGGGGGGGGATCCAGCGTCCAGCGAAAGGGGGAAAAGGGGACAGGACTGTAGTAGAACGGGGCCTTGATGATTGACGTGGGTCCTAAAATACCCTCGTTACCATTAACTGTTACCATTTTTTAAAATATTTTTTTTTGGTGGTGGGGATATGTCTTAATTAATAAGAAAAAAATTCATGGAATTTGAGTGTGTGTGTGTGTGTGTGGGGGGGGGGCGGAGGGGGCGACGTGGGCACGCGACCACTGACGCACTCCGCCCCCCACCGCAGCCCTCCTCACTGGGATGGACACGCATCACACACACACACACACACACACAGCCCGACCAAAGCACGTATATGTACGTGGAAAGAAAACAAGGGCATGACTTTGTGGTCGGGAGGCAGAAGCTGCCGTGTTACTCACACCAGCAGAGCGGCGCCGCGCCCTGGCTGCTGGTGGCGGGGCGAGGCGGGGCGGGGCGAGGCAAGGCGGCGCCGAACAGAGCGCCTAATTGCAATTATATCCCCCGACCAACCCGGCCTGGTGGCGTGGCATGGTCGGGAGGCAGCTCCGCGCAGCCCCGCCCCGCCCCGCCCCGCCCCGCCCCGCCCCGCCCCGCCCCGCCTCGCCCCGCCCCGCCCCGCACCGCTGCCTGTCCTGTCTGATTAGCCGAACACAAGCAATACACGGCCCGGCCCTGCCCCTCACCGGAGGGGTATTGATGCCCGCGCATCGGAGGTCTCGCGGGAGTGGCAGAACTACCGCAACCGCAGTACAGGGCCCGGGGCCTAGGTTATGCCCAGGTGATTTGAATTATATATGATCATATATCAGGAACTTATGGCTCATATATTTATATAGTGTCATATATAAAGAAATGTGTTCTACGTCTAATCTTATCTGGTGCATGTATAGTTATATGTGTGTAGAACATATCGTCCTCTGACACCATATCAATATACATGTGCCTTATGTTTTTCATATATGATCCATATATAATTCAAATCACCTGAGTGACTGGGCACCTGGTAAGATTTGATAGGCAACATCCCGAGCGCGGCGCACGCGGGAGCGGCAGGCTGCCTATATCCTCTACCCGCTGGGCTCTGGCGCCTGGCGAGATAGGCAACATCCCGAGCGCGGCGCACGCGGGAGCGGCAGGCTGCCTATATCCTCTACGCGCTGGGCTCTGACGCCTGGGGAGATAGGCAACATCCCGAGCGCGGCGCACGCGGGAGCGGCAGGCTGCCTATATCCTCCACCCGCTGGGCTCTGGCGCCTGGCGAGATAGGCAACATCCCGAGCGCGGCGCACGCGGGAGCGCCGGGCTTGCCTATCCTGCCTCTGCAGGGGCGCGGGTCCCGGCGGCGCGGCGGCAGCGGCTCTCGGCGCGCGGCGTATCCTACTGAGTTGTTTGCTCTGCGCTGCGCCACACACTCTCAGTCATTTCCTCACGAAATTATTCATACCGAGTACATACAGTATTTCAGTCGGGTGAAAGCCGGCCCGGGGCGGGGCGGGGCGGGGCGGGGCGGGGCGGGGCGGGGCCTCGGCGGCACGCACGACTCGATATGCGCGCGCGGCGCGGCGGGCCGAGGAGATGGGAGGCGATAAGTGTCGCTCATATAGTGTAGGGTGCTCCGCTTGTATTGTGTAGGTGTAACTAGGCACACCCGGCCCGGCCCGGCCCCGGCCGGGGCACACTATCACAGGGTGCAGTATGGTGGAAGGATCACAGAAATGAACGTGCAAAGATTTCAGATTATTGGCCGACCACTAAGTAAAAGTAGTACTCGTGGCACTTTAGGATGATAATGTGTCCAAGCCCAAGGCCGATGCACGACTGGAGTATTGATTGTATAGATACCCAGCGAAGTGCAGTAGGAACGCAAACTTCAAGGGCACCCCCAAACTACAGTGTATACTTACGCCCCCGCCGGTACTGCCCCTGCCTGCGATAGCCGCCCCTCACAGGGGGTGGGGCGGGGCGGGGTGGGGCAGTCAGTGACTACACTACGCTCGCCGAGGACCGGCGCGGGGCGTGCTGCTCGCAGATCCTGCGGCGTGTCGCGGGGCTCCACTAACTGCCCCGCCCCGCCCCGCCCCGCCCCACCCCACCGCGGTCACTGGCCCTGCGCCCGCGCCCTCACGCACAGGGCCGGCGCGGCGCGGCGGGGCGCAGCGGCCTGTGACACCTCCCCCCCCCCCCTCCGCTCTGCTCGCTGACGTGCTCCCGCTCCTCGTATCGTCGTGGGACCCGTGTGGCGCGCGGTTTACGTCCTTAGATTCTCGCAGTTTAATTCCCTCCTGCGCACGTTTCAAGCCCCCCTCTCCCTCCCCCTTCCCCCGAGCCTCGCACTGCAGCTCCAGGTCTCGCACGCGGGCGCGGGGCCCGGCCGGACCGAACCTGCCTGATTCCAGTTTGGTAGTAAATCCGGCAAAAGCATTCTCTCCCGGTAATTAAGCCTAGCGGGCGTGGCGGGGCGGGGCGGGGCGGGGCGGGGCGGGGCGGGGCGGGGCGGGGCCGAGCCGCGGCGGAGCACACTCGCGTGTGCCGTGTTTATTAGTGAAGGTGAACTCTATGGTTCTGGCCGCGTGGCATGGCGGGGCGGGGCGGGGCGACTGGCCAGCTAATTTGGCTGAGTGAAACTGCTCCTGGAGAGGCAGGGCGGGCCCAGAGGTGAACCCTGATGAGATGATTATGGGCTGATTAGTAGTGGGACTGCACCGCAGCGAGCCGGACCTCTCAGGCTCCACACGGGAGGAGCCCAAGTTACAACAAGACATTCGAAAGAAAGGCCATTTTTAGTTCCACCACATAGTTTTACTATACTAGTCTTTACCTCGTTCGATTTTTTCTTAACGCAGCCTCCCTTTTTTACTGCAGAGAAAATGCGACGGGCCGCGCTGCCCCGCCCTCACGGAGCAATTCGACCGAGCGGTTCATAGGAGGGCGGGGCGAGGCGGGGTGGAGTGGAGTGAGGCTGGGGGGCGGAGTGGCTCGCAAGCGCTACAGATCACAACCGCTACAGGTCACAAGCGCTACAGCTCGCTAACGCTACGGGTCGCAAGCGCTACAGCTCGGTAGCGCTACGGGTCACAAGCGCTACAGCGAGAATCCACGCGTTAGGCGGAGCCGAGCCGAGCTATAGCAACTTGAAAATTACGCACGTGCTCTGCGAATGAAAGGATGGCGTGAAAACATGGAAAATTTTGCGACAGTAAACCTCCCGAAGGAGGTTGCGGTTCCCGCCAGGCACAGGGCTTTACCCCCGTGGCAGCCAACTACTTCGGTGTTCTTATGGGAACCGGTGCTTTTGACTGCGATCCTGTCGCGCAATTCGACAGATTTGATCCCCGTACTGCCAGATTTAGTCGTACGGTGGTTAACCGAACTGCCCTGTCCCCAGAGCATGGAATAGCTATTTTTGGAGCCAGATTCTAGGACTTATGACCCCACGACCGACCACCAGTCGTGGGCATGGGACGGAACTTCCTGGCAACCCGCTGTCGCTACCAGTGAAGAACCTACCTGGGTTTGAACCAGGCCCCATGTGCCGAGTCTCACAGACACCCCACGGCTTTCGCGGCACCACTAGACCACTAGACCGTCGGCTATTCCACGAGGGAGCTCGGTTGAAATGGGGGGCTTGAATTCCACTCTCCAAATTGTTGTCCTCAGAAAAATTAAATGTTTTGGTAAGATTCGAACCTCCGTCCTGCGACTCTCCGCGCGGACACTATACCGACATGTCTACGACGCCACGGTACCAGATGCCGGACCACTAGGAGTCATGCTGCGCGAGAAGCCACAGTCACCGAAGAAACGAACCCGGTGTCATCAGCACGCCTGCTCTCCGGCCAGTGGTTCAAAAACCACGTATTTTTTTTTTTGTTTCTTGTTAATTTTTTTTTTGTTTGGACCAAGTGCTCTTTCCAGTGCTTTTCCAGGCGCACTCATGACACCGGGTTCGTTTCTTCGGTGACTGTGGCTTCTCGCGCAGCATCACTCCTAGTGGTCCGGCACCTGGTACCGTGGCGTCGTAGCCGTGCCGGCAGAGTTTTCGCGCGGAGAGTCGCAGGACGGAGGTTCGAATCTTACCAAGAAATTTAATTTTTCTGTGGACAACAATTTGGAGAGTGGAATTCAAGCCCCCCATTTCAACCGAGCTCCCTCGTGGAATAGCCGACGGTCTAGTGGTCTAGTGGTGCCGCGAAAGCCGTGGGGTGTCTGTGAGACTCGGCACATGGGGCCTGGTTCAAACCCAGGTAGGTTCTTCACTGGTAGCGACAGCGGGTTGCCAGGAAGTTCCGTCCCATGCCCACGACTGGTGGTCGGTCGTGGGGTCATAAGTCCTAGAATCTGGCTCCAAAATAGCTATTCCATGCTCTGGGGACAGGGCAGTTCGGTTAACCACCGTACGACTAAATCTGGCAGTACGGGGATCAAATCTGTCGAATTGCGCGACAGGATCGCAGTCAGAGAAGCACCGGTTCCCATAAGAACACCGAAGTAGTTGGCTGCCACGGGGGGTAAAAGCCCTGTGCCTGGCGGGAACCGCAACCTCCTTCGGGAGGTTTACTGTCGCAAAAATTTTCCATGTTTTCACGCCACGTGCGTAATTTTTCAAGGTATAGCTCGGCTCGGCTCCGCCTAACGCGTGGATTCTCGCTGTAGCGCTTGTGACCCGTAGCGCTCGCGAGCCCTAGCGCTACCGAGCTGTAGCGCTTGCGACCCGTAGCGTTCGCGAGCTGTAGCGCTTGTGACCTGTAGCGGTTGTGATCTGTAGCGCTTGTGACCTACGTCCGCTGGGGGGCAGCTCTGGAAATCATGAGGACACTCGGCCTCAGAAATCGTCGGAAATCGCTGTACTGTGCACCCACAGAACCAGTTAGTTGATAGAACTGAATTGGGGTTGTAGTAAACAAAATTAAGTTCCCAAGACCGACTGATTTTTAGTATCCACGTTTTAAACTTAATATTGTCGGGCAAATAAAAAATAAGTCAAATTCATAAAATTATTTGACCAAATCAGTTCAAATTTAGTTCATTAATCTAAAATGTTTGTCGGTTTTGAATTTGGTCCTCTGAATTAAAGGGTTTTCTGGATGTACTCATCCGTACTCAGCGACATACAGCGGCATACCGCGAGGGGCTGGCAAGTCTGTGGCGGCGCGGCGGAGGGGTCCATCACTCGGTTCAGGAGTGTACACACGATTACCGATTACCAGTGATTACCAACAGTTCCCGCAGTAACAATTTTGAGGAAACTTTGAAATCCATAACATTTTTTACACATTTTCACGAGGGAAAAGCCGGAAATAGCGTGAAAACCAAAGAATTTTGGGGATGTGATGATCAGTGATTACCGGACAAAGTGTAAGCTTAGCAGAGTGGTGGACCCCTCCCCTCGGGCGCGGCGCGGTCCAGGGCGCCGGCCGGCCGGCCGGCCGGGCCGCGGCGTCGAGCCTGGCGCCTCATGTTCATTATAATTCGGGCGCACGGACATGGCCGGCTCGGCCCGGCCCGGGTGGGCCGCTGTCGGCTGCTGTACGCGATGCTTCGCTGCGTTTCGGTTTCGGACGCCTCCGCCCCGCCCCGCCCCGCCCCGCCCCGCCCCGCCCCGCCCCGCCCCGCCCCGCCCCGCCCCGCCCCGCGGCGCCACGAGAGGAGAGCACGGCGCAGCTCAGTAACGCATACTGGCCTGGCCTGGCCTGCCCGGGCACGAACATGTCCACGGCCCGGTGGGCTGCGCGGCGCGCTGCGCCCGGCCCGGCCCGGGCCGATACGAGCCGCCCGGCCCGCCCGGCAGATTCCACATCCAGATTACAAGCTATTATGAGCGGGGCGGGGGTCCGTTAATCGCGCGGGGGTTTCGGTACAGGGGCGTTCTGCGAGCGCGAGAGAGACGAAGCGTTATCACTTAATGCACTCGGAGGGAAATGATCCTCCAGACTTTCGGCCCGGCGGCGCGACGCCGAGTGTGCCGCTGAGTTATACTGACTCGCCGCGTTACGGCTATGTCGGCGGCTCCTGCGTGTGTGCATGGACCATGCGCCCAAGAACAAAAAAACAACTTCAAAATAGCTACACCATCTCTCTGATTTGGGATTATTTTACCGGGCATGATGTTGTTGTTCTATTCTTTTACCCTTACTACCGTTTGCCGGTTTGCTTTCATTTTTTTTAAACCTAAACATTTATCTTAACATTTTACTTAACATTTACCTAAACGTAACATTTATCTTAACTTTTACCTTAACGTTGACCGTAACATTTAACGTAACATTTACCTTAACATTTACCATAACTTTCACCTTAACATTCACCTTAACTTCTGAAAATCACATGGAAGGTGTATCTCGATGTCCTGAAGACGAAAAAACATCATTCGGAAGTTAAGCCAGCAATGGAAAAAAGTTGCGTTCGAGACATCGTTCAAAACTCGACGAAAATTCACACTATCGCCCCTAGCGTCTCTCCTATGCTGGCTTAACATTTACCTTAAATTTTACCTTAACTTTTCCCTTTACTTTTCCCGTAATATCTACCCTTGGGTAGATCAAGGGACTGTCTTAAAATGCCGTCCTGTCTCACAGCTGTCGTCAGTCTTGAGTGTGAAACTGCAGTGAGTCGGTCTCGGGCGCGTTCTGCACTTGCGTGGCCGTGGCCGAGGCCCTGGGCCGGGCCCGTGCCGCCCCGTGCGTGCCGGCTCGCCGCTCAGCGCGTGCGTGAGGGTCTCGCTCTGGTTGTGCGAGAGGAGAGGAGAGGAGAGGAGAGGAGAGGAGAGGAGAGGAGAGGAGAGGAGAGGAGAGGAGAGGGAGCGCCAGGCCCAGCCCGGCCCGGCCCCGCGCGGCCCTCACCGAGGATGGACTCTCGTGCACCCCATGCTACACACCCACGCCACCACGGCGAGGTTTCTCGTTTTGCCCGTCGTGCCTTGTCGATAAAAAGCAGATTAAAAGATTGCGGGCATTCCAAATAGGTAGAGCAGAGAGCAGTAAGTCATGTTTGGGATGTGGTGAAAGCCCCGCGGCCACCCCGCCCCGCCCCGCCCCGCCCCGCCCCGCCCGCTCGCGCTGCACGCCACACGACTCTGGCTCAATGGAATGGAGTGAAATAGCACGCCGCGCAATGTCAAGCGGTAAGTACAGTGGCCTAGGCCCCGTGCGGAGCCTACACTAGCATCGCCCCGCCCCGCGCCGCCCCGCCCGCCGCGCACGCCCCTCCTGCCCATTGGGATTGGGCCCCTGGCCCTGGCCGGCCTGGCCCGGGCCGCGGCAGGCCGCTTTCTATGGGCCCAGGAGGCCATGCCCATGCACTAGCTGCCCAGCCCTACCGCGGGCCCGGCCCGCCCCGACCTGCGGTAGGTCGTGCACGCGGGAGGAAAGAGCCGGATGACCGCTGGCCGCCATAATACCAACACGAAAGTACAAATGTAAAATAAGAATTTAAAGTACTTACTCCAGTCGGAGAGTACTAATATTAAAATGCATTCGGGGGGCGGGCTCCGGCCCACACGGTTCACACCCAGTGTGGGTGCGGCCCAAGCGTTTCCATCAGCTCCAATAACGCATATTAAATACACGCTTGTACAAGGTGGCAGCAGGTGTAAGGGCGGGGCGCGTCACAATGAGACCGGGGCTGAGAGGTGCGGAGACATTTCCTCCCTTCCTTCCTTCCCCGAACACTCGTGTCCTAGCTGTCACTCCATACCGGAGCCGTGTCGGGCCCGGTCCCTTTATCGTGTCACCGACGGGCAAGCATCGTGAAGGGGAGGAAACGGGGCGGGAAGAGAGAGGGAGAGAGAGAGAGAGAGAGAGAGAGAGGGAGAGAGGGAGAGAGGGGGAGAGAGAGAGATAGGGAGAGAGAGAGAGAGAGAGAGAGAGAGAGAGAGAGAGAGGAAGGGAGCAATCGAACGAATCTCGCCCGGGCCGGGCCGGCTCACGTACAGGCATGTCGGTGTACCCCCTCCCCTCCTCTCCCCTGCCCTGCCTGGCACGCGTACCTCTCGCAGTACACGCGCGCGCACACACACACACGCCGAGGCGTGCGCTGCCCCGCGGCACGACGCGACGGGACGGCGCGGGGACGAGAGGCAACCGTATACACCCGCTGCCCCTCCCCTCCCCACCCCCGCCCCGCCCCGCTGGAGTGGGGGCGGCCGGCCGGCGGCCAGTGCTCCCTCCAGCCGGCGCGGCTGCCGGGCCGGGCCCGCGGGGCGGGGAGGCGGGGCGGTGCGGGCGGGGCTGGCTGCTCGGTCTGCCCGGCGCGCTTCCCTTGGCGGAGCGCGGAGCGGAGCGCGTTGGTTCAGTCAGTGTGCACGCAGACGCAGCGACGAGCAGAACAGAGCAGACACACCGCAGGCAGCGCGCGTTCAGTCGTTGAGTTGTGTTGTCGACGTGAGTGGTGCAGTGCGTTTCGTGTCGTCTGCTTGCAACAACGAAAACACTCTCGCGTGCGTTTGTTTGTGGTCCGCAACAACCACACCGTCAACAATCACGCGGTGCGCTTCGCGTCGAGTCGTTGTTGCTGCCGGCGTATCGTCGTCGTCCTCGAGCCGTCCGACGGGCAGGGCAGGGCAGGGCCGCGCCGGGCAGGGCCCCTCAGGCGGACTGTGAAGTGAAGTGGTTACGAGGCGAGGCGAGCCGAGCTGAGCCAGTGCAGTGTGGAGTAACGCGCGGAGCAGAGCGGACCAGAGCAGCTGACTGGGATTTTCTCACGGCTCACCTGACAGGTGAGTGGACGGGACCTGACCCGGGCCGCCCCGCACCTCGACCGCCACGAGTCGCGGAAACAACTCCGAAATTTTTGTACTCCCCGTAATTAAAAAAAATTCAGAAGAGTTCAGAAAAATTCAGAGAAATTCAGACATATTCACAAAATTTCACAAAAATTCACAATATTTCTCAAAAATTTAGAGAAATTTAGGAAAAATCAGCGCAAAAATTCCTCAAAAATTCAATAAAAATTCAGAAAAATCCACAAAAAAGATCACAAAAATTCACGACATTTGTGCACTAAAATTCTGAGTTGTTTCCCCGAGTCTCAGTGGGGTCTTCGGGGAGCGTGCTATGCGTAGCAGGGCGTCGTGTGTGCTGGAAATCGTCTTGAAAAAGTCAGACACGGTTTTCTTTTCACTCTCCGTGACAGTGCGCTCGCGGGGCGTGGCTGAAGGGCGCGGCGCGGACAAGCTCTGCGGGGTGGGGAAGGGGAAGGAGGGGTAAAGGGGTCTTCCTTGTCCTACCCCTTGCGTCTGGCTCCCCCTTCGTTATTTTGGGCAAGATGGTAGACAGCCGGCCGCGGCCCCTGCAAGTACTGCCTCAACGCCCAGCCGAGCCGGAGCAGTGCCGGCGAGTCAGGGCAGAGCAGGGCAGCGGCCTGCCTCGCCTGCGGGCTGCAGGGCACCTGCGGACTCCTGCGGGGGGGCTGAGGCGGGCCGGCAGGTGCCGCAGCTGGCTGCCGCTGTCCGCAGGTGTCCGCCGCAACTCATTGCCGGCGCCGATGGGATTTCCCCCTTTGGCGATACCTTGCCCCGTGATCGTGGCGAGCTCATCTCGCAATGTAGGCCGGCGGCGTGGCGCGGCGTGGCGCCGGGGGAGAGTGTTCAGGCTCAGGCAACGCCGGACCCTCCGCAGGACCTTCCGCAGGACCCTCCGCAGGACCCTCCGCGGGACCCTCCGCGGGACCCTCCGCAGGACCCTCCGCGGGACCCTCCGCGGGACCCTCCGCGGGACCCTCCGCGGGACCCTCCGCAGGATCCTCCGCAGGACTCCCGCCAGGACCAACAGTGACGGGCCGGCCCTCTGCAGGGCAGCGTTATAGCCTTGACTTTTCTGTCATTGCACTGGGTGATGTCACCCTTATCGCGTAGAAGTACTTGATATGCGATGACGCACCTGCGACTGCCAGTTGGCCGGACTGTGACCCCCCCCCCCCCCCTGAGGCCCGCAGCCGATCAGCTGTCCGCTAATGACAGGACACCAGGCTGTGCCCCACCGCCCGCTGCCCCCTCTCTTGCCCCTCTCCTCTTGCGTTCCGGTGTGGAGGAATCGGGACCGCGGCGCTGCTGGTCGCGCGGCCCGGCCCGCCCGTCAGCGTCAAGTCCGCCAACATTCCGTCTGGAAACGAGGGGAAGATTCAGTTGGGTTGCCGCACTTCTGGCAGGTCCGGCCCGGCCCGGCCCGGCCGTGGCAGTTGGCACCCGTGGGCAGCGTTGTCAGAAAAGTAGGCAAAACTCGCCCAACGCACAGCCGTGTTGAGTGGTCGGTCGGTATCAGCGCCTGCCTACGGGAGGCAACATCTTCATAGCTGAGCAGAGGGATGGCCTATTAGGCAGGCGTTGATACCGACTGCTCAACACGGCTGTGTTGGGCGGGTTTTGCCTACTTTTCTGGCGCGACTGCCCGTGGGGCCGCTGTCCTGCTGTGCGTCTGACCGGCCCGACCTGCACCCGCGTGCTTTGTGACGCAGGGGAGGAAATGAAGCCATTCCTACACACACACACACATATATTTTTTTGTCCGTTGCTTCCCTTGTTGCTATTATTATTTTCCGAACTTCAGGAGGCGGCGGGGTGGGGTGCGCGGGCCGGCCGATCGCGCGGGGGTGGGGTAGGGTAGGGCAGGAACCCTAGCGGGGCGATGCGGGGCGGGGCGGGGCTGGAAGGGCGTCCACCCCTCCCCTGTCTGGCCTCCCCAGTCTTCCCCCTACTGGGGAGGCGTGGCGTGGCGTGGCGTGGCGCTGCGCGGGGGATATGGAATTGGGGAGCGGTAACGCGCGTCTCAAGTGGCACCCAGCGAGCAGCTGGCCCGCCACGCCCTTCCCCCGCCCCGCCCCACCCCACCCCACCGCGCCCTCGGAGCAAACCACTGCATCTCCCTCGTGAAGGGCCAACCCCGCCCCGCCCCACGCCGCCGCTGCTCCTGGTGGGTTACGCCCGGCAGGCTCCTGTATGTTCTTGTTTAATTAAAAGGCATCGCGGCGTGCATTGTGCCTCCCTGCCCGGCCCGGCCCTGCCATGCGCTTTAGCACGCCGTTCCCCTCGCGCCCGCTGGTCGTCGCGCTTGTTTCAGCGAGCCCCGCCCGCCCCGAGGTGGAGGGTGTGGTCGCGGGCCGGCCCGACCCGCACCGGTGTGCCGTCCAACACTCGCCCGCCCGGCCCCACCCGCTGGCCCGCTGACTCGACCATAGAACAACAAAACTACCACCTACCACCTCGGCGTGGCCGAAAAAAAAATTAAACGCTCACCTTACCGGGTTCAGAACGCACCTTCCCAACTTAAAATAATTCCCCCCCCCCTCCTCTCTCTCCTCTCTCTTTCTCCCTCTCTCTCCCTCTCCCTCCCTCTTTCTTTCCGGTATTGTGGCCCGCCGGGGCCGTGCCTGGCACGGGTTATGGCTGTTCGGTCCAGACTTGGTGGTGCACGGCCATGAGGGGCATGTGGCCCGCCCCGCTGGGCCGCCCTGGCCTGGCTCTCTCACGGGCCCAAGTGCATAATGAGTGAGGTGTGTGCTGGGCCCGGCCCGGCCTGGCCGGCGTGCTCACTTACGACCCACTCCTCCTCCCCCTTCCCCTCTCCCGCCGCCCTGCCCCCACATTGGGCCCCTCTGCACATGTGGTGCGCCGGGGGGGGGGGGGGGGGAGGACCGCCGCCGCCCCTGCTGCGCCCAATAACAGACGCGTCGCAGCGCCGCCGTCTTGTCTCAAAGTTCCGCCCGAAACTGCAAAAGAGGATCGGCGAGCAGCTGTCGCGCTAGGCGGGCTGCGCGCGCGAATTGGAGCCTGGACGGAGGTGGACGCTTGTCTGCGGCGGAACTTCCCTATTCCTCCTTCTCCAACTTCCCTCTCTCTTCTTTATTCCCGATGTCTCTTTCCCCCTTCTTCTCCTCTCCCTCCGGTCAGCCACCCGGCCGCGCGCGCCAGTATTGACACTGTGAAAAATATTCGTAAGAGTTACGGGAAAATTTTCCATGAGAAATGTCGTAAAGTTACGATATCAAATTGTGAATTTACAAAATTTTAAGGACACTTGGTATTGACTTGTAATTCTTAAACGAGCACAAATAAGCGTTCGTAAATTTACGATTTCGATTGTAAATTTACAACGTTATTTGTAAATCACAAATTACGAAAAAAGTCGTAAACTTACAGACATATTTTTCACAGTGGACTGAAGGGCAGTTTCTGCGAGTTTTCGCTCCCTCCATGCCCGTCCATGCCCGCAGAGAAAAATACGTAATCCGCGAAGAGGGTTTGTTACGGAGTCGGAAAAGGCACGGCGCTGCACTCCGTCATCCCGGGTTCGATACCGCCCCGGAAAGTTTTGGATTTTCCACCTTAGCAAATTCAAAGGTTGGCACTACGGCATCGTGTGGGGCGCATACCTGTCTCGCTCGCACATGCGTCCCTCTTCCATAGCACTGATTTCCCCACCGCGGAGAAATCTGAATTATAAAAAGTTTGTGTGCGGTTCTAAATAAGTTTTTGGTTGGCGATAAACATCAAGGCTGGACTGCCCGTGCACGGGGAGAGGGGGCAGCATCAGCAGAGAACTCGACGAACTCGAATTAATTGAAGGATTACGCGGCCTGCCCAGCCCCGCCCCGCCCCGCCCCGCCCCGCCCCGCCCAGCTATGTGTTGGTTTACGCTTTCTTCCCTCCTCATATGTCTTGTCTACTCGGGTACACACGCGCTCATGAGACGTATCTTATGTTTCGGAGTTACGCCTTGTGAATCCGCTGCTCATCGCCCCCGCTCTTAATTAAACTATGAGGTCTCCACGTTATAGGGGCTCTTAAGTAGGGGTCGCGGTGCGTGCGAGCGTGCGTACGTGTGTGTGTGTGCTTGCCACCCACTGCGTCTTTCGTCAACTTGCACCACTACGAACGCAAATAATGAAAGGAGACGAAGAAGTTTGTAGCTTCTTTGATGCAATTTTAACGGCCACCACATGTGGCGAAAGCATACAGAGAGACAGACAGACAGAGAGAGAGAGAGAGGTCCAATCTGCGTGAATGACTCAGGCCAAGGGTGGCGACGCCGGAGACCTTGTTTTGAAACGCTCCTGCATTTCGACCCCACACTTAACTTCCCGGCTATTATCCTCGCTTCTCTTTGGTCGTGCTGGGCTTGGGGCTGATTGGATATTTAGTATAGGTTAGGTTGGATTTGATTTTAGAAGCGAGGAAAGCACACGATCCCATACTACTTTAACCTAATCTAAATCAAATCCAACCTATTCCGGCCTAACATAATATCGTAAATTTCTGATTGACAAGTGACTACTGGAGAAGCGGAGAAAACACTGTAAAGTTAGGGATGGGGTCGTGATCCAGGAGGGTTTCGAAATAAGCCGCCGGGGCCGTGAGACCTTGAAGGGCGGCCCAGCTGATAAGGAACGTGTAGAGATTAGAGCAGAGCTCCTGAAAAATAACGGACCTAGGTGTCGTTGCAGGAGAGAATATTTTTATTAGCAGTAGAAAAAAACACTGTCAAAATTATTTGCCTAAATTTACACCGACATTTTTCGTATTTAAAAACGGTATTGCAAATTTACGACCGGAATCATAAATTTACGAAATTAATCGTATTTGTGCTTGCTTATGAATCACAAGTCGCTACAGTCCTTACAATTTATCAATTTTACAATTGATATCCTAACTTTCCTCATGAAAAATTCTACAAACATATATCATGGTAAAAAGTGGCGAAGTTATATTTATTTCGTTTAAAAGGGTAAAAAGGATAACAGATATGACAAAACGGACAAACGCGTCAGCAGAACCGGTAGCAGTAAAACGTATGGTCGTCGCGCGAATTGCCCTCGGATTGTGTGCACTTGCGGGGTCATAAATACACAGAGACGTGCCCTGAATGAATGGCGCATTTTATACGTCGCTGCAACGGACGCGGAAAGATCGAGGATCGAGTTCGTGTTTCGACGCCCTTCAAACGCCTGCCAGGCATTTACAGCACAGTTGGCAAGGGTTTTGTTTGTGTGTGTGTGCGGGCGCGTGTGCGCTCAAAGGAAGTGAAGGCAGAATGAGAAAATGAGAATATACGCGGTGCCGGAAAAAATCATAGTAACGTAATTGGCAGTGAGTAAAGTCAAGGAGGTAGGGGCTGCCAAGCCAAGGGTTCAAGTCCCGCCCGCGGCGCTTTGATGACAGTTCTTTTTTTATTATTTCCGTCATGTTCTCTCCGTAATTAGGACAGAGTTTGCGTTGCGTGTGCTCCAGCGCGTCCCGTTGGAATGGGTGCGTGTGTTACCCCTTGCGCGCGCTCACACACACACACACACACACACACACACACACACACACACACACACACACACACACGAAGCCGCCCTGCCGCCCTCAGTGTAGGCAACTAAACGGGCACTCCGTGAGTCACACCAATGACGCCCCAGTCCCGCAGACGACAGGAACGTCGACCCTCAAAAGCCCTATACAAACCGCCAAAGGCCGTGGTCTATCCGGCAGACCTTATGTGTACCCCGAAAGAAATCCTGCTGAGATATTTTGTAACTTTGCACGGTCATAACGACTAGACCACTGGTCAAAAAAATCCGGTAGAATCTTTGGAAACAGAATGCACCTACCTCTTTATAATGAGCCGTATCGGATTAAAGCGTTTGCGGATGCCCGTGTTGACTAAACTGGTCGATTCTGGCTGTTTTGGCACCTTTACACGGCTGCTAAATTCTTCGACCGATCAAACCCATACTGCTGAAAGGACCATAAGCGTGATGCCCTCTAACAAAATCTAACATATATGTAGTTTGTTTTTCAGGAATGGTCGAAGAAAGTGTGGCCCCTGGGGTTTGGAATGCCTAGTGCCTGAAATGCTCTACTTGCGACCGTACAGCGGGAAGAGGAAGGGGTAGGGGAGGGGGGGAGGCACATACCGGGATCCTTTGGTGCCCGTGGCGGGCGCGGGGCGGGCGGGTTGTTGATCCCACGCACGCCATTCCTTCATGTCTCGACCCTAATTTGGCGCAACAAAAAAATAAATAAAATAGAGACGCGCTTTCTTATATAGCGTCAACTCGGCCAAGCGACGACATCGCGTCCGCGTCCGCGTCACCACGCGACCGACAAAAAAAAGGACAGGCCTACCGACCGATAACGTCCACAGAAAGTCGATGATTTGTACGGGTTGCTGGTGTGGTGGTGGTGGTGGTGGTAGGGGGGGGGGGTGCTTGTTAGTACTGTGTATGTGTGTGTGTGTGTGCTGAGCAGAGCCGACGGGTAGCGATAAGGAGTGAAACAATGTTTTTGCTCCACCGCTTGTTTCTCATATTCTTTTCTCTCATCCAGTAGGCGATGTGATGCACGCCCTTTCATTGTATAGAGCATTAGAGCATGCACCGGGCGCGCGGCGTGTTCGCACGTCGGACCGGCCAATGTATGCCTAGACGGTCCTTTCCCAGGGGAGCGGGTGCCAAGTGGCGAGAGAGAGAGAGAGCGAGAGCGAGAGAGCGAGAGAGAGAGCGAGAGCGACTTGAGGGATGTGCATTTGAATTGGTCGCTTGCTGCGCGTGGCCAGGCCAGGCTCTGGTTGGTTAGGAGGTGCGACTCCCTCTCCTGGAGCAAGTCCTTGGTGCATATCTCTGCGATATGCCATTCGCAGGCACGTCGCGTCTTATCGCTTATCATAGCAGCCTTTCTCCCCCCGTCCCCACTTTGCGCCCTTGTTATCTTTTTTCCAACCCCCTTTTGCTCTTATCGAGTTTATTAGCCCAGGGCATTACCCGAACCCTCGCCCCGCCCCGCCCTGCCCCGCCCCGCCCTGCCCCGCCCCGTGCGGACGCATCATCCGATATCAACCGATTGGGGTGGCGGTTTAGCGCCGCGTCCGCTTCTACCTGACAGTGATGGTGACGGACTATGGGCGCGCCTGCAGGCGTCGTCTGCTAGCTCTCAGGGAGGAGAGAGGTTTCCTAGCCGACGACACCGCACACCGCACCCTGTAAAAACGACGCGATGTCCAGGTTTCCATGCGATTTTGCAAAAACTCAGGCGCTACCATGTATTTTTTCCCCTAAGAATTTCCTCCTGCGGCTGCTTGGAAACCTGGACTTAATTTTTAAAGTGCATATTATTTCTGAAATAAATAATATCTGCCTGTTAAACCTCACCAGCTTGATGGGCTCTCTTTGCTTGCGTACTGTGTGCGTCATGTGGACAGATGAAAGGGACTGGAAGTAGGGATGAGGGACTCGCAGTTGGCGTTTAACTCCCAGAGCAAATATGCCCCCCCCCTCCCCCCCCCCCCCCCCTCCGCTGCTGGGGATGTGCTGCGGGTATTAGCGGTGCTCTCCTGGGGGCTGCCCCTGCCTCCCTCCCCAACCCCTCCCGGAGCGCGTGCGTGTGTGTGTGTGTGTGCGTGTGCGGAGCAACCTAATAAAGTACAGGCCCCAGCAGCGGCGCGGCAGCTTGCACGCTCGCACACTCGGCGATTAAAGCTGACATTAAACGTATAAAAAGTGTAGTGTGCAAATGAGCGATGTGATGAGGGCCGTATTGGAACGCTGCCGCTGCGCTCCGCTCCGCCCCGCTCTGCACTGATGGGTCTGGTCGGGCCGGCCGGCGCGCCGCTCATTGGCGCTGCTGCAGTTTGTTCGAGTTAGCGCCTGCCGTCTTGTCGCAGGCTGCCAGCACTGCAAATACTATAGAGTGAGGATTTCTCGCCCTAGCACTGCAAATATGCAGGAATCAGTGATGTCTCATCTTTTAGGAACGATATTTTTCCCCTTGCTCTTATTGAGTGCACGAATGAAAGCTTACGGCGAACGGCGATTTTCACTGTAAGCTACGGTCAACCCTACAGCACTGTAGCTTACGGTGAATTTTTACATGTCAGTCTTCAACAAGCAAAAATAGGATTTCGGAAATCCACGATACTAATCATAAACTTACATCATCATTTTGTAATTCAAAAACTGCGATAAATGTAAATTTACGACTATGTTTTTGACAGTGCCTGACCGTACCGTGTGTCTGTACACCGCTTAGTTCCCAGGGAGGCGTGCCGCGTGCCGCCCGAGCCGGACCGGACCCAACCGGACCTCGGACAGGAGGAGGAGGAGGAGGAGGAGGAGGAGGAGGAGGAGGAGGAGGAGGGCCTTTGTGAGGCCAAAGGGCGGGGCGGGCGGGCGCCGGGCACGCCAAGCGCCAGGCCTGGGGCTTCATACATACCGCCTCTCTTGCTTGCTTTCGAATGCCATGGATGAATGGGATCTGCTGTACATGCTAAAGTCCTCCCTCGTCAGCACACCCCCTACGTCGCTGTCTATTCCTGTCTCGTATGGTTTCTCCATGCAGGCTGCCTGCTTGCCCTCAGCAGGGACCGTGCACGCACATTTTTGCTATTTTCATGGTGGTCGGTGATCCCTGTACCAATTAAAAATAATTGAAGTTCGCAAACGTGGGGATTTCGATCGGGCTCCATAAAAATCTCTCCATTCAATGAAGGACCTGTGATTGATGTGTCCCACCAGGAATGATGAACCACATGAGCGCCATCCTCTCTTTCTGCCTATCCCTCTGCTTCCTCTCTCCTCGCTTGCTGCCGACTGCTTCAGAAGACCGCTCTCGTCCCTCCTTCCTTGTCGCACATGTGGCGGCGCCCTATGCTGGCCATGGCAGCGCTACATGAGTGCGACAAGGACAGAAGTACGAGAGCGATCCTCGGGATCAGTCGGCTGGCGTCGCCTTTGAGGACCAGCGCCACGCTACAACGGCGAGATCGATTTGTGAGAGAGCTGCGACCATCAGAGCGTTAAATGGTGTGTCGCGCACCGCAGACTCCCCCCCCCCCCCCCCAGGCTATTTATACAGTACGCACACGTGCACCCCCTGGTCTGTCCCCTCTTGCTCCCGGCCGGGCCCAGCCTCCGGGGTGGTGGGGTGGTTTGGTTTACTGCTCTGCATGTTGTCGTATCTTACGTGTACGTGCCTTTGACAAGGCGTGGAGGAAACACGATTTGTTCTTTCCGGAGGCGACACCGCGATGCTTCTTTGCGTCATAGGAACTTTTTGTTTTGTTTTTCATTTACTACACGAGCAGGAGAGCACTTGGTAGCGGTGCCGGCCGCTTCCTGACGTCCCAATGAACAAGACGCGTGTCGAGGACCATAAGGCTCGCGATGAAAGCTGGTATGAGCGGCGCGGCCTGTGCACTGGAAATCCAAGTGCACGATTGTCGCTCACTTGTAGGTGAGCAAGTGTACCTACAAGTGGCCGAATAGTTATTTGCTCACCTCGAGGGGGCCACCACTCTGTTGACGGGCGTACACAGGATTACAAGATTACATGGATTACGCACGATCATATACCTGATTTTAGGTGCTAAATCGTTAAATTTTATTGTATTTTTAAAATTTTGCGTACTTTGACGAGGATTACAGAGGGATTACACGAGGATTACAGGCTAATGTGTACACAGGATTACAGGAGTGGTGGCCCCCTCGGCTCACCTACAAGAAGGTGAATGGTTATTCGCTCACCTACAAGTGAGTGAATGGTTATTTGCTCACCTACAAGTGAGTGAATTGAATTGATTTGCTCACCTACAAGTGAGCGGCATTCGTACACTTGGATTTCCAGTGTGTGCACTGATGGGGAGCATCACGATGTCGTCCGTGTTCTCCAGCAGGAGGCAGTGGGGAGGGGCGTTCCCGTTAGCCGCTTGGCGGTGAAGGCCGTAACGCCCCTAATGATTACGCTTTATTCGCGGCAACAACCGGCGTGGCGTGGCTTGGCGTGGCGTGGCGTGGCGGTGAGTGCTCGAGATGGGGAGGGGAGGGCAGAGGGGCCTAGCCCACTTACTCTAACCCTCTCCCTCCTCTCGCGCGAGAGGGCTCCTCGACGGCCGCTGTTGCGGCGGTCATGGAGCTGGCTGTCATGCACGCCGGCTGGCGAGCGCATTGCATTGCTGCACTTGGAAACGCAAGGGTTAGGGTATGAGCACCTGAAGGTATGTGTGAATTTCCATTTGTGCCTTAGTCCTAAAGACGAAAAAACATCCCTCGGAAGTTAAGCCAGCAATGGAAAAAAGTTGCGTTCGATAAATGGTTCAAAACTCGACGAAAATTCGTAAAAAATTCACACTATCGCCCCTAGCGTCTCTCCTATGCTGGCTTAACTTCTGAAAATCACATGGAAGGTGTATCTCGATGTCCTTAAGACGAAAAAACATCCCTCGGAAGTTAAGCCAGCAATGGAAAAAGTTGCGTTCGATAAATGGTTCAAAACTCGACGAAAATTCGTAAAAATTCACACTATCGCCCCTAGCGTCTCTCCTATGCTGGCTTAACTTCTGATAATCGCATGGAAGGTGTATCTCGATGTCCTTAAGACGAAAAAATATCCCTCGGAAGTTAAGCCAGCAATGGAAAAAGTTGCGTTCGATAAATGGTTCAAAACTCGACGAAAATTCGTAAAAAATTCACACTATCGCCCCTAGCGTCTCTCCTATGCTGGCTTAACTTCTGAAAATCACATGGAAGGTGTATCTCGATGTCCTTAAGACGAAAAAACATCCCTCGGAAGTTAAGCCAGCAATGGAATAAAGTTGCGTTCGATAAATGGTTCAAAACTCGCCAAAAATTCGTAAAAAATCACACTATCGCCCCTAGCGTCTCTCCTATGCTGGCTTAACTACTGAAAATCACATGGAAGGTGTATCTCGATGTCCTTAAGACGAAAAACATCCCTCGGAAGTTAAGCCAGCAATGGAAAAAGTTGCGTTCGATAAATGGTTCAAAACTCGACGAAAATTCGTAAAAATTCACACTATCGCCCCTAGCGTCTCTCCTATGCTGGCTTAACTTCTGAAAATCACATGGAAGGTGTATCTCGATGTCCTTAAGACGAAAAACATCCCTCGGAAGTTAAGCCAGCAATGGAAAAAGTTGCGTTCGATAAATGGTTCAAAACTCGACGAAAATTCGTAAAAATTCACACTATCGCCCCTAGCGTCTCTCCTATGCTGGCTTAACTTCTGAAAATCACAAGGAAGGTGTATCTCGATGTCCTTAAGACGAAAAAACATCCTCGGAAGTTAAGCCAGCAATGGAAAAAGTTGCGTTCGATAAATGGTTCAAAACTCGACGAAAATTCGTAAAAATTCACACTATCGCCCCTAGCGTCTCTCCTATGCTGGCTTAACTTCTGAAAATCACAAGGAAGGTGTATCTCGATGTCCTTAAGACGAAAAACATCCCTCGGAAGTTAAGCCAGCAATGGAAAAAAGTTGCGTTCGATAAATGGTTCAAAACTCGACGAAAATTCGTAAAAATTTACATTATCGCCACTAGCGTATCTCCTTGGCTGGTTTCACTTCTGTAAATCACGTGGAAGGTGTATTTCGATGTCCTTAAGACGAAAAACATCCCTCGGAAGTTAAGCCAGCAATGGAAAAAGTTGCGTTCGATAAATGGTTCAAAACTCGACGAAAATTCGTAAAAATTCACACTATCGCCCCTAGCGTCTCTCCTATGCTGGCTTAACTTCTGAAAATCACATGGAAGGTGTATCTCGATGTCCTTAAGACGAAAAACATCCCTCGGAAGTTAAGCCAGCAATGGAAAAAGTTGCGTTCGATAAATGGTTCAAAACTCGACGAAAATTCGTAAAAAATTCACACTTGCGCCCCTAGCGTCTCTTCTATGCTGGCTTAACTTCTGAAAATCACATGGAAGGTGTATCTCGATGTCCTTAAGACGAAAAAACATCCCTCGGAAGTTAAGCCAGCAATGGAAAAAAGTTGCGTTCGATAAATGGTTCAAAACTCGACGAAAATTCGTAAAACAATCACACTATCGCCCCTAGCGTCTCTCCTATGCTGGCTTAACTTCTGAAAATCACATGGAAGGTGTATCTCGATGTCCTGAAGACGAAAAAACATCCCTCCGAAGTTAAGCCAGCAATGGGAAAAAATGCGTTCGATAAATGGTTCATAACTCGACGAAAGTTCGTAAAAAATTCACACTATCTCCCCTAGCGTCTCTCCTATGCTGGCTTAACTTCTGAAAATCACATGGAAGGTGTATCTCGATGTCCTTAAGACGAAAAACATCCCTCGGAAGTTAAGCCAGCAATGGAAAAAGTTGCGTTCGATAAATGGTTCAAAACTCGACGAAAATTCGTAAAAATTCACACTATCGCCCCTAGCGTCTCTCCTATGCTGGCTTAACTTCTGAAAATCACATGGAAGGTGTATCTCGATGTCCTTAAGACGAAAAACATCCTCGGAAGTTAAGCCAGCAATGGAAAAAAGTTGCGTTCGATAAATGGTTCAAAACTCGACAAAAGTTCGTAAAAAATTTACACTTTCGCCCCTAGCGTCTCTCCTATGCTGGCTTAACTACTGAAAATCACATGGAAGGTGTATCTCGATGTCCTTAAGACGAAAAAACATCCCTCGGAAGTTAAGCCAGCAATGGAAAAAAGTTGCGTTCGATAAATGGTTCAAAACTCGACGAAAATTCGTAAAAAATTCACACTATCGCCCCTAGCGTCTCTCCTATGCTGGCTTAACTTCTGAAAATCACATGGAAGGTGTATCTCGATGTCCTTAAGACGAAAAAACATCCCTCGGAAGTTAAGCCAGCAATGGAAAAAAGTTGCGTTCGATAAATGGTTCAAAACTCGACGAAAATTCGTAAAAAATTCACACTATCGCCCCTAGCGTCTCTCCTATGCTGGCTTAACTTCTGAAAATCACATGGAAGGTGTATCTCGATGTCCTTAAGACGAAAAAACATCCCTCGGAAGTTAAGCCAGCAATGGAAAAAAGTTGCGTTCGATAAATGGTTCAAAACTCGACGAAAATTCGTAAAAAATTCACACTATCGCCCCTAGCGTCTCTCCTATGCTGGCTTAACTTCTGAAAATCACATGGAAGGTGTATCTCGATGTCCTTAAGACGAAAAAACATCCCTCGGAAGTTAAGCCAGCAATGGAAACATTGCGTTCGATAAATGGTTCAAAACTCGACGAAAATTCGTAAAAAAATTCACACTTTCGCCCCTAGCGTCTCTCCTATGCTGGCTTAACTTCTGAAAATCACATGGAAGGTGTATCTCGATGTCCTTAAGACGAAAAAACATCCCTCGGAAGTTAAGCCAGCAATGAAAAAATGTTGCGTTCGATAAATGGTTCAAAACTCGACGAAAATTCGTAAAAATTCACACTATCGCCCCTAGCGTCTCTCCTATGCTGGCTTAACTTCTGAAAATCACATGGAAGGTGTATCTCGATGTCCTTAAGACGAAAAACATCCCTCGGAAGTTAAGCCAGCAATGGAAAAAGTTGCGTTCGATAAATGGTTCAAAACTCGACGAAAATTCGTAAAAATTCACACTATCGCCCCTAGCGTCTCTCCTATGCTGGCTTAACTTCTGAAAATCACATGGAAGGTGTATCTCGATGTCCTTAAGACGAAAAACATCCCTCGGAAGTTAAGCCAGCAATGGAAAAAGTTGCGTTCGATAAATGGTTCAAAACTCGACGAAAATTCGTAAAAATTCACACTATCGCCCCTAGCGTCTCTCCTATGCTGGCTTAACTTCTGAAAATCACATGGAAGGTGTATCTCGATGTCCTTAAGACGAAAACATCCCTCGGAAGTTAAGCCAGCAATGGAAAAAGTTGCGTTCGATAAATGGTTCAAAACTCGACGAAAATTCGTAAAAATTCACACTATCGCCCCTAGCGTCTCTCCTATGCTGGCTTAACTACTGAAAATCACATGGAAGGTGTATCTCGATGTCCTTAAGACGAAAAAACATCCCTCGGAAGTTAAGCCAGCAATGGAAAAAGTTGCGTTCGATAAATGGTTCAAAACTCGACGAAAATTCGTAAAAATTCACACTATCGCCCCTAGCGTCTCTCCTATGCTGGCTTAACTTCTGAAAATCACATGGAAGGTGTATCTCGATGTCCTTAAGACGAAAAACATCCCTCGGAAGTTAAGCCAGCAATGGAAAAAGTTGCGTTCGATAAATGGTTCAAAACTCGACGAAAATTCGTAAAAATTCACACTATCGCCCCTAGCGTCTCTCCTATGCTGGCTTAACTTCTGAAAATCACATGGAAGGTGTATCTCGATGTCCTTAAGACGAAAAAACATCCCTCGGAAGTTAAGCCAGCAATGGAAAAAGTTGCGTTCGATAAATGGCTCAAAACTCGACGAAAATTCGTAAAAATTCACACTATCGCCCCTAGCGTCTCTCCTATGCTGGCTTAACTTCTGAAAATCACATGGAAGGTGTATCTCGATGTCCTTAAGACGAAAAACATCCCTCGGAAGTTAAGCCAGCAATGGAAAAAAGTTGCGTTCGATAAATGGTTCAAAACTCGACGAAAATTCGTAAAAAATTCACACTATTGCCCCTAGCGTCTCTCCTATGCTGGCTTAACTTCTGAAAATCACATGGAAGGTGTATCTCGATGTCCTAAAGACGAAAAAACATCCCTCGGAAGTTAAGCCAGCAATGGAAAAAAGTTGCGTTCGATAAATGGTTCAAAACTCGACGAAAATTCGTAAAAAATTCACACTATCGCCCCTAGCGTCTCTCCTATGCTGGCTTAACTTCTGAAAATCACATGGAAGGTGTATCTCGATGTCCTTAAGACGAAAAAACATTGAAGTATGTTAAATTTATGAGCACATTCACACCTTTACTTATTCAATCATACACGGTAGCCCACTTACCCTGGCGTTCGTGTAAGAAGGCAACTCTTTCTACTTCAGCACAGGTAAAACTAAAGCGTATTTGTACGCCTTTTTCAAGCAGACCCTACGCTCAAGTAGAATGAGTTGCCTAATTGCTCGAACGCCGGGGTAAGAGGGCCACCCTGTGTGAATGAAAATTCACACACCTGAAGGGGGGCGACATTCACACACATTCCAGTGTGCTCTAGCCCTGCCGCCAAGGGCCTTGGCCCAAGGTCGCGCGTCCAGGCCGCGGTCACGTGACCACTGCGGCGCTAACCGCGTTGGACACTGTGTGCCTATCCTGTCGGGTCACGTGATTCCGGCCACGGTGGTCCTGCATCGCGCAACACTTGCTCTGACCGGTCAGGAGGAAGTGCGAGCCATACGCATCCGAGCCGCTTTAAAATATTTAGTAAACTTCAAACGATTTAGTTAGCACTTCGAACCTCTTCCCTCTTCTTCGTAAGCAATTTGCAGTGTGCGACAAAGTTGGCACTGATATCTGCCGTGTCAGCAGCGGACTTAGCGCGACGCGGCGCCGCGTCAGAAGCTGATTGTCCACGGGGCGGTATGACTTGACGGGTGGGATTGTGGTGGACACGGTACGGGGATTTGTCGGCTATCTCGTAGCCCAGCACCGCGTCGCGCCAGCGCCGTTGCTACCCGCTGCTGTCCGCACTCTCAGATTCCTCATGAAGAGTTTTGTTGCTTGATATCGTAGTTGCGCAAGGATAATGTATCTGTCATATTATTAATTGCTACCAAGAAATATGTGTTTGGTTGTTGTCTAAAGCATTTTGTTGATAAGAAATTTAATAAGCTATCATTATTTTTAGTGTTCCAAGTTGATAACGAAATTGTTTTTACCTTATTCGACCTTATCCTTGCACAAATTTGTTGATAGTTTGCCAACGAAAAAGTCACTATAGGATTGAGAGTCCGGCCCGTACGTTTCTATAATGATGAAAGGTTTTTTTTACGGCCTCCGCCGTGAGCTGACACGGCACGGGGGAGAGCTGATGACTTCAGTCCTGCTGCTGGAGCTGGAAGGTCGGCGACCGCGGCGCGTGTGCTGGAGAAGTGTCCGGGATCCGGTAGGGATCCTGTCGGGCTGGACTGGGCCTGGTCTGGGCTGGGCTGGGCGCGCTTCACTTGACGGGCGCGTCCTTGAGCTGATCCCGCCAGGCTCCGGCTGGACTGGGCAGCGTGCTTTCTCCAGCGCCCCGCCGCGTCCTGCCAGGGCTGCTGGACGAGACGGCAGCCGGGCCGGGCCGGGGCCGACAGGACGACGGCGAGCCGACACATGTTATTTGCCACTCGCGATTCTAAGATTCGGTGGGAGACGTTGGCACTCGTGATTGGCGAATTATTTAGTTTTTATCTCCAGATAAGGGGCTGTGCATCTGCCGAGCGAGAGTGGAGAGTGGCGCCCTGCTGTCGTCAGGCGCCAGCGAGCCGCCCAGCACATGTCACATCGATGACATTGTCTCGTTTTCCTTCTCAGATAAAGTAGGTGTTGCAAGCATTTCGTGTAAGTCCGTCGGTAAGCCTGGCGGAGAGGGAAACCACAACACTGCAAACCCTCGAATCCAGATTGTTGCCCGAAGAGAGCGAGAGCGAGAGCGCTACGTTGTTTTTAGCTACGCTTTATTTGAGCAAGCACACAAAATTCTCTTTCAAATAGCACGAGAAAAAAATCTCACTCTCTAGAGAGTAATTAAATTGCCTTCCAATGAGTCATGATCATCGCCCGTACAGGAGTGAGAATGAGGACTCGTAGATTCCCCGTGAAGGCTTGTTTGTCGTCCTGTCGAGACCTAATGGTATTGTAAGTACACAGGGACATGTGAAGGCAGCTGTGACCACCGCTCTAACCACCAGGAGAGCGGCAGGGCAGCGCAGCGCCGCCGCACATGCACTTGTCCTATAAGTCAGCTGGACCTGACCTGTCCCCACTCCTCAAGCGAGTGTACGATGAGTTTATCTCTGCGAGGATTCAAGGGCATTGACGACTATTTCGAAATTTATCCGCGAATTGTTGCGAGTTTTTCGCGAGTCACCGCGAGTATCCTTTTGGTTTAGGCCCCGTCCTTGTGAGGGCGCTCAAATGTCACTGGGCTGTCACCACCAGCAGGAGGCCTTATTCGACGTTCATTTTGATAACTTGACATCACCAATTATATTCCTTCTGGTTTTGAAAATTTTCTGGAGGGAGCCTTCCAGGAGGGAGCCTTCCAGGAGGGAGCCTTTCAGGAGGGAGCCTTTCAGGAGGGAGCCTTTCAGGAGGGAGCCTTTCAGGAGGGAGCCTTCCAGGAGGGAGCCTTTCAGGAGGGAGCCTTTCAGGAGGGAGCCTTTCAGGAGGGAGCCTTCCCTGAGGGAGCCTCTCGCCTCTCGCGGCATCACGGTGTTTTCACGACCCTACGCAATGCTTTCCGGAGTCCTCTGGAGTCTGCAGCGGCTGGGCCCGCGGCCGGCCCGGCCGACAGCGATTGGCGAGGCGCTTGGAATGTGCGGAATGGCCAGGATCACACTCCGGGCGCCACCTGAGCACCGCGCGGCGCGGCGTGGCGTGGCGTGGCGTGGCGTGGCGTGGCGCGGCGCGGCCGTGTCGGCTCCGGTCCTGGAGTTGTCCGCGGTGTGCGGAGCGCGGACCTCAGCGTCCAGCAGAAGCATGGACGTTAATTTGAGCGAGTTGAGACCAGACCCGGTGCTGCCGCCGCGCGGATCGCAAAAACCACGCGCCGCGCCGGGCCCCTTCATCTTGGCCCATTTCTTCGCCCCTCCCCTCGACGGCGACGACATAATTTCCCTCCACTCTGATACACACACCACGTTTCCTTCTCTCTCTCTCTCTCTCTCTCTCTCTCTCTCTCTCTCTCTCTCTCTCTCTCTCTCTCTCACGCTTTATTGTATTTTTTTCTCTGCTGCTTCTGCTGCTTTTCCTCCGTATGACGGACGACCCTGCTGTTGGCCACTACGTTCGACGTGTTTTGAGTGGCGGCCGAGCACGTTTGCGGTCCGCGAAACTTATGGGATGGGTCGGCGCGCTGGCCGTGTGCCGAGCCGAGCAAAGCCGTGCCGGGCCGTGCCGAGCCGGGCCGAGCCGAGCCGAGCCGAGCCATTCTGCGAAGCATCATCACATGGGCATTGGCACCGGGCCGGCGTGGCCGCTGGCGGCTGGCGGCGCTGCTCTACGGCCATTGATACAGGTTGGCGCTGCGCTGCGGTGCGGTGCGGTGGAGCGTGTGGAAAGTGCAGGCCGGTGTGCAGGCCGGTGTGCAGGCCGGTGTGCCTGCCGGGCCGGGCCTGCACGGCTCTCTCTGTGTGCAGGCCGGTGTGCAGGCCGGTGTGCCTGCCGGTGCCTGCCGGGCCGGGCCTGCACGGCTCTCTCTGTGTGCAGGCCGGCCCAGGCAGGCCGTGCATTTCTTTTGCATTGGCGGTGCTGCCGCACTGCGCCCCTGGAGGATGCGCACCGTACCGTGCGCGCGTGCGCGCGTGCCAGCTCACGTACCGCACGGACCACACACGTGTCCGCCGTTATGGCGCGTGTCTGGCTGCCGGCCGGCCGGTCGGCGCGCCGCGCTGTGCTGTGCCGGACGTTCTAGAGCGCCCCAGGACCCCCTAGGACATGGGTTTTCGAGGCTGTGAGGCCCTCAGGCCTCAGGCCGTCCTTCTAGTTGTTGCCGCTGCGGCCCTCCCCGCCCCGCGCCGCGCTGTGCTGGACGTTCTAGAGCGCCCCAGGACCCTCTAGGACATGGGTTTTCGATGCTATGAGGCCTTCAGGCCTCAGGCCGTCCTTCTAGTTGTCGCCGCTGCGGCCCGCCCCACCCCAAGCGATCAGATTTTGAAGAAGAGGCCCAACAGCTTCTGTGGTAGACATTCTGGAGCGCCCCAGGACCCTCTAGGACATGGGTTTTCGACGCTGTAAGGCCCTCAAGCCGTTTTTCTAGTTGTCGCCGCTGCGGCCCGCCCCGCCCCGCCCCCGCCAGTGCTGGCAGGCGTCCAGGAGCGCACCGGTTCCTTCCCGTCCTCATGGAGGCCTGCATCCGCCTTGACGGCGCCCTGGTGCTGATCGCATCGCGCCCGGGCCGTGGCGCTGCTGGGCCGTGGCGACGAGCCGAGAGACTGACGGTATCAGAGTCGGATTATGAGCCGAGCGAGCCAATTGGCTCGCCCCTCTTTTCCCCTCGGCGTCCATATGTATCTTGGCCCGCTCGCCTCGCCGCCTCTGGACTCCGGCCGACCGGCGCGGCGTCCTACTGACGGCGTCGTTATGTACGCGGCGGATCAGATGGCACCTGCGTGGCGCCACCAGCTGGCTGGACCCAACGGCAGTCGCGTAGCTGCAGGGCTCACGGGACGAGACGGACCCCAGCCCGCCCCGCCCCGCCCCGCCCCGCCGCGCCCCGCCGCGCCCCGCCGCGCCCCGCCCCGCCACGCCTCGCCGCAGTTTAATTTCCTACTTGACGATGCATGCTGGATGACGTTCCCTGCCCGCTCGCCAGGTTGGCCAATCGCCTTGTCGTTTTTATCACACCCGTATCTGTCTCTTGCACTCTGCAAATCTTGCGGTGAATTTCGCTGTTAGCAACCCTTCAGCATGGTAGCTTACAGTGAACATTCACAGAAAAAGGGTGAAAATTCACCGCAAGCTACAGTGCTGCAGGATTCACTGTAGTTTACGGTTAAATTCGCCGTCAGCTTTTATCAGTGCACTGTTGAGAATACATTGTGATGTTCCAGCACTTGCTCGATACGGAGCCACTGTGAAATCCCAACACTTCTTCGTAGTCAAAAATCGAGCATGTTGCTATCTTAATTTGTAATAGTTGTGGACCAGTAGTAATACTTCCGAAGTGAATTAATTTTGATAACAAAAAAAAGTTGTGATTTCCACCAAAATAAAATCACGAAGAGCTCTGGCAATTTTTTTTCACAACGAATACTTCGTGAATTTTCGAATATCTTTTTAACAGTGTGCGTCGTGTAGCTATAAGGGCCGGACGGGGGGACAGTGTATGTCGCAGTGCGTACGCCCCGTACGTACGCAGCGTTGTTTTGGTGCGAGGGCGCTCGCGGGGCGGCGTGGCGCGGCGCGGCTCAGGCCGGGCGTATCGATTGAGCCCTAGCGTCGGTCGCCATGGCGACGCCTGGACCCGGCGCGGCGGCGCAGCCTCCCCCGCTGGAGCCGGCGCTGGAGCCGGACGGTGACGGTGGGGTAGCGGCCCTGCCCTGCAAGGTGTGTGTAGCGCAGCTTCCCCCGCTGGAGGGCAGGGTGCTCCAAGCCCGGCTGGAAACCGCAGCAAGTCTAAAAATGTCGCATTATCACTTGTAATAATTTCCATTCGTTAACTTGAACAAGCTTATTTTGCTAGGAAGTTTTAAGGGACAAGTGTGCGAATGAAAATGTGCTCCAGTGTGGGGACACTCGCACTCCAGGGTTTCCAGTGTAGCCTGTCCGCTGGAGGACGCGGGCCGGGCGCCTCCAGGCGGCTCCAGGCGGCTCCAGGCGGCTCCAGGCGGCTCCAGGCGGCTCCAGGCGGCTCCAGGCGGCTCCAGCAGCTCATGCGCGCCCGCTCCTCTCCCCGCCACGCCCCGTCACGAGCTGCCCGCCCCGCGGCGCGCAGCGGGCTGTGACGGCAGCGTGACTAGCGGGTCTGTGTCACGCGGTGTCACGCCCGTGCCACGTGACACCGCAGCAGTAGCGGTGTCAGTGTCGGGTCAGGTGGTCCCCGCCCCGCCGCGCTCCCCGCCCCGCCGCGCTCCCCGCCCCGCCGCGCTCCCCGCCCCGCCGCGCTCCCCGCCCCCGCTGGAAAAACAAACGTCATGTGCGATGTCAATTGGTGTGCACACTTTGTTGTGGACAAGCCTTCCAGGATTTTAAGCAACCATAATTATGCACAATTTTTTCTGCATACATATGCCTTAATCTGTCCCTTATGCACAAAATTTGTGCATAGTTGTGCACAATCTGTACATAATTATGCCTGAAATTTTGTGCATAACTATGGTTGTATAAAATCGTGCATAAGCGTGTAGTCTGTCTCTCGGGGCGGGGCGGGGCGGGGCGGGGCGGGGCGGGGCGGGTTCCGGGTACCCCTGTGCGCCGGGCTGCGCGGCCGCGCTGGCGCTGATGTGTATACACACAGAACTGACCCTGCCTAACCGGCCCGGCCCCGCCCGCCATACACACACACACACACACGCCTCGCGGCAGCGGTTCGCCCACACACTGGCCGCGTCCGTCCGGCCCTGCCCATGGGTCTTTTAATAACACCGCTCTGCCCCGCCCCGCCCCGCCCCGCCCCGCCCCGCCCGCATCACGCGAGCAAAGGCCGTCCCACCACGTCCCGTTTAATGCGCGTGTCCGCTGTGCTGCTGTGATAAAGTGATTCTCATTACCTGGCCGCGCGGCGCTGAGATGAGCCGAGCGGAGCGGGCCAAGTCTGGTGCATTATGCGCGGGGCGTTCTCGTTGCCTCTCTTTGCCTGTCACACCACCGTCGTCCAAGAAGTAGGCAATAAGTAGCCCAAACACAGTGGCGTAAAGCGGGCTGCATCTGCGCCGCACCTGGCAAAAACTAATGTGACGTGTGTCACGTTTCTTGATGCACTCTCGTAAGAAAACGTCTCTGTGGACAGGGAACTTTTTAACGCTACATACATCTTGATGGTGCCTACATCTGTATCTCTTTACATGGAGTAGAAGAGTGCATTACCGAACGTTTTCACCCAGGAGTGCATTATATAACGTGACACACATCACATTAGTCTTTCTAGTTTTCCTACAAACATAACGCCTTGCACTGCATGAGACAAGGTGAGTTATGCTGTCCGACAAGAACGTGAGGGTTACGGTGAATGTTGTTGTAGAACAACACTGCCACGTAAGGGGTACTGAGTAGGGTACCCAGCCGCGGGGCTGTTAGGCTGTTATGAACTTCTGCGTATTTTCAAGGAAACGATTTTCTGGGTGCGCTGTCGTGCTCTTTCACCCCTCACTCCATATGCTCTCTTTTTTCTGATTTTTTTTTCTCCCTCGGGCGCATCCATCCGCGTGCAGTAATGCCAAGCGACACATGCATAACGGCGTGCCGCGTGTCGCGTGCTGCGTGTCGCGTGCTCGGTGACGCGGAGCGAGTGAGAGGGGAGGCAGGTTTCAGGAGGGCGCGCGGTGAAAAGGCTTCTGTTACATTCGTGTAGTTCTGTTGTTTTTTCGTTTAATACAAGCTTCTTTATTCCGATAAAAAAATCGCAAATATTTCGAAGAAAATACCGCTGATTAAAAAAAAAATGCACAGATAAATATCCTTTGGAGAAGTCATTTTTGCCGTGGATTCGAGGGAAATGCTTTTGGTGTGTGCACCCCGCCGTGCCACGGCTAGGTCAGGTGCACTGGGCGGCGCCCACAACATCAGCCAGGCGGGGCGGGGCGGGGCGGGGCGGGGCGGGGCGGGGCGGGGTGGGGCCGGGGCAGTGTTGTGCAGGGGTGAGGTTAGGCCGATGGCAACGGAAAACTCGGAGAGCGAGAGGAGAGGGGGAAAAAAAGAACGGTTTGGCGACGCGGGCAATTTTCCCTGCCGCCCCTTGGCCTCGCCCGCCCTCGTCCACTTGCTATTCACGCATCCCTCGCCTCGCCTCGCACCGCACCGCACAATCTCAGCCCCGCCTAGCTCCACCCGCCCGCCCCTGCTCTGCCTTCCTGGATGGAGTGCTGAGTGTCCTGCACCCCATTCGCCTCGACCTCCGTCCCGCCCCAACACGCTGGTGACTCCCCTTGCCTGCTGCGCCCCGCCCGGCTCCAGCAGTCCATCGGTCCGTGATGGAATTAACGCCCAAGTCCGCTTTGCCCCGCCCCGCCCCGCCTTGCCCCGCCCCGCCCCGCACTAGATTGCTCGTTAATTTGTCGGGGAGTTCCCTGCTGCTTCCCCGCGTCCCGCCCGGGCTCAGCAGGGAGTGCAAGTGAGAGGGATGTGGATGTGAGCGCAACGCATTCTAGTCTTGATTCGCTCGTTTTTCGCTCGTCTCCCCCCGGCTGCGCCCCGCCACCCTTCCCCGCCCCGCCCCACCCCGCCTCGCCCCGCCCCGCCCTGCCCTGCCCTGCCCCGCCCCGCCCTGCCTCGCCCCGCCCCGCCTCGCCCCGCCCTGCCGTGCCCCGCCCTGCCGTGCCCCGCCCTGTCTCTCGTACACGACCCGATAATTCGACGAGTGGAACACATGCTGAGCCCCGCTCTCGCCTGCGGAGGGATGGAGCGTGGCTCCTCCCTGCCCCGCCACGCCCCGCCACGCCCCGCCACGCCCCGGTGTAATGACCGCAACGGGCGATGTACTGTGTGTTGCCTAAATACAGGGGGTTTTGTAGCTCAACTTGCCGACTGTGCAGGCAGCTTTCTGGGGCTCGGACGGGAAGGGCTATCGTCCCCCCCTTCCCCTCTCATAAAACCGCCACTGAACCGCGCCCTATCCAAACACAACTCGGCGGGCGTAAAGCTAAAGCAGAGAAAGAAATGCACGAAGCCCATAACTGGAACCGCGAACGACCGCGCGCCCTGGCGCCCTGTTGGCACAACAGTGGCGGTCCGCCGCAAAACCGCTCTGGGTCGTAACGTAACGCCGAGGTGTTCAAAGTGCCTCGTTGGCCCCGCCCCGCGCCGTCCCGCCCCGCCCCGCCCCGAGGTAGGCGCTGTGGTCGCGGGCGGGGCGGGGCGGGGCGGGGTGGGGCGGACACACGCGGGCATGGAGATGCAGGAAGACTTGCAGTGCGACCTTTGTAGTAGAAGCTACCTCCTCCCCGCCTCTTCCACCGTTTTTTTTTTTGTAAGGGGCTTTCTCTTTTTGCGGCGAGAGAGGATCCTTTGATATCATCTGAGGGCCTGTGACGCAACCTGCTGGGCCTCTGGGCGGGGCGGGGCAGGCGTTGTTACACCAACTAGATGTGGACCGCGGGCCTGGGCGGGCCGGGCCGGGGCCGTGGCGTGGGGCCGCGCCGCGCCGCGCTGCCGTTCGGCCCGTTTCACAACAGCGGATCCAAACACTGCGGTCGCTGCGATCATCTTTCCGCTTGAGGTGCGCTTTTGCCCAGCCCTGCACCGCCCCGCCCCGCCCCGCCCCCAGGCCACCGGGGCCTGACCTCACCTCACCTCGACCATAAGCATTGGGGGCTGGCTCGCCCTCGCCCTCCCCTACGGCACTGCCGCAGAGTCGACTCAATTTTTCGCCAGAAGAGCGCCGACGAGACCTCCCGCTGGCTGCTGGTTCCGGCCCGGCCCGGCCCGGCGTGCACGCGTCCTCGTCGCCCCCAGTCAGCACCCCCAAACTCACTTTCCTACAACCACCCCCTGGCCCTGGCGGTGCAGCCACCCCCGCCCCACCCGCCGGTGCCGGCCGGCCGACCGGCGAAAGTGAATGGCCCGCCCCGCCCCGCCCCGGCTCACAGCCCCGCCCGGCTGCACCCCCAACCCGCCTCGCCGAGCGCCCCACCCCGCGCGCCCCGCTCGGTCCCTGACTCTCGCTTCCTAGCCCCGCCCCACCCCGCCCCGCCCTGCCCCGCCCCGCCGCTCGTGATCAATATTCATTCAGGTTGCCTGACGCGCAGGGGCGGCGGCCGCCACCCCCTATGCTGACGGCTGCGGGCGGGCCGGGCCGCGGCGGGGGCTCCCTTTTGTTTCTCCGAGTCGAGTGTGTTTGTTTACCTTCTCTCCTACTCGCTCCCTTCCTTCCTTTTTCACTAACGAGGAGGAGTTTGTTTCTTTTATATGCAGCGGGCATTTTTCTTGTTGCGCTCCGGGTAAAGAGCAGTAAAGAGTGAAGGGCGGGGAGTGCGGCGGGCGTTTACCCGTGAGAAACTAAAGGGAAGGGTGAGAAGTAGTGCGTGGTTTGAAAATCGTCGGTGGGCGGGGCGGGGTGGGGTGGGGTGGGGTGGGATGGGGTGGGGTGGCGCTGCGGGCAGCAGGTTCCGTTCGAGCCGGACCGCGCCGGACCGCGCCGGACTGCGATCCATCAGCCCGCTGCCCCGCCCCGCCCCGCCCCGCCCCGCCCCGCCCCGCCCTGATCTGTCCCCTTGTCGTGTTTCGCCGTCCTTTTCCACGTTTTCTGATCTCGATTCTCGCCTCCCTCCTCGCTCCGCGTTATTTATTTCTCCACTTTGGCACCGCCGAGGAGCAGAGCCCGCTGACGCATGGCACGGCACGGCGCGATACATAACTGGTCCAGGAGGGCCCGGCCGGGCTCAGATAAAGTGTTTAAGCCGAGGACGGGCCGGGACGGGCCGTGTGACGTGTGCTGGCCTGGTCATGCGCGGCGGGATGGTTGCAATTAAAAAGTCGTCGCCGCGTCCGCCGAGCTTCACTCTCAGAGCACGTTTGAACCGTTTTTTCGTTGTATATCTTTTTTTTTTTTCTTCTTCTGTCGGTGAGCGGGACGGGACGAGGCCTGTAGCAGGTGATTGTGATGGAGCGCTGGAGGAGCCTCACGCTGACCCTCTAGTCTTCTGTCGTCTAATTAGTTTACACTTCCCGTCTCTCTGGCTCTGCCTGTAAAGGAAAATGGTGTTTCTTCTACCTTTATTTTTTTTTTTTCGAAGTAGGCAGAGATCTTGCTTTACGTCGGCCGTATTGCTCTATCCACCATGCACTTTCCCGATGTGATGCTATCGTAAGGAAAAGGGTCTGTAAAATCTCTCTGGCAATAATCCCTGTCGGTCCAGGCCCAACGGTCTGCAGGTTCTTATCTGGGCTCGGCGCGCCTACCCCGCGGGGCAGGTCCGTGCCGGCCCCGGCCGGCCGGGCCACGACGACGACGTATGGGGCGGGTGGCAGCCATAAACGTCCCGAGCAAGCGCGTCCCGCCCCGCCCCGCCCCGCCCCGCCCCGCCCCGCCCCGCCCCGCCCCGCCCGCGCTGCTCGATGCGTACTAAGGACGTAGCGCCAGCGCCAGTCTCGCACCAGGGGGTGGAAAGTTCCGGACGAGGCTCGATTCCATTGAAGTTAGGTATGCCGGGGGATGCTCGCATAAAAAAGTAGACATCTTCGGTAAAATCAAAGTATACATGCGGAAAGCTGGTGAAATTGACCGTAGTGGGCCTTTGAAAAGACGGAATGCCATCACGCCCAACTGGAAAAAATTAAGCAAAAGCAGAGGTATTCAGTCTTTTCAAAGGCCCACTTTACGATCAATTTCACATGAGCATCGCCCTTCATCTTCAGGCACTTCCATGCCATCGGGCATTCCAGTCATTTTTCTTTCACTGTTTGTGTGCATGTCAAAGAATTTCTGTGTATTTTGAGGTATTTCGCTGTATTTTTCGTGTATTTTTGAGTATTTCTGTGTTGCGCGATTTTGGAGCTGGTCGCCGCTTGGGTTTCCTCCAGCAGCCCAGCCCAGCGCATGCGGCGGGCTTACGTCTGGTGTGCTTACGCTCGCGGAAGGCGAAGGCAAAGTGGCAAAGGCCATTGTTCCATTGCGATGACTGCATTGCCGTGGCGAGGCCCCGCCGAGGGCCCTGGCCGCGCCCCGCCGGGGGCTAGGGCTGTGCAGAGTGATTAGCATTCTCACGCCCGGCCCCGCCCGCTCCACCAGTGTTGCCTGAAAAGTAGGCAGAAAGTAGCCTTAACACTGTAGAGGAAAGAGGGGCTGCGCCTGCCTAGTAGGCAATATGCTCCCGGCAGCCTGAGCGGCGCGCGGCGCGGCGCAACGCTACACACTAAACCCTTATGCACTTTGCTGTGCATAAGCCTTGCGGTACTTTACGCAACCATAACTATGCACAATTTTTTCTGCATAACTATATGCTTAACTCTGTCCCTTAAAATTCTGTGCATAACTATGGTTGTTTATAATCGTGCATAACGATGCAAAAATCATGCATAAGGGTTTAGTGTGTAGGCGACCTCATCTTACTGGAGCCCGGCCTGGCCCAGCCCGCCTGCTCCAGACGTTGTAGATTGAGCGCGGTTATGGTTGGCCTTATCTCGAATGTGCTGTCCGCGCGGTCCCGCTGCCGCCCCGGACAGAACACGCCCCTATAGGTCCTAGCGGCGGCCCGGGCCCGGGCGCGGGTAGAGTAGTGCACTTCAACTTCAACTGGGCTATAACGACGGCAGTTCATTTCGGCACACACTAAACCCTTATGTGCACTATGTTGTGCGTATAAGTCTTGCAGGATTTTAAGCAACCATAACTCTGTCCCTTATGCACAAATTTGTGCATAATGTTGCACAATGTATACGTTGGTTATGCATAAAATTTTGTGCATAACTATAGTTGTATAAAACGGTGCATAAGTATGCGAAAATCGTTGCTCCCAAGGGATCAGTGTGTACAAGTCATCGCTACCTTCGCCAGGTGTCCCGTACTATCTTATCTCATACGTCTCCGGCGCCGACCACGCCCTTCCCTTTCCTTGACCTCCCTTCCCCTATCTCTTCCCTATTCCAATCACCCCCCCCCCCTCCCCCTCCCTCTGCTTATTCCCTTGATTTTTCCCTTTCCTTCTCCCTTCTTCTCTACACTCTTCCCTTCCCTACTTCGTTCCCTTCATGATGGGAATGTTTCCGCTACACCCCGCTGCGATGCGATCGCGGTGACAATTTGCCTGATATCTAGCCCCCCCCCCCCCCTCTGCCTGCGGTAGGTCCCAGAAGGCGAGGCGCGCGCCCTGCCGCCCGCGGGGCGGGGCGGGGCTGCGGTCTCCTGGCCCAATCAGCGACGTGCTGCTTTGATTTTATTATTCGACGTCGAGCCGAGCCCTAACGAAGGCCGTTTGTGCGGCCATGGGGAGCTTGTCCCGGCCTGGCCCGTTCGTTTTTATTTAAACTCTTCGCTAGGAGGGAATGGCGTGTTTTTATCCCCGGATATCTTCCGCTATATGTAGAGTTTGCAATCAAAGTTTCTTCATAAAAGTACTGTTTTCCGAATAAGCCTCTCGGCGGAGACTGAGTCTGGGACAGTCCATTTGAATAAAATGTGAAACAGTGCTATGCCAGAAATGTAGGCAATAAGAAGACCAATTAAAGTGGAGTAAAGCGGGCTGCTGCTTCGCCTGTCCACTAGGCAGCACCTTGGCACAGGTGCGTGCATGTTGCCTAGTAGGCAGGCGCAGACGCAGCCCGCCTATCGCCACCACTGTGTTTTATTGGGCTGCTTATTCTACCTTTCCGTCAGCTCTGATGTAGAAAGAGGCCCCGAATAACTTTGTTTCTCGGTATTTGCTGCAGCCCCCAAGATGAACGGCGTGAACGGCATGAACGGGCACAGCGAGCTGAACGGCCACGGCGAGCTGGCCAACCAGAAGGGCTGCTGGACCATCGGCCTCATCAACAGCAAGTTCCGCTACCTCACCGCCGAGACCTTCGGCTTCAAGATCAACGCCAACGGCGCCTCTCTTAAGAAGAAACAGGTCAGTGTCCTGTTCGCGCTTCACTACATGCACCTTATCCTGTGCGAACACTAAACCCTTATGCATTTTTTGTGCATGGTTATGCCCGATTACTTGGAACCATAGTTATGCACATCGCTCCGTACAGAACTAGGCACGAAACTGTGCATTCATATGCACAAATGTACACGGTAAAAACGGTTCCTTGATGTCCAAGGACCACCGGAACGATTCAAGGACGGCCTGATGCTTTTTCCCACTCCCGTCCTTGAATCGTTCCGATGGTCCTTGGACACCAAGGTACCGTTTTTACCGTGTACTCAAAATGTATGTTTGTGCACGTGTAGTCCTGCAGCCCTCGTGCTAACGCGGCTATGCATCTGACCTCCAGGTGTGGACCCTGGAGCCTGCCGCGGGCGGCGACTCTGTCATCTACCTGCGCTCGCACCTGGACAAGTACCTGGCCGTCGACTCGTTCGGCAACGTGACGTGCGAGTCCGACGAGAAGGACGCCGGCTCGCGCTTCCAGATCAGCGTGGCGGACGACGGCTCGGGCCGCTGGGCCCTGCGCAACGTGGTGCGCGGCTACTTCCTGGGCGCCTCCGCCGACAAGCTGACCTGCACCGCCAAGGCCCCCGGCGAGAACGAGTTCTGGCTCGTGCACCTGGCCGCGCGCCCCCAGGTCAGTGTCTCAGGGGAGACCCTTTCACCAGGGTGAGGTGAGGTGTGTCCATGTCGCATCGAGGGTAGGCAGTGTAGTGTGGTATGGTTGGACTATGAATGGCTCGATGAATGGGGGAAGCGACTACCGCCGATTCAAGACCAATCTTTTCAAAACTGTTTAATTTTAGTTTTTCTTTTACGTAAGATTCTTTTTAACTCTATGTTCAACGGGGAATTTTCGAAGCGGGTCCCTACCGTCCCGCCGCACGACTCGCGGGCTGTGGACTAGGCCGGGCTGGGGCGGCTGCGGGGTGGGGCGGGGCGGGGCGGGGCGGGGTGGGGTAGGGTGGGGCAGGGCGGGGTAGGGCCGGGATTCCTAATGCGGCAGCAATCTAGCCGGCCCCGGAATTGGTCGGGCGATATAGCTTCATCTGGGATGCTCCTTTGGCTGAAGCCCGGCTCGGCTCGGCCTGCGCGTCCGAGCCGAGCTAAACCTGATCGGCAGAGCATCGCCGGGGCCAAGCCGGGGCCAAGCCGGGGCACGGTGGCAGCGGAACCCGTTTGGGCCGCGGGCAGCAGCAGCAGCGCCCGTTATCGGTGTGAATTGCGCTCTCCAGCTGAGCTCGGCGCGGCGCGGGGCGGGGCGGGGCGGGGCGGGGCGGGGCGGGGCGGGGCGGTGCGGGGCCGGTAGGAGCTCTGGATTGGATTGGGAGGGAAGTCAGAGAGGTAGCGCGGCCCTGCCCGGCCCAGCGCGCCCCGCGTGCACCGCGCCTCGCCTCGCCTCGCCTCGCGCCGTTTCCATGCCCTTTGCGCTGCCTGGCGCGCCGAGCCGGCCGGCCGGCCGGCCGCCTCCTGGGAAGTGCCTGACATTCAGGGTGTCACTGTCTCGACTGAAATACCAGGCGACACGCGGCGCGGGCCGGACGGGGCTGTTGTGCCCCTCGGGACCCGGGGCGGGGCGGGGCGGGGCGGGGCGGGGCGTGGCGGGGCCCCAGTTGGGGTAGGACGCGGAGGGGCGGGACCGCGCGCTGCTGAGTCACCGCCACGCCGCGCCGCGCCGCGGCTGGCCCGCGAGCTGCGCCTCCCAGGGCGTGCCATCAACGTCACGAAATGAAAAATATCGTTGGAGAACATTTAACTTGATGAAATATGGCGCTGCTCCGTTCCACCTCATTTCTGTGCACCGCGCGAGGAGCCGGGGCGTGGCGCGGCGCGGTGCTGCTCTGAATGGGATTAGATGAGAGTACAGAACGGACAGCAGCAGCGGCGGTGGCAACAAGGAAGGAGGAGACAGTGTTGCCAGAAAAGTATTCAGTAAGGGGCCAAAACACAGTGGAGTAAAGCGCACACTAAACCCTTATGCACGATTTTTGCATCGTTATGCACAGTTTTATACAACCATATAGTTATGCACAAAATTTTATATCCCTACCTATGCACACTTTGTACATTTTTATGCACAAAATTGTGCATAAGGGACAGAGTTAAGCATAATTATGCAGTAAAAATTTTGCATAACTATGGTTGCTTAAAATCCTGCAAGGCTTATGCGCAACAAAGTGCACAAGGGTGTAGCGTGTAGCACAAATACAACAATAACTACTGAAGACCTAAGTTTGAAGGCCACAAGAAGCCCAAAGAGTCACAAACCTCTGAGGGTAAGAGACAAGGGCCAATGCTACAATCAAATCCGCGTTGATTCTGAAATGTGTAATGCTCGGCGGGGTGTACTGTACTTACTTACTATGAACGAGCGTGGCTCGGGCGGGCGAGCCGGGCTAGGGCCGGGAGGCCGGTGATGGCCGATGGATAAATACACTGCGGTGGCAGGTCGGTAACGATTTATCATCGTTGGGCAGCGCGGGGCCGATCAGCCCGCTGGCCCAGCCCAGCCCAGCCCAGCGCGAGGGAAAGTCTCGTCGTGCTACCGATGCGTTGCGCGCGGCCGCAGCTGTACATAGTGCGGTATGAGAAACAATTGAGAGCTATCATGTTGCCGTTTGGCGGGCGTGCCGGGGCCGGCCGGGCCGGGCCGGGCGGGGCGAGCTCGTTTGCTTCGCCTTTCGCCTCTGCGCGGCGGCGTACTTTCCTCAATCATAATTGTAACTCGTCGAATGACCCGGTCTGTGTGGTATGGAAGGCGTATTTTTATATTTTTTTCGGTCCGTGTCGGGCGGGAGAGTAATTCTTATCTGTCGCCCGGCGGGGCGGGCTGGTGCGACTGGGCCGGCGCGGCCCGCGAGCTGCAGCTGAGCAGAGGGTCACACTTTCACTTTCCTTTTGGTTGCGTCGGAGACGATGTTTCCCACAGGGCGCCCCGGGGCTCAGGGCACTCGGAGCGCCCCGGGAGCACTGTGCTCCAGGAGGAGAACTCCAGCAGGAGTACTGGAGGATGAGGCAGGACAGGACGTCGCGCAGCCTAGGGGTACCTTACTCTTTAGATGGGTGTACACTGATTGGACGGTCGTGTTGTGATTTCATGTAAAATTTTACCAAACTTCAAAGAAATCTATATGATTGTCATCAGCTAATCGATTTTTTGCAATTTTGATGTGTTTAAAATGCATTTTTGTCGTAAATTTATGTGATAAGACTGTGATTGGAACATGATTGGAACGCGGGGCGTGCCGGGTGTTTCGTAGAATGCGTCACAGTGTTTCGGGATTGCACATGCATACATACTCTCCAGCGCTGCAGGGGGCAATGGCTCCTTACGGGCGATTGGGGTAGGCAAACCCGCAACACAGTTTCCCAAAGAAACGCCCAGGAGGAAGTTGGGTACCCCTCGCTCGCAGCTCTCAAACAATTACTTTAAACAGTGCTTTTTTTTTAATGCTGCAGGTGAACCTACGGTCGGTCGGTCGCAAGCGCTTCGCGCACCTGTCCGAGAACCTGGACGAGATCCACGTGGACGCCAACATCCCCTGGGGCGAGGACACGCTCTTCACGCTCGAGTTCCGCGCCGACGACGGCGGCAAGTACGCGCTGCACACGTGCAACAACAAGTACCTGTCGCGCGAGGGCAAGCTCGCCGACACGTGCACGCCCAACTGCCTCTTCTCCGCCGAGTACCACGCGGGCATGCTGGCGCTGCGCGACCGCGCCGGCGGCTACCTGTCCCCCATCGGTAAGTGCGAGGATAGTGTGGCACGGCCCCGTGCAAGTGCACAACTGTTGAGTTGAACACTTACAAGTGTACAACTGGCGAGTTTGAAACTTGTAATTGCACAACTGCCGAGTTGCACACTTGCGCGTGCTTGGCTGGAAGCTGCACACATACGAGTGTTGAGCAGTTGAGCACTTGGTTTAACAGTGTACCTCACTTGTACGGGAATGAATGTTTTCGCACCCTTGTAGGTGTACGCTAAAAATTATTCTCACTTGTTTTTGGCAAGCAAATGTCTATGGCTTGCTAGTGTGCGAATAAGAATTCACTCACAAGTGTGAGAAAACATTCACTCACCTGCCAGGGAGTGACAATCGTACATTTGGATTTCCCCAGTGTTGTGAGGTTCCTCTTTAAAAATGTAACCATAGTGCTCATGACTGTCTGCAAATGCCATGTGAACTAAAGCCCTATGTGCCGTGTCTGCCCCGCAGGCTCCAAGGCGGTGCTCAAGTCCCGCTCCAACACGGTGACCAAGGACGAGCTCTTCTCGCTCGAGGACTCGCTGCCCCAGGCGAGCTTCGTCGCGGCCCTCAACGGGCGCTACGTGTCCGTCAAGCAAGGTGGGTGTGCGGAGCGGCCCGCTCCGGCCGGCCCGGCACGGCCCGGCACGGCCCGTGTCGTTCGGTGTTTGCTTTTTCACAGTGTAGTGGCGGGGCCGGTGCCGGAGCCGGCCACTGGAACTGAACCCGCGCCGGCCGGCATAGCTCTGAGAGTTGGGCCCCTCTGCGTGAGTGTGCGTGTGCGTGTCTGTGTGTGTTCTGTCGCGGAACGAATCTCGGCCACTAGCCTCTGTATAGCATGCAACATTCTAGTAAAGTGAAACTGCTTTACACACCCCCGCCCTGCCCCGCGAGAAAACTGGATCGTGTATACTGTTGATGAGGAGGAGGGTGCTCTGCGCGCCCAGATAAGCGTGTTTCCCCCGCCCCGCCCTGTCCCGCCCCGCCCCGCCCTCCCGCCCCGCCCCGCCCCGCCCCGCCCCGCCCCGCCCCGGCTGCGAGACCAGCTTCCCTAACGACTCCTAGGATTCTAGGGAAAGTCGACGTCGTCAAGAGCGACGCGATGCCACCGCGTCTTGACGCATTTTGGCAGTAGCTCGCGGGGCTGGCCCGGGTGTGGCGGGGCGGGGTGGGGCGGGGCGGGGCGGGGCAGGGCACGCAGAATGGCAGCGGAGCGGGAGTGGGCCCGCGGGTGGCGGCCGGGCCGGGCCGGCCGGATGGGGCCTGGAGGGCTGGGGCTGGGTGGGCCGGCTGGGCCCTGCACTGTACTGGCTATAAAACTCAAGCGCAGTGCGGCGCAGCTGCGCCCCCCGCAGCGGCCGCTGCCCCAGCTGCCCCAGCTGCCCCGGCCGGAACAGCTGCGTGCCCGCAAGTGTTATTTACCAGAGTATTTCACTATTTAACACTAGCCGGTCTCGCTGCTCATGTATAGGCACTAAACCCTAATGCACTTTGTTGTGCATAGGCCTTACAGGATTGTAAGCAACCATTCCTATGTGTAATGCCGTATGTATCCTAGAGCTGGCGTCGCATCATATGGTGTGACAAAAAGTGATGACACCAACTGACGCGACGCACGTCACGTAAGTTTTTCCTTGAACAGAGAGCGCGTCATGGCTACCCGTGGCGCAGCTACTGCATCTGGGGCTTATAGCGCAGCGCACTGTACTCGTATTGTTTGGGGCCTTCCTGCCATTGTGCCCTGCTGTGCTGCAGCTGTAAGGCAGAATGCTCTTCCTGGCCCTGCCCGCCCCGCCCCGCCCCGCCCCGCCCCGCCCCGACATCGCGCCGTGCTCTTGTGCGTCCCCCCCGTGCAACTCACCGCCGCCCTCCACCCCTCGGCCCCGCCCCGCCCCGCCCCGCCCCGCCCCGCCCGCCCCGCCCCACCCCGCCACGGCACGGCTGCGCCGCGGCGCTTCACGCTGGGTGATGCGGTAAATTAATAAACAGTGCGGATAGCGGGACCATTAGATGATAGTGACTGGAGCGGCGCTTGCGGCGGGGCGGGGCGGGGCGTTCGCTGCTGACCTCTGCTGCTGGGCTGGGGCCTCCTCCTTCGCGTCTCCCTGTCCTGTGCAGGTCGCCCCGCCCCGCCCCGCCCCGCCCCGCCCCGCCCCGCCCCGCCCCGCCCCGCCCGCCAGTAATAGATTGATCGGGCGGCTCACCCGGGCGTGACCGCGGCTCATGACCTTGCTCCGCCCGGAACGGAACGGGACGGGGCGGGGCGGGACGGGAAGTGCCCCTCCACCGCGGCGTCTCATAAGAAGCGGCCTCATGGCATTTAGCGGCCCCGCCCCGCCCCGCCTCTGCCTGGTCCGTCCAGGCCTGCGATGCGTTCCGTTTGGCTTCGCCTCATTGCCCTCCTTCCGGGGCGTAAGCAGCGGTGGCGCCAGTGGGGATGGAAGCGGCAGGGCAGGGCAGGGCAGGGCAGGGCAGGGCAGGGCAGGGCAGGGCAGGGCAGGGCGCGGTGTGACGCACGCCCCTGCAGGCCGGGCCGGGCCGCGCCGGGCAGGCGTGGAGGTGAGGCCGAGACGGCGCGGTTGTGGAGATCCCCTTGGACCCCCATCCGCCCCGCCCCTCCCCCGCCCCGCCCCGCCCCGCCCCGCCCCGCCCCGCCCCGCTCCTCCCCCGCCCCGCCCCGCCCCCGCCCCGCCCCGCCCCGTCCCGCCCCGCCCCGCCCCGCCCCGCCCCGCCCCGCCCCGCCGCGCGCTGTACGTGTGCGGGCCGGCAACGCCAGGGCACTGAGCCGCGAAGCCAAGATACCCCTGCTCCTCTGCTCTCCTCTCCTCCGGGCCGACACGCCTGCGTCACGCCTGGCGCCGGGCCGGGCCGGGCCGGTCGGAGCCGCGAGCAGGGCCCCTGCAGGGCCAGCAGGCGGCCAACAGGCCTGCGGGCGGTGCGGCGAGGCCCCCTGCGGGGCCCGGCCCGGCCCGGCCTGCAGGGCCCCCGGGGTGGGGCCCCGGCCCGCATTGTGTTGGGGCTTCTCTCGCGAGTCGGTGGCGGCCGATTGAATTGGACGCCGTTTATTTTCGCCAGGCGGTTTCTTACCCCTTTCCTTCCTTGCGGCGCTCCTCCGGCGAAATGCCTCGTTTCTTCTTCAAAGAGCTGCATGTTAATTAATTTTCTTTGAAGCGCCGCATTTTTTTTTGCGTTTTTTTTTCTTCATGCTGTCCGCGGCCGGTGCACGGCGCAGCACAGTGGCGCGGCCCTCGCGTGCCGGGCCGGGTTTGTCTTGGTCCTAGTGCTCCGCGCTACAGAGATGCGGGGCGGGGCGGGGCGCGCCGGGGCGGGGCGGGGCGGGCCGGGGCCGGGGCCGGGGCCGGCGGCTAGAGCTGGAGTCAGCACCAGCGGTGATTTGATAATTGTTTGGGGTCGGTGATCGCCCCGCCCCGCCCCGCCCCGCCCCGCCCCGCCCCGCCCAGCCCCGCCCCGCCTTGCCTCAGTGCAGGTTAATGCGGCCCTGTGCTCCGCGATGTAGGCAGGCAGGCACGAGAACGGGACGGGTTGTCGAGGCGCGCCGCGCGGTGCGGCCGGTGCCTCTGCCCCGCCCCGCCCCGCCCCGCCCCGCCCCTTCTCCGCTCTGCTCTCCGCTCCTCTCTCGCTGTAATTGGCCGACGTGCTGGTGGTGCTGGCCGCGCCGCCGCGGCCGCCGCTACCGCACCAAACCAAGCCGAACCGATCCATCCGAACCGCGACCTCCTCCTAACGTCGACACACAGGATGCGAGGCGGTTCGGACCCCAGGTGGGGCGGGGCGGGGCGGGGCGGGGGGCGGGGCGGGGCGGGCGCACCCGTACCCCCTGAGGGGGAGGGGGGGTCGGGCATCAATTAACGACGGAGTGACATTCTAAGCTCCGCGTGCGCTCCCCCCTCCCCCCTGCTCTGGTCATCGTCCGTCTAGATGGAATGTCCGCTCCCCTTCACGGCCCCACCATCCCGCCCCCTGACAGTGGAAAGCAAAGGAAAGTAAGGCCCTGCATGTTCATGCATTTGCATGCCATTGCACCCGGCGTGTCGCGTAACTTTCATCTCACGCTGGCCTATACACACATTTTTTTGTATAGAATAATGAGCGAAATGACACGTGCAGAGCTATATTAAAATTTTGTTCAGAATGTTGCACATTTCGTACCTTTTTATGCACAAAGTGTCAGTTTATTATTAAGTCGTATGTGTTCAAAAAAGTTCATTCACATTCAGTGTACACGCCCGGCCCGGCCCGTTGCCGTTGCAGTACTATAGGACGTTTTTCTTTCGCGAGCTTCCCTGGAACCTACCTGGAGGTGTCCTGGAAATGCACTTTACTACAGTACAAACCCCGGTGGAGCCACAGTATAGCCCGACTCTGACGTCCACCTGTCGGTGCCGTGGGGTAGGGACTGCGCCGAAAATCAGTGCGCCGCCGCCGTGATAGCAGGGCGGCTGTGGCTAGGCGCCCGGGGGGCGGGGGGGAATTGTCTAAACGTGGGAAAGGCGTAATTAAATTCGGAAACGTGTCTTCGCGGCGGCGCGTGATGGACGACGGCGCGGTGAGCTACCCCCTTCCCTCCCCTCCCCTCCCCCTCCCTCTCCTCCCCACTGGAGTTGCAGGAGAGCGGCGCGGTGCCTGGCTGCCAAGACAAGCGCACATTCTCATTCAAGTATGACTTACTTCTATAAGTTTATGAATATAAATTTAAACAAATGAATGAATTTACTGTTTACGCCAAGATGCCAAAGTTGAATTTACATCCAGCAGAGTCATGTTTCTAGATGCCTTTTTTTTTTTTCTCTGGGTGCCGCCTTTTGTTGTTGGGCGGGTCGGGGACGCATGCCGCCCCGCTAAAGGGACGCGCCTTGTAGTTGTGCGCGGGGCCGGGCCGGGCCGGGCCGGGCCAGCCTGGGTGTCCGTGAGTGGGCGGCATGGCACTTTCTCTCTGTAGCGCCGCTCTGCTGCCGTTGTTGTGTTCATTGCGCTGCTCTCCTGTCGCGGTGCGCACGGCGGAGGAACGGTACCTGACGGACTGGACCGCGGCGGGGCGGGGCGGGGCGGGGCGGGGCAGAGCAGACAGGACGGGCATATGGCGAGCGGGCCGGGCCGGCGGGGACGTCCTGGCGTGCGCTGCGGTACGGGCAGAGCAGGGCGTGGTGCGGATGCTTTTGCATGGCGCCTCCTGCCGACCGACTGATTCCAAGGCGAGGATCGCGCTGTCCTTGTCGCACTCCTGGGGCACTGCCACGCCCAGCATAGGGCGACGCCCTGTAGGTCCGACAAGGACGGAGGTATACGGTACGAGAGCGATCTTCTGCATCAGCCGGTCATGGCGCCGCCGCGCCGCGGGCGTGGGGATCAGGTCGAGCTCGGAGAAGGAAACAGCTGTAGACCAGCATGGCCGTGGTGGGCTCGGCGACTACCCCACGGTGAGCACGGGGCAAGTGAGCGCTTGTTTAGCAGCCATGGCGCCTGGTGAGTAGGCAACACAGTCGCATTGGTGCGGACGGGTTGCCTACTCGCACGGGGCCGTCCCGCAGTGAAGTGCCGCGTGGCGGTGGCGGGCCGGGCAGTGGGCAGCCGGGCTGGTGTGCCGAGCCGGGAGCGAAGCGTCTCCCGTCACAAGAGCAGCGGGTCGTCACGGCTGTGACGGCGTCCGCCCTGTCACGTGACAGCGTCCGCCCTGTCACGTGACGGCGTCCGCCCTGTCACGTGACGACTGTGACGGCGTCCGCCCTGACATTTTTTCTTACCTCCCCATCATCGTTACTTCGGGACGGCATGAGTGATGGAGGGGCGTCCACAATACTTTCGCCGAGCAGGGAGGGGCCTGTTTATTTTTCGCGGTGTTCTCGCGGCCGGCAGTGATAAATAGATCGCATCGTGTGTTTAACAGTGCACCCCTCTGCTCTGCGCGTTGCGGTGTTGTCTGAGTGTCGTGCCGATTGTATGGCCGTGTCCCTCACCCTCGCCTCCAGCAGGACGAGCTGCACAGCGCAATGTTAGCTCATCTGTGCTGTTGTCTCCTCCCCGCCCCGCGCGGCGCGTCACGGCCCCCAATGTGCTCTAGCAGTGCGCCTGCGCGCGCGCCACGCCCGCGCCACGCCCGCGCCACGCCCGCGCCACGCCCGCGCCACGCCCGCCAGCGATACCCTCTCGGATGGGGATAGGATAGGCCAAGTATCGCACGCATGGCTGCTCTCTTGAGAGTGCGCTCTGGCGTGCGCTGCGCCCCATGGCCGCACCCCGCCCCTCCTTACTCTACCCCGCCGTGCCCGCCGAGTAATGCGGTGTCTCTGAAAAAGGCTCGGGCCCGCCGTCCTGAATGCTTCCCGGTGAGGCAGTCTCTCCCTCCTCCTCCTCGACCTCGTTATCGTCCGCCTCGTCGGCCTCATCATCGCCAACGTCCTCCTCGCCTTCGACGTCCTCCTCCTCGTCGTTCCCCCCCCCCCCTCCCCTGCGATTCGCGGATCGCACCGCCTTGATTTGTTTTGGGCCGCGCGATACCTATTCGGCTCCGAAGTGGACGCGCGGAGCGGCGGGCGACCTTGCCCAGGGCCTCCGAGACGCTTCGAGATCGGGGGTGTCGTTCTTTCTCTCTTGCACCCATCAGTCTCTCGAACGGAAAAAGAGAGAGATGGAGAAAGACACCCCTGATCTCGGAGTGAGAGGGCCCGGCCGACTGATTCCGAAGATCGCTCTCATACTTCTGTCTTGTCCTTGTCGCACTCATGGGACACTTCCATGTCCAGCATAGGGCACCGCCATAGGTGCGACAAGAAGAGAGGTAACAAGGGCGGTCTTCGGAATAAGTCGGCTGACGACCTTGCTGCCTTGTTTGCGTTGAGCGTGCTCGGCCCGGCCCGCGGCGCGGCGGTGCAGCGACGCGCGCTGCAACGCGACCTGCAGACACGCCACGCTGCTCGCTGACGCGGGAGTCAAATTTCGCCAAGGCCGCCGCCGCCGCCGCCCACTGCCGCGGATCTTCTCTGATATTACCGACGCATCACAGCAACAGTCTGCGGGGAAACTGGAAAAGTAGGTCGCGTGTCACGTTGTACGAACTCGCGTCGGGATGAGAGACACGAGACGGCTGGGCCGCGCCGGGCCGCCCGGGCGGTGCTTTGGCGCGCGGCGCGGCCTGCGCTGTCGTGTCGCATTGGCGTGTCACAAGCGGGGCGGGCCGGGGCGGGGCTGGGCGGGGCGGGGCGGGGCGTGGCGGCGGGGCGGCCCGCTCCGGTTCTCCCGAGCCGCGCGCGGAAACGGAAACGGCGAGGAAGGAACGCGCGGCGCGGCGCGGCCAGCAGGGAGATAGCGGCGCGGCCCGCGGGCCCTGGCCCTGGCCCTGCTGTGTGGCCCGGGCCGGAACATATTGTTAAGCGGCTCAGTGTTGGCGTGTGAGAGCCTAAAGAGGTGATCGACCGGGCGGCACGGCGCGGCGTGGAGGGCAAGTTGTGCTCACAAGGGTGTCGAGCGACCGGGAATTAAATCTGACCGGGAAAATTCCGGGAATTTTACATTTAATCCGGGAGGTTTTTGAAAAGTCCCGAGTCAGCGTATGTTTCTATCGAAACGCCTCGAGATATCCCACTATGCCTAAGACATCTGTCTTCTACGGCAAACGGCCCTGGTCCTGGTGCCAACCTGGTCCTGTTTGTCGTCCTGGAGCCCGACTCCCCATCTTGTGACCAGGTTACCGTTCTGAATGTGACGTCACTACCGAAGGAATCGTGCCGAACCGAACGGTAGCACACATAGGGAATAAGCCCCCTTGGTCCTGGACCTAGTCCCTAGGACCTAGTGCCTTCCTGGTCCTGGTGCCTGCGTGGCCCCGGTCCTGATACCTGCCGGGTCCTGGTGCTGGTGTCTGCCTGGTCCTGTCTGCGCAGTAACCCTCAGGTCTCAGGGTAGGCCGGGTCCGGGTAGGCAGGCGCGCCACTGCTGGTACGTCCTAAAGTCCAGGACTCTAGTATAGTACGCCCCTGTTGTGGCCGCTGATGTTGTTGTCGTCGTTGTTGTTAATGTTGTTGTTGTTAGTGTTGTTGTCGTTATTGTTGTTGTCGTTGTTATTGTCGCTGTCGTTGTCGAGTGGCAGCATGGGGCGTGGGGCGTGCGTGATGGACGTGCGTCGCGCTTAACGCCGCGCGGAGGGCGCGCATCTCCCGGCAGATGGCGCTGCGCTTGCCCCTCCCCTGCAGGCCCGAGGGGACTCTCCTCTCCCCCTTCGGATCGATCTCTCGTTCGATTATATCGGCCGTTAGCCGCGCCTAGCTCTGTGTTTGGCCACCGCTTTACGGTGCGTTTGCTTTGGCTATGCTGCTTCGGCGCGTCGGCCAGGACGGACCGCGTTGCACCCTCCCAACGCAACCCCTTCTGGAAACCCAAAGTGTATGAACGTCACTCACTTGCAGATGAGTGATTTTGTTGTTGGTGTGTGACAAAACATTTACACATTGGCGGCGAGTGGATGCCATTTTCATCACTGCAAGTTTATCAAAGGGCACCAGTCGCTCACCTTCCAGTGTGTGAATGATTTGTCACACTCTTGCAAGGGTGTGATAATGATGAAAATAATCACCTGGAAGTGGGCGACATTCGTACGCTTGAATTTCCAGCCGTGTGCCTGTGTGCATGCATCGCCTTTTAATTTTCGAACATTGTTTCTTTTTCCCCCCTTCGCTACTGCAATGGGAGGCGGATTTCCTCGTGGCGTCCGTGAAGTGCATGATGGTGCGGCTTTTATAAGTCGTGGATGATGCCGTCGAGGGAGGGGCCGACGGCCGGGCCGGGGCCGGGGCCGGGCGCAGCTCAGCGCACGGGTGACACATCCCTTCTCGCCCTCCAGACAATGCATGGGTCTGCTGGCACCAGACGATGTTGTCGCCGGGCCCGGCCGGGCCGCGCGGGGGCGCGTGAGCTGCGTATGGAAGTGCCTTCCCTTTTACCCCCCCCCCCCCCCCCTCCCCGCCCCTCTACCAGACCCTGTGCTGCATCGGTATTCCCTGGGTGACCCCGCACGGTTCGGACTCGCTCCTTGTTCTTGCCTGCCTGGGGCTGAACGCCTGTCTCACCTCTTTTGTCCAATGTCCAACGACTGGGCGGGAAGCTTTACTCTGCCGCCGTCGAATTATTCCGTGGATCGCTCTCGTACCTCTGTCCTCGTCGCACTCATAGGGCACTTCCACGCGCAGCATGGCGCACCGCCTTGGGTGAGACAAGGACGCATGTACGAGGGCGATCGTTCGGAATAAGTAGATAGGTAGGTAAGCAGATAGGTAGGTACAGGTGGGCGCGCGCCTCCCCTCCGCCCCGCCGCCGGGGAAAGGCACTTCCCCGCACTTCCCTCATCATGACCTCGCGAGAGATTGATCAGAGACGTCAGCCAAGGGCGAGTTTTCAGCCCAGATTGTGTCCGGTGATATCCTCTTCAGTTTGACCGTGTCTGTGTGTGTGTTGCGGCTGGGCTTCTTCCCATTCTATCGGGACTCCATGGTTGATCTTGATGCCGCCCGCCCCGCCCCGCCCCGCCTCCACACCTCTTCTTGTAAGGGCGTGTTTTTTATGGCCGTTCCGAACAAACACTGTGGGCGGCCACCAGTAGCATGAGCAAGGGGGAGGGGGGGTGGGGTGGAGATAAAAAGAACAGACAGACAGACAGACGGCGGGATGCCCCGCCCCACCCCACCCCTGCCTTGCCCTTACAAATCCGTCGCATTAGCTGGCTACACAGACACTTGTGCGGCGACACGCATTCAATCAGCTCCGGGATTGTGTCAGCCCCCCCCCCCCCCCCCTCCTGCGCCCGTATGCGGAACAGAACGGCCCCGTCGATCAGCCGGTCGCGTGCCGCGATGGAGGAGGCGGAGGAGGAGGAGGTGAGGAGGAAGGATGGGAAGCAGCAGGATATTTCCGCGGACAAGGTTCCCGGACAAAAAGAAAAGGGGGGTCTGAATTTTTCATACTGTAGGCGCACCCTGTCCTGAGTTGGAAGATGTAAAGTGACCTACCCAAAGAATCCTTTCGTTTTGGCGCGGTGCTTTGTATCAGTCACACTATATCGCCCCTAGCGTCTCTCCTATGCTGGCTAAACTTCTGAAAATCACATGGAAGGTGTATCTCGATGTCCTGAAGACGAAAAAACATGATTCGGAAGTTAAGCCAGCAATGGAAAAAAGTTGCGTTCGAGACATCGTTCAAAACTCTGAGAAAATTCGAAAATTCACACTATATTGCCCCTAGCGTCTCTCCTATGCTGGCTAAACTTCTGAAAATCACATGGAAGGTGTATCTCGATGTCCTGAAGACGAAAAAACATCATTCCGAAGTTAAGCCAGCAATGGAAAAAAGTTGCGTTCGATAAATGGTTCAAAACTCGACAAAAGTTCGTAAAAAATTCACACTATCGCCCGTAGCGTCTCTCCTATGCTGGCTTAACTTCTGAAAATCACATGGAAGGTGTATCTCGATGTCCTGAAGACGAAAAAACATGATTCGGAAGTTAAGCCAGCAATGGAAAAAAGTTGCGTTCGAGACATCGTTCAAAACTCAGAGAAAATTCGAAAATTCACACTATATTGCCCCTAGCGTCTCTCCTATGCTGGCTAAACTTCTGAAAATCACATGGAAGGTGTATCTCGATGTCCTGAAGACGAAAAAACATCATTCCGAAGTTAAGCCAGCAATGGAAAAAAGTTGCGTTCGATAAATGGTTCAAAACTCGACAAAAGTTCGTAAAAAATTCACACTATCGCCCCTAGCGTCTCTCCTATGCTGGCTTAACTTCTGAAAATCACATGGAAGGTGTATCTCGATGTCCTGAAGACGAAAAACCATGATTCGGAAGTTAAGCCAGCAATGGGAAAAAGTTGCGTTCGATAAATAGTTCAAAACTCGACGAAAATTCGTAAAAAATTCACACTATCGCCTCTAGCGTCTCTCCTATGCTGGCTTAACTTCTGAAAATCACATGGAAGGTGTATCTCGATGTCCTGAAGACGAAAAAACATGATTCGGAAGTTAAGCCAGCAATGGTAAAAAGTTGCGTTCGAGACATCGTTCAAAACTCTGAGAAATTTCGAAAATTCACTCTATATTGCCCCTAGCGTCTCTCCTATGCTGGCTAAACTTCTGAAAATCACATGGAAGGTGTATCTCGATGTCCTGAAGACGAAAAAACATCATTCCGAAGTTAAGCCAGCAATGGAAAAAACTTGCGTTCGATAAATGGTTCAAAACTCGACAAAAGTTCGTAAAAAATTCACACTATCGCCCGTAGCGTCTCTCCTATGCTGGCTTAACTTCTGAAAATCACATGGAAGGTGTATCTCGATGTCCTGAAGACGAAAAACCATGATTCGGAAGTTAAGCCAGCAATGGAAAAAAGTTGCGTTCGAGACATCGTTCAAAACTCTGAGAAAATTCGAAAATTCACACTATATTGCCCCTAGCGTCTCTCCTATGCTGGCTAAACTTCTGAAAATCACATGGAAGGTGTATCTCGATGTCCTGAAGACGAAAAAACATCATTCCGAAGTTAAGCCAGCAATGGAAAAAAGTTGCGTTCGATAAATGGTTCAAAACTCGACAAAAGTTCGTAAAAAATTCACACTATCGCCCGTAGCGTCTCTCCTATGCTGGCTTAACTTCTGAAAATCACATGGAAGGTGTATCTCGATGTCCTGAAGACGAAAAAACATGATTCGGAAGTTAAGCCAGCAATGGAAAAAATTTGCGTTCGAGACATCGTTCAAAACTCTGAGATAATTCGAAAATTCACACTATATTGCCCCTAGCGTCTCTCCTATGCTGGCTAAACTTCTGAAAATCACATGGAAGGTGTATCTCGATGTCCTGAAGACGAAGAAACATGATTTGGAAGTTAAGCCAGCAATGGAAAAAAGTTGCGTTCGAGACATCGTTCAAAACTCTGACGAAAATTCGTAAAATTCACACTATCGCCTCTAGCGTCTCTCCTATGCTGGCTTTACTTCTGAAAATCACATGGAAGGTGTATCTCGATGTCCTGAAGACGAAAAAACATCCCTCGGAAGTTAAGCCAGCAATGGAAAAAAGTTGCGTTCGATAAATGGTTCAAAACTCGACGAAAATTCGTAAAAAATTCACACTATCGCCCCTAGCGTCTCTCCTATGCTGGCTTAACTTCTGAAAATCACATGGAAGGTGTATCTCGATGTCCTGAAGACGAAAAAACATGATTCGGAAGTTAAGCCAGCAATGGAAAAAAGTTGCGTTTGATAAATGGTTCAAAACTCGACGAAAGTTCGTAAAAAACTCACACCATATCGCCCCTAGCGTCTCTCCTATGCTGGCTTAACTTCTGAAAATCACATGGAAGGTGTATCTCGATGTCTTGAAGACGAAAAAACATGATTCGGAAGTTAAGCCAGCAATGGAAAAAATTTGCGTTCGAGACGTCGTTCTAAACTCTTTAGCGCTTTAGCGCTTCTGACCCGTAGCGATAGCGAGCCGTAGCGCTACCGAGCTGTAGCGCTTGTGACTCGTAGCGCTAGCGAGCCGTAGCGTTTGCGAGCTGTAGCGCTTGTGACCTGTAGCGGTTGTGACCTGTAGCGCTTGTGACCTACGTCCGCGGGATTGCATACTCTCCAGCGCTGCAGGGGCCATGGCGCCTTACGGGCGAATGGGGTAGGCAAACCCGCAACACTTTTACGCATTCAATGAAACACCCGGTCTATGGGCGTGAGAGGGTTGCCTGCCCGCACGGTGGCGTTAGCATTTGGAAAAGGGGTGCGGGGGTAGGGGGTGATCTTCCGTGTGTAATCTGGCGTGTTTGAGAGGGGATGGAATGCCCCCTGCCTGGGCTGGCCGTTGCTATGGACAAGGCTTGGGACTGCAGCGTGTGCCCCGTGCCCCGGCCCTGCTGCCGGAGTGGTGGAGCCAGCCGGCCGGCCGGCGCGGCATACTGGACTGGCCCTGCCGGTGAGCTGAGCTACACGTCATGCGCTGCGCACGCCCCCACCACGCGGGCCGGAGCCGATGTGCCCCTCCCCCACTCCCCCTCCCCGGGCCTGCTCATCCGCCCGCGCCGCTAGGGTTGCCACCATCCCGTCCCGCGGCCGCGCGGTGCGTTTTTGTCCGGAGCGCCACGTCCCGTCCCGTCCGCTCCGCGGCACGGGGCTGAGGGGAGGGGTGGGGTGGGCGCATCATTAATTAGCTTCCCGATGACGTGCCGCTCCCACGCACCCGCCCCGCCCCGCGCCGCCCCGCGCCGCCCCGCCCCGCCCCGCCCGGGCCGTGCTCCCACCGGAGCTGAGGGAGGATGGTGCTGGCGGGCCGGGCCGGGTAGGACCGCACAGCCGCTTTTATCGTCCGCTCTGGCATGATGTGAATGAGTGCGTGGTGGTGGTGAGGTGTGAGGTGTGCGGCCGCCAAGCCCCGCCTCGCCCCGCCCCGGGAGTCCTAACTCTTGCGTCCTATATGGGGTGTCTGCCTGCAGCAAGAGCGGGCGCGACGGCGTATTGCGTCTCCCCAAAATGTGTGCGTCCCCTGCTGCCCAGCTGCATTCCCTCGTCCCGCCGTGTGAGTCAGCGGGGAAGCCATGCCGCGCGGGGCGGGGCGGGGCGGGGCGGGGCGGGGCGGGGCGGGGCGGCGCGGCGCGGGGCGGCCCTTGAGTCAGCCGCCGGCCCCCTGCCGACTGGCCGCCCACCCTCTTCCCCCTTCTCGCTTCGGGGCGTATGATGATGTCCTGCCCAGCTGAATCATTGGCGTCGACCTCCCAGCTCTGCCTCCCAGGCGCCCTGTCCCAACACAAAGGGCCCCGCCCAGCCCCGCCCTGCCCGGCCCGGCCCACCACTGTGCGTCGCCTCCGGCTTGTTTACGGGCCTCGACCCATCGAATTAGAGATGAGAGAGGGGTCAATGTGTTTCCTCAACGCCCTCCCCGGTGCGCCTTGGCCCTGGTCCTGGCGGGCGGGCGGGAGGCGCGAGCTTGTGCGGCGTTCGTAATTGAAAAGGGCCGGCCGATCGGTTCCCGGGCCTGGCCTGGCCTGGGCTCGACTAGGAAGGACCATGACGTATGGCCTCGTACCCGGCTGGAGGCCGGAGCTCACGGCGTTAGCGGTGGCTAATATGTTTAATGACCACGCGGCAGATCTGCCCCGCTGCCCGCCCCGTACCGCGGCTCCGACTCCATTGCGCGGAATGCAGGTGATAATGATTACGAGGAACATCATTTGGCAGCGCGGGTCTGACCCGCTCCGCCCCGCTCCGCCCCGCTCCGCCCCGCTCCGCCCCGCCCCGCCCCGCCCCGCCCCGCCTCGCCCCGGTTACCGGTTTGCTCTCCCCGTGTGTAGCGTTACATTTCCAGCCCCGGTGCGTGTGAGCGTGAGGGCTCTGCCCGCTCTGCCGCTGCTGGCGTGGCGTGGCGTGGCGGTGTGCGGCCGGGCCGGGCCGCGCGCGCCGCTAGAGCTGCTCTGGCTGCTCTCCTTGAAGGTGTAACTACGAACGACAGCGGGGGAAGACGTGGAGGACCTTGACAGTTCAGTCGGAACTTCAACCACCGTGTTTTAACACATCTGTGCGGCGTGACCACCAAGTGGCCACGTTCCCGTGCGCAATGATAGGGGGTAAATTCAGCCCGCACTGAATTGTTGGTTTTCCCCCTCGCGGCCTGCTGCGCGGAGGGGGCTGGGTCCCGCCCCCTCGGAGCCGAGGGGTGGGTGGGTTATCGGGCGTCTTGTTGGGGACCCGCCGGGACCCGGCTCCGATGCTGCTATCGGCGGGCGCGCAGGGCAGGGAGGGTCTGTCGGTCTGGTCTGCCCTGCCGCGCCGCTCCAGACTCTGTGTCTAAACTGAGTCACAGCGCGAGATAAGGGGGTCCTGGCCTCGCCCACGCAGTGCTCGGCTGAAGCCGGCCCATGGCCTCCAGTGCCGCTTCTACTGTACTTCTACGTAATATGTCATATTTCTAAGTCAGGTTCGTTATCTGTCCCACCAGGCGTGGACGTGACGGCCAACCAGGATGACATCTCGAACCACGAGACCTTCCAGCTGGAGTTCGACCAGTCCACCAAGCGCTGGTACATCCGCACCATGCAGGACCGCTACTGGACCCTGGAGAGCGGTGGCGGCATCCAGGCTGCCGGGGACAAGAAGTAAGTTGTCAGGACTGTGCTCCACGTGCAGGGCCGTGCAGGAGCTGGCGCCTGGAGCCTGGCGCCTGGCTGCCCGTGCAGCCTCTTTCATTCAAACTGTTAAAGTTTCAACTACATGCGATACCTTTTTCAAAAAACAAAACAAAAATACTTATGGGTTTTGTGTTACACCTCAATTTGTTTATCACCATGTTTTCTTTTCTTTTTCATTGGACTTTGCTTTACCGCTTAAACTCTGAATGTATTTCTTTTTTCTTTTTCAGATCTTCCAATGCGCTTTTTGATCTTGTCTGGCAGGGCGATGGATCAGTTGGATTTAGGGCGAACAATGGCAAATTTGTGGCGACCAAGCGGTCAGGACATTTGTATGCTAATGCCGACTCTGTTGAGGAACCTTCAAAATACTTCTTCTATCTTATCAACAGGTACCAAAAAAAATCAATTTTAATTCTTATGCGTATAATGGTGTCCTGTGCCTTATTTATCGGTCGGTATGTATTATATTTTCAGGCCCATCCTTGTTCTGAAATGTGAACAAGGGTTTGTTGGTTACAAGAGCCCTCAATCTCCAAAACTGGAGTGCAACAAGGCTTCTTATGAGACCATCCAGGTTGAACGCAGTGAGAAAGGAGTTGTGTACTTCAAAGGTAAGTCAGTCTTGTGATGATAGTATATTTCTTTTAAACCAATATTGTTCGCTAATTTTTTAAAAATTTCTAATCATTTAATTCAGGCCAAAATGGCAAGTACTGGCATGTTGATGGTGAAGGCGTTTCGGCTGATTCTGACAACCAAGAAGGCTTCTTCCTGGAATTGCGGGAGCCGACGAGAATCTGCATCAAGAGTGTAACTGGCGAATATCTGGTTGCATGCAAGAATGGAATGTTCCGGCTTGGAGACAGCAATTATGAAAATGCCACTAAGTGGGAATATTAGATTCAACTTAAATTGAGTGGCAATGCATTATCATTCCATTTGTGCAATGCCATTTCCAGCTTGGTATACCTTTGCTTGAAAATAATCCATCCCAGACTAATATAAGTTCATTATTACAATTAATTTGTAATATTTGCAAATTTTTTCAGATGGCCAGTTACTCTTTTTATGAGTATTTATAAATCATGTGCTTTTTTTAAATTATAGAACCATGGAGAATATAACGACTGTCCTGTTGTGCAATTGGAAATATGTCCTTGTAAAACTAGTCAAAATGAAATTCTTTTTGTTTGTTTTTGTTAAACCTGTTGCCAAACAACTGATCTTTTATGTGAATGTGGATACCAGAAGCATAAATTTTGGGTTAATTATGCTTCACTTCATTTTTATTTGACTCTGGGGTTATATCTTATTTTTTAATTTTGGGTCTTGACCTACCAGTCAATGAAAGATGTCTTTGGGAATTTTAACTCCTTGCAATCACTTTATTTATGACAATGAAGAAATATTTTTCCGTCTGCCATGTGTGATATGTTTCTCAGAAGTTGTGTATTGTCCTTGTTTAATTTACTGAAGACTGACTGCATGGTGTAAGTGCTGCCATGTCATGTGTTCTGGAGCAGTACACTTTTTGTAAGACAGTAGATTAAGCACATACGTTCTACCACTCATATAAATGTCCATGTGTAGGCTCCTGTCCTTTTCTAGGGATACGGAAAACCAATCATTGATTAGAATGTATGCAAGAAGTCAATGAACTCTCCTTACTTTTTCAATTTCTGTAAAATACACAATGTCTATCAGTATTTATTTTCCTTCTAATGAACTCTGTAATAATTTAAGGTTTTCAAGCCCTTTCTTACTATTACTTTCATCCAAATTAGATTTCTTGAACCTATGGCTTATTTTCTATCTTTTACATTTTTATACCTTTGTCTATATACCCAAATTTTTACACATGTTTATAAGGTGTTTTAAGGGTAGTTAAACTGCTATAAAAAATATCAGCCTTTTCCTTAAGAACTGGTGCCCACATCACCTTCTGTAAATAATCTTTGTTGTTTTCTTTGTTTTATCTTCTTGGGTTATACAAAAATATCGAAAATGTAATATTTAGTGTAGGCCAAGCTCCACTTGTGTTTTATGAGCATCAACATTTGAAAAATTGTAACTTGCAAAACCTATAATTTAGGCCTAAAAATGACATGCCTGGCAAGTACCTAGTGTAGTGGTTATTTAATTGAAAACTTTGTAAAACAGCGCAATTAGTATTACAATTAGAAATAGAAAAATTTCACTAGCTGGATAATGATTAATTTTGTCTTATGCTATTGTTGTGTGAACACATTCTTTTATGTGATATGTCCGATTACGTCCCGATTTTCCTCTTATATCTTGGTATCCAAAGCTGCGGGCCAGCTAAAACCCGCTAGAGGAAAACAGCCAGTACTTACTGCTTTCATGCTGCCTTGCCTTTCCGTATGAGCACTGCCGCACAGCACCCTTTCTTTAATTACGGTTTGGGCAAGATTTAGAGTTGGAAATTATAATAGGTGTGGGGGAGTCAGATTTGCAGAATTACAAGAGTATTTTTTAGTCTAAACAGAACTGTTTATATTACTGCAAGCTTTTTTATGTTTTTATATGGAAAATGACTGAATTTATTTATTTGCTACCAGTGAGGCATAAAGCCAAATTATGGTGTCACCATTTTATTCTGTATGCAAATGTGCTTACTGATGCTTACAAATGTTTTTGTTTGGCTTTGTTTAATTTTATGCAAGATACATGCTGAATGTGGTGTGCTTTATTGACTAGGTAGCCAAAAGGCACTTTGTACATACCAGCCTTATGTATCATATCTAATAAATTGATTTAATACCTATATGATCTTTTGTTTTGAAAACGACATCAGAGGTAGGGAAACGCCTTGGAACCGCACCACCTTACTTATTTTAAGATGACCAATTTTATGTAAACGACTCTTGCCCTCAATAATCAAGCACTTATTCGTACGACGATAGTCGCGTTCTCTACAATAAAATAGATTTATGTACAAGTCCAATGAGGGTTGCTGGAAGGTTCTGTAAGGGTGCTAAAGGTAAATCCAATACCAGCGCCCCGGGTAGGCCAACCCGCCAAACACCTGAGTTAATTTGCGGCCAAACCGGAGAGCCCAAGTGCAGGGGGCGCGAGACTTAAACTGTTGGAATCTGAATTTTTCACGTCAGGGAGGCCTGCACAGTTAGCGTTCAGTGTTGCCAGTTCAGAGTGGTCAGTAAATAGCCCAAACCCAGTGGAGTAAAGCGGGCTGCATCTGCGCCTATCTACTTGGCAGCACCTGTGCACAGGTGCACGCATGTTGCCAGGTAGGCAGGCGCAGATGCAGTTCGCTTTACTCGATTGTGTTTGGGCTATTAATTGCCTTCTTTTCTGGCAACACTGTTAGCAATGCGCATGACCGCAAGTACGAACGAGCGGGAAAGATAAGGGCTCCGAGAGGGCGCACAGGTATGCAAAAACTGCCTTCGCCGCCTGTATTGGAACCCTCACAATAAGGACGTTACCGAGGTGGAGCGCCTGCGACACACTGGATAGGCAACCCCGCCATGCACTCGTGTGAAGGTGGCGGCCTACCCGGAGAGCAGGGAAAAGCAGGAATGAAATTCCTACTACCGAAAATTTCGTGCGAGCCGGGAAGGGGAAAGCCGAGTGGGAAACTACTCGTATAATACTATAAAATGTAGTAGTCGTAATATCCCTCCAAGTAATATCGCCTAGTACCCGTAATATCGCCGTAGTACACGTAACAATCGCCTAATAATGCCGTGTATTATAGGCACACATAAAAGCGGATGTGAGCAGATTTGCCAGAAAAACTTAATAATTATTAATAGGCGTAGCGCGTAATACAAAAGAATTTCGCGTAACAGCCGTGATAGGAAGAAATCGGGTCGTCATTTTCGAGAGTTGTTTCCTCCTAAGAGGAAAGGTGTGATGAAAATTTAAACCTCTCTAAGTAGTGTATTAAAAAAACAGTACCGTTTAATCACGTGAGAATCGGTGAAATTCGGACTAAAAATTAACCGGCAACTATGGCCAATAGTTGGCTTTCTGATTCTGACAAAAGCCTGGCAATCCGTTTGTCGCCAGGTGATGGTGAAAGGAACTTTACCAGAGATAACTACCTAATACCCCTGACTTTACATCAAATATGCCGGTAGGCCGCCAACTTCACACAAGTGCTAGGCGGGTTGGCCTATCGAGTGGTAGCAGGCGCTCTCATAAACTCCGCCTCGGTAACGTTGGTAACGTCCAGTGTGTGTGTGTGGGGGGGGGGAGGCAAAACGGTGGTTTTCGGGCGTTCTCTAAGATACTATTAATTAATTTCCCTGCGAACACTATTTTAAAAGCTGCCTTAGAAACGAAAACTATGAATTCTCGACGCACCCTTAATTCTTACCTCATGCTGTGAGCCTGCAGCAGTGCGATTATCCCGTTATACCATCATTAAGTCAGTTGGTTGAGTTTTGCAGAAACATTCTCTCAAATTCGCACTGAACATTGGACAATGCGTGGCTAAAAGCTGCTAAAAGCTCAGAGGTGAATATTAGGACATATTTGATTTTCCCTCTAGACTATCATTCAATTGTTTTTATTTCGGCCATATTCACATTCGCTTTGGTTTTCATTTCTGAAATCGCACATAGATAGCGCGAGTAGTCGTCGTAGTTGTCTGGCTTGATCAAAATGGTGCTAGGAAAACAGGCCTGTTGACGTGTTTGTTGGTTGAGTTGTGATCGGCAACTGGGTCAACTCGAATGAATGAATCGCTGGACCCGAATGACTGCTTGGAGAATGGTTGCGTGTTATCAATATCTTGTACTTTTATGACGAAGGGTCCTTAGTTCATATTCAAAGAACGCTGGAGCCCTCTAAGGTAAGAGACGTGAGTGTCCCAATTTCGTGACTCTTATTTCCCTAATTTCTTGGTCCAGCAGTCTCCTATCAGTTTTACTCTCCCGCATTTACGAAATCTTTGTGCTGTCGCAAAAATTACTCTGAAATCTTTAGCTTATCATGTTAGCTTTCTTTTTCATCTCGTCACTAATTCTCAATTAATACCTGTCTCTCTCCACTTTTTCCACTCACGTCGATTTGCTTTTCTCTGTTTCTTCATTAATAGGATTGCTCTATTTCGTCGTGATGGTTTTTTCATTCCCTGTATTCTTTGAAGCTTCGTACTGCTAAGAAACCTTTCGGGTTGCTCATTTTTGTACGTCGACCAGGCACCTCACAAACATTTGTGAATTGCACAAGTTTCTCAATGTGTCATACTTTTACTTTGCCCCTCCTACGAATTATTTTCTTTTCAGTTCTCATGCATTATCATCCATTCTCTTGTTGCATTATTGCTCAGATTTTTATATGTGTTGGTAGGTCATATCACTTATCATAGACAAAATCTCACCAAAAATGTAGCCAAAAATCCTTTGATGGAAGGCTACTATTAGGTTTAGAAATCGAACTAGCTAGATCTTTTACATTTTCTTGTAACTCTGTATGAATTTGGATTAAATTGTTTTAGTTCTTGCGAATTACTAGTTAGATGCAGCTTGTTCAGTCTCTGATTTCATAGTTAGCTAATAGGTTTCTGTCAGATTTGCTTTATCCGTTTCTTTTCCTTTCCGTGTTTAGTTAGGTATTAGAATGTACTTGTATATTATTTTAATGTCAGTGTTCTGTAGCGGTAATGGGTGCTTTTTTAGGATACAGTAAGTTATTAGTTGTTCATTGCACCACTATTAAAATCTCACTATGTGCAGGTCCTCATAAAGTGAAAACATTGAAATTTGAGGGAAAATAAAATTAAAGGTACTGGCCACCGAGCTAGTTCAGTCGATGGGATTTTGCACAACCATGGGTCGTCGCAGGTCTAACAAGATTCTGCAATGGCGTCAGAGGTGGTCTCACAGGTAGATTGGCTGTGATAAATTAACAAAATACGTCATAACTATACTTTACTCACATATTTTTGGAGTTTCTTTTTAAAAACAGTTCTTTTGTGTGTTTTATTGGAAAGAATGTAACTGTACCCCCTTTGCAAGGAAAGTGCAAAATGTTTCTCACAAAGATTCATTTTATGAATAATGAATCATTTAAGTATTTAATTGATGAAAAGATATTTAACTTTGTTGGAAGAACCCTTCTTTCACACTGTTTGCATCTTGAATGAGAAGCCCTTGCACCAGTAGCCATTGACTTTTCTTACTTTGAATTTTAAAATGATTTTTAAAGTTTCCTTGTCTATGCATGAATCTGCACTTTGATTTTGACTATGGTTTTGAATTTCAGAATATAGTTTGTAAAATGAACACTTACTGTTTTATTCTTCTTCTTCTTATCGGTCCTCTTGTTATGTTGTGTGTTTATGTGTCTGTGTTTGAATGGCAGCATGGTTTTGGCCACTCCTCAAATTCTCCCAGCACTGTTTTCTGGTGCTATTTTGAGCCCAAACTTGTTTTCTTTCTATTCTGTGTGATGAGATTAATAACTAAATGTTAATTGCAACTTATTCTGCACTCTGTTATCTTGTTCTGTAATAGTTATGACAAGAAGTGAAATTGGATGGAAATAGAAATGATGTTTGCAAATTCTGAGAATATTGTGGCATGGCATGGTGTTCTAATGAAATCTATCTTGCTTGTTCTGTAATTATTTTCTGTATACTGCATGTACAAATCATGTGTAATGGTTTTTTTTTAGCAGTTTTTATTGTTTTATATTTTTCCCCTAAAATTTCTTTTTACTTTAGTTTGGTTTTCAATTGCAAGGAGAGATGAACTCTACCTTCTAGAATCAAAGCCTCTATTATTTCTTTCTTTTGAACACATATTATATTGTACTATGATTGTTCCAGGCCCTTTGTGCAAGTGCTCTTAATCCCCTCAGTAGAGTAAGCCATAGCATTTTTACTTTTCTCCAAATGTTTTTTCTTCTAAACAATAATTGTATGAAACATGTGACTCTCCCCTTGGTTTTAAATTTAAATTCCTGCTCCCAAGAAAAGTCACCTCACAGTATTTTTCTTCTGATTTTTCTTGCTGATTTTGTAAGTTTCAATGTCTATTGCTGAGACCAAAAGCACTGATGTGATTCACAGTGGCCTTGAGAGTTGGTGGCAAACTTCGTTCTGGACGAGCCCTTCTCGACCATTATCACTTGCCACCATGTCGGTGACACTTATGGCTGCATCATGCGATTCAATCGGCACCTGCTCTTTGGATGTGGATGCAGAGTCACTCTCTGACTCTCTCATCGAATCTGCTCAAGTTGATTCTTCACAAAACCACCGTAATACAGGTAGCAAAGGTGTTGCAGTATTTGTTTTGTGTTGTGGCTGTATCAGGAGAAAAAGAAATGGAGCTGGGTAGAGGGAGGGTCATTTTGAATGCAGTGGTATTTGATGAGTTGATTTAATTTGTATGCTTTTACAAGACATGTATTTCATTTTTGTTAATCTTTTAGTTTTTGCAAAAGTTTACCATAAGATATGGGTATATGTGTGAACTTGATTGAAGTGGTGACTTATCATTCATTCCTGTCATAATACCTAGGTGCTGTACTTTCAGAGGTCACATCTCGCATACTAATCTGCCTTTTCACCACCATCATTCTCTCCCTACTTTGTGTAGTTTATTTTAATGTTGCTAATACCTTAATTGAAAATCACAATTTTGTCTGTTTTCATATTAATTTACCTTAACCAATAATTTTTATGACACAGAAAACTTGTGATCGTGAAGGCTAAACTAATGATGCATTTACGTCTGGTATATTCTACCTACATTCAATGCACTTGTTGGTGTGGTTTTTTTGGTTTCTTATTACACAATTTATGTAATTTTGAAACCATTCGAGGTTTTTAGAATGCTGTAACAATTTGATGCGACTTTCTTAGATCAGAGGCCTTAAATGATTTGTATCTTACATCTTTTGTTTTGTGCACAGGTAAACCTGAAGCAAATGCTCCATCATTGTCTGAACAAACTCTTCATAGTTTGTTGCTGTCTGCTGGCACAAACGGAGGACAAAACCTTGATAACTCTGACAAGTCTCAAACTAACTTGAGCTCGCCTAGTCCAACATCTGCGAAGAAACCATCTTATCTTAATCTTGCCTGCTCCATTAGTGGTTACGGTGGAATAACTACGTATGACAGTAAATTGAGGGAAGGCTTCCGATCCAGAGACCATAGTCCAGGCAAACTTGTTGGTATTCCGAACGGAAGCAGAGAAGTTAGTCCAGCAAGAGGCTTAAGTGCCGGAACATTGCATTCTGGCAATTATTTGACTGCCCCCAACTCTGTTAGGTTGAGTTGGACCCCAAGTCCAGTTGGTCAAGTGTCAGGCAAGACCGAGATGAAGAACATTTCTCCGACTATTGGAGGTGGTCAACGGTTCAATGGTACAAATGGAGCTGATCAGACAGATGCTACAGGAAATTTTAATGCAAAACGAATCTCAGATCAAAGGAATCAATGGCTGGAGTCAACACTTTCACCCTCTGAAAAAAAAGATTACCAGAAAGTAGTTTCTGTGTTTGAAACAAAATCAGGAAAACATGGAATGACTACAGAGACATCCGTAGAAACAAGATATGAAGTTAATTCAAGATCTCAATCCACAGTACTCAGCTCAACAACAATCATTTCATCAAATTCAGTCCCACAGACCTATTCAAACAATTTCCGAACTGAACGAATAGTTCCCATTGCTGTTGGTGAGTTAATCTCCACTTAACCCTCTAACATTCTTTTTAACTTTTGTCAAAAGTTTTATATTGCAATATTTTTCCTTCCTTTTCTTTTTTTCTTTATTACAGAAGGGGACACATTTGATCGTCATGCTTATATGACAGGTTGGTTCAGTTATTTTGCTCTTCTTACAGTATGGTTAATGCAAGTTCATACTGTCATTTGCATTTTACAGATAAAAAAGGTTACACTAATGGATCCACATCACATCATGCTCCAGTTTCCAACAAGTCATTCATCCAGCAGCGTATTGAGCGTCTGTATGGGCCTTGTTCTTTAGCACAAGGCTTTTTCCACCGCAGCCAAAAGGTAATTAATTTTTTTCTTAACATTTGATCTTTATCTTTTATTATTAAAACTTTTTTGAGAAAAGTATTTCATTGTTGTTGTTGCTCATGGCAACAGCTAACAATGTGAGTGTTTTATTTGTTGTTATTCTTCAAAATACCACAGTTCATTCATTGATTATGCTTTCAGAACCCATCTTCTCCTCCACCCAACTCTTTTGGAACCAATGGCTCGGGTAGCCAAGTGAAGCTAGAAGGAGGGCCGAGCCTAGATAAACCACAGAGCTCTCCTGAGCTGCCAGTTCTTAGACATTTGCGTCCTGAGTTCCGTGACCAACTAACAGTTGCTCCTCGGCGTAGTTTGGGAACTAGGTAAAGATAGCAATATTGTATTCTTTAAAGTCATGATGAATTTACATTAATAATAGTCTATGTTTAATTAATTCATTAAAAATCTTTTTAAGGAGTGCTTTTGGTCACATTATTGGTAAACAATTTGATTAAATCCACTACAGGTTGTCTAATGGTTCCTCTACTCTGAATTCTTCTGAAACTAAATCAGCTTCTAATGGGGAAAAGGATCACGTGACTATTACACAATCCCTGCTTCAGAGATCTACTGAGAGTATAGCTGATTACCAGCCAGCTGCACCAGAAGTTGTTCTTCCTCAGCAGTCACCCTCTAATTCTCCAATGACCAAAGTTGATAAAACTGTTGTTGACAAACTGGAGTCTGAGTCTATTCCAATCATTCCCTCAAGTCTAGACCAACCCCAACCATCCAAAATTAAAGAGGAACTTGTCTCCCCTGCTTCTCCAGTCATTTCCCTAGAACCATCAAAAGAGGATGAGAAAGAAGAAAATGCTGGCTACAAGTTTCTGAAGGTATGATTTTAGCAAGTATCAGTATTTACTGTGTCTGGATTAAAAAAAAAAAAAAAAAAATAGGTCTAAATTTCCAACCCTAAAGTCCAATAAGTATTTGGTGCCTGCATTAGCTTACCTAAAACTGTAGCACCTTTTAGAGTTTCAATGCTGCTTTGAGGGTGCTAATTAGCACCTTTGTGTTGCTACTGTAATATTTGTGTATGACTGGAAATGTGAATCATATAAAATATTATGTCTCTTTACTACTCCTAGATTCAGCGACAAACAATTGAAAAATTGTTGGAATTGGCTGTAAAGGCTGAGAGAGAAATAGAAGCAAGTGGGAAAGACGGAAGTCCAGTTCTTTCTGAAGAAGCTCTTGGTCATTTGAGGGCAGCAGCTGGAAAAGCAAGGCTTTTGGTTACACAAAAAATGGTCCAGTTTGAGGGCCTGTGTCGCAAATGCATAGTATGTCTCTTTTTGAATCTATTATGTGACAAAGTAATTTTTCTCTCTGGTCTGTCTTACATGTTCATTTTCTTCCCTAAGAATCAACGTCCTGAAGAACAATTTCCCACAACAGCTGAAGATTTACAAGGTTTCTGGGATATGTTACTTCTACAAGTTGATCAAGTCCACAATACTTTCCAAAGCCTTGACAAGCTTAAGGCTGTGGGATGGTGTGAGGTATGTCATTCAACTAATATTTTCTGTTAGAAACAAACAAGAAAATATGCTGTTAAACTTTAACTTGTTGATCTGTTTAGGATAAACTTAATGCTGAGGACCAGCTTAAGTCATCTGATCCCTGTGGACACCGTGCCGCAAGTTCGGCGACCAAAAGAACACCCCGAACACCAAAATCCACCCCAAATTCGTCCAAATCAGCAGAGGCAGCGGCCTTACGGAAGCAACGCGAGGAAGATCGTCGCAAATTAATGGAACAGCGTCGTAGAGAATTGAAGCAGAAACAGCTAAGTGAGCAGAAACAGCTAAGTGAGCAGAACTCAGCTGCTTCTGAGGAAACTGTTGAAATATTTGGAGCTCAGAGTAGCTAAGAATAGTTGTGCGCCTGTGGCGCACTACTTCTTTTCTATTGCATGCTTAGGAATTTTCTAGATTCAATTTTAACCATGAGATAGGACCATAATTCAGTTTTATTTTGTCTACAGTTCAAACCCCCATTGAAATTATTTGTGTTGGCTGCATGGAGTGAGCTAATTTGTGATGGTTCACCGTATTCTTGTAATAACGTCTGGTCAATTATGATGGTTCCTTTTCAATTGAGAAATGAACTTATGAATCATCTGAAAATTAATTAATATCAGCACCTAATCAAAATGGCAGCTTTTACTCATGAAGAGAGAGTTCACTCAGCTATGAATGCTAATGAACTTGTTTGTATCAGATTACACTATTTTATATTCTTTCACCCTGAAATAATAATGGTTGTGTCATTGACAAATAAGACCCAATCTTTAACCTTACTAAGGAGCTTAAAGCAGTCAAGAAGCAGTGTACTCTTCAAATATTTTATGTGGTGTGGTGGCAGGGAATTATATGAAAAATATGTAACCATGCAGCAGAATTTGTAGGGCTTCATAGGTTTGAAGTACATATGTGTGAGGTACTAATTGGTACTATGCTTTATTTTAAAGCAAGATGGTTTAATTCTATTAATTTGAAAAATGCTGCCTTGTGCTCAATCAGTAAAACTATCCTCAAATGATGCGTTTTATAAAAATAAACATAAGAGAAGTTAATGATCTTTAACCTTTTTCTATTCTTTTAAATAGCATCACAGGTTCTCAGCACTAAGGAAGTGCTAGAAAGTGTAGTGCAAAATCTTGGTCATTATGCACAATTGACTTTTGCATGTAAAAAAGATGTCAAGAATTGAATGGCCATTTTTGAGATGCCATATTGAAAATTTCACGCCAAGTCCCTGGAACCGACTTTTATTCATTATATGATGTTTATTATCTTGATCTTGAGATTTTACAGAGTTTACTGTCAAACTGCAACCAAACTTCAGAACCAGTGGTAATATTTTTTTCTTGGGTGTGATTATTTGTACTGCACTAAAGATGTTGATAAGACTCTTGTATTACCAAAGTTATGCATGTCTGTTTGATCATTTGTTCCTTAATTTAAAAGTATTTATTTATATATTGATTATGACTGTTTTTCTTTTTATATTGTTTTGATATTCTTTATTCCATTACATCTTTTGGTTGTACTGTTAATCAAATGTATTGCTTGCAGGTGGTATTTTATATTTTGCACATTTTAAATTTATAGGGAATATGAAGTGTTGGTTGTGCATCATTCTGTAATCTCTGCCTCCTGTAATTTTAGATGTGACCAAATTAATCGTTTAATTACGGAATGATAAATATTAACCTCACATAATTCCCTTTTATATGTATTCTTCAAGTTTGACTGATAATGTTGGATTGTGGGTGCTTTTATGTCCTCTAAAATGATGTTAGAGTTGATTTTTGTATTTTAATTTATGCACTATTTATATATTTATACTTATTGTAAGTCATTTATTCATGTTGGTTCAAGTATTGCAGATGTGGACAGTATTTAATCCTCTCTTTCTCATTGTAGTTGTCCTTCTGGCTAATGTTGTCCGCGTCATTAATTGAGTTTAAAACTATTCTCTATGAGGCAAATAATCAGCCACGTTTTTAACTAGTACAAAGCTAATTACATTTTCTAGGTTTGTTTCTTTGAGCTGATTATTCTTTATTCTCCCATTTCTTACATTCCTTTTACTGAAATTTGCTCTTTCAAATGGAGGCCAGCCTCTATATGCACTGACAATTTTAATCTCTAAGAATTTAGAATCAAAAACTTAGCTTAGTGGCATTTTCAAAATTTGTGTTCTTGCTCTTTTGAATTATGTGCTCAGCAAAGAAGAATTAACTGCGTGTGATGTGTTTATTTTTCATCGGGCATCATATTTATTCAAAGACTGTAGAGTGTGAAGCAAACTTTTGTGGACTAGTCTTGTTCTTTGTATGGGTTGTTTACATTGGATATCAGAATATAACTACCAGTATTGAGGTCTTGAGACTATTCTCTGCTTGCATATATTATTCTAAACCCTTTTTTATTTATCTTTCAGCCTGTAGATAATTTGTTTGTTCACAGTTGAAATTTGGTCTTTTTGTAGAGATTTGTGGTAGTGTAATTGTGTCATCATGTTAAATTGGTCACAAATTTTTGGCTCCAGTGTGAGAAGAATTGTAACAAACTATGTTGCTATTTCTGAAGATGATTGCTTCTTCTAACGCTCTTGATTTCTTGAAACAACCCCAAGGATTCTTACATTATTTGTGTCCATCACTCTTTCTTTGAATTGGGTATGATTGAATGTTAAGTACCATGTTTCAGGCATAGCTGTCAAAAATTTTGATATAGTAGTTCACTCCAAGATCTACACTTTGTTTAACCATTAATACAGTACTGTTTGTCTGTGTATTTACTGTATGCAGTTTTAAAAATAGGTTGAGGTAGTGTGCTACTACTGCATTGTAATTGGTGCTACCAAACATTCTGCTTGAAATCTGCCATTTATTACAGAGCTTGTACCTTGCTTAACAATTCAATAAGTAATGACCTATTTATTTCATAGTTTGTTAAACAAATAATTTATTTACTGTTATTAATATTCTTCGTCGGGTATTTCTCTCAGTCCCTCACTGTGGTGTCCCCTATCAACCATTTCCAAAATAGCTTTAGCTCCACTGTCTTTATCTAAAATGCTTCTCTTACCGTCCTGAAAAAGATAAGAATTTTTAAAGTTAGGGACCAAACACTTGCTGATTTACAGTAATTTCTAGTAAAAAATATCCTACTGTTTCATCATCTGAATCTTCTTTAGGTGGGGGACCAACAGCCCAAACTTCTATATGTTCTATTGAAAAGTCTTTTTCTGATGACAAAGAGGGCATACGATGGTATGTTGAACACCCAGGGCTAGAATGACCTTTACCAAAGTCTGCATCAATCCATAAACCAAAGTTTTCTAACTGCCCTCCCATACCCTGTAAAGATAAAAACCACAGATTCCAGAACTAAAATTATCATTTAATTAAATTACATTTTATTAAAATTACTCACCAAACCATTAGGCATGGTTTGTTGCTGTATATTTAGGTACATGTGGTGGTCATTGTAACCAGTAGCAGTATACACTTCAAAAACTGGACGTAATTTAAAAAGAAAACATTTTGTGTCCCCTGTAAAAGAAATCAACATTATGTCTAATGCACAAACTGATTCATTTTCTTTTTCAACAGTCAATTTTTGATTAAATTCTGTAAGTTTTTAAAATAAATGTTCAATAATATTATTACCAATAAACTTTGGACCAATCCGCCAACTTTCGGATGCAAATCCACCAAATACATGTTGGTGAGAGTCTTCAACAATTATTAGAGTTGGTCCTTTATTGGTAAGTTTAGCTAGCATAGAGGTAAAGCTCTGTCCATGAATGTGAGTGGAAAATAATAGTGCCCATTCTGACCTCAAATCATGAGGTAAGCTATGGTTAATGAATAATACATCACACAAATCCAATATCTGTAAAAAGAAAAATACAAATGAATGTGCAAGTGTTAATGAGAATTTACAATATTGTGATGTTTATACAGCAATTTTGCTTACTGTAGGGACTGATTGTTTTAAATTAAAAGAGGATGTGAGCTGTGGAATCATATCTTCTGGTAAGGATATGTGGAACAAATGACAAAATGCAATCTTCTGCATCAAATAAAAAAGAGTTTCCTTCTCTAACCATTTTAAAATCCGCTGTAACAAACCTAATATAAATATTTACCAAAAAATTCCATTTAAAATACTTTCTTAATGCCCAATGTAGTTACCTCCTCATTATCAGCTCCTGAGATAGCATTTAGACTTTCCATGAACTGATTTGGGACGAGTTTGTCCAAGGTATTTACACTTGTATGAACACCCTGACTCTGCCAACTGTTACTGGCTGGACTCTTGTGCATTTGAAAAACGTGTATGATGTGTTTCGAATACTATGAACAAAACATTGAAACATCACAGACAAGTTATTGGACTTAATATACTCATTCACGGTTTTCATTCTGCAAATTCTTACTGTCTTAACAGCATCATGTAATGGTGTTTCAGGCAAGAAATGAGACATGTATTGAGCAGCAGATGAGTGATCTTGAAATACCATTGCATCTATTAAGTCTAAAAATGATGAAAATGGGGCTGACCGATGCCCTTTGGAAACAACTGCCCAAATTTGAGACGGAAGAGGGTTGTTCAATTCTTTCCATGATAAGTTCTGAAAAATAGAATCAATTACCTCTCATGCTTTGTTAATATCAATACTAAAGGCTTATAGCAAAAAATTAAAGTAATAAGCTAATAATTATAATTGATACATAAAAGTAACCTACAAATTTAAAAACAAATAAACAGATCTATAGATTCATGGACAAGGAGTTCAGAAGTGTTGATATTATTTTCTTACATTACTTAGTTTCTCTTCAGACACAGAATCTGTCTCTGATTTTAAGCCTAGACGAGTGACCAGGGCCTTAGCTTCACTGGCAGGAATGCGTCGGAAGACTTTTACTTGTTTGCTGTCATTGTTACCCATTGTGGTTGGCGGCTATTGCGGCTAACCGCAAGGAGGCAGAAACGTTTAAAGCTGTCTGGTAATCCTTTTGATTGCCACACTTGCCACACACGGCAGGTAAACTCAAAACATTATCGTCTGCTGCTTGCTGCTGAGCAGACGTCAAGCGAGACGTCACCTGACAGAGATACGGTACTCCCTCGCATCCTATTGGCTCAAGCCTTCCGGACACGGCCACTGTGAATCAGCCTCTCCCCTCCCCCTCCCTGCCCTGCTACCGACGCGCCGGATCGGCCGGGCCTCGCTCACTTGGCTGCTGGTGTTGAAAGAGGTAAGATGTCTAGGTCATGGTTGATGGAGGTTGGCTGGGTTTCAATGAAACACCACGTGTTGGAAGTTTCATTCGTTTCCTGTTTCCGTCGTGGGGGTTTGAAGAGATTTTGTTCAGATTCTGCTAATGGTTGCGTGTTTCCTTCGTGGGTTGTGAGGTTAGGCCTTTAGCTCGAGTTTTCTCGATTGCACTTTACTCTTCCGAAATGCAGGCGTCGCGTTCATTGCTTTTATTCGCTTTCTTGATATGGTGGAGCCCTGATGGATGGGTTATGAGCTCGAAGTTCGCCCAAAGGTTGGAATGCCAGCCTCGTGCCACGTGCCACGTGTTTCAGTATCTTATTATAAGGCTGTTTATGAGACAGGCGATGGGAATAGCGCATTTCAATTTGGCATCTTCTCATTTATTTTGTAATATTTGACATACTAATGTAATGCTATCTTTTGTTTTTCTTCAGGATGATGCTGATTCCTTCGTCTATCGAGTATCTTGAATGCTGATTGAAAGTGTGGAGCCTGCCTGCTTGGGATTCCTTCTCTGATGCTTGAGGCCGCATTGCAACATGACCAATAGCTCAAGGTGTGTATTTTATTTTATTGGCTTATGCTTATGCTGTGCTCCATATTTCTTTGCTACCTGCTTCTCCCTCTCCTGATCTTTCCTGCCGTGCTAATAAGTATTGCTTGTTTCTTTTAGGTTGCCCAGCTGCATTCGTTCCATTGAACCCTGCCCTTGACGGCTGCCACTTTACATTCGAAGAGTTAATGGAGCTGCTTAGATCTCTACTCTGTTGTCGGCCATTGCAGTGCTGATAAGCTGTTTTCATCTGTGATGTCATCTTGCTCAGCATCTGGTTGGTATTTCATGTTTCAGCTGTGCTCATTTAATTCTGAGATTTGTTGCTAACTTGTCCCTCTCCTTCTCTTCCTGTCAAGCTAATAGGTTTTTCTTTATTTTTTCAGGTATTCACCATGTTCTGCATAATGTGTTGAAGCTGTTATTTCACTTGATAATCTACGGAGGTGCTTGGATCTCCAACCTCATCTGCTGCGATCATGCTGTTATTTGAAGGTAAGCAATGTTTAGTGAGAGACCTATTCGATCAGCTCCACTGTGCGTTCTGATGTATACAAGACTCTGTCAAAACGCATTCTGAACCCGAGTCTCGGCCAGGCCCCCTCCTGGCTCTATCACTAGAGCTGCATTTGGGTGTTTTGGAACTACTTCAGATCATTGGAAAACTTGTTAACCAAAGTAGAGACCAATTTTATTTATAACAACAAATTTTCTGACCTTAGCCTCAATTAAATTAATTAAATTGTTCTAATTTATATGACAATATTTTCATCTGGTTGTGTGATAAACAACTTCAACAATCATAAGCAGTAGTTTGGGTGGAGACCCTAGCGCAATTTGCTACCACTGGCTGTAGGCGGGGGGGAGGAGGTCCCCCCGAGTGGCTTACTTTTGGCACGTCCAGACTGAGTCTTGTCAGGGTTCTGTACGCAGCGGAACGCCCAGTGGAGCTGATCAAGTAGGTCTTGGTTAGGTGTTGAGGCATGGATCTTTGAAAGAAATCTGAGAAGTTAAAAAAGACATGTATATTTTGATTTGCACCCACTTCAAATAAGTTTTTGAAGCGTCTTTGCTTATAATTGGCTATTCCTGTGGCTAAGACTAATGTCTACACACATCTGCTAACTTGAGCAAAGTTGTAACTGGGACAAATATGGCTTACCTTTAATGAAGAGTGGTGCATTTATATTTATACAATTTGCAAATGAGTGCCCAAAGAGAAATCCTGTTCTTTGTCTGCCAAACAGCACATTGTTGCTGCTGCCTCAAAGATCTTTTCCCATTTGGATTCCAAATTCAGATCTTGGAGCTAAATAGCCATTTTGGCAATGTTCATTTCCTGCCTCACCAGTACACTGGACATGCTTTCAAGGATGATTGATTGAATCTTATCCTGTGGAGTAAGGATTCAATACTGTATAGCTCTGATCAGGTTATTGAACGATTTCTCAAAATAAAAGAAATTAGGCTGCTTGTCTCTTTTGGAGAACATTTGCAGTAGTAAAAGCAGTAGTTCATATTGCAATTTGTAATTGAGCACTTGCCACTAGCAGACTAACTGTGATTGGTTTGGAAAGACAGACCTTTGACAACAGGAACTGAGTTAATCCTTACATTTAAAGTGCCTTTCTGGCACAGCACCACCTGTTTGGTTGGGCTGCTGTACAAGCTATAGTAAATGAATTATAATATTCAGCACTTTAATATTTTAATTAACTTTTATTAGTATGAGTAGACCTTTCATGACAGTAACTTTGATAAACAATGAACTTTTTGAGCTTGCCTAGTACAGCACCACTCCTGTGGTGAATTTTAATGTCTAGTCTGTAACTTTGATTTCTTTCATTTTGAAATTCAGTGCCCTGAATTTAAGATCAGACAGTAAGAAATATTTCCCTTTTGCAGAATGGTGAAAAAGCATTGAGTTATTTGTATTTTAAATATCTGTCGAGGGAAGCTTTGACTTAAGTTATGAAAGTCTACTCATTCCTTTCATTTGCAAAGTTCACTTGGTATTGCACCACTGTTCTGAATCAGAATATCTCTTAAACTCCCCCATGAAGTAGAAGGCAACTGGCTTTCAAAATTAAACTAACTGCCACTTTCCACCTTTGCTGGTTGTGAAATCAATAGAAAATTGCAATATTGCTGCTAGTACTTTGGTCTCCATTAAAATACTAGAAATCATAGTGGGTAAATTTTGACACTAAAATCGTGGAATGTTTTTGAGTTGCTGCCATAGTGACTAAACCAGAGATGCATGACATGTTGAATAAGTTACCTGTATAATGGTGAATAACATCACGCATTTGTTTGATAGTTTAATTGATTTTATTACCATTCATAGAAAATCACTTGCTGCTGTGTTAGTCTGCTCAGAGCTACCAATAACTGAAAGCAAACTTATGGTAGGAGTGAATTTTATGTCTGTTTGCCACTTTGGTTTGTGGTAATCATTTTAAATAAAATATTTGAAGTAGACGTAACTTTGGGCTCATTATAGCTTTACCTTCTTTCAATTGCTGAACATATTTTGATTTCAAATTAAAATACCTTGGCAAGATGTAGTATTTTGGCACGTCATCACTCTTACCTGCCATATTAAATAAAAAAAGGATTGGAGAATGTTATTTTTTTGCATTTTATGTCTTTTTAAATAAATCAACAGAGTTGTGATGAAATGATACTCTTTTCTTGAACTGCTTCTGATACATATTTGTTTTTGCAGGTTACAAGACAAAGTTACGGGGGAAGCAAAACCAAATGTGCAGCCTTTGACGATTCTTCAAATCAAGCAACCAACTCAAGAAAGGAGGACTGTGCAGATTCTTCAAAACTCAAGACGAGGATGTCAGCATGAAGAAATGAACTTACTTGCTTCTGGTAATTTTTTAAAACTAATATTTATAGTTGAAATAGATGCAACTGACTTCATTTTAGCTTCACCTTCCAATTGCTGAATATATATTGATTGCTAATTGAAATACCATGGCAAGATGGAAAATTTTGGCATGTTCTCTCTATTAAAGACGGATTGGATAATTTTTTTCACATCATGTCTTCCTAAATAAAGTCAACCAAATCGTGAAATAATGATACTCTTTTATTGAACTGCTTCTGATACATATTTATTTTTGTTGCAGGTTACAAGACGAAGTTACGGGGAAAGCAGAACCAAATGTGCAGCCGTTGACGATTCTTCAAATCAAGCAACCAACTCGAGAAAGGACGACTGTGAAGATTCTTCGAGACGCAAGACGAGGATGTCGGCATGAAGAAATGAACTTACTTTGAACTTACTTTTGCTAATGTGAGCAACGATTGCTTCATGTGGAGGAGAGATCAGTCACAGTGGAACATGGAATGGCCTGAGGTCCTGGTACGCATTTCTCGGGCTCCTTTAGTGACATGTTATTGAAGGTTCACCAGGCCACTGCTTGCTCTCGGGTCCTGTGTTTCATCTCGTCGGCTGTGATTGAGTTCATATGAAGTGATTGTTGCGTAGAGTCAGTTTATGAGGGGTTTTAATTAAACTCCTCTTGACAGTTAAATTGACTAGTTTTTTCCAGATGGAACTTTGTTTGACCCCCCCAGAAATTTTACTTGGGCCGCATCACATAGGGATCTCGAGATAGCCTAAAAAAGGGCCTTTTTTGCAGGCCTCCCATTGGCCAGCTGCTATTGCTTCTTTTTGTTCTTCTTCCAATAAAGCTTGTTTTTCTTTATTCAACTGTTTGTTTGTTTATTTATTTTTTTGTTGCCGATGTTCCACTGCTCCAAATCCCAACTCTGCTGCTGCGCCTTCGAAGGCGCAGCAGCTGAGCTGGGACTTGGAGCAGTGGAACATCGGCAACAAAAAGACAATTTTTTTTTTCCCCTCCTTGGTTGTTGGCTTCGGCTTTCCTTGCTCGAGCAGCTCACTGGTGGAAACCAATGAGCAGCTCGAGCAAGGAAAGCCGAAGCCAACAACCAAGGAGGGGAAAAAAAAGTACAAGTGCTGAAAAGTAAACAAAGCATGAATGTAAACAACAACAAAGAGCAGAAGACACAGTATGACAAAGTGAGAGGAACACTGCAAAGGCCAAATACTAAGTCCCAAAAAAAGAGAAGAAGAAATTGGCAATGGCAGAGCAGCACAAATGTAAACAAAATTGTAAACAACAATGTAAACAAAGCACTGTGTTCCTCTAAATTTCTCATACATTCAGAGAGAAGGAAGGCAGAGCAAGGCGAGGCATAGGACCCGCTGGGATTCGAACCCAGCAGTGAGACAAGTCCCACTCCAGGAGGCCGTATTATACCAGAGCCAGAAGGGAAACAACACAGCAGAGAGCAGTAAAAAGTATCCATTCAAAAATTGAAATACAAAAGCAAAGAGAGAGGAATCCCCTCTCATTCGCCCCCTCTCACCCACACATTGACCTTCAGGAGTCTGGCCTGGGTCAACATGCCAGCAAGAGGGGGCAACTACAACAAGTTGAAAGCAAGCAAAAATTTACATTTCAAAGGTACAAGAGCAAGAAACCTACTCCTCACACCCTGACCATGAGGAGTCTGGCCGAGGTCAAAGTGCGAGGAAGCAAGCAAAAATTTAGATTTGAAAGGTTACCACTAAAATGCCTACTCCTCACACCCTGACCTTTAGGAGTCTGGCCGAGGTCAAAGTGCAAGGAAGCAAGCAGGCCAAATGGCGCAAAACAAAGCATTCAATGGATACTTTTTGCAATAGGGCAAGTAAAGAACAGCAGACACAGGGGCAACAGGGCAACACTCAAATATCAGTAAGCAAAAGCCGTCACTCATCTCTGTTCTCAACAAAACAAGATTTACTACTTTAAAAGCCTCTATCCGAATTATTAAATGCATCCAGCATCTGACTAGTTGGCAAGATACCACCCTTAAATAAGATGGATGGAAAAGTGAACAAGTATTATTTTTAAAAAGCCAAATACCTTAGAAAGGTAATTGCACATCGATAAAATGCTGATGATATCTCTCATGGATATCAGTTGGCAAGATACCAACCATAAATTAGATCAACAAGTGAACAACTAGTATTTATACAATCGACAAACAAATTCTGGATAAAGACGAGTGACTGGCCATACACTTTAAACAATATTGCATTGAAAACAAATAAATCTACACAAGACTATTGTATTATTAAGTTTGTTTGAAAACTAAAAGGCGTTTTAAGAATGAACATGACTTACTCCAAATGATAAATATCTAAACAATACTTTCAGTTCTTGAAAAAGAAAAGATCTCATTTACATTTAATTATTCTCACTACGAAGATGCAATATTGTTCAAAGAAGAAGAATCATCATGAGCACAGAACTGCGATTTCAAGTGGAAGGATACCCACTAATGCAACAAGCCCTACTGACTCAGCCAAGAGCCCTAGCTTCCCTATTTTCCCCCCAATGTTAACTTATACAAAACCCTTTGATTTTGAAAGGAACACGCAAGTGTGCCTGATAGAAAATGCTACTACTGTTGTAGGCTGTCTGTCGCCTAATCGGAATCCATCTGGTCCAAGATTTCCTCACAGAGAGTACTAAGGACACCCCCACTTTCACATTTAAACAAGAACGCAACGTAAAATAAATTTCTGATTCACACTAATGCCCAAATTAAGAGCTTCATGGATGAACCTCAGCCTAACCATGGGTGTAGCCATGTGGTAACCTAACCTTCATAGCTAACCTCCCTTGGGCACTACATAATGTGCTACAAGAAAATTACAGCCTTTCAAGGAAACAACGACATTCCGCTAATAAGAATATCATTGAAAAGTTACACCCAATGCTGATGGTTAATTCTAAGCTTACGGTAGGCACTCAGCAGAAAGAGGAACCATTACAGGAGCGGGGATGTTCAGTTTGTCCTCACCGAAACAATAAAATAGGTGATATTTAAATATAAAAATATCACACTCCTCCCAATTATTAATTAATTAAGGAATATTACGTTTGAAACAAACAATATCACAATTACACTTACCAAACTCCGCACTCAGCACACCGGCGTCCGCCATGATCCCTCCGATAACAACAAACACCTCAGACTTCCGGCTCCGGCTGCAGAAACTGACGTCACTCGCCCGCCAGGTTTAGTGCCATTCAAAATACGATTCAGAAGGAATACTGCATTTCCTCGCAGACAAACCGGGTTTTCGGACGAACTGACCCTTGGGGGTTGGTCTAGGGGTACGTTAGAGTCCCCCTGCACAACCCCCATCATTTCAGAGAATATTAATTTTCGGTCGAAGAAAAATTGTCTCGGATTTCGACCAAACTCACAGGTTACCTCCTTCTGGGACCGAAAAACACATTGCAAGTCCTAGGAGTCCTATACCGGACTTCGTTCGTGAGGAAATAGGCCCCTAAGCCACCTCGCCCGCACACATTGCGCGCTATCAGGAATACTGCATTCCCTCGCAGACAAACCGGGTTTTCGGACGAACTGACCCTTGGGGGTTGGTCTAGGGGTACGTTAGAGTCCCCCTGCACAACCCCCGTCATTTCGGAGAATATTAATTTCCGGACGAAAATCGCAAAAATGCAAAGGCTATAGCCTTTGCGTTTTTGCGATTTTCGGTCGAAGAAAAATTGTCTCGGATTTCGACCAAACTCACAGGTTACCTCCTTCTGGGACCGAAAAACACATTGCAAGTCCTAGGAGTCCTATACCGGACTTCGTTCGTGAGGAAATAGGCCCCTAAGCCACCTCGCCCGAACACATTGCGCGCTATTAGGAATACTGCATTCCCTCGCAGACAAACCGGGTTTTCAGTGGAGAAATTCGACGGATCTGCACAGCGCCGATGGAGGTGGGCGGGGCGGGCATCAAAAACGACTCAGAAGGCGAATGGGTTGCCTGCTGTCACGGCGCTTCTGCCGCACTTGCAGGTGCGGCCGGCGCCGGCGGCGTTTACTCTTGGCCACTCGTCCTTCGGCTTAGGCCGTTCGGCTCGGCTCACGGCATCACGCCAGCCGAGGTGGTTAACCGCGCTGAGCCGAGAGAAAGTGACGCCACAGAACAGCCCTCAGCCCTGGGCTGGGACCACTACACATGCAAACTACCCGCCGGCAAATGCCAGATATGAGTCCACACTCAGTGTTTACCACTTAGTGCGTCCCCCCCACTCCCCTCCCCCAAAAAAAAAAAAAAAAAAAAAGAACTTCTCCCGATTTCATTAGGAATTTTGAGCTAGGCATTCAACTTCAGCGCAACTGGATTAACTGGGTAGAAGGGGGAAAAATATCAAATAATTGGTAAAAAAAGTTTGTTTTTTTTATTAATAATAACTACTCGTCAGTCCTACATTCCTGTGAGTCTTTAAGTTAACTATAGCTATTTTCTCCTACAAAAAGGAAAAAAAAATCAATTAAACACTTTTAGTTAACCATGTTATTACCACATTAAGTCTATAAACTTCAACCAAGAGAAAATGTTAACCAGTTTAATGGTATTAAAAACTCAACCCACAATAATTTAAAGCAAATCATTGTAACTCATACAAATATCAAATGCAACAAACTCATACATAAATAAATAAATACAGAGGTGGCTCGAGATCTTTGATCATCTTTACGTCACATTAGCTATTAAAGCATTGCACATTTTACTCCAAAATACGGCAGCAGTAGTAACCATATATGCAATGCCACCGCACACTGTGAATATTATGCTGTTGTTCCCTATAAAGGCCATTGCGTGTTCATTTTGAAAACTAACTTTTCTACAGGCATTGGCTAAGAATGCGATTTAAAGAAGTAGCCAGGCCATAGAGTAAGTACAAATACACACTAGTGATTTTTGCATTAACACTCAACAAAACCACACAAGAATAGTACACGGCCTGAAGAACAAAAGTAACGGAGATGACCATAAATGGCCGTACAGCTTGTATGCAAAGAAAAATAAACATTGAAGTACATTGTAACTATCCCTGTTTCAACAACAAAATAATAATACCAATAGGTCCAACAATAATGTTAAGTAGTTTGGTGTGCAACAATTGTTAATTGTTGTCAATAATCTTTGTTTTTTTTTTCTTTTAAATCTTTACACAACCTGAGCAAAAGCTCAACAACAGAAAGGTGTTGTTCCAGATCAAAATAACAGTGGCCAAGTTTTACTGAAAAAGAAAATAGTTTGTCCGCCAAAAAGGCATGAATCAATAAGAAATGGAAATTATCTATGAGCATGAATATTAATATTCAGTGTCAGTAACCCACAACAAATGACATGAAAATTGATGAAATAGTAATACTGATTTCAGCTGCCTCTCAGGAAGGAACTTGTAAGATGCACATGATTACGATGGACACATAAAAAATAAATTAAATGTAGCAGATAATAGTACTAGTGTTAAAATAATCTGGAACAACAGCCTCATTAAAAAATCACAACATTCAATAACACTCAATAACAGAAATGGTTTGAGTTCTTCCCACCTGAAGATTTTGTGTTTCTCAACATGTAACTTTCTTGCTCAATTAAAAGCCTTAATGCTATGTTACTAACCCAAAAAAAATAATAAATAAGAAATGAAATGATTTTAAATATTAGGTAGTAGAGAAAACAAGCATTAATTTAACTTACTCAATGTAACATAACAAATTTGTTAAAAAAAAACACAAAAAAGAAAACCACACATAAATAGATATCTCACTCAAATCTCTTTAAAAGAAAAAGAAAAATCACACGTCATGGGCAATTAATTGCAAGCCTCATTTGAAAACATTAACTAAAGTAGACTCTGAAAATCATCGTCTTAATTCACAGAGTTGAGTATTGGTTCTAATAAAACATTGTAAATTATGTACTATGTACATCCAAGACTTTTAAAGTACAATATATATACTATATATATATTTAGGTATATGAACATAGTAGGGCAACAGTAGTATTAACCAAGCAATTCTGAACAAAACCCTCTCAGAGTGTGTGTGAAATTACGGTACAGTCAAATCTGCTTGTAGCATTTTGGTAAATTGTGCAGTTTTCCTACATTATGTGGGGAGAAACATTATCTACCAAAATGTTAAGAGTGGATTTGACTGGTCAGTTTGCCAATACTTATGCAAGACCATTGTGCAATAGTAACATTTGAAGATTGCAGTTGAGAGATACAGATTAAAAAATCTTTCAGCTTCCGACATATTATTATAACTAGTCAGTCTGTAACACCATGGCTTTTACTTCCCCATTAAAATTTGGAGCAAGTGATTATTACACACAATGGCAGAAACTGGTCCATCAAGAAAAAACACCACGAAAAAAATTTATATCGCCAGGACAAAGCAATAATGTTGAAAGTTTAACACAGTTAAAGAATTAAATGCCAAGAGTCCACAAGTTCCATAGAATACAAGGGGAGATGAACTCCCACATTGCACTTGCCTTACTTCACATTTTGAATTTACTAATAAACAGCTAGGACACTATTTCTTTCAAAGCCCAAAAGGTAATCCAGAGAGAAGACAGGCACTTATAATGCTATACAAAGATCCTTCACAACAAACGTTAAGGTCCTGATTAGGCACATAAAAAAATACATACAACCACATTCAAATATAAGGCACAGAAGTACTGATATTCATGTACTTTGGGAACAAAACAGTTGAATGAAAACAGTGTTGTTTTCTCAACCCTATAGCAAGTGTAGAAGTAAGTGCAGTTGCCAAAAATGATAGCCAAAAATGAAACATGATAATGACGCTTAAAAAGAATTAGGTTCATAAATTTTTACATCCATCACTCTTTCAAGAATGTAGTAACATGAGTAAAGTAACTTTGTTCTTGTTTGTTTGACTGATTCTTATGAATACATAGGAATTCCTTCTCCTAGCTTTGGAACAAAATAAATAATGGTTATGGGAGGGATGTACCGTAAGTTCTTTCATGAACAGGAAGATGGGTATGCAATTGCACATACAATCCAGTCGCATGTATGGTTCCATAAACACAGTTTGTTCAAGTGAACTTCAATACTGCACAATATGACACATGGGAAAAAAGAACATAAAACTGAAACTCATAAAGTCTCTAAAGAAATATTAACCTCACTGCAAGTCTAACAATACCACCATCACATGAAAACCATTCTACTGGCAATCAAGGGGTACTAGTCTTAAAGGTATTGAAGCCAGAAGAATATTATTAAGTGATCAGTCTAGCTGATGCAAACTTTTAACCTTCATTGAAAATTACTACTGTAAAATGACACATTGAGCACATTGTTCAATATGGCAAAAAAATGACACAAATCAAATTCTAATCCAACTGCACCATATTTATCCATATTTAAGACACCCCCTTTCCTGAATAAGCCTTTGGCAAAAGGCTAAAAAAATGTAAGTATAATGGCAAGTCAAAACCGATCTTGACAGTCTTGGCACAGTGAGAGCAAGGAGTACATTAAGTATGACTTGTGACTTTCCCTGAGAGCAGCACATGAGAACAGAAAAACAAATGCTAAGGAAACTTGTGGTGGCAACTGCTACCACAATTTTCAGAAACATTAGCAAGAGATAAACTTATGTTCACATCATAGGATTATTCTTTCCTCAAACGATTAAATATTACATGGAAAATATGTAATACAAAATACATATTATTGTCTTGCACATAAAATGTGTTACAAAGAACCAAGTTCATAATTTGTGGAGCTTACATGTTGTAAACTGTAAAATTGTTAAGAAAACTTTTCTAACAGAGAATAGATAGATTTTTTTTTCAGATATCACACTGTTTTAGATAATTTAAGGCTTATAAAAGATCAGTAAGGATTTTAGCCATTTCAAGATCAACAGTTTTGAGACAGTTTACATTGAAAAGGATGGCAACGAACGGCTTGGACCTAGTCATTTTTACACTACAAGGCGAGTGCTATGCAGCTAAGAGAGCTCTAAGGAGTATTGCTAAGTTATGAGATATTTCAGTCACTATTTTACTTATGCTCATTTTTTTAAAAAATCAAGATAAATAAGCCATCTTTGAAATACAGAGAGCTTGCAGTAACAAAAACTATCAGCTTATACCCAAAATAAGGAAGAAAATATAGAGAGCGTTTTAAAATTGTTGTTGCTTTAAAAGTTTGACAACAAACATAGCCATTATGTAATATCATACATACATTTCCAAATACTGATCCACCTCTTTAGATAATAAACACACCTTGAGAGATGAAGGAACTAAGTTAAAGGAAAATTGTCAAATCTAAAACACACTTCCAAACGTATACATATATGCTATCTAGAAATAGATATTTTACCCATGTATAATCATGACAAGCTACAGCTTCCAAGGACACTTAAAATAGTTTTAGGATCAAACAAGAGCATTATTAAAAGTCAGTTCTGGTCACAGTATAACCAAATGGGTTCATCCTACCAGATCAATACTGTGGGCATAAAGAACATAACATCCTTCTTGTGTAAGCTTGTCATCAATTTTAACACAGACTATGATACAAATCTGATAGCAGAAGATATAACTTAAAATAAATTTTATACCAACTAATAATCTCAAATAGAAGCCGTCATGGCATTGCCAAAATTTAAGTCCGTAATCTTCAATTAAGAACAATGAGACCTGCAGAGCCGACAGCAATGCCAGTAAATATGCTCTCAAGCAAACTGGCAAATAAATTCCTCGGTAACTACATAACATTGCAACAATTTAGAATATAACAGAATAGAGATAATGCCAACAGAGATATTTCACAATCAAACAAATTAAGTCAAAATGAAAGCAGTAACATTTTTAGAGTTCAAACTTCACCATGTCATTAAGACACATTAACTTACTTCAAAGGAGTCAGGTACGGTTTTGGTCTTGGCAATCGGCTCTCGATCAAAATTTCTAATGAGTATTTAGAAAATATTTTTATAAATCTACTATTAAAAAACCCTGTTTCTGATTTAAATTTGAGAGTAGACTGTGTCACTCAATAACAAGTTGTTTAATAAAAACAGCAAACTAAACAGACAACATTGTGATAAATCACAGTGTCAATTTTTTAAAATGGATAAAAATTACAACATAGATTGCAGGAGCTCATCCCAGCTTAGAGAGCTTGACAATCAAGATCAAGAGAAAAATGTCAATTTTACAGGGAAAATGTGGCAGGGACAAGTGTACCTTCCATGAGATTTTAAGCTGATGGCAAAATACTTGTTTGTAAATATTGTGAAAATAGTCTAAGGAAAGGAACATTAACAGGCTTGATATTTGGACAAACAAACAAACAAAAGAAAAGCCCAATCAAACCGCAAGGCACTGAATCAAGTTTTAGCAACTTAAAACTTGCTCTAATGTCAAGTTTACAGGTTGTAAAACAATACTGATCACATATACATATATATTACACCCAGAAAGATTATCAAACTTATAACTTGGTTCACAAGAAATAACAATCCCTGGAATACATCTCAATCACTTTGAGTAGAAGCAACCAAATTGAGCGGCACATCAGCCAAATTCTTAGATGAGTCCTTCTCACCCGAGTTCATAGCTTCTGTTTTAACTTGGACTGTTGCATAGTTTGGCACTGAAATGTATGGGGCTGATGAGTGAGCCCGCACAACATTTGGCTGAGACAAGTTAGGCAGATTCAACTGATGTCGCTGTAGAGCTAAATTTGTTACAGCAGAACTGTTATTATTCTTGTTGTTGTGTTGAAGGGCAGCAAGCATCAAATGAGGCTGGATTTGACGGCGTAAGGCAGCTAACATTTCATCATGGTCTTCTAAAGCAGAGGGTCTAGAGGGAACACTGTTTCCAGTCTGAGGACTCACACTAACTCCATTTCCACTCGCTGACACTGATGGTTTGTTTTCTGAGCAAAGAAAAAAAATTCCATAGGTATAGACTAGGGGTTTGAAAAAAGTAACAAGGAATTAGGACTGAATACGTACTACTGCGGTGACGAGGAGATTTTTCTCCTTTTGGACGTCTGCGTCTTGTGTGGATGGTGTCACGGCGCATGGTGACAGGGCGATTAACTCCATGAAGTTTGTAGTATAAACCACAGGCATTGCACACCATTTCACCAAGAGGATTGCGTCTCCATATTGTAGTTGTCATTGTTCCACAATTGGTGCAAGACAAGTCAACACGGCGAGCAGCAAGCTAGAAACAATATGATTTTGAGTCTGATGTGATAAATTGGTACAGAAAATAATGTTTAATGTTAGTTGAAGTATCATATACCTTTCCTGACTTAACAGCCCCAGGGAAATTAGACCAATTGTTGGAATCATTTGCTTCTGACCCCTCTTCTTCACCATCATCACCTTCTTCCATGGGTTCTTCAGCATCTTCCTCTGCATCACCTCCCTCAACAGTATCATCTTCTTCTGCTCCTTCTTGAACAAGATTTGCTGGACTGGAAAGTTCAGAAATGTTTAGAAAGGCCCCACAAGAACAAAAATAACAAAACTGAAAAACCTGGAAAAACTTGAGTTTTACCTTCTATTAGCTTGGCTGGAAACAGCAAATGCATCTGGAGCTCTTGAGGGGTAACTCTGTTTGCGGCGGCCACAGCCTTGCATACGACCTGCAGATACTGGGAATACACTAACATTGTTTCGAATGAGTAACGGCATATGGTCTTTGGGTGGATCAACTTGCTGTAAAAAGAGAAAAAGTTAATAGAAGCGTTTGAAAACCATTAAACTACAATACACTACACTAACCTACACTAAATTCCTTAAAGGTATCTTACCTGACCATCTCCTCCATGAGGGAGAATTTCAAACTGATGGGGTGCAGGAGAAGAAGATGATACATGATGGAAATTCTTTGGTGATGGCCCTCGCAAAAGTGCTTTAGCCAGTATTTCACTCCTGTTTTTCAGAGATTGTTGGAGTGACTGTTGTAGGGAGGACAGAACAGGAGAAGGAGTAGTGGATGATGATGAGGAGGGAGGCTGATATCGTTCACTACGATTTGTGATTAAAGAACGCAAAAGATTTCCAGATGCATTTTCTTGATCATCGATTCTTGATGGAGAAGTCCAAACACGCCCATTGTCTTCCTTCAACTGAACTTCAGGCTCTAGTAAAGGTCTCCCAAGGGACTCTGGGCTCACTGGTTCCCTGTAAAGATGAAAATACAAGTGTGAAGGGAGAAAATATTTTAAAATAAGAGTCAAATTTGGAATGAAGAAAATCCTTACATTTCCTGCGAGTGCCTATCATAAGTTTCTTCATCAAGCATTTTTTCATAATGTGCTTCTCTTTTCTTTGACATGTCAATCCCAAGTGTATTATCTTTCCTATCCTCTCCATTTTCAAGACTTGCTTTAACAGCCCCATTTTCAATGTCACAATCCCCTTGATTTTCCTCTACTTCTTCTCCTTCAGCTACAACCAGCCTGGAACTATTACTACATTCATCATCATAAAAGTCATCTTCCACATGCTCATCTTTTATTCTATCAGGTATGTCACTGGCTGCTTCAGTTACAGGAGAAGGACTCTTATTCTTTCTATCACCCTCATTCTTAATAGAAGCAATAAATCCATTTCTTTTGAAGTCCAGAGGTTTGGGTGTTGGTGCTTTCTCTTCAAATAAACTTTTGTTTAGCTTTGATCCAAATTTGGAGTTTAAATCAATTGGCTTAGGCAGTGGAAGTTGCTCATGTGACTGATCCTGAAACATAAAAATACATTTAATAAGTCTGGAAATTACAATATGTAATTGTTTGCTGTCTTAGCAACACACATTACCTTTCCATCTTGCTCAGCATAGTTTAAGTACTGTTTTAATATGGTATCAGATTTCCTTGCGCCTTCTCGGAAGTCATGAAGAACATCCAACTTATACACACACCTCTGACAAACTAATGGTGGTAAGAGATCTTGCTCTGACACCTGGAAGAAAAAAAATGGTATTGATCAACCCAAAAAGGATTGCAAATTCACACAAAAACAGCATAGAAAGTATAATCATTGTGATTTAGAGCTTAATGTACCCAAAGAGCTAAATGTACTCATTTTTCCTCAACAAATCACAAAATAATATAACATAATTGAAAAATCAAGTGGATGGAGTAGCCCAGCAAATAATTCTGTTTAAGAAAGTTTCAGATATCTGTAAATTTAATTGGAGTGGTAAGAGTTTGACAAAATAAAAATAGTTGAGTCTACAGATAACAGACATCAAAATGATTTCACTTTGGAAAGTATTGTTTTTTATTTAGTTACTTATGAATGACTGTTTGTTATCTATGTTTTATTTATTATGCATGACATATGCGGTTACTGCGAGATGTCTTACGACATAGCGCCGTCATTCTAAGAATAGAGTCATGTGCGATTCAACTAGACTTTCTCGGAAATCATGAGTAAACCCCAGGCCAGGGTGCACCCATAACCTCTCACACAGGCACACTTCGGCCAAGCGTCCGGTGTGCACAAATCGCCTTCGATAATGCGGCGAAGTCGGCCGAATAATATTTCTCTTATCTGGAGCCTTGATAAGAGGTCCAGAAGTGAATGAAAGCGATAACAGAATGATGTAGCATTGCATTCCTATTTAAAAGGGTGATATGACGGCTTATCGCTTTCTTATCTTATCTACATCTCCCAAAGTAGGACAGCGCTCACTAAACCAACAGGCAAACACACAACGTTTGCAATCTTATCGGAAACATTAAAGAGGGAGTGATGGACGTTGTTTATTTTACAAACACTTACCACGATTGACAAGCAGGACATAATTTTATGAGGAAAGTTGCGCTGTATACCCTCATCGTCGAAAATAGACAATTTCACACCATCACAGGATAAACAAAGACGACAGAGTTCATAAAACTTCTGCGGAACACTGCACATATTGCTTTTTGTAATCCTTGAGCCTTCTTGTACTTCCTTGCACCATCACAGTTGTGTTTCTGTCATGAGTTACTGCCTATTTCTAGTTTCTCCTCTCGTTGACAACTCGAAAAACTTTTTTGTCACTATCACCTCTCATTGTTAGACAAGGAATACATCGGGATATCGGAGCACGACCTCCTGGACTGCAATGAATGGGTTACGGCACGCAGAGTTTCTTACGTTGGCCTATAGGTGGCAGGGATGTCAGCGCTTCCCTGAGTAAACCTGCTTATCGTCGGCTCTCGACCGTCGCACCAATTGATTTATAGAATAACGTCGATAGGCGGATGGGAATGGGTTTTGTTAAAGCTTAAAAAGGCCTTAGAAATATGTTTTCGTCAAACATCTTCGCAGCATTCTAGAAAGAGGGACCCAGGTGGCCGTGACTTCGGAGACGCAACGGAGGCAACTTTGAAAACCCGAAAGCGCCAACCACGGACACCGCAAAGTCGCTTTACGGTGACGCCCGTCAGAATAAAGACGCAATCGCAACCCCCCTACGTCGTCTTGGTCCGAACGTAGTAAGCGGCGAGCGTAGCGCGGCGCGGGCGTCTCGCACCTCGTGGTGATAAGCGACTTTGAGCAGCAGGCGGGGCGGTCCGGGCCGGGGAGAGAGGGACGGGACGGGATGCGAGTAGGGCTTTTCTGCCTGGAGCCGGGGTGTTGCCTGCCTGCGCGCCCCGCCCGGGCCCGGGCAGTGAAAGGTGGGGGAGGGGCGGGCCCCGCCGGGGGCAGCCAGGCCGGGGGCCCCCGGATGGGAACGGGGGCTCGGAGAGGGGGAGGGGCGAGGGGGGCCTAATGACAAGCGCGTCCACCGAGGAGTCCGTGGCGATGATATACGTGTCTTGTGCCGTCCCGTCCCGTCCGCCATCAGCGTCTCGCTCGGGTCACTGTACGCCGGGGAGGAGGGGGGGGGGGGTGAGACATCAGAGAGGTATGCTGAGCTGGCAGAGGCGTGGGGTAGGGGGGGGGGGGGGGCAGCTGGGCACATCACATCCTTGACGGATTGACGCGCGTGTCTGGGACCGGATGGACCGGCCGCGGCCGCTGCCGCTCCGGACCGATCCGCTCCGGCGCGGTGGTGTAGCCGGGGCGCGGCGCATTGAGAGCCGCTCCGCCCCGTCCGGGTCTTATCGCAGGCCGGTTATCTCTCCTGGCCCGGCCCGGCCCGGCCCGCACCACCTGTCATGTCGGACCGGACCGCACCGCGCCTACAGGGGCGGAGGTTCGATCCCGGTCGGCCGCGGCGGGCCCAGAGCGGCGGCGCCCTGGCCTGGCTGCGCGGTCGCGGAGCGCCCGTGCCTTCTGCGGACTGATTCAGAATAGCGCTCTCCTCGCTCTGTCTCTCTCCCTCTCATGGGGCGCGCCGTATAGGTGCGAGAGAGACAGAGCGAGAAGAGCGCTATTCTGAATCAGTCTCCGTCTGCTGCTGCCAGGCGTTTCTTAGTATTCCAGCAGAGCGCTCCGCCGCCAGCTGGCCATCGAGATAAACACCGCCGCCCTCCACTCGGGCGTGAGCGGGGCGCGGCGCGGCGGGGACGGCGTGGGTGGACGCGGGACGCGGCGGGGTCGCGACGCTGCGCCGCGCGGCTGGGCACCTCCCGCCCTCTCCCTCCCGCCCGCACCGCGCCGCATGGCGCACCCGCCCGCGCCCGCCCGCCCGCCGGCACAAGGCAATGCGTTATTGGGCAACGCCCGCCCGACCAGCCTGGGCCACGGCCCGCCCCGCCCCGCCCGACCTCCTGGTCCGCCGTATGGGAAAGCGGTGGCATGCAAGGACGAAGGGCCAGCAGGGCCCTCGGGGGGCCTCGGGACGGGAGAGATGTGGGCGGCCCCACCTCGCCCCGCCCCGCCCCGCCCCGCTCCGACGACCATGGGGTGCTGCGCTGAGCTGTGGGAACGCCGCACTGCACAGATATCACCATGAGCGGAGGGCCCTCCTCATGATATCACCGATACAAGGGATATCGGCCGCGCTCACCGAGGCAGGAGGGGTTGGGGAGGTACGGCAGGCAGGGGGACACTCGGTGTAAGTCATCGGCCGGAAGCCGAAGATCCGCTTCTCACGTTTCTTTGCCAGCGATGAGCGGCGGGGCGGGGCGGCGGCAGAGACGAGTCGAGCTGAGAGCTGCTGCCGAGCCGAGCCGACTGCTGCACTGTGAAAATACGTATCAACGTGGGGCGGGGAGCAGGACCTCCTCGGGGTAGAGCAGCACAGCGCACGCCCCGCACGCTGCCCAGGACCAGTGGCCAGTCTCTTCATGACGGACATGAAGCCATGTCGCGAGACGACAGAACCATGACCTTTGCCGCAGTGGATTGTAGCCACGAGCCCTTCAGGTCATGCCCATCCTGTCGTCGCCGCCGGCACCGCGGGGGGAGGGGGGGGGGGAGAAACGACTTGCCACGGCTGCCACCACGCAGCACCTCAGCGTCGCGCGGCGTCGCGTTTGTGCGGGGGCCGCGTCCGCGAAGCGCGAGGCGAGCGTCAGCCCGTCAGGCGACTGATTCAGAAGATCGCTCACATGCCTCAGTCCTTGTCGCACTCATTGAGCAGCTCCATACCCTAGAGGGGACACCTTCGTGAGTGCGACCAGGACAGGGGCAGGGGAGCGATGTTCTGAATCAGTCGACAGCGTTCCCCCCACGGAGCACGCCAGCGGCCGCGACGCGACCCGCGGCGCTGCGGTGCGGCTGCGGCTCAGCTGTTTTCGAACGCCTCAGCGGGAGGCTGGTGCCCCCGCCCCGCTCCGCCATGTGGCCTAGCGCGGGGCAAGGCCCTCCCCTTGGCGGGGCCGGGCGGGGAGGCACGACGCCATCCGCCCGCCGCCGCCGCGCCGTGCCGTGCCCTCGCACCATCTGGAAGCGAAGCAGCGCCGCAGCGACTTTCTAATTTTAAAAGGCGATATCGAAGTTTAGACCGCGGCCCCCCTACGCCCCCCCCCCCCGCCCTCACCAGGTCCACGCACGCGGAGACAAGGGGGGTGGGGCGGCGCACGTTAGGCCGGGCCGCGCCCGCCGCGCCGTATCGGGCCAAGTCGGGGACCGGCGGCGGGGCGGGGCGGGAGGCGTCCCGAACTCGTTTATTTGCCGGAGACAATCTCCCGTTACGTCGCAGAGACCGGCGACAAGACAAGAGCGCAGGAAAAGCGACGAGTGTGAGAGCACGCGGAGTGCGGGGCGGGGCGGGGCGGGCCAGCAGGGTGGTTCTGCGCGGGGGTTTGGTAGAGTCCTCTCCTGTCCTGCTCCGTATGACCGTGTCCCACAGGCGCGTAAAGGGCACAGGGAAAACGCTGGTCGGGGCGGAACCATCCTGCAGCCCTGCAGGCGATATGCTGCAGGCCCCCGCCGTTCATCTGTCAGCGCAGGGCCACGCAGGGCCCGGGGCCAGGCGCGCTAATCCCTATTGGGACTGATTAAGCGGATCGCTTCGGCCTCGTCGCACTCAGGAGACATCGCCACGCCCTACACGGGGCAACGACATGAGTGCGACAAGGACGAAGGTACCAGCGCGATCCGCTGAATCAGCCGGCAGCGCGCGCGGCGGGGGCCCCCTCCCGATGCGCCTAGAGCCTAGCGTGGCGCCCCCCGCCGCCGCGGGCCTAGCTCTCGTGTGCCCCCTCCTCCCCCCGGGTCCGGGATGAAGACGTTGTAGGTCCAGCCCAGCCTCCCGCTCACTACACGGCCGGAACTACCGTCCAAACTCCCGGGTCGAGTCGAGCAGCAGCGCACGGGCCCCGCCAGCACAGACCCGCCCCGCCCCGCCCCGCCCCGCCCCGCACGCCTTTCTCCTCTCCTCTTCTTTTCTCCGGGGCAGAGGGGACTGGAAATGAGGGCAAATGAGGTCACCGCCGGGCCGAGCTGGGCCAGGGGGGCCGGTCGGGCCCGCACCGTCTCAGCGCTGAGCTGCTCGAAGCTGCCGGCTGCCGACTGATTCCGAGGATCCTTCTCGTGCCTCTGTCCCAGTCGCACTCGCACTCGTGGGGCACTGCCTTTGTCAACATTGGTGCGAGGGCGGGAGCGTTGTTCTGAGTCAGTCACAAGGATGCGCTGCGCCGCACCGATCCGCTCTTGTCTCGCTCGGAGGCGAGTGGATCGGCGGCCGCCCGGGAGGTAGGCAACGCGAGACAAACAATGCACGCGTGCGGGCAGGTTGCCTACCCAGCCACCTCGTGGGAGATGATGCAGCAGGCTGACGACCGACGGCACGAAATTGAACGATCGAACCATAAGCTGTGTGCTATTTTTTCTTTTTAACAAAAATATAATTTTTACAATAACAAAATACAAACTTTTACTTATGCCATTAACAATAATGTGACATTAGTCTTGTGAGAGAGAATTAAATGGACACAGAAATTGAAGCAGTTCAACAATTGACATATGTGCATGGAAATTCAACAAATGTTACGGGCTAATCACATAATACATCACAATATTTTCAAGAAAAGCGGTGTAGGTTAGGATGGATTACTGAACTTTGATCACATTGCGCCGTGGGCTCTCTATCCCGGATTTCAACCAACAAGGTTTCATTTGCAAAGTCATGAAATTGCCTTGCAAAAAAGCCACCGGTGGCCCAAATCCACCAAGCAACGTGACCAAAATTCAGTTATGGCCCACTGTAGTGTAGGTTTGGCTGTTCATGGATCTCCCTCACTCAAGAAATTGTCCAAAGCTACTGTATCATCATCCAGAATTACCTCCTCGAGAGAAGGCCCAGGCTGAGAGATTTTCACAGGAGAAACTGTAGAGAGAGGTAAAATTAAACTTGAACTAGCCTTTTGAACAAAAAGCAAACACATGGCAAAAAGGGAAATTCATACCTGGTAATTTCCCTGACTGTTTGAATTGTTCTAAATCCTCTTGGAAAACTTGACCAAATGTATCTTGCCTTTCTTTCAGGGTCTGACACTGTTGCCTCTCATGATCTGACATTTTTTCAGCATATTCTTTTACCAATTTTTCTGTGGAAATGAAAAAATTTTTTTATGTCTCTTACACAATTAGGAGTCAATACGTATGCTGATGAGAATTGCCTCTGCACCTCGAACTCTTTCTAGTTCCTGAAGTTTTTTTTCTTTATAAAGAGCCAGTTGGAAGCGATGATCTAATTGACGCTCTTGGTGCTCCTGAGTTTCAATTATATCTTCTAATTGAAGGAGATTGTGCTCTACCTCATCAAATATTTCTTGAAGGTTGCCTGAAGAAACATAAAAAAATTTCAGTGTCTTCAAGAGTTCATAAAGTAGGCAGGGTACCCAAAAGTAACTCATAATGCAAAGCTTTCTTACCCAATTGTTCCATTAAAGACTGTGTAGATGAGATGATTTGAGGAATCCCAGCCATTGACGTAGTCAATTGAGATATATTGACCCACTGTTTTTCAAAATTGACATGAAGCCCACCAATTATTTCATCAATAGTCTGAAAGAATTTTTTTTTGAAGATTTACAGTTTTTCAAAATGCAAGTAAAATAAAATACATAAAATTTGTTGGTACCTGGGCTTTTGCTGCATTTTCTTCAGCGAGTTGATGACCGTCATGCCATTCTGATTGGTACTTGTGTAATAGTTCGGCTCCAGCATTCAAGTTTACACTCTTATACTCTCGTGGAGGGCGTGAAGATTCTCCAGACGATATCCGTTGAAAACTGTATCACAATTAGAGTTGCCAGAAGTCAGAACCTTGTGGTGCTGTACATATTAACTTACTAAAAATGTCAAAGGTTAAGTAATTGTTGTCAACTTTGACAGACCTTGCTGTTAAGCCCTCCTGAACTGATTGAATTTTATCACGGAAGCTATCAAACATAGTGAGCTATTTCTTTGAAAGCAAGTAAAATAAAAGTAAAAACAAACAATTGTGTCAGTTTGTTGTGGTTCACCCAACCTAGAACTTTAAAGCACAAGACTCACTGACACATTCACATTCCTGTACAACTTGACAATTGAATTCCTGCACTGATATCACTTGCAAGTCGTGCAAGTCCGCAAATTTTTCTAGACTAAAATACTTATTATCATCAAATTTTTATCTTACGAAACCAATATTAACTTGACTGTACATGTCATTTAATAATTTTAAGTAAGTAAATATTTGGTTTCTGCTACCACCGGCCGGGTGTTATGGTTGCGTTCCGAACATGAATACCAATGAATACGAAAATTTAGTCTGCTAGCGTAGCCTGTTTGAAGTTGAAGAAGTGTCGTCGTTGGCGTGACCAAAACAAACATTGTTTTAAAGTGAATTGGCTTAATATCGGCCGGTTGAAGAAAGTAAGTGTGGATTTCCCTCATTTCATTGTGCTTTTGTTAAGTATTCAATTTGATTTGGATGTTGCTCATCCTTCAACTTTCTACGATATTCGTTGTGGTTTCGACACCAAACACATGCCACCTCTAGGTTACACTTTGATAATTCAAAAGTTTATAGCTCCTTGCAGTTGCCATGTTTCTTGTGCCTGTAAAATAAGATAAGGATGAGCATGTTTATCACTGGGTCATAGAAAAATAAACTCTACCTTACGCGTGGTTACCTCTGCTATTGTGGGCCGTGGAACGCACCGGGACTTAATCCCCTTTTTTTATTGCAGTGGAAAACTATCGAAAGGGAAAGAATGTTGAAGAGGAGTTAACGAGGGATAAAATACCCATTCCCGATTTACCCAATAACTTCATATGGATGCAGGTAATGTCAATGTATGCTTGAAATTTACCCGTTCTCCCACCACCAAAATACCTCCCTCTCCCATCGCTCCTGGTTCCCCCCACTCCTACGTCACGCTCTGCACGCAACAGCGCGGCCATAAGTAAGGCGCCGCCCGCAGTGTTCCCACCGCGGCCTCTTGGTCTAGGGGTATGATTCCTGCTTTGGGTGCAGGAGGTCCCGGGTTCAAATCCCGGAGGGGCCCTCTTTTTCTACTTTTTTTGTCGGGGCTTCTCGAGTTAACAGTTTTCTTGTGTTTCAGGTTCATGGAGGAAGTAAGATTAGAAATTTATTAGACATAGCTCTTAAAGGTTTTGTTGATCAGGGGGCAGTTGTATGGACGGGTTCTGGACCGGCTATTAGCAAAACTATATCATGTGCAGAAATTCTTAAACGTAAACACAAAGCTCATCAAATAACAAAAATATCTTACAGAAAGTAAGGCATCACATAGTGGTATATTCAACAAGAACACAAAATATAGATGCTTCATAAGCCCTCTTCATTATTTCCAGGTATGAAGAGTATTGGGAGCCATTGTTAGAAGAGCTAGATGAGCTTGTCGTTGTTCGAGATGAGCCTATCATTCATATCTTACTGAGCAAGGAACCCCTTAACAGTCAAGAATTAGGGTAAGCATAGTAAGCTAAAACATAAAATTTAATGGGATTTTGAGTAATATGTATATTGTTGAATTGCATCCTTCTTTTACAGTTATCAAGCACCAGGAGAGATTGACACATCTTTCAGAGTTGCTTATGAGAAAAATAAGTCTACTTCCACACGAAATAAGCCTTATACCCCAAATTTTGAACAAAGAAGTCAATCATCTAGACCACACAGAAAAGGACCTCAGAATAAACCTCCAATGTAAAATATAAGGTCCTTATTGAAAAGTTTTGTCAAGTCTAAAATTTTGAAATTTACATTACTTTTACACTTTAACTACCAATCATGACTTTTTCCATTATAAGGTATATTGGACACAATGTTCTTTAAGTTTGAATTCTAAAAAGATTGTAATTCGTATAGAAACTATGTAACACAATTACAATAAAATGTACATGAACTTGGGAGTACAGAAATTATTCTCTACACACTAGATCAATTATCACTCATTTGGTCCAAATAAAAAAGAAACAAAATACAAAAGCTTATTTTAATTACACCTCTTGATTACAATTAATAAATATATGCAAGCACAGTAAATTACAGTGAATACAAGTGTATAATATTTGGTGAGGTACAATCTTCATAAAAAACAATGTCATATAAAGAAACAGCACAGAACTGGTGAGATGACACATTAATTGATAAGGTTAACATGTAAAGCTTACCAAGCAATATCTTTACAATTATTGAAATAAATAAAACCATGTTTAACTATCAATTAACAGAAGAAACACAGAATAAACAAATTAATGGATACCAAAATTATTTCCTCATGATGAACTAATATCATATTGTAACACTTTCAATGGCACCACAGATAATAGTTGCAGATGTCGGTCGATAAACAGTACACCAGACTAACAATCAGCAAACATAAATGCTTATTATGAAGCTATGGCTAGTACATAATAGTAGTAGCTAAGGTGACTAAACACATCCCACATATGCCAACAAGGTTCACACATAAGGGGAAGAAAAGCTTGTATCTTTTACAGCCCAGCAATAAAGTTCGAACAGGCACAAAAGTTGCTGAGAGACGCCTTTAACACACCAGATAATACAAGTTATAGTTACCAATAGAATAAAATAAAACTGATCCAAAAGGAAATCTATTAAGAAAATGGTCCATGGGAGTTTTCCTCAGGAGATCCTGCCGAGCTCCATCACACTCCATTTACCATCAGTAAGTCTTAGACCAGACAACAGCATCAAGGCTAACTACATTCAGTTAGGAACATGGCTAGTGAGAAATGGATCAGTCAGTAGCAGAAACAATGAAAATCATGTGAACACTTTGCAGTCAAATATAAATTTTTGTAGGAATTATATACACTAACAGCAATTGCTACAAATAAAACAACATGAATTTTAGAACTTTCTCTTCAGAGTTTCCGGAGTAACTATAAATTCTATAATCTATCTACCTTTACCAGACAGAAATTAATTTGTATAGCTATGATAGTTTTGATAACTTACGTTCAAGATAAATCACCCACAAATACAGATAAGTTTTAATCAAGTCAACAATGTTTTCTTTCAATGTTTTTATTCTTGCTTGGAAGCAACAAAATTGGATATCAACTTGATTGGTGCTGATAAAAAAAATTACAGGATATTACCATAACTCAAAGTTCATGGGTCTGAGCAAAAGATATAATATGCTGTAGGCTGATAAACTGAATGGTACTAGAATTTCAAGCCTCTGATTCACCAGTCCCGGCTTCTTCTTCCAATATTGGTACAATTAAATTGTCTTTGGACATCAACCCATACTTAGTCACAAATAGAGTGAACCTTCTGCACAAAAATGTTTCATTCTGAAAAGGAGAAAAGCCAGCATTAGATTTGGAAAGGCGAAAATAGAGAGCACACAACATTCTATTTTCTAATAGTAATACATACTTCAAATTCATCAAAAATATTGCGATGGTGGAAATAAGCATGTGAGAAAATTCTGTAGACTCTCCTACATACGGAACCCAGTTTTGAAACTGATGCGTCTTTGATGCTGACTCTGAAAATAATACCTCAATCAGGAACAATCCAGAATTTTTCAGCTCATTTCAATACTGTTGTAAAATCAGTTTTTGGGCAACACCAGTATACTTCTCTGAGTTGACTCGTTGATGTTTATAACATTGTCTTCCACCCTTTCAAAAGTATAATAAATTGTTTACCTGCTAGGGAAGTATTTATTGCTGTTTAAAAGACATGCTGCGCCATCTAAGGTATGCCTTGTGTAGTCAATTGCAGCACACTCTTTGGGTGTTTTGTGAGCAGCACACAGAAATATCCACTGTTCTGTAGCTGTCATCTGTGTACATGTTTCTGGGTGGCAATCACCTTGAAGTCGAACAGCTAACCCATTCAACTCCATACAGAATTGCCTAAAAGCCAAAGACCACAAAGTCATTTTCCATATTAAAGAGAAAGATTAGAGTTGTTATGCTGACACTTACCGCAAATGCTCGTACTTCCATACACCTTCATCCTGTCCATCAGGTGGGGTAAGAATCTGTATGATATTGGAAGGTTCACGCCGAATTTGCTGCTGAATAAATTGCTGCACCACAAGGGTGCTGTCCATTTCCTCAAAGGGCTCATCTGGCCATCTGCTAAAATCCTAAAAAAAAATAAAAATAAAATGTGGGGTAGAAAGATATGTTTTAAAAATCTCAATGGGCACTTAGAAAGTAAATTTAATATCTCGGTGACAACAGTGCAAAAGAGAAAGAAATAACACATCTGTTACTTCATTTCCAGGGGTAGCAAGTTACAAATACCCAAACAAAAAACGATCCTGCCACAAGATCAAACCACCAGAGATGAAATAGGTGAAGACAATGTCTAGGTTAGGAAAACAGATTTAACAATGAACTGAATTTCTTTAAACAGATTGGGCAAGATAAACATTTGATTACTGTACAATCGAGTACAAAACCATATATACTGGGCAAGACGCATTAAATACATAATGTTTTGTTGTATTGACAGGAAGAGTGGCCTAGCTGACAGGTTACAATTCTTGATATATCACCTAAAGTAAATGTATGGACGCGATTAAACTACGTGAACTAGAAACACAGAAATAATTTTTATCCTACAAAATTGATTAGAAAATAATACTTTTCGTTACCTTTGCTTTGGTACCCGGTTTATTTCTTCGCAAAATTGCAATACCGTCAGCCATCTTCATGTTCGCTTGTAGCAGTAAGTAAAGTGCAAAGCAGTCAACGGCACAGATACCGGTTGCACTAACACCTATTTTCGGACTAGTCAATGAGTAGTTATGGAAACGCAGATAATATAATAAAATATTTACAAGAGTGTTAACAGAGAATGCGTTTCGGACACCCAAGGCAGATGCTCGAAACTGCAAAGAAGTAAAGAGGCTGGAAATTTGTTGTGTGAGGTTGGCAACAAGTGAGAATGAACGCCTGAATGGTAGGCAACATGAATACAGGTATGTTCCATGGGTGGCCTACACAGGAGATGTGACTGGAGTGGTGTAGCTAACTAATTTTAAAGGAAAGTGTGTAGAAACTTGACTTCTAGTTCAATAAAAATGAATGCAGTCATTTATGGATTAGTAATTATGTTTTCAATTAATTCAAATTAACATAATAACACAATATATTTTATCAGTTTTTGCGAACAATTGCTCAAATATTGAGGCATAAAAATTAAGTACAAAACTAGACCAAAAACCTGAAAGCCCCACATTAAAAAGTTGAAAATTATGTGATGTTAAAGATGTGATACTCTATCACTAGGAACTTCCAATTTTTCCTAAACGTAACACAAGTCATCCTAAAATATAAGAAGAAGCCACCATTGGTTAGTCTTATCCAACACACCCCACCCCTTTTGTAACAAACATTTAGATAAATAAATAGCAATGACACTTGCACCTAGAATCTATAAATCAAATTTATAGATGACCCTGAATTTTAAGATTTAAATCAAGAGTGTCAATTTTTAAAAAGTTATACAGCAGATCATATTAGTAATTGGCCCAGATCAAATCCAATGTTTTTGTTGAATACATTCAGTTAGGCAGTCTTTAAATATAAATGGACAAATTTCTCTAAATTTTCAAATTAAGAGAGTTTAAGTATTGTCTACAAGTTATACAAACCTAAAAGACGTAAACATCCAAATACATCAGGGGAAGAAAAGGAATTGGATAGAAATTAATACAGTCTTCTGATTGTTGAATATTAATACAGTTTGGGAGTGCAAAATGCAACCGCTACAACCAAAGAATTGCCTAATTTGCTTAATTGCTGTGATTGGTCTTCTATAATTTGTACTTTGTTGGAGACCAGGTAGTAAAAGTACAGAAAATTAATTTTTCAAACACACAAACAATAACAAGGTATTATATTAAACACATCAAAGATTTATCAGTAACAATAAATTATCTTTTTAAAAGACCCTGACTCTTTAGCAAGTGCTCCTTAAAGAGTTCATAATCATCAGCAAGTAATTCCATTGCACTCTGTTTGGCTTGTAAAAGTGCTTCTATGACTTTTGCTTCCTCAGTGAACCTCATCATTCTGTACAGGTTTCTCATTTGAGCAAGGTCTAAATTTACATAGTTGTTGGCAAACTCCACCAACAACTCTAGCTCACGATGCAGATTTTCTGAAACTTGAGCAGTTCTTGGAGTTGAAGAGCTTTGTACACTGAACCGGTGATGTGAAGTTGATGAGCTGCTGGATTCACCTTGGGAAGAACTGTAAAGCCAAAATACACAAATTAATTTTGCATCAAAAATAAGGAAACATGTTTTTCAAATGAGCACATACCCTACAAAGCTGAAGAGTGAGTGTTCCGATGAGGAAGGAGGAGGAGGGGAATCACCTCCCTCTGATTTTGTAGGCATGATTCTGACACAGCGCTCCCAGAACTCAACTGTGCTCAAGCTTTCATCTAAGCTACGAGACTCTAAGTATCTTTTGAAGTGATGGCGTCCATCTGTACTAGCAAGAACATTGCCAACGCTATCCGTCCACCTATCAAGGTTTTCTCTAGTAATGTTATATCCATCACCACACTCCAAGCAGGGAACACAGTTCATCTTGGATATCGTGCATCAGATTGTGTCTCAAATATCCTGAAATATTTAAAAACATCTCATCAAAGTTAAATAAAAAAATATTTTAAACTAGGAAAATGTTATATTTACTTTGAGCATTTAAAAAAAAAAGAAACTAACAGTTAAGAACATAACCTTACATTGACATGTATTTCTTCTTTACTAAATAACCTCAAAGACAGAATTTATGAATTGACATAAATTATAAAAACCTCGTTGACCTAAAGTGAAGCTATTAAACACATTCCTACGGCTTCCACATTGTTACTTTCATTCATTCATTCGTCATTTTGTCATAATGACGGATGTTAGTGTATAAACATCGTGTATTATAGCGGACGAAAACAAAAGACAGACGAATGCAGACGATATCAGGAAAGGGCCAAAAGCGACCACTAGAAATGAGTAGTGTATTTTGTTGTTTTATGCTTTTCTATGAGGGAATCAAAAATATAGCAGCAATAAATTAGCATGGAAAAGATTACTCTTGTCTGAGCCGGGCAATTGTCTCAAATGTTTTTCTGTGTTAATAAGCAATAATTATTTTAGCAAACTATTTTGCTGATTATTTTCGATATTAACAAGCAAAAGTTAATGTAACATAGTATTGTCATCAATTTAGAGTGGAAGGGGAGGGCGAGATAGTATAGCGAAGTGCGTCAAAACGTCCTATTCTTCGCAACGACAAAGAAAATAAACGTGTGCAGGACCCACAAACCTACACAGAAAAAAGAAATGTCTAAGGCTGGACCCAAAGTGTCTAGGATGGCTCTAGACTAGAAATCCAATCCGGACTTTGTCGACACGATTCCTTGAGACCCTCGCCTTCCCCGCCTCTCTCCCGCGCCTTGCCATTTCATCTGGGTTGCCCCCTCCCCTTTCACCCCTTCCGCGCCCTCTTTCCCTTCAGGCCTCTCGCGCCCCTCGTCGATGGGGCGCTTCCGAAAAAGGCGAGCGGCCCCTTGCGGGGGCTCGTGCGGGGCGCCCCCCCCCCCTCCCCCGCGCGTGGGAGCGAGGAGGAAGGGCGTATCTCTCGCGCTCTGTCGCTCCCTCAGCTCCGCTGGACACCGCGCAGGGCTGGGCCCCAGGCGCCCCAGGCCTCCACGAGGGCCCTTCGTCCCGGCCCTCTACCCCGCGCATGCGCCCCGGTGCCGCCCTCCCCGCGCATTCACGCTGCCTAGCCTGGCAGGGGGATCGATTTTTCGCGCTCGCTCCGCGGCCGCCATCTTGGGTCTCCCTGGCGCAGCTCAGAGCGCTCGCTAGCTCTGCTAGCTGTACTCGCTGTACTCCGCCGGCCAAGTAGGCAACCCGTTCGTGCGAGGAAAACTGGCAAAACGAGTGAAGTAGACAGCCAGCATGGCGCAGTGAGACAGGCAACACCACGTGGATTACGCTCGAGTGAAAACTCCGAGAAGGACTAGTGCGCCCTCGCGGCCCTAGAGGCGGCCCCTGCAGACCCAGGTGAGTGAGGGGGCCAGGGCCAGGCCAGGCCAGGCGCGACCTCCTCGGCCTGCTCCAGAGCACGGCGCGCCCCCGTGCTCGTCGTGGACGAATAGCTTTCTCCTCAGTTATCGCCCCCGCGACCGGGCCTGTAGAGTGGACATGGCTCCCCGTCAGACGGGGTCACCTAAAGTGTGTTACTCGGTTAGTGGGTACGGTGGGCGCGCGAGGTACCCGAGGGAGGCGCCCTGTCCTGCGGCTGCCCGTTGAGGCGGGTACCTCGTACCTCCTCGCAGCCGCCCCCGCGCGCGCTGTCCAGCCCTGGGACCCCCGAGGGCCTCCGGAACTCCAAGGAGGGTTATGTATCCGTGACCTTACGATCGGATCCGCCCTCGCAAACGCTCGGGGTCGGCACGGCACATGCCGCGGTAAGAGTGCCCGGTGGGTAGTTAGGGAGGACCCGACCCACGACGGCCCACTCATTTCCGTTTGTCTTTTCCCCTATCGCGCGTCTCACGAGTAGCCTGGAGGAGGGCCAGGAGGAGGTAGCCTCATTTCAAAGGGTCCCAAACCGTTGTCACCCCTTTCCCCTCCACCAACCTCCCAATCCCCATGGCGGATAATTTGGAGGCCCCCCGTGACAAGAGTGTCCATCCGAAACCTCACACACCTAGGAGGGTCGAAACTCCCCGCCCCGCCCCGCCCCCGCACCTCCTCCACCAAACGGTCGCTATGACCATACGACCACCTCCACCCCCATCCCGCCTACCCCACCCACCGCGGCCCGATCCCCGCCCCCGCAACCACCACAACAGCCGCGTGCCAACGGCGTGCCACGCGGGTCGGGTCGGACCTAACCTCACTCACTCGCCTACAGTCGGGGAGGCGCAAGCTGCCCCGTGAGCAGCAGCGGCAGCAGCGGCAGCAGCGGCAGCGCTCCCGAGTGACATTGGCCGCTATTAAGCGCGACCGAGAATACGGCGTGGGGGAGGATCCAGCAGGGTGATGCCGCACAGTGTTAGCTGGCTAGTTTCCTATCTCTCTCTCGCTCCTTATGGCAGTGCCCTATGAGTGTGACAAGGACAGAGAGACGACACCACTGTGCGGATCCAGACAGCGGGCCTGCGGTGCCAGGGGTCAGGCCATCCGCGGAAATGCAGCCGTGCCCAAACGAATCGATCGCTCGGGGTGGGAATGGCGGCGGGGAGATGACTTAACGATGCGACACGGACTCGACTGACTGTCCTGTCCTGTCCTGTCCTGTCCTGTCCTGTCCTGTCCTGTCCTGTCCTGTCCTGTCCTGTCCTGTCCTGTCCTGTCCTGTCCTGTCCTGTCCTGTCCTGTCCTGTCCTGTCCTGTCCTGTCCTGTCCTGCCCGCGCGGGTGGGCGCGAGGTCGCACGTCTTGCTCGCGTTTAAATATCCCGACTAACCGCACGACTCTATCAGGGATTCTATGTCAGACGGATTACTAATTGCCTGGATTACTCCCGCATTATCTCCTGGATTACGTTGTTTTTCTCCTATTATTACCTCGGATTACCTATCGCTTACCCTGGATTACCCCTGGGTTACCCCGGACCACCTCAAATTTACTCGGATTACTCCACCCGGACAACCCAAACGGCCGTCAGCCGGATTACCTTATGGTCGTTCCCGCCTCGAAATATACTCACTTTCGGTGACATGCTGTCACACACGACACGTGATCGAACTCGGTCTCACTCGTTCGCTCTTGGTGCAAGTACAGACGCGCGGGGCGTGCAGCACTGCCTGTCGCCTAGCTGCCGTCTCATACCGCCCTGCGGGTAGGCAACCCGCCCGCAGCCGTGCGTGCCGCGCTGCCTACCCTGGAGCGTGCAGGCGGCCTGGTCTGGCCTGGCGCGCGGCGCGCTGCTGGTCTGGTCCAGGACCCTCCTCAGTTACAGCCGCCATAGGCATGGTCTTGGTCGCGCGGGGGGGCGTGGCGTGGTGGAGGAAGACCAAAGGGGGCGCCCATCAATAACCCGAGGCCCTCCGCAACTTAACATGACGTCCCACAGCCATGTTGGATTTCCGGTTGCGCTGTGCGATTTGGCAGAGACTCGTGCCCCGCCGCTCCCTCCCCCGGGGGCGGGGGCGGGGGCGGGGGTGGGGACGGGGCTGGGGCTCCCCCACGACTTGTCAGGCTCCCCCGGCCCCGGCCGGCGCCGGCCTCTCCCCCGACCCGACTCGACCTCTCATAGAAAGTGCGTCAGCGCTTGGGCTCGGCGCCGAGGGGTGGCTGCTCCACGCTCCGCCACCGCCACCCGCCAACAGCGTGCAGCGTCGATACTTAACAACCACCCTCTCTTCGAAAAAACGCCTTACTTTTTCCAATCCCTTGGTGTAAAAAAAAATGATGTAAAAGGGAAGTGACAAGTGACAAACTTTTCAGGCAAACTCCTCCCGGGAAATTCTCTGCGCGCGCGCGCGCTGGGTTAATAACACGGACTATGTGGAAAAGTTTGTTCTTTTCCGGTCGGCATATTGTGTTAACAGGGCGCCATGCATTGTCCGAGGGTGACTCGCCATTGTCAGAAAACTCCCTTGCAATACAGCAACCCCAGGGGTGTAAAAAAATTCTCCATGCAATGTACGTCTGAAAGCCAAAGAAAACAAAAATTAAAAAGCGACAGCGGTGTAGCCTGCTGCTCTGTGATAAAGGACTTCCATTTACAGCCCATATCGTATCGGCAGTAGCACGAGTACACACAGAAAGTTGCACACTTTGCTCGCTGCGTGGATACGAGACGAACGCGCAACAACGCGTAGCAAGAATGGGCGCCGCGTTAAATTATGGAACGCGGCGCAGCGACCGCGTGGTGCTGCACGGCGCGAGTCTCGGCGAGGAGAATGGGACCCGCCCCGCCCCCTGCGAGCTGCGAGTGGAGGCTAGGCTGGAGGGGGGGGGGAGGGGGAGGGAGGGAGGCGAGTAGGAGGAGGGGGAGGGAGAGCGAGGAGAGGAGGCCGCTAGGAGGAGAGGAAGTGCAAACGTTGGCGTCACGTCTTGGACCGGAGCAGAAAGCAAAGGACATATATTTACATTCCATTTGGCCCGTCGCGCAGCTGCGCAACTCGCGCCAGTGTCGCAGGCACAGGGCAGGGTTCAGTGGACCCGGCGGCGCGGTCCGGTCCGGTCCGGCCCGGCTGTGCCCTGTACCCCAGCCTAGCGAACCCGAGAGGGTATGCACTCGCGTAATAGTCGGGTCACTCTGCCCGTAATAGCACGCGTAATAGTATGCGTAAGAGTGGCGTAATAGCCAAAATTCTCTGAAATTTACCTATTTTTGGGTTGTTTTGGGCTATTTTTAGCTGAACCCCGACATTTTTGAGGCATAATAGAGCGTAATAGACGTAATAGTCGGGTCACAGGTTTTGAGAGTGCATACCCCCTCGAGCGAACCACTTCCGGCCCCGGCCGCCACACAAGCCGTAGGACACACGGGGCAGGCAGGGCCAGCGGCAGGTTGATGGTCCCACGCTCCGTATTGACGGGGTGTCATTTCTCTGGCGGGGGCCAAGTGACAGTGTAATCTATTTCACCTGATGACCACGGCGGGCGGGGCGGGGCGGGGCGGGGCGGGGCGGGGCGGGGTGCGGACTGCACTGGCGGACATCTGTCATCTCACTGGGCCGGGGCCGGGGCACCCTGCTGCGGAACGGAAGTAGTGACGCGTAAAATAAATATAACAAGAAAAAATCGAAGAGAAAGGAAAAATATGAGTCGAGGAAGATGACGTTGCGACTATTGGTACAATAAAATCGATTCAAAAGAGTTGGCTCTGGCGGGGCGGGGGCGGGTCGCCGCCAGGGTGGCGGCGCTGCCTGGGGATCGGCGCGGCGGGCTGCGACGGGGCGGGCGAGTGGAGCGGACGCCGCTCCCCTACAAACGACGACCTTCTCCTCTCCTCTCGTCTGAGCGCCGAGACGCCGCCCGGACCCCGCCCCGCCCCGCCCTGCCCGACTCACTTCTACAGCGGCCTGTTTTTCACCGTGGGAACGACCACAACTGCGGCCTAAAGTTTCAGCGACGCCACGCCACCACGCCACGCCCCCGCGAGGACGGCGCGCGCGATGACGATGAGGTGCAGAACGTGGCGACGCCCCCGCCCCGCCCCGCCCCGCCGCCATCACTTAAGTCACTTAGCGCGGTGCGCCAAGTTTGGTGGGCGCCACGCGGCCTAACTACTACTCCGGTTCAACTAACTTTGGGAGGCGTCGCGGTGATTGCGCCGAGGAGGGCCGTCGCGTGGCGTGGCGTCGGCGGCGTCACGGCGCCGCGGAGCACGCGGGGCGGGGGCCAGCTGGGCAGGGCAGTGCAGGGCAGTGCAGGGCAGTGCAGGACAGGCCAGGCTACCCCCTGCTTGTTATCGCACCCTCCGCGATGACGCCAATGCTTCCTCCTCTGCCACTACCCCTACCCCGCAGCTCCGATTAGGGGAGTCATCCCCCTGCTGCGGCGCCCCGCTCCGCCGCGTAGCCCATGCCCCCCCCCCTCCCCCCACCCCGCCACACCCCGGCTTCACACATCACCGCTGCCGCTGCCCCCCTCCCCACTAACCGCGCGTAATAATGAAGGGGAACGCTTATTTCGTCCTTTCCACCCTGAGGGGGCGGGGGCGGGAGGGGGAGCCCCTGACCCCCGACAAGGGGCGAGCATAATCACCCCCCCCCCCTCCCCACCGCGCCGCCCTCCAGGGCCATGAGTAACTCGCCCGACCAGAGCCTGCAGCCGGCCGGCTCCACGAGGGTCAGCACTCACCCCTTACATCAGTGCTCGAGCTCTTGCAGCAGCCGCCGACTGATTCAGAGATCGCTCACATGCCTCGGTCCTCGTCGCACTCATGGGGCTACGCCATACCCTGAAGAAAACACCCTCGTGAGTGCGACAAGGACAGACGCATGGGAGACATGTTCTGAATCATTCGGCAGCGCGGTCTGTGTGTGCGAGGGGTGCAGGCACGTCTGCCGCTATACGTACTCGGCGTGGGAAGTTTGGAGACGAACAGCAGATTGGCGGACGGCGTGCCCCCCCCCCCCCCCCCCCATGTGCGTGCATTGGCATGTGGCTGTCCCATTCATTACGCTGCACGGGGGAGGGGAGGGGGGCGGCAGGGGCGGGGGTGGGTGCCCCCCCCCCCCCCCCGCAGGCGGTCAGGGGGGCGTCGCGTCGGTCTGGTCTGGTCTGGTCTCGGGTCGAGCCGCTTGAATCGATAGCAAAGGGGCCGGAGCTGAGCTGAGCGGAGCGGCGCGGAGCGGCGGGGCCCGAGCGCTCAGCGCGGGATGAGTAGCGGCTCAGCACGCGGCTCAGCACGCGGCTCAGCACGCGGCTCAGCTCAGTAGACCGATTCCGCTGCCGCACTCGTCGCTCCGTCTCTCTCTCTCTCTCGCTCTCAAGGAGTCTGCCGTAGGGTGCGGGAGCACTCTGTCTCCCTCGCACTCAGGGAGTGCGCCGACGAGTGCATACAGCGGAATCGCTCTGCAGCACGCAGCAGGCTTACGCCCGTTGCCCCTCAACCCAGCTAGTAGTGACAGATTGTGACGCCCGAACCGTGTGCTCTCCCGCCCAATTCAGCCAGACTGTTGCACTAATTGGCCCCCCTCCCACGCCCCACTCGGTCGCCCCTATTTGAAGGGGGAACGCTCCAATCCCCGACTCCCGACCCGACCCGATCAGCCCACACCCGACTGACGCACTGGCGCTCCGTGCAGTGTGATTTGAGCCGGGCGGGGCGGGCCTGTGTCTGTCTCTGCAAACAGGACTTGATGTGTGTGTGTGTGTGTGTGTCTGTGAGTGTGCAGGGTCTGGCCATGAGAGGAGGACGCCCTCCTCTCATGGTCTGGCTGGGCTGGGGCCGGGCCGGGCGGAGAGGGTGGGGCGTGCGTGTGCGTGGGCGGAGCGGTACGGAGCCCGGCCGAGTCCATAGAGCATGCTGGTATTCTGGTGTAAGGGTAAGGGTGCTGCCGCCGGGGCGGGGCGGCGGTACGGCAGGGACGGGGCCCGTGGCGCCCAGGGGTGGGGCACAGCAGGGCGCAGGGCACGACGATGAGCTCGTGAATCACACCACTGCTAACTCGCGCCGCTGTCCGCCCGGCGCCCGACCCCCACGGAGATACCGGCGGCGCAGAAAATAAAGTCGTCTTTTCCTCTAGAGTGGCGCGGCGCATGACTGTCGCTTAAACTAATTTCCTCCTTCCGCCCCGCTCCCTCACAGTCCACATTAGCGGACCGGGCCGGTCCAGCCCCAGCACGCCACCCAAATAATCTAATGAAGACCGTCGACTTCGCCCCTCGACTCGACTCTTTTCTCATGCTCTAAAGAGGCTGCCTCTTTTATTCTGCTGCTGTCCTTTCGTGTTTTGGGCGAGGCTCCAGCCTCCAGCCCGCTCCAGCCCCGGGTCCTACCTGGTCCTACCCTTACCGGTCTACCTGCCATCAGCCAGTAGGTAGCGATGCATTTCTCATCCCCTTAATGGCCGTCCAGAATCCCATAACCGCAGCGTGTTCTGCTAAGGTTTCGCGCATCGTAAGGGTCGTAACTTTAAATTCTCGATAAGGAAATTTATCCGTCAGTTTTGAGTGTCGTTAAATCCTCTTTTCACTGAAGATTATCGTTTGAACTAAATGTTGCTGAAATTGAAAGAGATTTGTGATGTGTGATCGTGAAGAACATTGAGGATATCAAACCAACCGCTCGGTGCTGAGGTTATGGCAGTGTTGATGATTCCCAAACATGATGCTCCAGAATGGAATTTTGCTCCTGACACTCGAGGAGGAATTCTTGCCCTGATCTACAAGCCATGGTGTGTATTAATTATAAACTTGTTCAAAGAGAAGCTCTTTGACCTAACCTGTTCCGTTATTATGTATGTCTATTGACAGTTAACTATACCAGCATGTCCATTTTCATTAATTAATAACAATGACAATTAGATTCATTACCGACAATAAGTCAGCTGTGAATTGAGATTTATATTTTGTGTTTACAATCTGTCTTTTGGAACCTAATCATTGAACGTACCTATAAATCGACACAAAATTGAAGTGAATTGTCACAAAACCTAGAGCGTTCAGTACATTCCAATTACAAACAAAAGTCTGTATTTTTGTTTGGGCAGTTGAGTCCTCTCAGGTTCTCAGGATCTGAATTCTTTTATCTTATCTGGGTAACTTAATTATTGGTTTTTGTGTTTATTTACTTGTCTATTGTTTGTCAAAAGCAAGTCTGTCAATGGTAATTCCGTTCAGTCCACAGTGTCAGGCTGTCAATCCTGCTGTGTCATTTCCCTTTACTCTAGAAAACCAAGTGTGTACAAGTATTCATTATTTACTGCATGCTTACAGGTATTCAGTCAAGAGTGTGTACATGTCAAGGTACACACTATTTGCTGAATACCTTGGGATGTACACACGAAAAATCACACAGAAACTACACTCTAAATGTCTAGGGACAATTTTTGTCCATAGCTGGTGACATCTGTGAGCACATCCCGCAAGATGCAATTTAGTTACAGAAGAATTGCATCCTTGCGGGATGTGCTCACAGATGTCACCAGCAATGGACAAAAATTGTCCCTAGACATTTAGAGTGTACGTGTGTACATGCCAAGGTATTCAGCAAATAGTGTGTAACTTGGCATGTACACACTATTTTCTGCATACATGGCCATGTACACACTATTTACTGAATACCTCTGTAAGTATGCAGTAAATAATGAATACTTGCACACACTTGGTTTTCCAGAGTATTTTTGTGGGGGGGGGGGGGGGGCGCCCTACTTCACTCCGCCTGATGCTGCACGTGGTCTGGTATCGACTCGGCGCGAGGTTTCACATGTAGACCAAATGGTCCAAGGTCGCTGGCTGGGGCCCGGGCCCGGGCCCGGGCCCGGAGCAGGCAGGGGGGGGTGGGGGTGCAGGGGGAGTAGGAAAAGGCAAAGGCAAGTAAGGGAGGGGGCGCGCGTTCGCTCAGCGCCGCGGGGCGGGGCGGGGCGGGGCGGGGCGGGGCGGGGCGGGGCGGGGCGGGGCGGGGCGGGACAGCTGACCGCCCCTCACCAACCGCACCGCCGCGGTAGAAGCGCGGAAAGCCCGCCGCGTCTCGGCGGAACGTCACGCGAAACCAGCCCCAAGTTAATCCTCTCCTTCGTTCTGGACGCGGAGAAGTCCAGTCTCGCGACCACGACACCTTTGCAGGGCCTAGCCGCTGCCGCCCCGCCCCGGGGGCAGCTTGTCGTGGCTGTGGCCGGGCTGGGCCCACCAGGCTCACCAGCCGCATCAACCCCCACCGACCATGTTGCGGCTGCTGCTGCTGCTGGCCTTGTGAAAGGGTGGGGGGATCGATATACGAGAGAGAGTGGGAGAGAGGCCGGGGCGGGGCGGGGCGGGGCGGGACCCAGAGGACAGACGGACACTGAGAGAAACCGGAGCGTGCGCCACGCCGCCACGCCGCGCCACGCCGCGCCGCGTGCGGTGGGTCCAGCACGGCCGGGGCCCCGGGCCGCCCCGGGGCGCGCTCTCTGCACAACTCGGCCGCTATCGGGAGGAGGGACGTTGTCAGCCCCAGGCATCAGGAATCACGACGTGGTCTCGAGGAGGGCGGAGAGAAAACGCCGAAGGGGTGTTGGGTGTCGGTGGCGTCACACACCGCCCTGCTCCGCCCTGTGTGTATGACTCCATCTTCAGAGTGGAGCGGGCAAATACCAGACGGGAACATTTGCTCCCCTTCACCCCCTTCCCTCTTTGATGGTTGGATAAATTTGCGTATCGGGTCGCGTCCTTTTCTCTCCTGTTCTCCCCTTTGCTGTCTTCCCCCCCGCAGCACGGCAGGGCCCCGGGGAGCGGAGGGGCGGGCGGGACCCTTGAACTCCTCGCGGCGCACGGCCGGGCCGGGGAGGGCCCCGCCTCCTCCCTCCCCCGGCGCACGCGGCGCGGCGCGTTCCTCGCAGGTCCCCTTCCCTTCCCCAGCGCCGCCCCGCGCACGTACCGCGTCGATTTATCACATCAGAAATGGGCCACTCTCGACCCACCTCCGCCCACCACTACACCCCCGACCCGGCCTCACCGTTTCCGTAGGTGTTTTTTTTTATATTTTTTTAATTTTTTTTTTTTTTTAAAGCACCGTCCTTTACTTTCTAACTACCCACTCCGCCCGCCCCGCCCCGCCCCGTTCCGCATTCGGCGAATCTCACCGTAAGCTACGGTGCTGCAGGGTTCACCGTTAGCTTTTTAGAGTGCGGATCACCCAGCGCTTTAATACTGCTGGGGCACCTGGTCAACTGCCTTTAGCCATGTACGGAGGAATAATGGTATTATTAGTAATATCAGAGTAATATTGTAATATTGAGGTAATATTGTAAGTAACATGGGTAATATTGATGTAGTATTGACAAAAAAATTGAGTAATATCGATGTAATATGATGAAGGTATTATCGGTAATATTGAAGTAATATTGTTGTAACATCAGTTCCGTGTACGGAGGAATATCAGAGTTGACGACCCTTTGGCTTTGTATCATTCCGTATTACTATACGGTCGTTAAACAAAAATGAGGCCAGTGTATTCGTGTCGGCCTCGCGGGGCGGGGGTGAGCCAGGGGTGCACAATCTCCCAGCGCGAACCTTTGGCAGCGCCGCTGCTCACCTGTGGAGTACCCGGTGCTGCCTCCGCCCCGCCCCGCCCCGCCCCGCCCCGCCCCGCCCCGCCCCGCCCCGCCCGCCCCCCGCCCGCCCTACCCTGCACCCGATGCAGTGCCGTGCCGTGCGGTGCTGACCGCGGCACTATTGACGCTGTAACCCAAGCTGAAGTTGAAGTGGGCGTGCAAATGGACCACAATGACCTTTAGAGTGAAAGCGATCAGCAAACTGTTTTAGTAAAAAGTTTTTCGTAATTATTTTTAAACAGCCTGACCTCTGTGTGTCCTCTGCTGTTGTCGCTGTCTCGATGGCAACTCCGCGGCCAACTCAGTTTGACGTTATGTAATAGCCACCAGAGTTCCTCCCGAGGGGGAAACAACTCTGAATTTTGGTGTACAAATGTCGTGAATTTTTGTGAATTTTTGTAAATTTTTGTGAATTTTTATTGAATTTTTGTGAATTTTTGCTCGAATTTTTCTTAAATTTTAGTGAATTTTTGTGCAATTTTCTGAATTTTTCTGAATTTCATTGAATTTTTCTGAACTTTTACTGAATTTTTCTGAACTTTTACTGAATTTTTCTGAACTTTTACTGAATTTTTCTGAATTTTCCTGAATTACTAGGTGTACAAAAATTTTAGAGTTGTTCCCCCCTCGGTTCCTCCTCAGTGCCTGTTTCTTGTTAGGCCCCCGGCCCCCTTCTCTCTTGCCCTTGCCTGCCCCTGATGGGACGGTGACGGCGGGGTCCGGTCAGACTAAACGCCTCGCGCGCGCGCCTGCACTGCACTGTAAAAAATAACTACGGTGAAACTACGGAAATCGCCGCTAATTACTTTACCGACGATTCCGCAGTTAGGCACCGTACCTGAAATTTTCGGAATCTTGAGACGAACTGCCGAGTACGGGGCCACCGTATATACGAAAAACAAGGTACGGAAGCGCCGTGATCTGGTCTCGGTAGTTCACTCTAAAAAAGCTTGCGGTAAATTTCACTGTAAGCTACGGTGAACCCTGCAGCACGGTGAATTTCACCGTAAGATAGGTGAATGTCACTGTAGGCTACGGTGAATCAGGGTGCATCACTGTAGCTTACAGTGACATTCACCTATCTTACGGTGAAAATTCACCGTAAGGTACAGTGCTGCAGGGTTCACCGTAGCTTACAGTGAAAATCATCGTAAGCTTTTTAGAGTGTTGGTTCCGTCGTACAGTCTGGATTTTTTACAGTGTGGGCTGCCTTGCCTTGCCCACCTCCCGGGCCCTAGTTAGCTAGCTCCGCTCCGAGAGCGCCCGCGAGCGGCGCGACGCCACCCGCCGCGCGCCTGTGTTCTCATGGACCCGGGTGGCCTACCTCCCGGGCGCTCCGACCCACCGGGAGCGCAGCGCGAAGCGTGCGCGGGGAGCGGGCGGAGCGGGGTGGCCCCGCCTGCGGCTCTCGCACGGAGAGAGAGAGGGAGGGAGAGAGAGGGAGGGAGGGAGGGGGGAAGGCAGGCAGGCAGGCAGGCAGGCAGGCAGGCAGGATACAGAGAGAAGAGGGAGGGAGAGAGAGGGAGAGAGAGCGAGTGAGAGGGAGAGAGAGCGAGGGAGAGCAAGAGTGTGCAAGAGAGAGAGAGAGAGAGAGAGAGAGAGAGAGAGAGAGAGAGAGAGAGAGAGAGAGAGAGAGAGAGAGAGAGAGAGAGAGAGAGAGAGAGAGAGAGAGAGGGAGAGAGAGAGAGAGAGAGGAAGAGAGAGAGAAAGTGAGAGGGAGAGCGAGAGAGAGGGAGAGCGAGAGAGAGAGAGAGCGCAAGAGAGAGAGAGAGAGAGAGAGAGAGAGCAAGAGAGAGAGAGAGAGAGAGAGCAAGGGAGAGAGAGAGAGCAAGGGAGAGGGAAGGGAAAGGACGAGGAGAGAAAAAACAGGGGAAAAGCCCCGCGCCGGCTAGTCTCGCCCCGTCCACACGGAGACGAGAGCGATTCGAGGAGGCCTGGCTGCCGGGCTGGTCCGGCACGGTGGGAAGGAGGTATACGAAGTTCGGGTCGGGACGGGGCTGGAAACACAATCAGTCGATACTCGGGGTGAGCCGAATCATGAGAGAAGCACAGGCCCGGTCTAGATCCGCCACTGCCCCGAGGACTCTCATCTGTCGTCCTGAAATTGTTTGTTGTCCACCCGACGTGCTGCCCGACGCCGACCCTCCCTCCTCGACCCCGCTGGTAGTGGGCTCTGTATTGTCCCAACGGAGACAGATCGGGGAGCGGCGTGGGTATGGCTCGCTGGTGTAATTGGATTAACTCCTCGTCATCCGGCTGCTGCCCGGGAGATCAGCCCTCCTCCACCCCGAGGCGCCCCCCCCCCCCCCCGCCGCCCCGCCCCGCCCCGCCCCGCCCCGCCCCGCCCCGCCTCCTGCCAAGCTACCTCGTAGCCCGGGCCGGGCCTGCGGCGGTGGCCCCCGAGAGCGCGCGTGCGGCTTGCCCGCGTACAATCAATTACCTCGGGGTACACAGGCGTGCAACGGCCGTGTCGTCTTGTCGCGGGGCGTGGGGCCCGCCGTGGGGCGCTAATCACCCCGCCTGGCGTTTGCTAGGACGCCGTCAATCTGTCCGTCCGATACGGGCTCTCGCACCCGGACGGCCCAGCTGTGCTTGTGACATTCGAGAAAATTACTTTCTGGCTGAAACACCCATCTACCTGCCCGTGGCCCGGTCGCGCGGCGTTGTGGATAGGGTGGGGCAATCCAATGCTATGCACACAGCGAAGTGTTAGTATGCAGAACGTTTTGACAGTGACTGGGTCCGTTTTATCAAGCCTCACTCCCGCCCCTCCACTCTCCGCCTTCGACTGGGGCCGTGGGGGCGGGAGCAGGGGAGGTGGGGGTAGCTGAGGCGGTCGATGGCGGCGCTCCCCACACGGGGGCGCGGGGGAGGGGCCTCAGGGGCACCGGGGAAAAGGGGGGCAGGGCGGAAGGGGCAACCTGGGGGGGGGGGGGGGGGAGTTTGGCTGGGCCGGCCGTAGGGTTGAGCAGCCCAGCCAGCGTGAAGCGGACTGGAGAGCAGAGAACGGAGAGCGCAGCAACGGCGCCGAATTAAAAAGGCTTGACCTTATCACTGATGTGGCTAGTCGGACTGACTAATGTGATGAGCGTTTCTCTTGGCTCCACTACTGAGCCCCTCCGTTCACCCGTATCCCGGCCCGGCTGGGGCACACCCTGCTGTAGTCTCCTCGCGACCGTCTCGCTGCGGGTTTAGGACGGGGGGGAGGGACGGTGGGGCTTCTAGCAGGCCGAGTCAACTTCGTCGATCGAAAGTGGCACACCCGGGGATGAAAAAAATGTAAAAATAGCTGAGGCGAGTTGTTTTTTCTTTTGGCCGGGAATGAAATTACTGAGATCATTTCAAGCTATATACTTTGAAAAACAAATTCAGTTGCGTGCATTCAGTATTTTTAGAATCCATGTGTTTATATTCTTTTGTCATAGCATTGTTTATTTTTTTATGCATATTAAATTAAGTCAAATCTGTCTAATTTGTGTTTTTTTTTGTCGTTCTTCTCCAGGACGAGGGCAGGGGAGGGCCATGGCGCCCCCGTTGGACCCCCTTCGGGGCCTGGTGAGCGAGCTGGTGCGGATGAAGAGGGATGTGGGCGGCGAGGACGAGCCCGAGCCCGAGGGGGAGGTCGAGGCGACCGCCGCGGCCGCCGTCAAGGAGACGGTCAAGTCTGCCGCCAAGGCGGCCGGCAGCAAGATCAAGGAGGCCCTCACCACCGCCGCTTCAGCAGGTACGTAGGCCGCGCGCTCATCGGCCCTTGTCTGCACACTCTAAATAGCTTACGGCGAATTTCACTGTAAGCTACACCCTAACTGTATTTGTATGTTTTTGTACAAACGTTTGTGCAAAGTTAAACATGCATATCGTTTCACACAAATTTATACGAAAAACTGCACGAATTTACACAAATGTATGCACAAAATCGTTCAAATCGACGCAAAAATTTGTGTTAAAAATTTGATTGCTTAACTTTGTACAAGTAAAAGATACAAATCCGGTTAGTGTGTACGGTGAACCCTGCAGCACTGTAGCTTACGGTGAATTTTCACCGTATCTTAAGATACGGTGAATGTCACTGTGGGCTACGGTGAATCAGGGTGCATCACTGTAGCTTACAGTGACGTGCGCCGTAGCTTACGGTGAAAATTCACCGTAAGCTACAGTGCTGCAGGGTTCACCGTAGCTTACAGTGAAAATGACCGTAAGCTGTTTAGAGTGTGGTCTACGGCACGGCAAGGCTCTCACACTGCGTCCTGTCTCTGTGCAGCGGCTGGGGAAGCGAAGGAGACCACCGCCGGTTCAGAAGACGAGACGACGGCGTCGCCCACCAAGGGGGAGGCCGCCGTCATGGTCAACAAAATTGCAGAAGAAATGGGTGTCCCAACCTGGGGACTCGTAGCCATCGCCATCGGTACGCTTTTTCTAAAGTTCTGGGGGCGCTTCATTTGGGATTGTGTTCAAATTTTAATGTGTACATAAATTGGAGTCCGAGCTTTGAAACAGAGGTGTCTTCCCCTGTGGTAAATACTGGAAATGCGGATGTTTCGCAGCTGTGCTGGTCGTTCTTGGAATCTGCGGATGCTGCATAAGGCGCTGTTTCCGGAAGAGGCGGTCCAAAGATGGGAAGAAGGGGCTGAAAGGAGCCGTGGACTTGAAATCGGTGCAGTTACTAGGATCTGCCTACAAAGAGAAGGTGCGAGTTTTGTATAAGGTTCCCCCCATACTGTGCTGCCGCAGGAAACTACTGGCTAAGGATCTGGCAAATGGTCACTCACACACTCTGTCTAATGTTTTATATTACCAAGCAGGTTAAAATCGTGTCAAATGTACTAAAATGGCAGCCAGTAAGGCAAGTAAAAGCTCAAGTATGGGATGCTAGGCATATGCGGACATTTCTAAATTTAAAACAGTTCGTTGGAAACGAAAAGAACGTTTATTAAGCAAAAAAAAATCGGTCCCCAATTCCACATTTTGTTATTCATGTCTGGTACAGGTCCACACAGTTCTCGCACCTTTTCGACTATATCTAGAAAAACACACATTTACCTCTCATTGCACAACCATACACTACATGTAACATTGCATTAATACTTTTACTAGCATGAATTCTATAACGAACGTACATGTCGCCTTTTGATTGAAAAGTAGTAAAGTTGGCATCAAACGCAAAGAAGCGCTAGTTTAGAAAAATACAGAGAATTTAATTGAGTCACGTTAAGAATTGAATTCCATTTAACAAGTAGATGCCGCCTTTTAATTCGTAGAATAAGCTGGCATCAAAGTCGCGCTAAAATAGAATATACAAAATCATATTTTCACTCACTATCTCATTCACCGTAGAAATTCAAGACGCATGTATGGTAGTACAAAATAGAATGTTTGGTCCCATGAAAGGATACCGAAATAAATCTCTCAATTCTATGGTATGTGAAAACCACGTGGCTCACACATGATAAAAAAAAATGGTCGACGTGAGAAATATTGTTGAGAGGTATCCATGAGAGGGTGCATGCGTCCGCTCATGGGCTCAGCCCTTGCCTTAATAGCTCTTAATCGTCCTGTGGGTTTTCGTCATGGCAGGTGCAACCCGATATGGAGGAACTGACAGAAAACGCCGATGAAGGGGCCGATGAAGTTGAAAGCAAGCACAGTGAAGTAAAACTTGGCAAGCTTCAGTTCAAGGTAAATGAATAATTTGAAAAAAAAAAAAAAAACCTTTAGAATGATGTACCGGTTGTTTCAGAGAACACGTAAAAGTCTGCGGGCTTGCCTACCCACTCCAGCCGAAAGGCATCGTGGCCCCTTGGGTAGGCAGACCCGCAATACTGTTACGTATCCTCTGAAACGCTCGTTACTTTGGTGCGTAATCGATACTTACTGGTGACTTATCTTGCAGCTGGAGTACGATTTTAATTCGAACAGCCTATCGGTAACAGTTATACAAGCAGAAGAGTTACCCGCCTTGGACATGGGTGGCACGTCAGATCCATACGTCAAGGTTTACCTTTTACCTGATAAAAAGAAGAAGTTCGAAACAAAGGTTCACCGCAAAACACTAAATCCCGTCTTCAATGAAACTTTTGTCTTTAAAGTAAGTTCCAACTTAACATGGGTTACAACTAATATTCACTTCTTTGTCTCTAAACCCCTCTTTTCCCTTGCAGCAAGTACCATACGCTGATGCCATGAACAAGACCCTAGTGTTTGCCATTTTCGACTTCGATCGCTTCTCAAAACATGACCAGATTGGAGAAGTCAAGGTGCCCCTGTGTCAAGTGGATCTCGCACAGACGATCGAGGAATGGCGGGAGCTGCAGGGTGTTGAGGGCGAGGGTGGTCAGGTAAGCAGGTTTCCCGTAAACGGTATACCCCAAATTAATTTTTGTAACATGCCGAAATCAGCAGTTTTTCATAGACCGTTTCAGGTTTAATAGTGAAATGTTTTTATGTTCATTCTTTTACACTTAAGATAAGTTAAGATAGCAACCGTTTTTATGTTTGCCGTCACGCCAACATCGTTGACCATTGGGTTCAGTGAATACATTTGCAGATATCCTGTAGGATAGGGCTTGTAGACATATCATGAAGGAAGTACAAAGTAAACCAGATACGACCACAATATGTATGCGACTTGGCGCTGGTGATACAGTTGTTTTCAAGCAATAAGCCACACTATAATGTTCATTTTTTACCATCATTCGTCATAAAATAAGATGGAGAAAGCAAGCGCAAACACCACCTAGAACAAAGTCTCAAATCTTATGTAATATAAACCCACACTAACCATTCAAAATGAAACAATATCAGGCACCAGATGGCCGCTTTCACCAAACGAAAAGTGGGTTTCAGAACCGAACTGGGACTTTTCCCTTCCGCTGAAGGTGCACGGGTATCTTTGAAAGTTTATTGTGGAGTTTAAAATTACCATTACCATTCCTTAGAATAGTTTAAATTAGGTACCTTTTCATTATTTTATCTTCTAAGATCCCATCGCGTATTTTTTGTTTCCAGAGGCAAAAATAGTCAGCCTAGTTCTCTAGATCACAGAAATAGAAAGCTAAACGCATCCAGGCATTAATCCTGATTGCATCCTCATTTATAATTCAATTTCGTAGGATTGATTGTTTTCGGTCATTCTTGTATGTGACTGTTTTAAGCACAGGGACGTTTACTCATACCTTTGTTTGATGACTAAGACCATCATTGAAAGTGAGTTATGTTCTCGTCTCCGGTACTATACTTAGATGCCGTAGGTATTGTGTTTTCAAAACTGAATACTGTAAATCCAAGCTTCGGGATTTTCCTCTCCTTAAATATTCTGAACATTTTAAACGGTCTTAATGGACAGACAGTAGGCAACCGTGACACCCAGTTCAAACATACTATTGGCACTCCAGGTACGAGTATATGTTGGTTTCTACACGTTATTCATGTTTTCAAGGTTGGCACGTTGTGCCCTTCTGTCAGGTTAGTAGCGAGCTATACATTCTCAAAGTTTTTGTTTCGTATCTTCGCTCGTGATTCATAAAAGTAGATTTGATTTCTTCACTAGCAGGATTGCCGTGATCACTTTTCGCCTAGATAATCACTTGGTACACATCCGCTCAATTGATTGTTCGACATGCCATTCATTTGCCACAAATATTCTATTCTGTTGAGAATTTGGTGAGTCTTGTTTTTCACTCGGTATTTATAGGACATCCAGAAATTTGCACTAGGTAAGTGACAGTTTACAACTTTGCCCACAATACTGCTAGTATTTTTAATTTTTTCTCATGTACCTAAAGAGCAAAGTGGCTGCTAGTATTGTCTCCTGTTTTCAGTAGGATCAAAAACTTTATTAGTTGAGTGCCGGTCCACAAATCTGTACATGTGAAAGAGCGCGCCATATTCTGCAAGCCTCATTTTACAGAGGTTTGCTCACTTTTTAAGAGATACGAGATTCGCTTCCACACATACATATGAAATCGTTTGAATTCCAACATTCCTACCCACGTAACCACCAAATAAATGGGTCTAACCCGTAATAAAAAGCACCAGCGCCGAGTATAGACACTGACCATGATGTGTTCTCAACAAGAATCACACCCAAATAGTTCATATAAAATTGTCATTTTTTATAGCGATCTGCTTGCGTTTTCTATAATTCTTGTAATTATTCCCAAAACGCACCGTGAATGAAAACCATTCCTCATTCAGCTCTCTGTATAGGTAAGGGTCTTTGTTGTGTTCGAAAGAAGCGTTAAACCACCGACTCGTTAAGTGTTTTTCGTTTGTTTATGTGGGCTTATGTGTGGGCTATGTTGGCACATTTTAAATTGTGTTGAGGGCTTAACTAATGTTATGATACCGTTCTTCAATATTTAACAGGCTAATGATTGGGTAAAATTGGGCTGTGCCAAATTATTTAATTTATAATTTTGTTTGGGGTCAAGCATTTTTGTAGATCATGCATTTTATGGTTAAATTTTATTTTCTTACTGCCTCTAAACCGTGTGGTTGGAATTCAAACGACACACGAGCATTAAGCTAGATCCCTTTCAATAGACGCCGAAACAATCGAAATACAAATTTCATAAATGCTTTCTGCTGAGAAATTACGAAGATTGCTTACGTTTTTGCTCTCTTCTTCTAGACCATAATCCGGTATTTAAACGCTTTTGCCATAAAATAAATTTCGAAACCCCGATAAAACGGTGCGCCACATTCCAAGCTTGCCTAATTTAGTATATCTTAAATTTTTAATAATATCACCGACAGATATTGTACTGTACAACTGTTAACATGGAACACAGGCGGTGCGAGCTCCTCACTTTTTCAGTCAATACTATTTTAATGTGCATGCTGTGAATGACAGTAAGACAAGTCTCCTAAAATTTGTTACGTTGGATTTTTATTTTTTGCATGACAAGCCATACAGGTCAAATGTTTTTTTATTTTTATTTTTTAAATATTTGATGTGTACAGCATGCTCCAAAAAGTACTGCAATTAGGTTGGACATGTTGCAGCGACGCGGAATCAGGAAACTGATTTAAATTTTACAGGGTATGTTTCTGACTCTGGCACTGAAGTAGTTACATGATAACAGAACACATGGTCGACATTTGCAACTAAATGAGCAGCATGACTCGACCCCTCCGCACGTGCTTGCCGAGGATTAACTAAAATGTACATAATTGCTTCATTTCTTGTCATTAAGTTTAGAATTAAAGTCATATAGAGGTCTGATCTGATCCGCTGAGCACTTGAGGGACCCACGACGGTTTCTTCGGAAGCATGCGCAATACGTGATGTTTTGTGAGGTGGTTGCTGACACAAAACTCCGCGTTTGGGTACACCCGTAACATTTAGACATTATTTTAGTGCAACTTTCTCAAAACATTTTAAGGGTGCAATTTTAGCGCCTGCCCCGCAGTGACTTCACACTGGGGCAAGTTGTACACGATATTTAGCTCAAACGTTTTGTGATTTGGTTTGCGTAACATTTGTAACAAATTTTACGGGACACTCCACTCATGGGCTTTAATTTATATCTACAACGCACTTTTTCGGGTAAATGGTGTGACTAAAGCAAAGTCCAGATGGCAAGATTTCAATACTTCCAATATGAGCTTTATAGTGGCGAACACCAAATTTATATTAGATAAATCTTATATCTTTTACCACACATTTAGTTTGAGATATTTGTATATTTTTTCGTTATACTTATTGCATTTTATGGTTTTACAAACTCCACGAAATGTTGCCTGGAAACAGTTCCGCGTAAGATGGAAATTTATGTAATATAATGTGTTTGTTTTATGTCTGGGTTTAGATTTGATAAGTGAAAACATAATGTTGTGAGCAGTTTATTTATGTTGTTTCTCCTTTTCTCTCTGTTTCTCTTGCCGATTTACCTCTGCTCTGCTTTTGGCCTATGTAAAATGGTTGTGCTCCGACTCAATGCATGCTGCTTCATTCAAATATACACGTAAGTACTGGTTCCATTCAGTGTGTGTTTGTTTAACACAAATTATGGAGAACGATTTCACTCATTAAAACGAGCCCCATGGTATTTTATCCTCAAATGCACATTACCAGTATAGGGGCCTCAAACCTGTTTTAATAACAATGAAATCGTTCTCTTAAACATTGGTGTTGATATATTGTGCGTGGTGTAAATTTGTTTTTGTGTAAATATATTTATACAAACGCTTGAGCTAATGTGGCATGTACCGCCTGTTGTAGTTAAGATGTGCTATAGAGGCTGCGCATGTTGTAGGTGCATGGCATGTTTTCGTCAAAGTTCTGGCAGAAAGAAAACTTTCAATGTTTATGTAATAAAATGCAGTATTTTTGACAAACTGCTAACTTACTCTGAAAAGTTAAAGATATTCTTACTGTCAGACCTTTAAACTATGAATGTCCTTGTATATGCACTGGTCTTATTCCGCAGCGATTGGCCGCCTCCATCGGCTGCACTTCTTCCGCTTCAGTGAACATCATGGAACGTCTATTCATGTTGTATCCGTCCTTTATATTTTGTTTGCTTTCTGCATTGTACCACCGACCTCAACACTTCACCAACAGAACACAGGAGACGATTTCCGAAGATTTCAATTCTGCTGTGAGGGAAACAAAACATTGTTGCATTAGGTCAACTGATATGACGGGAGATAAAAGCCCAGCTCATAAAAACAATGAAAATAATTATTGTTGAGTGTAAATTTCCATATAATCCAACGTTTACTTTTCTTTGGGGGCCATTTCTTGCGTGGGCTCTAAAGTAATCTATTGAGCTGAGACACCGTACATATACCATCACACCACTTTGTGGTGCTCCATACAGCACGCTTAGATGTGCCCCTTTAGTCTCAAAATATACCGCGTCGCTCGCGGGAAAATTCTATCATGTTTTTAATTGCAGCTCTGACCATCGGAGACAGTGACACTTTACACCGTACATTAATCTATTTCATCGCTGTACCTTACTCGTGGCATGTTCGTTGTTACCTGTCACAGTCTGCCCTGTCTGCCTGTCTGTGCCACTCAGTGTTGTGTATTTGTTGCAGTGTTTGACACGCCCGCTGCTCTTTAAGTATCTGTGTCCGTGTTGTATATATGTCGTTTGTCTAACTTACTCATAACATATTCTGTTCATCATTTTCGCTGCCATTTATTATACACGCTCCAGACTCATTCATACGGTTAGCGCCCATAGATTTTATAACTATTTATTCTACTGTCTTGAAATCAACAATTTGTAATATGTATTAACATTTGTACTGAAATATCTAGCCTCTATTTTCCGAGAATGATGGGCGCTTAACCTTTATATTACTGAAATTGTGTGCACACACTGTAGTCAATGATGCCCGTGAGTGTTGTAGTCAGTATTGCCGTGTGCGCGCTCTTTCGGTGATATATTCACAAAAATATCATAAGCTCTTATCGAACTTGTGTCACAATGACAGACATGTCAATTAAGAACTCTACATAAGACTACAGGACACTTCGCGTCATTTGTGAGTATATCTTCATTTTAACAATCTTAAATAGCTGTCAACAGTAACAAACAAGTGAAAATAAGTAAAACTTTTCATATAAAGAAAAATATAATGCCAAGAGGCACATCTATTTTATCACATCTGAGAAAACAACGCAATCTCTAAAAATTTACAGACAAACCCAACACTAGTCATAGCGGTGTATTTCGTAGCTTCAGCGGCATATAATTCAATCTTTATTTTCTTTGTACTTTTTGTTAGTAAAAGCCATGAGTGGTTTTGTTTGACCTTTGTTTGACCTGGGTGTTGTGGTGTGCATACTTGCGTATCAGTAGAAAATGGAGTGGCCCTCAGTATCCCTGCCTTATAGTGGTGTTGTGCTGTCTAACATAACGACCAGACCAACACAAGCGATCCCTCACTAACTATGCCCCTAATATTTATGAAAGCTATTGTTGTGTATTTTCGGTGTTATAGAAAGAATATTTAGTGAATAGTATCCCAAGTATACCGTGTGTCTTAGATGTTTCGATATGCCCAAGCAGTATCTAGGAAATGTGTGCTTCACACACCTCATGAACAATCCTTGCCCGATACGTTTGAAATATAGATACCTGCTGTAGAGTTTGGTGATGTCAGCATGTTAGTAACTTCTAAGTGACCGTCCAAATGTATCCAATCATGCTAATTGTACCATTTTGATTAGAAGAGCCGAAGCGCAAAACCAGTTTTGTGTTAGATTTGAGATCCTGTAGACCCTAAGTCTCCACCCCAATCGCGGTCGCCGCCTGCGCCGCTTTCTTTTCGAAATTTTCCTAAGGCCCCAAAAATGCCTTATTTGCATGCTCGTCAAACGCCTGTAAAGTTGTAATGTGCCCTTTGGCGTTCTCATCAGAAAATTTCTAGTACAGGCGCCTCATAGCGTTCCCTGTAATTTAGGGGTGCTTTTCCTTCCCCGCTTCAAAATGTATAAATTGTATATCGCTTCGGGCGGTCAGGCCAGTTCGGCAATTAAGTAATTATCACGTCTCGTTTCTTGTCAAGTGCCGCCTGGCCGAGCCTGAAGTAGCTTTGTGTCTAGCCTGTTTTTTGTAGCGCTGGTTGTGCTGGTAGCGTGTCGGTCACTTAGCGTACTAACATGCGAATCAGAAAGAAGAGGGATGCCTTTGTTCACTGTCCACATGAGACTCAATGCCAAGCTAACTCAAAATATGTGCTAGTTTTACGAGGTATCTAGCTTTTTGTGTCTGTGTAGCAGGCAGACTTTCCATTCAAAAAATTCAAAATTTGCGCTAGTTGGATGAAGACATGAATAATGCTAACTTTATCCAGCGCACATGGCCCTCGGTCTCTATTAAGTTTTTACAAGATTGGCAAGCAATACTCTGTGGAAATGTGAACAAGAAATCAGAAATGTGTCATCCCCTCCGCCATGTAAGTCCCCTGCAATCTGTCCCTGTAACAGCGCGGTTGCACTTTAGTGCATAAATCAAAATCTGTATTTGACAGATTCTTTTATTTAAAGTAGATGCATTTCACCCGGCGCCATTACCTCATTTTTGACATAGAGAAACCCTAAACCTTTGTTTCATGATTTTCTTAAACTTTAATAGTTTATTTCACTCGAGTGGAGCGCGAAGCACAGAAGGAAGAACAAAGAGGCTCTGCGGATGCGCGCGCAGGGGTGGGGGCTGTGTGGCTGTATGGCCGAGGAGTGGGGGTAGCGGCCGCTAGCTGCACTATCCCCTGCCCTGTGCGCGCATGCGCATAGCCTATTTCTTCTTCTTTCTATGCTTCGCCCTCCGCTCCGAGTGAAACTGTTTAGAGTTTTACATGAATGTGAATGGCCCGATCCTAAAAGAAAAAATACTGTTCTCAAATTAAGACGAACAATACATCCTCTCCTTTCCATCGATTAAAATCTTGCTGAATTCACTTCACGGTGAGGCCTAGGGCTTACGATGGCGGAGGTCTTTAGACTATCATAAGTGAATAGGGTGGTCAGGAAACTCATAATGTTTTAAGGCGATGTTGGCTTAATGTTCTGTATGCACCTTAAGAAATCTTTATCTATCTAAAAACTGTGGTATCGTCTTCAGACGACAACAGTTCTCGAAACTTAGTGTTAATTTGTTTTCATAAAAAAGGCCTTTTGAAGATATAAAGGCCTCTCGAACCAATACATGTTACGTTTGCTTGCGAATTTCTTTTATTGTGCAGACTCACAATATATCTTAAACCGAAACGTAACATGTATTTTCACTAGGTCGAATTGCACGCTTAAAACATACTAAAAAACAATTTGCCACGTGATCCCCTAGGATAACAAGCTGGGAGACATCTGCTTCTCGCTCCGCTACGTACCCACTGCTGGCAAACTCACTGTGGTGATTTTGGAGGCCAAGAATCTCAAGAAAATGGACGTCGGTGGACTTTCGGGTAAGCTACAACACTTTACATATTGTTTGTTCATGCATACGTTCCCTGATCAACTTTTGTGTCTTGGGTTTGGTAGTGCATTGAATTCTAGCACTTTCGTGTCCAAGCGCTACTCTGTAAACTCAAGTGTAGTATAGTACTGCAGTAAAAGGTGTGAAACCAATGGTCCTACAGTAAAAAGTGCGAGACCCGCGGTGAGACCCGCAGTTTTTAGTGTAGAACACCTTGTGCCCTACAGTTTTTAGTGTAGGACACCTTGTGCCCTACAGTTTTTAGTGTTGGAGACCCTGTGTCCCTAAGCCCAGGAATAGGAATAGGTAAAACCGATGAGACGCGCGTCACTAACTTTACTGACCCCACTGCACCGCGTGCGTGCGTGTGGGTCACCTACTTATTTGAGGTGCCCCTACAATGAACTCTTCGGGAGGTGACGGCACGAAAATTTGGCTACCAGGAATTTAATTCCTGCTTCCCCCTGCGCTTGGGCACTCCGGGTAGGCCGCTACCTTCACACAAGTGCGTGGCGGGTTGGCCTATCCAGTGTGTCGCAGGCGCTCTACCGTCCATTGTGGGGGCGCCAGAGCCCCTGTATGACCGGATTTTAGATTACGCCGTGGTAACCCCCGTCCTACTTTTGCACTTCTGCAGGCTGTTGAAAAATATTTGTTTCTGTGTTTTTCAGATCCGTATGTGAAGATCGCTCTTATGCAGAATGGGAAACGCCTTAAAAAGAAGAAAACAAGTATCAAGAAATGCACGCTCAACCCATACTACAACGAATCATTCACTTTTGAAGTACCCTTTGAACAAATACAGGTATAATTTGACGTCTAGCGCGTCCGTATTCGTCTTGTTGCGCGCTTGTCATCCATGTTTAATAGAGGGTTTGCCTTACGCAAATTTAGAAGAACTAGATGTCCGGAAGTGCCATTATTTTATCCATCAGGGAGGTGTAGCTGATTCTCTCGTTTCTTGTTATATTCCCAAGGAATATAACTAGAAATGTCTATCACTTGGAAATTCGCCTCTGAAAACTGAAATTTTAATGGCACGTCTTGTTCTTCTAACTTGCAAGGCAAACCCTATATTGCCTATCTCTACTAATGTTGGTGCCGTTTACTTTACAGAAAGTACAATTGGTGGTGACCGTCGTGGATTATGATCGTATTGGTACTTCTGAGCCCATCGGCAAGGCAGTCCTAGGCTACAATGCATCAGGAACAGAGCTACGCCACTGGACGGATATGCTCGCATCGCCTCGCAGACCGATCGCGCAGTGGCACACGCTCAAAGACCCAGAGGATGGCGACAAGAAGGACTAAATCTCATGTAAGTTTTATGTACATCTGTGTTTTACGAAGCAGCCTAGTGTTGACAATCAGACGGGCGAGAGCCTCGCCCGATTGCCAACACTGATCCAGCCGAAGAGGCAACCACTTGAGAAATCTTGTGTCCCCTACACGCCCGAAATATCTTGAAATCCGAAAACTATCGCCAAAATGGCAAAAACAAGCAAAATATGGGCGTAAAAGCGGTTGAAATCTTACGAAATCCGACGAAATCTCTTCCCCGAAGAAATCTTGTGTACCCTCACATTCAAAGTGGTTCCCCCCTCGGATCCAGCTGGATCCAGGGGGTGGGACTAAATTCAGGTGGATTTTAGCGTGGATTGCCTATTCATCAGGTGGTTGATCCGCGCCTGGAAGAGACCCATATCTTATTTGTGTGGACTTAAAAATAATGTGTTTGTCTCTCATGCAGAAATAGTGGCTTCAACGAAAGAAAAAAGAATAACGCCAGCCACCTACCTCCCCTTCTTCCTTCCGCTGGGTGAACACGAGCATTATTTCAGGCTGACTATTGTTTAGCCTCACACGTCGGCTTTTTTGGAAACATCCCAGCCCCTGAAGTGTTTACTCTTCTTAAAGCAAGTTCGTATTAAAGCTTTAAATCAAGGGCACTTCTGCATTACTTCTTTATTAATTTCTAAATTTTGCCGTCAGTCCATATTGCGTGTGTAATTCATTCCAATGTTAAACGTGTCGCATTCAAAATACATTCTGTCGTAGATATTTTACCACTATCAGTATTGTTTCGATAACTCGGAGAGTATATCGAGCCAACAATGAATTGTTGCAGTCCTTGGCTTAAATGGACTAATATCTATCTCATTTGACTGTTGTACTGGGAAGATTAGGTTTTGCTTCGCAAAGACAGGTGGCCGGATTCAGATGTGCAAGGGATATGTAAGCCTTGAAGTACCATAAAATTAATTTGTTATTGTAAAAAGTATAAAAGGGCTGAATTCACTTTGGCTCTTAAAAATTAATGACCACTTCACGCACTTTTCACCCAAAATAGGAATTTCGTTTCGTTTTTATATATTTCTCCCTTACAGGTATAGTCAACGTTCTTGTTACAATGATTTATCGAATTTATGGTGAAAACCACTGGTATTTCTCCTTTTTATGTTCACAAGCAAACATTCACGTTTGTTATCAGAGCCAAGATGAATTCAGCCCGAAATTTGACGCACTAAAGCAAATCTATAACATTGTTTAATTTTGTTGTTGACCTTAAAGATGTGTTTATTCCAAAAAGAGCTCCTCTTGTCATATAATTCATATCATATTTTAAAGAAATATTGTGATTTCTTACCGAGGAGGCACCACGATCACTTAATAGAGTAGATAAACGTAATAGAACATCAACGAATGCTATTTTTAAGAAAATGCTTGACAATATAGTTAAGGGCGGTCTTTGCTACCCGATTAGCCGTTGACTGTCTAATTGTATTTACCATACAACCAATTTCACTCGTTTCATTCTCGTCAGAGTAACCAGTTATACTTGTGATGGTCACGTATTCACATTCTTTGTAAATTACTTCCAGTGAAACTGCCTACTCGTGTATCTCGTTCATGCAAGTTTTGGACAGGTTCGCTATTTGGATGCGAAAAATAGACAATAGTTTATTTAGATGTTATAGGATGTAAACGGCACTGGAGGTGAGGAGCGTGAGATGTGTGATTGTGTGAGAAAGAGCGAGAGTGCATGAGAGAGTTCTTGGCAGTTATTCTTGTAAAGTATTGACTGTCAGGGATCATAATTCTTCCTCGTAACTATTAACAAAAGAGGTTATCAGCGCCAATAGAGTGATGATAACACTGTGTAAATATAGCTTGAAGAACAGATGTACACTCTTTGAAAGAGTGGCTGTTTCGTTGGCACTCAATAGACTGCTTTATGACGGTGGCACGACACTTCTTCAGTCAACCCCTTCTCTGTTATCTCTATGCAACCCAGAGGATTTCCGAGAGGTGTCTCTTTTTGAGGTGCATTGCAATCATGCACACACTAGCGCAAAGATTGTGCATTGTCTCCTCAAAGGCCAAAAGAAGAAAAAAGTCAGCGCGCAGGGTGTGCTCCTTGTTTCTCTTTAAATTTCAAAACTTGTACAAATAATATTATTTGTTAAAATTTAGCTTTCGTTGAGTTCGAAGTGTTAATTGTTTACTTAAAACACGTGTAACTTAAAGCACTGTCATGAAAGCCTTTTGAACTGTCGGGGAATGTTCTGTAACGGCAACGAGACTGTCCCGTAGCCTCGTCCTAGCACACGACTTCGTTATGTAATGCAGACATCGCTTAATCATATGTTCATGTTTATATTTTTTCGTGAAATTGTGTCAGATATCTAGGTATATTCTCAAATACGTTATGGTAAAGTCTAGCCCCATGAAATTATTTCCTCTTTGTTAATAACATTTAAATAATGTCCGTGTAGAATTCATTGTTGTGGGGAGTTAGTTGCACTCTTGAAATTTAAGGTAAGCAACTGCCGGTACAACAGTACTAATAAATAATTGGTATACACTTCAATTTCTTTCTCTTCTGGAGAAGTGGGAGAAATTTTCTTAAAACAGCTAATCAAAGAAATTTAATATGGCGCTCGCCATTACTGATTTGTTTAATTCGAGGAATTGCCGTACTACAAGACGGCGAATCCACTTAAATAAAATGTCACTTCGGGTGAAAATGGGGCATACATAAGCTCACTGAAAAATACCGAAAGGTTCGAACAGATAACTATGATATTTTGTTCTTTCCTGTCGTCTTGATAAACTCCTGCTACTTGCCAATAATAGTCACGCTCGCTGATCACTTATGCCCCTTGTAATGGGCTGAAAGCAGAACAGATTGCAAACAATGTATGTGTGCTTAGGTTCATGGTTATTCTTTTTTATTTCATGTGAATCCGCCTTATAGCAAATTTTCTTTATCTTTTTCTGATTACCTCAAGATTATATTGTATATAATATAGATATATGCATGAATTGTATAAAAATTAATGGTGAACATGTTAGACTAGATATTTAAGTGGGTGACAACTAGAGTGTGACGTTGTGTTTGTTGGTAAATCACAAAAGGCATTAGAGTTCTGCATAATCTTATTGGTTTAAAATAATTTTTGTTATTTGGAGATCAATACTATTATTCTTGATGTAGATTTGTGATTGAAAATGTGAACACGTTACAGGAATAAACTGACTCCATACTTGTATTCCGGCGTCTGATTGCATTGCACATTATATCCTTCCCTGTAGCGATCGGAAAGCGAAAGAAACGCTTCTATTTTTTCAGATCGTCAGATAAACAGCCCACCTCTACACCCATGATAGTGCGGTACAGTTCGTGTTACTACCAAAAAACGCATGAGTGGCATCCTATCTGTAGCCAGTTGCCCAAAATAATTTCCCATTATTTCGATAAGTGATCTATACTTCGCGTAAAGAAAAAAAATCAACATTGCCATAATTTTTCATTTATTCTTAACCAATTATCACAGGTATTTTTTTTTCTGGAGATCACACTGTTGCGAGAGTAGCATCCCGCCCGAACGTAAAAAACACAACTGTCTCTCACGCCTCCAGCGCGAAAGGGTAGAGGCCGGTGGTCGAGTCCCGGGGACAGAGACGCAGCCCTCGGGAATAGAGGACAGGGTGGGGCGCCGGGCTGGCTGTAGAAAGCGTCGTCAGCGTCAGCTCCGAGCCCAGGAAACAGCCGCCGAGGAAGATGAGCTGGCTGAGGCCCTGGCCGTGGCCCCGGTCGCAGCTGAAGTCGTCGAGCAGCGCTGCGAGGTCGGCGGGGGAGACCAGGCAGTCCTCGAGCACCAGGGTGTGCAGGGTGTGCCACGGCCTCTGCTCGCACAGAGAGCGGACGGCCTTGGAGGGCTCGTCCTGCCCCGGGGGCGGCAGCCGCCGGTTCATCCTGGTGAGCGTGAGCCGGTCCAGTCGCCCCCACACGGCTTTGGCCGAGGACTTGGTCCGGCTCGCCGGCCCCAGAGGCAGCACGCCGTCCTGGTGCTCGAGGTCGAGGGCGAGGTGCCTGAGCGACGGCAGCCGGAGCTCGCCGTCCGCGTTGAGGGTGGCTAGGGCGCGCGCCGTGAGGCGCAGGCCCTGCAGGCTGTGCGCGTGCGAGCTCACCAGGTCGACGAGCAGGCGCGTCAGGTACGACTCGCAGCCGGCCGCGTCCAGCAGGCGCAGCTCGTGCGCCGCGCCGCGCAGCTCGCCGAAGTACCAGCACGGGTCGAAGAGCGCGCGGACGCGCAGGCTGCGCAGCGCCGTGAGCGCGGCCAGGGCGGCGAGCGCGGGCGCGGGCCGCGGCTGCAGCGGGGACGCGTCCTCCTCGACGGGCTGCACGCCCACCAGGCCCACGTCCAGGTGCAGGACGACGCCGCGCAGCGCCAGCAGGATGCCGTGGAAGCAGGCGCGCGAGGCCGCGTCCGTCGCGAAGTGCCGCCAGTCGAGCGTGAGGGCGCGCAGCTCCAGCCCGGCCGCGGCCGAGGCGCGCACGGCCTCGAGCAGCAGCGGCGCGCGCCGCGTCACCACGCGGTCCTCCGGGAAGAGCGCGAGCTCGGCCAGGGCGGGCACGGCGCGCAGCACGCGGCACGCCTCGTGCTCGCGGCCCACGAGCGCCGCCACGCGCACGCGCCGCCACAGCGCGCGGCCCTCCAGCACGCGCCGCCAGCGCCGGCACACCAGCCGCCCGCTCTCCACCAGGTCTAGCGCCGGCACGGACACCAGCACCTGCTCCAGCACCTCGTCCGGCAGCAGCGACGTCCAGTCCCTGTGCGGGCATAGCAGCCGCTGGGTGAGTACGAGTACACTACTGTTCATTTGGGGTGCTCAGAAATTGTACCGGGTGTTTCTTTGAATGCGTAACAGTGTTGCGGGATTGCATACTCTCCACCGCTGCAGGGGCCATGGCCCCTTACGGGCGAATGGAGTAGGCAAACCCGCAACACTGTTATGCATTCAAAGAAACACCCGGTTCGCGAAGGCGTACACCACGCAAAACTGTACGCCTGGCGTACGATGACAGCACACCTTTGGCGTTCAGTGACAGCACACCCTTTTCAGACAATGGGACAGGCGGACGCCAAGGGTGTGCTGTCATCGTACGCAAAGGGTGCAGTTTTGCGTGGTGTGCGCCTCAGGCGTACGATCACTGTACGATCGCTAAGGAAACGTAGTCATTGTGATACAAATCAAAATTTCGTTGTAATTACAAGTCAATGCTTCGTAATTACAAAGCACTGCTTTGTAACTACGAAGCACTTGCTTGTAATTAGTGGACCTGTTTTATTCGGAGGTTACAAAGCAATGCTTTGTAAAACTTATAGAATGGAACGGCTACATTTTAGCTCTCTTATTTGAAAAATAAGACATTTACAATGTTTTGCCACGCCTTTTTATTATTATTATTTTATTATTATTATTATTATTATTATTATTAAGAGGGTGTTTCTGTTCAGTCCTAACGTTAGGCGCAATCTGTTTGGCATACGATATAGTCAGCTCTCAGCCTTGCCGGCCAGCTGCGGACGTCCATACATTCTGCGCCCCTCTCCGCCTCTCGCCAGTTCTCAAATGTAAACGAACTTGTTTAGACGGTCTCTCTGCTCAGCAGCCCAAGTTGTACTTCCAAACTTCTCGTTCTGAGCAATATGTACCCAAACCCCAAACCAAAACCTTTCAATAACTTCATTGCCACAGACCTTTACCTCGCCCTTACCGCCACACTGACCTTAAGCAAGTTGGCCGAGCCTTTGAATAATGATTGATCGCCAGTTCGAAGGCGCTGTCACTGCAGTGCGTCCCCCGCCGCGCCGCCCCGCCCCGCCCCGCCGCTCCCCCCGCCCTGCTCGAGTCGGCAGGCCTGCGTCACTCGGGTGCATGGCGGGCTTGTCTACCCACCCCGCCTTTAGCGGCGACCAAACGCCCTCTGTTTACCTCTGTTTACCGTTCTTACTTGAATGTCAAGTCTCGCGACCATGTTGCACATACGCCCCGACATTAAAATACATTACCAGTGTTGCCAGAAAAGTAGGCAATACGTAGCCCAAACACAGGGGAGTAAAGCGGGATGCATCTGCGCCTGCCGGATAGGCAACATGTACGCACCTGTGATGCCTAGTAGGCAGGCGGAGATGCAGCCCGCTTTACTCCACTGTGTTTTTGGGCTACTTATTGCCTGCTTTTCTGGCAACACTGTACATTACTCATCCAGACCTCAACAATTTATAACCAGGATAACCTAAAGTAAGCCTAAAGTTGACACTTTCGGGCGCCCTAAGAAACACGCCGTAATGCCCACATTACTGCAGCCTGAGCGATCAAAGCAGGCTGCGCAGCGGAGGCGGGGCACCTGTAGCTTATACCCCTCACATACAGTGCAAAGCAATTCCTGTCTTTTTACCCCCACACACGAATCATTCGCGGTCAATATTCCAAACAACCACACACCCACAACTGCCAGCTGGGCCCGGCTTACCTGTCCTGCCAGTCCGCGCCCATCTGGACCATGGCAGCAGGTTGTGTGAGCGGAGCGAGGAGCGCGCGCGGCGTCGCGACGCAACGCGGCGACGTCGGACGCAGAGCTGCGCCGACCGCTCTGCCGCGGGCCGGACCGGGCGCCGCGCAAACCGGGATGGTTTTGCGGATGGAAATAGACGCGGTCGGGAAGGCGGGCGCGGGCGAGGGCCGGGCACTGTAGGGCAGGCCGCCGCACACGGGGGGCAGGGCGGGGAAGAGAAGGGGCAGTAGGGAATCCTCTTCCCGGGCGCCCTGCTGCGCCCTCCTGCCCTCCCTCCTGACGGCGCCGACTGGGGGTGTGCTGCGCGCGACCGGTGCCACCGCCCCTCCTGCCTGGCCTGGGCCACCCGCTCCTGCTGGCCCAGTACTTGCCACCACGCCGCACTCTCTCTCTCTCTCTCTCTCTCTCCCTCCCTCCCTCTCCCTCTCTCTCTGCCCCTCCCCCCTCCCCGAGCAGCACAGCAGCCGAGGGGGAGGGCGGCTGGGTAGCGCGTGGCCTTGCCCCTCATCGGGGCCGGGGGGGCCGGGGGGTGCAGACGGGGAGGGGGGGGGGTAGCACGCCCCCTTCCCCTGCCCGCATCCTGCGCGTAGGGGCAGCAGGAGAGGGGTGGGGATTCCTACCCCGGGAGGAGTTGCAACAAATCGTTCCAAACGGTTCCAACCCTCCTGAAGTTCAATCCCACCCTGCACTTTTAACCCTGCTGATCTCCTTCCCGCACCGAATCACTCTCACAGAATGCCACACCCGCGCACCTACCTACCGCGCAGCCTCGAGAGTAGGCAAACCTGCAGTTCAGACGTGCAGTGTAGGAATGCAGGCTGTGGGCGCCTGTGGCGAGGGCGAGGCGAGAGGCGAGAACCTGAGCACTTCTTGTAGTTGACGTACATTCCTAATACTGGATCTATCTTTGTAAAAGGACGAAGAAATTAATTGGAACGAATCAACGGATAGGAAAACTTTTGAATCGCATGAATGAATCAGTTAATTTCATTCAGTAAATCTGCGCTGAAAACGATTCATGTTTGCCTACAATCCAGGCGCAACAGAAAGGTGACTGTAAATCCTTAAGGACACGTTTGCGATCCCAAGTGTCGTATCTCAAATTAATTCCCATAGAGCCCCCTACCTACCCACAGAGTTTGTCGGAAATTACGAGACGCACCCTTAGCAAAATACGTTATTATAGAGTTCAGCAAGCAACAACATTTTCCTTTCGCCAGTTCGGTAGTTATCTCTGGTTTCGGTAAAGATTGATCCGAAAGTAAGTTTTTGGTGCAGTTAGTCAAACCCTGCTATTGTACGCAGCCTTAGACTTCATAGACATTTTAAAGAGGCGCGCCAGATCCGCCAGATCGCGCCAGATCGAAAGCTCGAAACTCTCGAAGATCGAACCGACAGTGTGGTGTCGAGTCGAGGTCAAGCTTCCGAACTCCGACAGTAACGCTCCCAAAACGAATTTGGTTATATCTTGAAGAAAATGAAAGGTTGTTTCTGTTGGTTAACGTGAGGAAGTTTTGATGCTTAACGAAGAAACTAATTTCTATTTCTGGTCAACTGATGAAGAATATTATTCTTATACTTTTCAAATTTGGTACAAATTGTTTGTGAATGGGTTGTGCTACACCAGTGACACAGGACTTGTTTGACAGAAGAATGACATTTATTGTGGACAAAGACAAAACATTTTTTCATGAAGAGATTTGCAGACTATGTGGTCAGAGAGAACCTTCCTTGTGGAATTTATTTGAAGCCTGTGATAATAACGGTAATCTGAATCTTCCTGAGAAAATTTTTACATGCTTAAACATTATGGTAGGTACATGAAGTTTTCATTGTTAGTGATATATTAGTAATATTATTTAGTAATATATTAAAAAATTCATTTGGATTTTAATTTTCCTTTTCTTCCAAATTTTTGGCAGGTTGAAATGGGTGATGGATTGCCAGACCAAATATGTGGAAAATGTATGACTGTTATCCGTTGTTTTTTTGAGTTTCGACAGCAGTGTGTAAGCCAAGATGCCATGTTACGGAAATCTCTCATGACCATCAATATGCTCAAAATGGTAAGACTCATTCATTTGAACTTGCAATTGATAAAATTTGTATAAGTTAGGGCATAATTCTGGGCGTAATTAAAATGCCATAGCATTGGAACTGCCTGGCATCTTGATATACCTCAAGCTTACTATTCCTACTACTTTTAATAATAAGCAATGAATAAATACCAGACTACCATTTCCCATTGGTTTATGTAGCTCTTTCATTCCAGGGTGGTTGCCAGAAGTCAACAAAGACAGTTGTATGTTTTTCTGAGAATCAGTCAGACATAATTAGATCCTATCTGACTTGAGATATTCAGTCCGACACACACTATGATGAAGATTGCATTCTAATCAAATCTGAGTTTTAATTGGAATAAAATACCTTTAGCCATGGAAATGGCCGGCAATACCAAACCTTCTCCACAACCAAAGCAGCCACCCTGGAAAATATATCTTGTTATGATTTGTGGCAACTTTGTGTGTTCCAGCCCAATTCCATAAATGCAGTATGTGAGTCTCCATGTGTCGGATATCAAGAGCGGAATAAGAGTCCACTCACCTCTTCTCAACAGCATTTGTTACAATGCCAGACTCCAGAAATTGTTCATCGGTTAGAAGAGGAGTGGGCTGAAGATATTTCCGTAGCAGCTGTGCAAGATTTGAAGAAAACAGCAGAAACTCCATGGAGAATAGATTTTGAGTCTTCAACTCATGGAAATGAAGTTGGGGCTGAGAAGACTATGCCTATTGAGACCATTGACGCTAATGGAAACGTTGATACTCTTAGGTTGATAAATAGATTAGACTCACCTCCAAGGTGTTGTAACGATCACCCAAACGAATATGATGAATTATCATTTCTGAGTCCTGACAAAATAACTGGTGATCTAATCCTGATTAACAAGTCTGATTCAGAATCCGAGTCTATTGATATTGAATCCATTGAAGATGTTGAAGACCGTTACAAAACTGACATAACTAAATTTAAGGAGTTGTGAGTATTCTGTAGTTAATTTCTAATTGACATTTTGTGTTGTAAATGATTACCTCCAAAATTTTGCTGAAGTATACTTACTTTTGTTCAAATTTTTTGTAGATGTGCTGGGCGGATATCACGCAACAAAGACGGAGTTTGGAAGTGTAATATTTGTAGTGGAGAGTATATTTCTCTTCTGAGATTGAAAAAACATATTATGAGGCATTATTCTGGATATCCCAATCAATGTGTGGAATGTGAGGCTTTCTTTGAGACATCTGACGCCTTGGACCTCCACCAGATACACCATATCACTTCATGCCTTGTTCTTGGCCATACTTGTCCTCATTGCTATAAATCTTTTCGTCTTAAGCATCTCCTTAAAAAACATTTGGCTGCAGAACATGTTTCCTCAAATGATCTGTGAGTTTTATCTTATTTAAACAATCAAAGGGTTCTTTTACAAAATCCCATTTTCATTTACGCTGCTTTTTCTTCTGCTGCAGGAAATCCGAGTCCAAGAAGTTTCGTGAAACCTGTGGTAAATGTGCAAGGGTCTTCTATTCAAGTTTTGAGATGGAAAATCATGATGAGTCATGTGAGGACCTTGTTTTTGATTCAGATGATGAGTCCTCAGAAGAAAGTTCTACCCCCACAAAAAAAGTAGATAGTGGAGCAAAATATTTAAACTTGTGCCATGTATGTAAGTTAAGTTTTGACAACACCTTGCACCTGCAATTACATTTGAAGATGTTTCACAAAACTGATGACCAATTAAAGTGTAACGAGCCTGAATGTAACAAAACATTCAGAACTGCTAAAGCTCTCCATGATCACCGGAGGTATCATAATCCTACATTAGCATGCAATGTTTGTAACAAACATTTCGTTAGTAGTGATAAGTTAAATGATCACTTAAGAATACATTCAGGAGAAAAACCATTTAAATGTTCCCTTTGTGATAAGTCATTCAGTTGTTTAAAAGGACTTTCACATCATAAAAACAATCACTTTAAAATGTTTGAGTGTGAATTGTGTGAGCAGGTGTTTGGTTCTAAATCTAATCTTAGTAGACATAAAGAAGAAATCCACAAAAGACTTAAAACTAAATTTATGTGTGAGACCTGTGGTGATTTCTTCAACCGTAAGGAAAATCTACTTATGCATAACTTTTATCATCATGAACAGTATAACTTCTGCTGTATTGAATGCAAGAAAGTTTTTCAAACCAAGGAATCGTATGAAAGACATCAGTTGTTACATATCAAAAGGAGTCCTATTTCATGCAAAATTTGTTGTAAGGAATATTCTTCCAAAAGTACACTTAAAGATCACATGAAGAAGTATCACCTCTTGTGATACTATGGTACATGTTAAAACTTAAACTCATATCTGTGATAAATATATTGATATGAATTGACATACAATCAATTACTAGGTGTAAAGAAATTATGAACTATAGTTTATAAAGAGTATTTTGCAATTTAATGATTTAATCAAGAAGACTGTTTTTTTTGTTACGTATGTTTTATATTAAACATAAAATCATTAATTTGTTTAACTTTGTTTTCCTAATCCTGTAAATGTATATGACATGTTAAGTTTGGAGATCTGATAGGACCACCAGTGGACAGTTTAGATCACTCTTCCTTGATTACTGGTTCCATTTTCTTTTTGTCCCATACCTGAAATATTAATCTAATATTCACAGACCATATTCACATTCTAAGTATATTGTTAGCTAATGGATACTCTCATACCATGTCACCACAGTCAGTTCTGACAACATTTTCAGGTTTGTTGCTTGTACTCACAACTTCCATATCAGATCTGGAGTCTTCATTTTTATTTGAAATATTAAGTGGAAAGTTAGATAATTTTTTCAGATGGTTCGCTCTTTGCCCTTTTGTAACACCTGAAATAATTTGGCGGTGGAAGGGTTTAGGGATAGAGTGACCATCATACTGAAGACCTGTGGATGTAAATGTGAACTGAAGAAAATCTGAAAAAATAGAGAGTACCATGCACAAGCAGTACAAAACTATTATCTGATGAACGTACATGTAGAGGATTTGAAAGCAGGAAAGTGGAAGAAAGGGCCGCTATTTGATTGAACAGTTAAAGCCAGTTCTGAGGCAGATGTACCAAATTGAGCATCTTTTTCTGTAATTCCAGTGTTTCTTTGACTTGCTTCCCTTAAAATACTGCTGGTCACATCCTTTGCTAGAGCCTCTGGAAGATTTTGAGCCAGCTCTTTATATGGAAGTGAATTTTTGAAAACATTAGTTTATGGGATAAAATCTGCAAAAACTCAGATAATCTAAATACAACCTGAAATGCTGCTGATAAAATGATTTGGAGCCTGCAAACCGGGACGACCTGAAGATTTGTGCTGATGTTCCTCAAATTTTTTCAGAAAGTCCAATGTTGTGTAAGAAATGTTTTTTTTATTAAAAACACCTAATTTAAAGAACAACATTTATACTAAAAAATACTTGCATTTAGTTTCATTCTCTGTAGGATATCAATAAAGTTTATGGGTGCATTTACGTAAATTGTGGGCACTCGCCAAAATCCTGTTGCGGTTCCTATAATCCAGAACAACTGGGTTGTCCCGCATGTCAAGCTCTGCCAATGATGGTACAGCATTGAGGAAGGCCTGTATTTTTGTCACATCCTTTAAGTTGTTACTTGAAACCAAAAGAATTCTTAGTTGATCAAGTCCAACAAGATCCTCAAGGGATGTTAAAAAATTTCCTTGTAGATTTAATATTTCCAAGGTATTCTGCAAATAACAAAATTAATTTAAAAGTCAATTGCCAATTTAAAATTTTGATGTTATTCCAAATACTTTTCATGTAGTTTCAAATATTAACTCCTAGTGCAGCTACACTGCGAGGATCAAACATAATCTCTTCGCCAGGGCAAAGCTTTTGATGTTCTACGTGGAGTTCTTGAAGGCATTTCAGATTTTCCAGCCCCTCCACCACTGATATACTATTGTGTCCTAAATACCTGGAAAAAAAAATTATCTTGGTATGCTTCTAACACAGTTAAGTTCCATTTACTACAATTACTGAGCTCACAGCTTCTGAAGAGCAACGAGCCCTTCAAATCCCTCCATTTTGAGTATTTTATTCCTCTGCAAGTACAGATGAGTCAACTGGGTTGCAAATCCTAAATTATCTACCCTGAGCACTTGATTGTTTTGTAAATATAGAACCTTCAGATTTTTGCAAGCTGATATGTCTCCCTATTTCATTTTTTTAAGTGTAAGGGAGAGAACGAAGCTTATTAAAAATTCCGTAGCGTATTGTTAGAATGAACATCAATCAATCAGTACACATACAATTGAGTCTATGTATTGATCGTTTAAATACAGATGGGTTAATTTCCTTGCATGTTCTTTTGGGTCTTTGTTGTGCTTTGGAGCATTTTCTGAACCTTTTCTGGATAAATAGTGTAACGTCACTCGCACCATTTTGAAGAAAGCAACCAACTTGTTGTTGTCATAGTAACTCATTTCTGACTTCCCTGTTGGGATCCAATCATGGTTAGAGAGAAAGGAGATTTCAGTGAAATTTGAAATACACAAATCTGAATCAACGCGGTTTTCTGATGTTTGTCTATAAACAAATCAGTTTTTTATAACTTTTTTCTTTATTTTTTTATTTAATTTTAATTAGAGTAGCTAGAGATAAAGTGTATTTTTATCATTTTTATATTCATAGCGCGTATTTCTGCAAGATCGAGGGTGTCAACATTTGAAAATATAACGTCTACTATGTCAGTATGCTAAAACAAAATTTAATTGAATGGGATTTTTTTTTTAAGTGCACGGAACCTGGTTTGTAATACATGTTGATAAATGCAGCGGGAAGGACACAAAAATTGAGGGTGGGCCGAGGTTGACTTCAGTAGCAGCTAACAGTTTGTCGCCCTGCTACGTTGGTCTCGCTGCCTCGCTGCCTCGCTGCTCTCTGCAGCTTTTTTGCCCATTTGTTCCATTCCAAAGCTGCTCTCTGCATCCATTTGCAAATGCCGAAAGCTAGGAAGGTGATCACTCAGGAAAAAAAACTCAAAACTATAAACGTTGCCTTTTGCTTCGCGTAAAGTTTCTTAGCCGGCAACTCTGCCTCCCTCCCCCCTTTTCCCCTCTCCGTGTCTGCCCCTGCCCCCTCCCCTACCCGCAAAGCAACTTCCCGCCTCTTCTGACAGCAGTCAGTGGTAGCAGAGTAGCTAGCTAAGAGAGAGTCGACGTTAGGGTGAGTACTGGTCGAGCCGAGTATCTTTTAAAGGTGTGTCTGTCCCGGGTTATTGGCATTTAACTCGTGTTCCTAATCTTCAACTTCATTCCACAAATATTACAACGTAAAGGGTGTGTAGCCTCCTCTGTTTTGTTCTTTTTTTGTGGAGTTTTGTGACGGGGGTACGGTTAGGTCAGTCTTTTTCCCAAGAGATATACCAAATTTCAGTTAAAGCTTTTTGAAAGGGAACAATGTAATTGTGAGCACTCGATTTCTCGCCCCCGTTTGATTTATTCAGAAGTTAAACTGCCTCCGGTTGACTTTCAAGACATCATTATTTCAACTGTTAAAAAGACAATTGATTTTTATGAAGTTTCTAATGTACTTTTTTGCAGTACAATGGAAGTTTGTTCTAACTCGCCTGAAGGCGAGCAAGAACGAGGCCTCGATGCCACAAGGATTATAAGTTCCAATGGATCTCAAACAGGAAAAATGTTTGAGATTGGCGAGGGCTCCTCCAATAGTTCAGCTTGTCAAAGTCCTACGCCACTGAGTAGTGTGGACAATGCCAGTTCAAAAAATGGACTGCGTTCATCTGAAAATCAACTTAATGGAAACCAGATACCTTCTGATGGCGCACCTATATCAGAAATTGATGCTGTATTGCAAGAGGAATCCAAGCGTTTGGATAAGGTGATGTCTCCTTCTAAAAAGAACTCAGAGGAAGACAAAATTAAGGTTTGTAAAATTTATTACTAAAATTTGTTCTTATTTTAGAGGCTGCACAGTTATAGGTAGTGAGAGTACTTTTTTTTTCTAGACTATGGATAAAGATGTTCAGTACAAGAGACTTATTGAGCTCTTGACCAAAAGTGAGTTCTATACTAAGTTCTTAGTCAACAAGCTGGCAGAAGATAACTCAGTAAAAAAGAAAGGGAAAGGGTAATGAACTTAATAGCTGTCAGTATTTTGTATTGTTTTTATGTTATGTCAATTTTAATATTACATATTTTCTAATAGCTCATCACCGCAAAAAGGTAGAAAATTAGCTTCAGCGGGTCAACAGCAAGTACTGGCCATTGCTGCTGACATAATCTCAAAGGTACTATCCAAGCAAGTCTATCATTGTTTCTCATTTGTAGTGCTAGCTTAATTTAAGTATATTTTGAAAATTTATTTCCTTTTGTAGAAATCAAATGATGAAACAGTCCCAGAGGAATCTGTCACAGAGGATCCATCTTTGGGTCTCACCAAAACCCTTGAAAATGGCTTGGAAGTCCCTCTGAGTCAGCCAAAGCTATTAACTGGAGCATGCCTTAGAGATTACCAATTGGAAGGTCTTAATTGGTTGAAGGTACTTAGTGATGTCTGTTTTGAAGGTTTGGTTTTAATTTTCATTGTTCTTATTCACATTTGAAATTATTTCAGCTATTATTTGAAAATGGAGTGAATGGCATACTTGCTGATGAAATGGGTCTTGGTAAAACCATTCAAGTAATTGCTCTCATTTCATTTTTAATAGAAAAAAATGTTCGTGGTCCATTCTTGATCATAGGGCCACTTTCAACTTTACCTAATTGGACCTTAGAATTTGATCGATTTACCCCTCAGGCAAGTTTTGTTTGCACTTGATCTACATGTTTTATCTAAGTATCTATTAACAATCAACAATTCATTTAGATCCCCTACCTTTTATATCATGGGTCTGAGGATAAACGTGCTGCTGTAAGGCAAAAAATGACCCGGAAAACAATTATAGAGGGACACAAGGCTTATCCAGTGATAATAACATCATATGATTACCCACTTAGAGATGCAAAATATTTAAGGAAGATGAATTGGCGATACATCATCATCGATGAAGGACATCGCATCAAAAATCACAACAGCCAGCTTTCTAGGTATATGCCTTTTCTTGTTTGTTCTGCTCTGTTGAACAAGGGCGTGTTGTGTATCAAGAACATTTTTCCAGGGCTCTGAGGACCTACCAATCAGCAAATCGTTTGCTTTTAACTGGAACACCCCTTCACAACAGCCTCAGTGAACTCTGGGCTCTCCTAAATTTCCTCGTTCCAGAAATCTTTGATGACCTAGAGATCTTCGAATCATGGTTCAGACTTGAGGACATTGCTAGTGAAGGTGGAAGTGAGAAAGTTTTAGAGGAAGAAAAGAAAAAAAGTGTTCTTTCTACTATGCACAAGGTGAAACATATTTGAATCAACCAAATAATATTTTATTGAAGTCTATTTTTATACCCATTTCTTCTCATTTAGATTCTCTCACCTTTTATGTTAAGAAGAGTTAAGTCTGAAGTTAAGTTAAATTTACCTCCCAAGAAGGAGATAATAGTGTATGCTCCTATGACTCCTATTCAGCTTGACCTCTATAGAGCTGTCTTGGATTACAATTTTAATGTTCTCTCAGCCAAAAAAACAGAGGTATCAATTTTGAAATGTAAATCATTTTTTACCACCTGCGTACTTTACTTGTATCCAATTTAAATTTTGTTTTTCAGGAAAACACTGTCCTTGGAAAACGCTCTTGTACAACAACTAAAAAGTATTATAATTTAAATGAGCTTTTCCGTGCAGAAGATGAATTGGAGGCAGTTGGACCAGCTGAGGACAAGTAAGTTTTGCTTGGAAGAATTAGAGAACCGTGACTGTATTTTAATCTAATCTTGACAACTTTCTCTGTAGGAAAATGTTAGTAGTTGAAGACAAAGAAAATGTAAAGTATGCAATAAGAGTAAAAATGCAGAATACTGGTATGATGCTTAGGAAAATTGTGAATCATCCTTACTTGGTTCAGTATCCTCTTGAACCAGACACTGAGTATGCTCGTATTGATGAAGATCTTGTTAAAACTTCAGGCAAATTGTTGGTTTTAGATGCCATGTTGACAAGGCTGAAAGAGAGAGGTCACAAGGTTTGTCTTCCTTGTATATAAAGTTGCATGAGTTGTACTGCAATTTATGTTCTCTTATTAAAATTTCACTCTTATAGGTTTTGTTATTTAGCACATTTACTAGTCTTATTGATATTTTGGAGGACTATTTGTCTCTTCGTTCTTACCGATATGTAAGACTTGATGGCAGCACTAAAATAGAGGATCGGCAAGTTGCCATTAAAGAATACAACAATGATCCAGATATGTTCCTTTTCCTTATATCTACACGTGCTGGTGGTTTAGGAATTAATTTAGCTTCTGCAGATACAGTTATTCTATTTGACAGTGATTGGGTAAGTTCTCTGGATACAATGGTGAGTGGTACATCTACCTTTTTACAGTATTTCAGCCTATATTCATCTGTGCAGAATCCTCAAGTAGATCTCCAGGCACAAGACCGTTGTCATAGGATTGGTCAAACCCGACCTGTAGTAGTGTATCGCTTTGTTACTGCTGGTACAGTAGATGAGAGAATTGTTGTCAGAGCAGCAGCAAAACGGAAATTAGAAAAAATTATTATTCATAAAGGTGACAAATTTTTAATCTAACAGTTCTAACAGTTCTACAATGTGGATTGTAGCTATATAAGTTGGTTCGCCATCTGTTCTGCCTCCTAAAGTTTGTGTTTTTCCCGCAGGCAATTACAGTGCTCTTCAAAAATGTGAGGAAAGTGCAGTGGACTTAGAGGAACTACGAAAACTCTTGCAGTCTCGTGACCATCAACGAGTTATTCACCCTAATGGTTTTGGTTTGTAGCATGGTTTCCTTCTCACCTGTGTTCCTATTTTATATTGTATTTGTCTTGTGATTGTCTTGTCTTGTTTTTTCCACCAGTTTTTTCTGATGAAGAACTGGAAGATTTATTAGACAGATCTGATTTGATTAATGGTGAGGCTGCAACTTCTGCTTCTGAAGAAAAAGATCTCAAAGAGAGAGAATTCAAAGATGTCTATGGATACACTGGTACTAAGCAAGTAAATAGAAATGATGACCAAGAGAGTAACGTCCATATTGTTGATGAAAACAGCAATGATGCCATTCGTGAAGTATCATCTCCTTTAAGGAGGAGTCCAACCAAGTCATCTAGTTTTTCTGGTAGCTTTACCAAAGAAAAGGATTCAGGCAGCTTTTCCAAAGGAAAGGATTCAGGCAGTTTTTCCAAAGGAAAGGATTCAGGCAGCTTTTCCAAGGAAAAGGATTCAGGCAACTTTTCCAAAGAAGAAGACAATGGTGAACACTTTTGTTTTGTTTTTATTTATTCTATTCTTCAGCTAATTTTCCGGGTTTAATTCAATTTATTTCCATCAGCTGGTCAGCCAAATTCAGGAGAAGACAAAAGGCTAAAGAGAAAAGTGGCCAGTGATTCTAGCTCGAAAGCAGGAAAGCAGAAGGTACCATGCTTGGAGGAAGAAACATCTAATTCATCTGATGATACCAATAATAGAGCCACAATTAGAAATTCCGAGACTGATTCTCGTAAAACACGGTCATCGCGAAGGAAGAAATAATTTGCTGTCTGGTTTAGTCATTTTTCTTTTTTTGTTTTTAAGTTTATTTCAATTTTACTTTGTCTTGGTTTAAACACCCATGTGATTTCATTTCACTGTGTCATTGAATGGCAATTTTTATTTATTATTGTGTAGATATGTTTGCAAAATAAAAGTTTTATATTTTATACACACTGATATATTTGTTGTTGACTTCACCCATGTGATATTTGAACAAGGCTGCCACTGCCAGTTCTCGACTTTACTCAAGCACAGGGAATGCCAACACCCTGTTTTTTGACATTTGGTCGCTACCACTGCTTATCACCCTTATCATATCTAAGACGTGCTGGGCCGAGATCACGCGGGCTGGGGCTTGTATGCTTAGGTATTATTCCACGGCAATTGAGGTCGGCGAGGGCGAGCAGCGCACTGGCAGGTTCCATGGTCCCATAATGGGACAGCGCTCCTTGCTACGCCACGCCACGCCACGCTGCCTCTGAGCCAAGCGACATCAGCTGACGCGCACACCACGCCGCGGCCCCACGCCGACACCAAACACACCCCGCAGCCAAGCCGTGCGCCGCACCCAGGACACTGCGTCCCGAGAACTCTGCGGTTGACGATGGCACAAACATTAGAGGATCCCGCTGTCACCAATTTCCGAGAGTATCTCCGAATACCTTCGGTGCACCCTGATGTCGATTATGGTAAGCCTCAATACTATCAGTGGCTTTAAAAAAGACCGATCTCGCCCTTAGCCAGGAAGGGGTTGGTGAGTTGTTGTCATAACTTTTTAATTTATAGTTAATGTGGTCGGAGGTAGGCTATGCCCCAATACAGATTTTAATTTAGTCTCCGCGTCTAACATGTCAGTACCGCTTATCATGGGAATGATTTCTTTCTGAAATCTAGCTAGAGATGTCATGTGATGCTGCTGCGAAGTAGAAGCTTACGTTGGTTAAATTTTATCAACCTATACATCACAGAAACGTCGCGGCTCTTCATACTCTTCCTTTCGTAGAAAAATAATTTGTTCATTTTTAATTATTTTACTTGTTTACTTTTTTGTGTTTATAATTTGTACTTAGAAATAATCAGATCGCTAGAACCTCGACCAAGCTATCAAAATCACGCTCTCGCTTGTCCGACTTTTTTTAAATTTCTTTTCGAAATACAACTTACAAAAGTTTTGTTATTGGTTTCTCGGAGTCATATGGCGTTTCTATGCTAAAATTTGTTTTATTTCATTCCCTCAATATTTTTTATGTCTGCTGAAATTGTGCTCTATCTTTTCTTTGTTCACTCCCTGTTGCCATGGCAGCATGCAGTTCACTCATGCTCATGATTATGATAGAAATTAGTTTACTGCCCCCCCAAAAAATGAGACAATTTCTGTTGAGCTTTTAACCAGCTGATCAAAGTAACATATGGATTTATTATATATCTGGATAGTATATTTAAAATGTGTAAATACATTTTTGTACTAATATGAGATTTAACCACAGAGTCAGCTGATGTCGGTCAACGTAACTTTGACTCTCTTGCTGATCCCCTGTGCCTATTTTCCACTTAAGCCAATCAATGCCACTTATGTTATACAAGTCAAGTTTACTCAGACCCACAGGGCAACACATTCCTATTGCACTGTTATATCTGTCTGTTAAATGTTGCCGTCTTTATTTTGGCTGTGCTTATTAAATGAGTTTGTTTTTCTTTCAGATGGATGTGTCAGTTTTTTGAAGCAACAATCGGAGTCTCTTGGTTTGCCTTACAAAATTTACTATGTTGTGCCAAAGAAACCAATTTTTGTTATAACCTGGGAAGGGAAAGAACCCAAACTTCCAACCATCCTTCTTAATTCTCATATGGATGTTGTTCCAGTTTATGCTGTAAGTACTAATTCTTGGGTCATTCAGAATAAGTTACTTATCCAAACATCCTAGTTCTGTTCTTTCTTTTACTTTTTGTATTTAATTGATTATTTTAGTATTTTGAATGTCGTAAATTGATTTGTTTTAGGACAAGTGGAAATATCCTCCATTTTCTGCTGAAAAGGATAAGAATGGGAATATTTATGCTCGAGGTGCGCAAGACATGAAATGCGTTGGTATTCAATACCTTGAGGCAATTCGAAGGCTCAAAAAGAATGGCACTCAATTGTTGCGTACTGTGCACTTGGCATTTAATCCTGGTAAGATAGTACTGCTCTGATCTCCTCCTCAAATATTTAAACTTCATTCAGACCTGTATGCTACTTTAAACTTACATTTTTTGCTTTGCTTGCTTTGATAATGCAGATTATGTATTATCCCCTTGTAGTGTACTTATGTCTTTTTTCACCCTTTTGTTAATTTTTTTCCTCTCTTTTGAACTCAGATGAGGAGATTGGTGGAAGGGATGGCTTGGGGCGGTTTGTTCACATGCAAGAGTTCCGTGATCTAAATGTTGGTTTTGCTCTTGATGAAGGCATGGCTAGTACACAAGAACACTTTATTTTATTCGCTGGAGAAAGGTCTATTTGGCGTGAGTATCATTCCAAATCTTCAATCTCATAACTTATTCTGTGCTGAGATGGACTGGTTGACTCTATTACATCTTATTGTTTCAGAAATCCATGTACACTGTCCAGGCCAACCTGGTCATGGATCACTTTTGTCATCAAACACAGCTGGTGAAAAACTTCGAAAGGTCATTGATAAATTCATGGATTTCCGTCAGAAGGAGAAGACTCGCCTTGAAAGTAACTCAAATTTAAAAATAGGAGATGTGACTACTATAAATCTCACTGTGGTTAAAGTAATTGTTTTTCTGTCTTTTAAAATTATAAAATTTGAAGTACTTATAAAAATTTTTGTTACTTATACTCTTTTTTTTTAAAGGGTGGAGTTCAGCTTAATGTAATTCCAGCTGAAATGGTAGCATGCTTTGATATACGTTTGGCTTGTGATGTAGATCACAACCAATTTGAGGATATGATAAGAGGCTGGTGCGCTGAAGCTGGTTCTGATGTTACCATTGAGTTTGAACAGAAGAATCCTAAAATAGAGGTTTCTAAAACAGATGACTCTAGCCCGTGGTGGGTTGCATTCAAGAGGGAATGTGATGCTTTGTGAGTATTTTTTATCATTATTATAACCCAATATGTTTGACTCAATTAAGAATTGATCCATTGAACAATCTTGCTTGAGCCATTTTCATGTTGATGACAAAATTGAGTTTTAGTTGTTAAATACTTAAAAAGATATTCATTCATCAAAATTATCATTAAAATGTTGCTATTCAAATCTTCAAATGAACTGATACACAAGCTACATGCTTCTTGACTATGGTCTTTCAGAGCAATTAATTTGAAGATAAACATATTTCCAGGAGGTACAGATAGCAGTTTCTTGCGTGAGGTTAGTCTGACATTTGGTCCATTCATCCATTCAGCACACCTTTTTTCCTTGAAGCTTGTTTGAGTCTCACATTATACTGTACAAATATTTTAGTAATGAAGAGATAAATATGTAAAGAGTTAATATGGTCTCTACTATATTATTTACTGTACAGACTAGTGTAGTTGATCTTTTGGAAATTTCTCCTTTGATATTCTTAGTGGTGCACTATTTTGTTTGTTTTCTGTCTGCTTTAGCATACACAACACCATTCAATTTTCAAATTTATGCAAAATCACACTGTTTCTGGTTTTGTCTGCTTAGTTTAGTAGTTAGTGACCCATATGAATACTGTTTTTTCCCCCGTCCGTTGGAAGTCATTGTCACATGGTATATTTATTGCAGGAACTTAAATGTTGTCCAAGTAACATGTCCTGGCGCCACAGATTCACGCTATGTGAGACAGGTGAATGTCTGATCTCGGGTTTATTTTTTCTGTAGAATGCATTATATAATAGATTTTGGAGTGGTTGTGGGTTCTGCTTACATTTCAAGCTTAATGAATGATGGTATGGGTTCCTTAATTGTCAACTTTGCAGTCAACATCAGAAACAAATTACTGTATTAGGCATGTTTGTGTTGTGCTGTCCTCATGCTTTTAGGTTGATCATGTATTGTAGTTATGTGAAGGTTGAAACATTATGCTTGAGTATACTCCTTCAGGTGTAATACGACCAATACCTGTGTTTTGTTTTCTTAATTTACATGTATTGATTTTTGCGACACTGAAAGGCCTCCATAACTAAATCTTGATTTAAAGATTGTTTTATCAGTTATCAGTTGCATTCCTCTAAATTGTGTCAGGTGAAATACTAATAGGAATGAATTAATTAATCACTGGGATGTGCTGTTTTTCCATAGGGGCATGAAACTGTCAAAGGAGATCTTCCCTGGTGGCACAGATGGAAGATATATTCGATATGTGAGAATCAGTTTTGTTTTGATCTTGGATGTTTGCATGCTTTCTGTTTGTGAGTCTGCTTCATTGTCAATAGTCATTTTTTCCTGTTTTTGTTTGTACAGTAATGCCTTTTTTAAAAATTCAAGGACTTGCATTGATAAAGCTGAACTTATATTATATCTTAGGGTTTTACATCATGTTACTTGCAATCTGTGATTTTTTTTTCTAGGTTGGCATACCAGCTTTTGGATTTTCCCCCATGAATAACACACCTGTTCTCCTGCATGACAATGATGAATTTCTGAACGAATCCATCTTCCTGCGAGGCATTGATATATATTACAGGCTGATTCCTGCAGTCGCAAATGTTGCAGCCTGAAGGTAAGGGCAGGTTCAAGTTTTGATTAATTTGGATTTTAAAGTTTGAACACAACTGTTTCTAATTTTGGGATTTTTATTATTTTAGAATACCTAGTGAATATCAAATTTTTTATCACAAAACAAAACTGAAAGAAATATTACAAGGAGTCCACCTCTGGCAAACATACAATCTGCTTAAGTAAGTATGATAGAAATGGACTTTGGAGCTTCACTATGGTATATTGGATGGCAGAAGATAAATCAGAAATCAAAATCACACATTCTGTTATTTGTTTTCCGTAATGTCAAATGAAGTATGTTTGGCAGCCCTGACAGAAAAAGAGACATCTTGCTGTTGAGTGTGGTGTGAACTTTCTTGCTTAAGTGCATAGTCCTTTACATAATTCTTTATGTAATAGTTTCTTTTTTTTTGTTTTCTTACTATGATTTTATTTACATATCCTTAAAATTGTTACGGGCCTCATAGGGTCTTCTTTGGAGCCTGAGTGTTATTGCAAGTCATTAAGGAAAGGTTTTACTCTAACAATATATTTTAATGCATATGAACTATATTTTATTGTTAAAATGTCATATTTTTTATTGAATTTTCTTTATTGCATTGTTACTTTTAATACAAGTAGAGACTGCAGTTGTACCTCATAATTATTTTGAGAAAACAATTACCCTGTAAATATTCTACATTGCTGCATTGTCGTTCAGCAATAATTGCTTTAAACAGAACCATCTTCACCACCTACGGGAGCCATATTTCTATCCAAACAATCAACAAAAAATTATGCTCAAGCTTGGATTTGTTGGATAAGTCAACTCAAAGTGAAAAGTGCATTTATGATGACTTTTCCTCCCCAACCGTGAATTCCCTTCCCGCCTTTGTGTGTTGAATGGCATTTCCCCCTCCCTGCCTCTCCCCTCCTGTGCCTAGTCTGGCAACACTGCGCAAGCGCAGCGCGGCAACGTAGTCCCGCGGCACATCGCCGACTACAACCACAACAACCTTGTGCCAGAGGCGGGGAGGTTGGTGTGTTATTGTTTGGTGGTGCTCGTTTCTGACATTGGTGCATCTTTAAATGAGATCTACCACTGCTGCGTAAGTATCTCTAAAATTCGGTCGTAATTTTTCACACGTACATGTCAAATTGTACGGACCCTAGATGTGGCGATCAGTAGAGATAAATAGAAATAAGTTCGGGAGGTTTTGCCGCCGAAGCTGCCGCCATGTTGCCCTGGTCGGTCGCTGTTTCCCGGCGTAGCCTCAGCCGAATGTTTCTACCGAACCTTTGTATTTACGCAGCATTTTAAGTTTAGTCGTACAAGGCCAAGCTATTTATTATTGAATTATAAATTTTTAAGTCATTTCCTCCCTAACTATGTCTCACATAAGTCTGTAGTGAGCAAAAAATAGCTTTATTTACGTTCTTCAACATGTGCATCGTTTTCATTTTAAAATGGCCTCTACTAGTCCGCTGCTCCCGGCCAATGAGAGAGCAGCGCCAAAGCCACATGATTCAAACCGACCAATAGCAGCCAGGCTATTTCGAATTTCAGCTCGTCTTTGTTCGAGCACGAAACCGTCTCGCAGTCCACTCGGCAAGGAAAGAGAGAGAGATCGTGCTATGAGAGAACGTACCAAATTTAGAAATATAGTGTATATATGGTGAGATTGTCGCCGGCCCGGTTTCAACTTTCTTGTAACATTAGCGGGTGAGTTGTATTTCAAGTTTTGTTGAGTGTAAAGCTTCAGATTCGCTGTGAAAAAACATTTTCTTAGTACGATGACAAGAGACGTTTCGTTGTCGAGCGCGCTCTTTCTGCATTTGAATGTGCGAGAGGCGCGGGGGTGTTTGTTTTGATTCGAGTTTTCCATATCTCTTTCGGACATAGTTCTTGTCAATAGTCTATTAGTCGGTTTGTCATCAGGAATATTTGTTTTCTTCGAAATTTACGTGCTCTGGAATAATTGTCGATGTGGAAATGTGTAAGGTTGCCTCACTGTTGTCTGTAACTATGGCAACATTAGCTCGAGTGAACATTGTTATTAATTTGGACAGCACTGAAAACTGATTTTGATTTTACTGAACTGATGCTACCACTGAACTTGAATCTTCTGAAAATTTTATTGAGAAGTGCCGGCTTTTAGACGTTTTGTACCTCTACACTGTGTAAAAGATTCTGATATGGGACTGAAAAATTTTCCTCTCCTCCCTTCATTATATTTATATTTGGATAACAGCAATAGTTATTGCTAGGAAATACTCAAAATTTTAGCTATGAGAGTTCAGAAAACTCTTGATAACTAACTGATTTAATATTTACTTGTTTGTTAATTTATCATCATTGTTTACATCTTGTCTCGCTTCGAATTTTAACTTGACACATACAGTTAAATCCTGTATATTGGTTGATAAATCTTGTAGTATGTCCGTAAAACTCTCAGTTTGAGGTAACGGCTGACAGTTTTGAAGAAATCTGATGTGTGTTCTGAACCCATGAATTTGATATTTCATTGGACCATGGTCTCGTTCTTTCACACAGGAATTTCCCTTTAATATTTTCTCAATGTTCTCTTTTACTCACAAGTCATTGACTTTGCGAATATTTCTCTTACCCACATACCAGCTGGTGCATATGTTTCTGTCTCAAAACAGTATGCCTGTATTTTAATTCTGATTCTTGATTAATTTTCATTTATTGCTTTTCTGTTACATTATTACATGCGCTTTCGAGATGTTACCATACAATTCACTCAAAACATCATTGTGATTTGATATTCATGGCTCTCAAGTAGTGTGCTGTCTGGTCAAGTTTAAAGCGTGATTACTTTTTGATGCTGGTCAACGTCGCTTCCTGGATTTACTTGATACTTCATTTCGTTTGGTCCTGACCTGTCTCATGGCCTCCTGCATTGTGGTGCACCCCTTCTGCCCCTTTTGTGCCTCCCCTTCGTTCTCTCCGAGTAGCAGCTCGAATGAAAACTAAACTTAGTCCTACCAGTAGCCTTGCCCAGCCCGGCCCTGCCCTGCCCGGCGTTAGAAATGTATAATCACCCGCTGTAAGTGGTGTAAGGGGTTTCGCTATCGATCCGACTCTGGACCTGGTCCCGGTCCCATCCCCGAGGCCATGCTCTGCTCTGCGCTGCGCTGCTCTCCCCCGCGAGCGGAGTGCGTCAAGGAAAGCTGCATAATTTTAATTCCCCACGAGACTTTGTTTTGGAGCGGTGGGGAAACATACTCACCCCAAACCCTCTGGCTTTTTACTGTTATTTTTTTTCTGCGGTAAAAAACCCGTTGTCCACATGGACGATCTTTTCCCTTTGTCCAGACCTGGCCTTTGGAAAACTATAAAGTACTAGTGCGTTCCCAGTAAATCCCTGCGTGGCGTGCGAGGAGAGAGGGCGATCCGATCGTGGGGCTTAGCCTAACTTGGCCCGCTCCGCCCCGCCCGGCCCGGCCCGGGGCTGGAACCCCCCGAGCCCCCTGGTGGGGTGCCCGCCCGCCCCGCCCCCGTGCATCCCCAAGTCGAGCCCCTGTCCTGCCCCACCCCCTGACCAGGCCACAGAGCGCTCGCAAGGGGGGGGGGGGGGGCAAGCGGTCCCTTAGCTTCACGAGGGGGTCTTCGCCCTCGACCGTGGTACAGTCCTATCCCAAACGCATGGCGGCGCGCAGGCCGGGCCGGGGCCCTCTGGACCGCCCGCCACCCCCTCCCCCAACTCAGGCCCCCCGCACTAAGGGCAGGGGTCCAACATTGGACAGCCCTCCTCGAGATCTGTTTCGTGTATGAAACCCGTGTTCATTGTTTCTTTTAATGTTGAGCTGGGTGTTGGACTTGGTGAGACACGGCGGGGCGGGCACGGCAGGGGAGGCCGCTCAGCCTGCGGCCGCGGCTCGCGGCTCGCGGCGCTGCGCGTATGGAGGGGAGTGTGGTGTTGGCACGAGTCCGGGAGGGGTGGGTGGGTGTGCCCAGCGCGCTCAGCCTAACCACCCCTTCCCACCGCTGGGGTGGGGGCGGGGTGGAGCGGGCGGGGCGGGGCCCCGCAGCCAGCGGCGCCCTCCCCGCCGCGGCAACGACCCCTGCATCGGTCGACACCCCCGGCCCCACCCTGCCGGGCCCTGTCGGGCCCTGTGGCGCCGCGCTACCCAACGTCACCGAAGGGCTCCGACCAACCCTTAGCAAACAGGGGGACCTACGCATCCCTTTCCTTTGGCGCCAGTGCGAAACGGCCCTGTCAAATCTTGAACCTGTGCGTCGTGTCCTTTTGCCGGTTGTACACCACCGGAGCGTGAACCAACACGATGTTTTAGTAGCCCCCCCCCCCCCCCCCACATTTATTCATTTACTTTACTCTGAGGCGTGCGACTATTCTCCAGTCGATAGTACGCAGATAGCAGGCGGTAATTGAAACATCCTGTCGGTCGCACCGCTCACGTCGAGTACGAGGGTCGTAAAAGTCCATGAGGCCGCGGGGCGTGGCGGGCCGCTCCGGGCAGGGGCGGTCCTACCGCACCCCGCATTGAGACACTTTGCCAGTGCTCGGCAGGGGCAGGTGCGCGCGATGTCGCGGCGGTCTGCCCTGGCCCGGCCTGGTCCGGCCCGGCGAGTACTTTTATTTTTATCTCCCTCCATGGTGGGCCGGGCCGGGCGGCGTCCGAATCCTGCCGCCGCGCCGCGTCCCGGGCCGTCACGGTCATGAGGGCGACGAGGACACACTCCGTGCCATCCTGCGGCGGACCGGGCCGGGCCGGGCAGGCGTGGAAGGGGCCATGGGCTGGCCATGAGACGGGCCGGGCCGGGGCCTCATGGCCGCGCCGCCCTGAGGGGCCTCAGCGCGGCGGCGCGGGCGCGGCCATGGGGGCCGGCCCGGCGGGGCGGGGCAGGGCCGCGCCGGAGTGAATGCACGCTCTCCAACAAGTTCAAGGACAGTCGGGGCGGCCACGGCGGCGGCTCGGAGCTCGGCTCAGCGCCCCGCGCCGCGCCTCGCCGCAGCTCGGCCCCTCCCACCCACACCTTTAGGCTCCCGCGCCCAGCCCAGCCCCACTGCGGGGCGCCCGCGGCCCGGCCCGCTGCGTGGGTGGAGGGAGGGAGGGAGGGCCCGCGGTATGATGGTGCGTAAGAGCACTGCGCCGGCAAAGGTACTCCTGGCTGAGGAAGGACTCGAACCGGCGCAGCGCAGGCTGTCGCGACCCGACCCGTCTTACGATGCCCCGGCAAAAGTGTCTGGGGCATCTTCCTTTGCGCGCCCTTTTTGTTGTCGGGCGAAGTGGCTTGTCAAGTGGCGGCTGACCTACATCGGCCCACCACCGGCGCGGCGGGGACATTAGTCCCGCCCTCTCCCGCACGGTCGGCGACAGATCGCCCGCCCCCGGGCCTCGGCAAGTAGCCGAACAATAGGCCGCCTTGTTTCAAGAACAGGTTTTCCGAAGACATCCTCGTCTCCTTTTGCCACAACCCTTTGCCTCCCTCAATATATTCTGGTTTGAATAATAAATCGGGAGCTTTCTGGCGGCTATAGGGAGGCAGGCCGCCCCGGCGACAGTGGGGAGGAGGGGCGTTGTTCCCGCCAAAACGCGGGGGCCCCAGAGAGCGCGCGCGGGGCGGGAGGTGGTGGCCCAGGTCGGGGGCGTTCGTTGGGAGTTGGGAGGGTTTGGGGGCCCGGCCCGGCCCGGTCCTGCCGCTGGGGCCCAGGTATGCCGGTGCCGGCCGGGGCCTGCCTTTCCCTGACCGCCGTTCTCAGAAGAGAGGAGAGGAGGAAGACTGAGGGGGCTTGACCGGGGGTGGGGAGGAGGGGTGAGGGGTCTGCCCCGCCTCTTCAGGTCCACGGGGGCCTGGGCCCCGCCCCCTGGCGATCCCCGGCCCTGGCGGGGCGGGCCTTTCCATAAAGCACACACATGTCTTTCTTCAGCACTCGGAACCACGAAGCTCGTTCCGAAGCAGAAGTTGGCCGACTGCACGTTAGTTTTGGCGGGCGTGTCGGGGTGGGGCCGCAGGCTGCAGGACATTACGGTCGAGCGCGCGCGCGTCGCTTACGGACGGGCCCCCCTTCCTCCTTTTCCCACGCATCGTGCATCTTGTGCACCTGAGACTGTTGTGTGTAGCAGAGCGTGGCGAGGGCGAGGACGGGAAGGGACTGCATGGAGTGCAGCCGGCCCGGGGCCGCCCGGTGTAGCAAGTGCAGCGACTTTTGTTGCGAAGAAACGGCTCAGTCATGCCTTTTCGCACCCGCCTTTTATCGCCGGGCCGGCTGGGTCGTCCTTTACCACCTTTACCTGCAGGGTGATTCCGAACAGCGTTTAGTAGTGTCCTCTCTCTATCTCGCTCCTCATGGCCCTGCCCCTTGAGTGCGACAAGGACAGAGACCGAACCACTGTGCGGAATCACCCTGCTGATTGATGCCTCTCCTCGTCTATTTAGGCGCAGCCGGACTGTTTAGTGAGCGTGTCGCTCGCTGGAAATGGCGATCAGATCCACCTAGTGACTGTGGAGCCCCGTGCAGCCACTTTCGTTTTCCGGCCGATCGGGTCTTCACTGCAGGCGCATGTGGCGGGAGACCTGGATCTGGGGAAAAGGGGAAAGGGGGGGGGGGGGCAGAACGGCCCTTTCTCGCCGAAGACCTCATCTTTCCAAACCCTTGCGTTGCGCTCGGGGTTTAGGCAGCATTTGCTCACGCAGTGAGCGCTCTGTGCTGCTCGGTCCAGGCCCAGGCGAGCCACAGGGGAGGGTCGAATGAGGGGAGGGGAGGGGTGGGGGCACCGAGAGACGGAAAGGCAAGAGGACCGACTGTCTGCCTGCCTGCCTGCCTGCTTGCTCCTGCCTGCCTGTGGCGGCGGGCCGGGCCCGGCCCGGTGGGCTGTCAGACGGACGAGGGAGCAGGCAGACGGAACCAAAGGGGCCTGCGGCGGGGAGGGAAGGGAAGCCGGTTTGGCTCCGCTGGGCTGCGTTTGGAAAAGCCGCCGGGCCGTGGCGATGGGCAGTGTGATGGTGCTTTCGGAAACGGCCCCCGCTCTCCCCCTTTTTCTTTTGTTACCCCTCCCCCTCCCTACCGCTTCCAAATAAATGCACCTCACCTCATCTCTGGCTTCAGAGGCACACCCGGCTCGGCCTGGCCCGGCGCACCCCTCCCAACCCTCCCAACCCCTCCTTTCCTTTCTCACCCGCCCCGCCCCGTCCTGTCCTGTCCTGGGCGCCCAGGGGGCCTCCCTTCCGGTCATCCAGCCACACCGGCGGGCGCGGCGGGGCCCGGGGCCGGGCCGCAGCATGGGCCTACCGGCTCCGGTCTGCAGACCATACAGAGCCTTTCATTTCATAGAATTTTTCCCAATAAAATTTAGGGGGGAGAAAGGTGACAGTACACGTAGGTCGGGAACAGCCAACTTAGGGTGATATCCCTGTGGCAAGTTGGTGTCATTTCGACACTCCTCCCGCCAGGGAAGATTTGAGACAGGCAGAACATACACTTTAGTTTTCGCCTCCCCCGCATGGCTGTATGTGAGCGCCAAAGGTCGGAATTCCCTATCTTCATGCATTTAATTACAGTACCACTTATTCACAGAGCTAGCAGGCAGCTGGTTGTAATTTAAATACCCTGAAATACAATAAATTTGTAGTTGGCAGTAATTGGTACTAATTGTGAGAGCTGTCGTTTTCATCTTATGCCTTAACTGACTCTGTTTATTCTGTTTTGTATTTCAGTACTGCCTAAAGATGGATCTCTACTTGGGCCAGGACTCCTTGTCGCTGTCCCTCCAGGACATGCTGGACTGCGACATCAAAAGCGAGATGGACTCGGTCCTGGCGGACGGCGCCGACCTCAGCGGACACTACCTCAACCTCCCGCCCCTGGACCTGGACGAGGACTCTCTGGGCATGGGCGCGCACATGTGGTTCAGCGCCAACAGCAACTCGTCCAACTCCAACTTCAACCTGGACTTTGTGGGCGGGGATGGCGCTGCCATGATGGTGAACCCCAACAGCGTGATGCCTCTCACCCTGGTGACGACCATGTCGTCGTCCACCCCGACCCCTAACGCAGCCCCGAGCCCGACCAGCACGGCCAGCTCCCCAATGCCTTCGCCGTCGGCGTCGCCGTCACCACCGCCGCCCCCGTCACCGCCGGCCCCCAGCTATGTCCGCACCGTGTCCAACTTCTCGACGGCGGCCACCCTGGCTCCGCGGGCGCAGTCTCGGGTGGTGCCGAGCGTGCGCATAGCACCGGCGTCCTCCGCCGTCACTTCAGCCGTCAACGGCGGCAGCAAGATGCAGAAGCACGTGCATCACATCAGCAACGGGCGCCACCATGTGCAGGCAAAGAAGTACACCCACAACAACAACAAGTACTCGGATGCAGACTTGAACAGCAAGGCCTACCCTAAGCCGGCGTATTCATACTCATGCCTTATTGCCATGGCACTGAAGAACAGCAAAAGTGGCAGCCTACCTGTGTCGGATATTTACAGTTTTATGTGGTTTGTAGTCTGATTGTAATTGTGTACTAATGCTTGAATCAGTTATTGAGTCTCAAATTTTTATTTGGTCATTCTCTTTTTCAGCGAACATTTTCCCTACTTTAAGACAGCTCCCAATGGTTGGAAAAACTCGGTTCGGCACAACTTAAGCTTGAATAAGTGCTTTGAGAAAATTGAGAAGCCTGCTGGAAATGGTAGTCAACGAAAAGGATGCCTGTGGGCTATGAACCCCGCTAAAATTGCAAAAATGGATGATGAAGTTCAAAAGTGGTCCCGCAAAGATCCTATGGCTATAAAGAAAGCCATGATATTTCCAGGTACATCCTAAATAATTTTTTTCAAAATTCAATTTTATTGTGTCTGAATGCAAATTTTACATCACTTATTTTTGGACTTCTAGAAAACTTGGAACTACTTGAAAGAGGGGAAATGAAAATGACAAGTCGTGCTGACTACATGCAAAGCAATGGAGATGACACTGAAACGTCAGATGAAGAAGTTGATGAAGATGTCGATGAAGATGATGGAAATGGTGCTGCTTCTTCAGAGGACGATGTTGATACAGAAATGGAACTGGACTCTCAGTCATCAGGCTTTCTTATTAACAACATGCCTGATTCCTTTGAAGAGTCAAGTTTAACTGACTTTGATATTGAAGTGAGTGCTCCACCAAATTTATTTCCGGAATTTTTATGCTGAAATTTGAATTGCTAAACATGTCTTTGGTTTTAGGGTACTGAAGGTATATATGATGAACTTGATGTGGAAGAGCCCCTCAAAGTGAGATTAACACAGTCAAAAAGTGGACAGAAAAATACTGTGATAACAATGGGTAGCGCCACAATGCGCAGAACACAATCTGATCCAGACAGGCAAGATGGATATGACTTTGATTTTGATGAAGAAGAGTTCTCTGGAAGAACTATTCAGGTTTGTGAATAAGAGTAGTATAATCATGAACAAGTTTTTATCTCTTAAAATGTTAAACTTATTTCTATCTAATTTCTATTTTTTTTCAGGGTAATTATATTTACAAAGTTAATGGTTCTTTTACAACTACAACAACAAGTGGCTCTAGAAGAAAACAGCCATTGCTTGTCCGAGCAACTGGCCCTTCAGTCATCTGATTTGTTTTTACCTTCTTTCCCTTTAAAAAAACAAAAAAACAAAATTAAAGTTCAAGAAATTGTCTGACTTGAACTGCTTGTTTTCATTGAGTGATAATTGATGTTTTTACTCTGATATAACGCTAAATAAGTTAAAATTTTAAGGAATGTTTGTGATTTTGAGTTTTGGATGACAACTATGCTTTCATCAGATTCCTTCTTCAGCTATGTTGCTGAAGTCTTAGATCATGTGTTTTGTATAATAGTGTAAAATTGTTGACTCTGTCATTGTAAAATCCAAGTCAGTTTTACCGCATTGTAGTTTTTATTTTGGTGAGACTGAAAGGCCCTCCTGAAGAGGGATAAGCCATGCTATTTGCATTAATTTCTGTCTCAGCCTTCTGTGTACATATTATGGGATGAGTTCAGTGACTTTAATTTATAAGTGGCTTTATACTTTTGTATGATGAATTTGTAAAGTAAATTTTTACATTAACTTCATTGTTTAAACACAATTTTAGGATTATTGGAGCTGTGTACAGAAAGAAATGAGTGCACCTGCCGAATGCAAAACAATTCTATATGTGATATTTGTGTGTTTGTTCTTGTTTTCTCATAACACTACAAACAGATAACTGCCACTTTTTTTGCGCTAGAACTAATTTGATTGGTGACCTGCCATTTTTGTTTTATTTTCAGTTCTTAAATATTCTTTAATTCTAAATTGTGTATTTTAAATGCTTGTTAATTTTCTCACTTGTATTTTTTTTTTTTTTTTTTAAATCTCTATTTTACTTCTATTGACTATAGCTGTAACTGCTTCCACAGCTGTTTGTATTTTATGACAGCTGTGGCAGCAGTTGTAGCAAATTTGGTCAATTATTTTTGACAGCAGACTCTTAGTGAGGTCACCACTCACTTCAGCTCAGTGTAAATGTGCCTGTTTTCTGTCCTTTTAAACTTACAAGCTCTTTTATGTGATTACAACCCTGTTGGTTAAGCCACATCCTGCGTCCTTGAATTAGTAGTGAGCAATGGACAATGGCCCAGAACCAGAACCTGTTACTCACTATTGATATGCAGGCTAAAGCAGTTTTGACATTCTGTTCTTCCTTGGAAATATCTTTCACATGTCTGATTGTTACCTGTAATTTTTCACCAGTCCGATGCCAATTTTGTTTTCCCCTCTAAGATCAATTTTTCTGTTGCTCTTCATTACATTTGTGATAGTGTTTTTAATCTATCTATCAAGTATTGAAAATATCAATGTTTTCACCTTTTTTTTTTTGGTCAAGATATTGCCATTTGGGCAATGATGAACAATGTTTAACTTTTATTTCTAATGGCTCCATTTGTGCTATAGGAATTATGTCATAATCTGTGTGAATTTTTCATGTAACAGTTAAAAAACTTAAATGAAATTCCCACTCATGTGATGTTAAGCAGAACACTATTTCTGCCCAGTAATTTTAGCTTCATCAATAGTACAAAGTTATCACTGTATGTACAAACTTAATATGTAAGATATTATTTAAAACCTGACTAGATAGTCAAACACATTTTGAAATTTAGAGAATTCTGTCATTATGTCTTATTTTAATCCTTTGCACTGCCTGTGGAAAGTTTATTACCATGTTTAGTTTTACTATTCTGGAACAGTCTTTTTTCATCTCAGTTTGCATAAGTTCAACATTTACTCAACACCATAAGCTAAGAAATAAGAGATTGGAAGATGCTAATGATTTTTAGGTGTATAGAGGTAAAATGTCCCTGAGCCATTAATGCATTAGGTTAGAGCTAACCTTGAATTGTGTCTCAGGACAATTTTTTTGATTGCACCCTTTCTCTTGAGTTCAGTGCTAGGAGTTCACTTATCGTTCCTACAAGACAACACCTCCCTCCTATGCACTGTGTTCTGTTAAAGGGTCCACTCAACCGAAATTGATCATCCCTTACAAACTTAATTTTATTTGCATCTTCTGAGGTTCAAGACTGATGAAGACTGATTGGCGGAGAGCTTTGCCCTGCAGATTACAAGAAAAGTGGGTGTTCTTCCAGAAATGTTGTTTAGCAATATATTATTGTCAACAATTCTGTTTTTTTCTTTTCTTTTTTTTTTCTTTTCTTTTTTCAATTGTTAATCCTGGGGTAGAAATTTGAGTTCAATGTTATAGAAGAATTAAAGAGATACCTGGCTTAAAAACAAAGAAAAGGAAACTTATGTCTTAAGAGGCTATGGAGGACTCAACAATTGGTGTCGTGTCATGATTATTTCATCTAGGTACTACCACCTTGCTTGCTAGATCTCATTAGTATTCCCCCCAGAAATCTATCGTTTGTGTATAAAACGAGTTATAAACCTTTCTAAAAATGTATTTGAAGATGCAATTTGTTCTGTTTTCAACTAGAATCAATCTAATGAGTAATGAAATTGCTTGATGTGTCATTGACATAAATATTACTGTTGACCTGTGTCAACTTAAGTACTAGTCTTTTGTAAAAAGGAAAGTTATTAAAAATAAAGTAATTGTGTTAATTAACTTATGTTTTTATCAATAAACAAAACATTATTTTCCAGTTTTCTTGTTTGACTTTAGGTCAGTTGGAAAATTGTGAGACATTTACTTATTTTGTATGTGGTTATTATCATACTTAGTTCATGAAATAAAGGTAATAATTTTCAATGAATTTTGTTAAATTTTGCACTTCTGGAGCAAAATCATATGGTCCTGATAATAAATTACTGTATTACCATTCCCATTTACCTTTGTCTTGTCATGTCCAGTGCTAGGAAGCCAATCTGATGTGTAAGTGCTGAATGTTGCAAGTGTCATCAAAAACTTAGTAATTGGGGACCAATTTACAATTGTTACTATTGATGATTGTTTACAGAAAGAATTCCTATGGAACCCATCCTTTGTCTTGTTTGTGGAAACTAGCTATTCTATAATATCTCATATTTGGGCCTCAGGGCTATATTTAAAACTCCCATACTTTTTTTGTTGGTCTTACTTGTACTTAAACAATTGTATTGATGAAACGGTTCAACCTTTGTTTATTTTTATCTTTGGAACATTTCAGACAGTCAATCAATAGTGTTGCTTCTCAGCTTCATTGTCAACAGCACTAAATATTTTGTGACTGGAACTAGTGCTGTAAATTTTATCTCCTTTTTCTTTTTGCTGTGAGTAGTCTGAATGTTGTTTTCAAAGATAAAGGTAATGTATTGTAATTATTTTTGGAGGAGTATGGTTTCAACGTGAAGGCCTCCATAGTGATATTTTTTTTGGGATAGAATAATTATATAATGTTGAAGGCATTGGCATCAGGTGTGGAATCACTTTGTAGGCATTGGCTGTGTTGTAAGGAATCAAGTCCTGTGAAGCACCCAGAGTGAAATTGTGATTGTGATTAATTTTATTAAATCAGACATCAGCAATCCTGAGGCAAAATAAGTTGTCAACATAATTTTTATTATTCCTTATCTATGACAATTTCACAGAGAAACTGTAGCTATTAGGAATGGTAGGTTTGTAGTTTGGCTTAGCAGTGTGGCTGTGCTCAAACTAATGTATGCAGTGTATATCAATCTGTTCTAACAAAATTTTCAACTGTCACCGAAAGAAAAGTTTGTGCATTGTCATGGTTGTCCCATGTTTTTTTTCCCCTTGCCAGTGTGGTTTTGTTTGAGCGGTCTAAGAGCAGATTAGTGTTCATGATAAAGGGGTGCAACTGCAGCAACAGTGATAAGTAGTCTGTGGGAATATCTGCCAATGTAACATGCCCTACTTACCAATGTTATGTATGATAGCTTTTTTTTTTTTTTTTTTTTTTAATTTAGCAAAGTAATTTTATAAATAAAGATATGTTTTTTAATGCAAAAACTCACTAGATTTTTCTATCCAATTTTTCTTGAATGTACAGTGCATTTGCATTCAACCTCACGGTCCTGCAAGGACCTGCAGGATACAGAGAAAATAATCGCGTTCAAAAAGAAACAGCGGCAGTACCTGAAATCGCCGGCCTTGGCCAGGGAAGGAAATAATAGACAACCCATTCGACACCGCAACCGAGCGCATATATTTTATGTCGAAAATTTTTCTGCCTCAAAATGACAGGGGTTGTGCAGGGGGACGCTAATGTACCCCTAGACCAACCCCCAAAGGTCAGTTCGTCCGATAACCCGGTTTGTCTGCGAGGAAATGCAGTATTCCTTCTGAATCGTATTTTGAATGGCACTAAACCTGGCGGGCGAGTGACGTCAGTTTCTGCAGCCGGAGCCGGAAGTCGGAGGTGTTTGTTGTTTTCGGAGGGATCATGGCGGACGCCGGTGTGCTGTGTGCGGAGTTTGGGAGTTTGGTAAGTGTAATTGTTATATTATTTGTTTTAAACGTAATATTCCTTAATTAATTAATAATTGGGAGGAGTGTGATATTTTTATATTTAAATATCACCTATTTTATTGTTTCGGTGAGGACAAACTGAACATCCTCGCTCCTGTAATGGTTCCTCTTTCTGCTGAGTGCCTACCGTAAGCTTAGAATTAACCATCAGCATTGGGTGTAACTTTTCAATGATATTCTTATTAGCGGAATGTCGTTGTTTCCTTGAAAGGCTGTAATTTTCTTGTAGCACATTTTGTAGTGCCCAAGGGAGGTTCGCTATGAAGGTTAGGTTACCTCATAGAGCTGCGCGGCGGGCGGGTAGTGATACCCGCTCCCAAAGTGGCAGGAGGTGGGGTAGGTAGAGCTGAACACGAGGCGAGCCGGCGAGAGCCGAGCTGTGTTCCGGGCAGCGTCTACCCGGTCTACCCGCAACTACCCGCTCCGCCCGGCCCGTTCGGCCGGGGCCAGGCACTGGCTGCTTCCCCTCGCCGCCTCACCTCTGCCGTGCCGTGCCGAACTGGCCGAGCGAGCAGCACCGAAGCAGCGAGGCGGCTGGAGCGGGTAGTTGCGGGTAGACACTACCCGGGCGGGCGGGTCCGGGCGGGTAGAGGCAAAGCGGGCGGGTACGGGCGGGTAATCGCGCTGAAAAGGAGCGGGTAGCGTCGAGAGCCGAATACCCGCCCGCCGCGCAGCTCTATTACCTCATGGCTACACCCATGGTTAGGCTGAGGTTCATCCATGAAGCTCTTAATTTGGGCATTAGTGTGAATCAGAAATTTATTTTACGTTGCGTTCTTGTTTAAATGTGAAAGTGGGGGTGTCCTTAGTACTCTCTGTGAGGAAATCTTGGACCAGACGGATTCCGATTAGGCGACAGACAGCCTACAACAGTAGTAGCATTTTCTATCAGGCACACTTGCGTGTTCCTTTCAAAATCAAAGGGTTTTGTATAAGTTAACATTGGGGGGAAAATAGGGAAGCTAGGACTCTTGGCTGAGTCAGTAGGGCTTGTTGCATTAGTGGGTATCCTTCCACTTGAAATCGCAGTTCTGTGCTCATGATGATTCTTCTTCTTTGAACAATATTGCATCTTCGTAGTGAGAATAATTAAATGTAAATGAGATCTTTTCTTTTTCAAGAACTGAAAGTATTGTTTAGATATTTATCATTTGGAGTAAGTCATGTTCATTCTCAAAACGCCTTCTAGTTTTCAAACAAACTTAATAATACAATAGTCTTGTGTAGATTTATTTGTTTTCAATGCAATATTGTTTAAAGTGTATGGCCAGTCACTCGTCTTTATCCAGAATTTGTTTGTCAATTGTAGAAATACTAGTTGTTCACTTGTTAAACTAATTTATGGTTGGTATCTTGCCAACTGATATCCATGAGAGATATCATCAGCATTTTATCGATGTGCAATTACCTTTCTAAGGTATTTGGCTTTTTAAAAATAATACTTGTTCACTTTTCCATCCATCTTATTTAAGGGTGGTATCTTGCCAACTAGTCAGATGCTGGATGCATTTAATAATTCGGATAGAGGCTTTTAAAGTAGTAAATCTTGTTTTGTTGAGAACAGAGATGAGTGACGGCTTTTGCTTACTGATATTTGAGTGTTGCCCTGTTGCCCCTGTGTCTGCTGTTCTTTACTTGCCCTATTGCAAAAAGTATCCATTGAATGCTTTGTTTTGCGCCATTTGGCCTGCTTGCTTCCTTGCACTTTGACCTCGGCCAGACTCCTAAAGGTCAGGGTGTGAGGAGTAGGCATTTTAGTGGTAACCTTTCAAATGTAAATTTTTGCTTGCTTCCTCGCACTTTGACCTCGGCCAGACTCCTCATGGTCAGGGTGTGAGGAGTGGGTTTCTTGCTCTTGTACCTTTGAAATGTAAATTTTTGCTTGCTTTGAACTCGTTGTATTTGCCCCCTCTTGCTGGCATGTTGACCCAGGCCAGACTCCTGAAGGTCAATGTGTGGGTGAGAGGGGGCGAATGAGAGGGGATTCCTCTCTCTTTGCTTTTGTATTTCAATTTTTGAATGGATACTTTTTACTGCTCTCTGCTGTGTTGTTTCCCTTCTGGCTCTGGTATAATACGGCCTCCTGGAGTGGGACTTGTCTCACTGCTGGGTTCGAATCCCAGCGGGTCCTATGCCTCGCCTTTGTCTGCCTTCCTTCTCTCTAAATGTATGAGAAATTTAGAGGAACACAGTGCTTTGTTTACATTGTTGTTTACAATTTTGTTTACATTTGTGCTGCTCTGCCATGGCCAATTTCTTCTTCTCTTTTTTTGGGACTTAGTATTTGGCCTTTGCAGTGTTCCTCTCACTTTGTCATACTGTGTCTTCTGCTCTTTGTTGTTGTTGACATTCATGCTTTGTTTACTTTTCAGCACTTGTATTTTTTTTTTTTCCCCTCCTTCGTTGTTGGCTTTGGCTTTCCTTGCTCGAGCAGCTCATTGGTTTCCACCAGTGAGCTGCTCGAGCAAGGAAACCCGAAGCCAACAACCAAGGAGGGGGAAAAAAAAAAAAAAAGAATTGTTTTTTGTTGCCGATGTTCCACTGCTCCAAGTCCCACCTCAGCTGCTGCGCCTTCAAAGGCGCAGCAGCTGAGCTCGAGGGGACTTGGAGCAGTGGAACAGCGGCAACAAAAAAAAATAAATAAACAAACAAACAAACAATTGAATAAAGGAAAACAACCTTTAGTGGAAGAAGAATAAAAAGATGCAACAGCAGCGGGCCAATGGGAGGCCTGCAAAAAAAGGCCCTTTTTTAGGCTATCTCGAGATCCCTATGTGATGCGGGCCAAGTAAAATTTCTGGGGGGGTCAAACAAAGTTCCATCTGGAAAAAACTAGTCAAATTAACTGTCAAGAGGAGTTTAATTAAAACCCCTCATAAACTGACTCTACGCAACAATCACTTCATATGAACTCAATCACAGCCGACGAGATGAAACACAGGACCCGAGAGCAAGCAGTGGCCTGGTGAACCTTCAATAACATGTCACTAAAGGAGCCCGAGAAATGCGTACCAGGACCTCGGGCCATTCCATGTTCCACTGTGACTGATCTCTCCTCCACATGAAGCAATCGTTGCTCACATTAGCAGAAGTAAGTTCAAAGTAAGTTCATTTCTTCATGCTGACATCCTCGTCTTGCGTTTCGAAGAATCTTCACAGTCGTCCTTTCTCGAGTTGGTTGCTTGCTTTGAAGAATCGTCAACGGCTGCACATTTGGTTCTGCTTTCCCCGTAACTTCGTCTTGTAACCTGCAAAAACAAATATGTATCAGAAGCAGTTCAATAAAAGAGTATCATTATTTCACGATTTGGTTGACTTTATTTAGGAAGACAAACAAAATAAAAAAAAAATATTCTACAATCCCTCTTTAATTCAATATGGCAGGTACAAGTGATGACTTGCCAAAATATTACATCTTGCTAAGGCATTTCAATTTGAAATCCAAATATACTCAGGAATTGAAAGAAGGTAAAGCTTAAACGAGCCCAAAGTTACGTCTACTTCAAATATTTTATTTAAAATGATTACCACAAACCAAAGTGGCAAACAGACATAAAATTCACTCCCACCATAAGTTTGCTTTCAGTTATTGGTAGCTCTGAGCAGACTAACACTTCAGCAAGTGATTTTCTATGAATGGTAATAAAATCAATTAACTATCAAACAAATGCGTGATGTTATTCACCATTATACAGGTAACTTATTCAACATGACATGCATCTCTGTTTTAGTCACTATGGCAGCAACTCAAAAACATTCCACGATTTTAGTGTCAAAATTTACCCACTATGATTTCTAGTATTTTAATGGAGACCAAAGTACTAGCAGCAATATTGCAATTTTCTATTGATTTCACAACCAGCAAAGGTGGAAAGTGGCAGTTAGTTTAATTTTGAAAGCCAATTGCCTTCTACTTCATAGATGAGTTTAAGAGATATTCTGATTCAGAACAGTGGTGCAATACCAAGTGAACTTTTCAAATGAAAGGAATGAGTAGACTTTCATAACTTATGTCAAAGCTTCCCTCGACAGATATTTAAAATACAAATAACTCAATGCTTTTTCACCATTCTGCAAAAGGGAAATATTTCTTACTGTCTGATCTTAAATTCAGGGCACTGAATTTCAAAATGAAAGAAATCAAAGTTACAGACTAGACATTAAAATTCACCACAGGAGTGGTGCTGTACTAGGCAAGCTCAAAAAGTTCATTGTTTATCAAAGTTACTGTCATGAAAGGTCTACTCATACTAATAAAAGTTAATTAAAATATTAAATTGCTGAATATTATATTTCATTTACTATAGCTTGTACAGCAGCCCAACCAAACAGGTGGTGCTGTGCCAGGAATACACTCCAAATGTAAGGATTAACTCAGTTCCCGTTGTCAAAGGTCTGTCTTTCCAAACCAATCACAGTTAGTCTGCTAGTGGCCAACTACCTTGAGATGGCCAATCAAGTGCTCAATTACAAATTGCAATATGAACTACTGCTTTTACTACTACAAATGTTCTCCAAAAGAGACTAGCAGCCTAATTTCTTTTATTTTGAGAAAAAGTTCAATAACCTGATCAGAGCTATACAGTATTGAATCCTTACTCCACAGGATAAGATTCAATCAATCATCTTTGAAAGCATGTCCAGTGTACTGGTGAGGCAGGAAATGAACATTGCCAAAATGGCTATTTAGCTCCAGGATCTGAATTTGGAATCCAAATGGGAAAAGATGTTTGAGGCAGCAGCAACAATGTGCTGTTTGGCAGACAAAGAACAGGATTTCTCTTTGGGCACTCATTTGCAAATTGTATTAATATAAATGCACCACTCTTCATTAAAGGTAAGCCATATTTGTCCCAGTGACAACTTTGCTCAAGTTAGCAGATGTGTGTAGACATTAGTCTTAGCCACAGGAATAGCCAATTATAAGCAAAGACGCTTCAAAAACTTATTTGAAGTGGGTGCAAATCAAAATATACATGTCCTTTCTAACTTCTCAGATTTCTTTCTAAGATCCATGCCTCAACACCTCACCAAGACCTACTTGATCAGCTCCACTAGGCGTTCCGCTGCTGCAGAACCCTGACAAGACAGTCTGGACGTGCCAAAAGTAAGCCACTCGGGGGGACCTCCTCCCCCCCCGCCTACAGCCAGTGGTAGCTAATTGCGCCAGGGTCTCCACCCAAACTACTGCTTATGATTGTTGAAGTTGTTTATCACACAACCAGATGAAAATATTGTCATATAAATTAGAACAATTTAATTAATTTCATTGAGGCTAAGGTCAGAAAATTTGTTGTTATAAATAAAATGTCTCTACTTTGGTTAACAATTTTTCCAATGCTCTGAAGTAGTTCCAAAACGTCCAAATGCAGCTCTAGTGATGGAGCCGGGAGGGGGCCTGGCCAAGACTCGGGTTCAGAATGCGTTTTGACAGAGTCTTGTACACATCAGAACGCACAGTGGAGCTGATCGAATAGGTCTCTCACTAAACATTGCTTACCTTCAAATAACAGCATGATCGCAGCAGATGAGGTTGCAGATGGAGATCCAAGCACCTCCGTAGATTATCAAGTGAAATAACAGCTTCAATACATTATGCAGAACATGGTGAATACCTGAAAAAATAAAGAAAAACCTATTAGCAAGACAAGAAAGAAAAGGAGAGGGACAAGCAGGTAGTAAATCTGATAGGTATAAGAGCACAGCTGAAACATTAAACACCTACCATGTGTGAGATGACATCACAGATGAAAACAGCTTATCAGCACTGCAATGGCGGACAACAGAGTAGAGATCTAAGCAGCTCCATTAACTCTTCGAATGTAAAGTGGAAGCCGTCAAGGGCAGGGTTCAATGGAACGAATGCAGCTGGGCAACCTAAAAGAAACAAGCAATACATATTAGCATGGCAGGAAAGATTGAGAGGGAGAAGCAGGTAGCAAAGAAATACGGAGCACAGAATAAGCCAATAAAATAAAATACACACCTTGAGCTATTGGTCATGTTGCAAAGCAGCCTCAAGCATCAGAGAAGGAATCCCAAGCAGGCAGGCTCCACACTTTCAATCAGCATTCAAGATACTCGATAGACGAAGGAATCAGCATCATCCTGAAGAAAAACAAAAGATAGCATTACATTAGTATGTCAAATATTGCAAAATAAATGAGAAGATGCCAAATTGAAATGCGCTATTCCCATCGCCTGTCTCATAAACAGCCTTGTAATAAGATACTGAAACACGTGGCACGTGGCACGAGGCTGGCATTCCAACCTTTGGGCGAACTTCGAGCTCATAACCCATCCATCAGGGCTCCACCAAATCAAGAAAGCGAATAAAAGCAATGAACGCGACGCCTGCATTTCGGAAGAGTAAAGTGCAATCGAGAAAACTCGAGCTAAAGGCCTAACCTCACAACCCACGAAGGAAACACGCAACCATTAACAGAATCTGAACAAAATATCTTCAAACCCCCCCGACGGAAACAGGAAACGCATGAAACTTCCAACACGTGGTGTTTCATTGAAACCCAGCCAACCTCCATCAACCATGACCTAGACATCTTACCTCTTTCAACAACAGCAGCCAAGTGAGCGAGGCCCGGCCGATCCGGCGCGTCGGTAGCAGGGCAGGAAGGGGGAGGGGAGAGGCTGATTCACAGTGGCCGTGTCCGGAAGCATGGTCCACCGCCTTCGTTCAGCCGAGCAGAAGACAGGAGACCTACTCTGAGCGCCAAGTTCGAAAGTCATGAGAAACTAACTCGGGTAGGGAGCGAGCGGGAGATTCAAACTGAATACACAGCGCAACGCATCGGCGCGAGATTCAAACAAAATAAAATTACCGTAACCAGAAAACAGGAACCTAAGCCACCTCGCCCGAACACATTGCGCGTTATTAGTAATACTGCATTCCCTCGCAGACAAACCGGGTTTTCGGACGAACTGACCTTGGGGGTTTGTCTAGGGGTACGTAAGAGTCCCCCTGTACAACCCCCGTCATTTTGGAGAAAAAAAAAATTCGACTCGAAATCGTAAAAATGCAAAGGCTATAGCCTTTGCGTTTTTGCGATTTTCGGTCGAAAAATTATTGTCTCGGATCTCGACCAAACTCACAGGGTATCTCCTTCTGGGACCAAAAAACACATAGCAAGTCCTAGGAGTCCTATACCGCACTTCGTTAGTAAGAAAATAGGCCCCTAAGCCACCTCGCCCCAACACATTGCGCGCTATTAGGAATACTGCATTCCCTCGCAGACAAACCGGGTTTTCGGACGAACTGACCCTTGGGGGTTGGTCTAGGGGTACGTTAGAGTCCCCCTGTACAACCCCCGTCATTTTGGAGAGGTGGCCATCTATTCCCAAGGTTCATATCCATATATCTTCCAAACTCGCTCTATGTCTAGAGGTTCAAAACTCTTGACTGCTGACAAAATATCTTTTATCCAAGCAATTAAAAAGTATTAAAAGTTAACTTTTTAAAATAATAATTAATTTTATTACACTATATTTACAGTTGTACACACATCTACATTCTTCACACATTCATAAAACACAGTTTAAATACTTTCTTTTTCTCATTTCATACTCTAATACTTTAATACAGTTATCATTACAAATAATTCACCAACTCAGACAGTGGCCTTATTAACAAGTTGAGCATTTGACTTTACATCCCAAGAAGTGGGACAGTACATAACAAAATTGATAAAAACTTATTTATATTGAGACAAGAAAATTGCAACACCCTAAAGAGCAGCACAAGTCTATATCACATGTATATCAAGAATGCGATCATTGGTTCTGACATCCATTTACAAATACAAATGGACAAGCCCCGACATTCCTAGAGTTGTTCATTGAGCATTACATAGAATAAACTTGGAAATAACAAATGGAGTCATACAATACCTTAAAAAACTGGGGAACAGTAGCTGCAGTCTCAATAAAATAGTTAGTCGGATAATACATACACTAGATTACAGGGACAAAAATAGAAAAGGCAAAGAAACGGCAGTGCCAATACCCTAACTGAATCAAATACTATATGGTAACAAAATTGTTAACACCGTTCCATTGTGATGATGTTAGATACTATGACCAAGACTATGACTTAGTTCAAGGGGCAAATAATGAATGGAACTGATACCCCTCATGAAAGAGGTGAAGAGTACCTCCTTTTGCAAACAAATTCGGAGATATAGCAACTAAAAAACTAGAAACAATTGAATGTTGCATCATAACACATGAATGACCCTCTCATGAAAATAAATTTAAAAAATCACTGGCAGAGGAGAGATGAAAAATGGTGTTGGGTCAACAATATATAAAAAATTCGGACTAAACCCTTCAAACATAAACAAGTAATTCCATAAATTTTTGTACCGAACCAATTACAGTAATTCAATTGAATCTACCTACAATCCATTAAATGGCACTGTCCATAGTAAAATTTTTCTTTAAATCACTAGTATTGTCTTACTCTAAAAACGAAGACTATTGGAAGTTTTGCTTTAAAAAATCAGGCCCAAAACATTATGTTAAGGAATTTGTTTTACTCTAAGATTCAAAACCATTCCTCTGTACATACTTTAAAAGTATGAAATGGTGAAAATTAGTACACCTACAGATGAACACATGACTTTACATTAGTTACGAAAACCGTTTATGGGGCTTTCCGCCCACATGCAGAGTACAGTATTATGTAAAAACCCATTGCTGCATGGATATGTCACTTAAGTCTTTATGAATGATGAATGGCTGAGCATGTGATTTGGCATCCTTTCGGCCTTTAAGCGCATTCGGGCGACCCGTGAGGGGTACACGTAATGTAAACTAGATTTCCCCTCCAGGGAGATGCAGTGCCGGCTCCACCACATTCCGCTATGAGAGCGAAGCACGATATGAGAGTTGACTTCACAGCCATCCCGACTGGCGAAGGTGGACACCCCCGCCGCTGAGCGCCGCTGAGCTCCAGGTAAGTATCAGTCGCCCGGAGACACACGGGCTTGCCCCGCCCCGCCCCTCGCGCTGGTCACAAAACGAGGTCACGTCAGGGGAACTTCATTTCGCCGACGTAGCGAAAGTTGGTGGGCGCCCCGGGCGAGAACTGCGCCGGCGGGGGCTGGCGGCCCTGCGGGTGCTGCCCCTGGTGGGGCCCCCGGTGGTGCGGGTACTGCTGGCCGGCCCCGGCAGGGTGCGACGACGGCGACCCCCGGTAGCCGCGCGAGTCCCTGGAGTCCCGGCGGGCGCGCGCCTGCCGCGAGTGGTCCTCGTCGCTCATGTATCCGCTGTTGTTGTACACGTCCATGTGTCGCGGCTGGTAGTGACGCATAGGGGTCGGCTGCGACGCCATGGGCACTGCTGACGTCTTCCGCCAGCCCTCGACGTACCTGGGAAAAAGCAGGAACGGGTAAAAAAAAAAATCAACAGTTAACATCGTTACCTTAAGTGAAGACGCCTGTATATCAGCTAATGTAAGTCTCATTAAAACTCCTGTAGCGCCATGGATCTTGAATGTGAATTTAATTCAGCAATGCTCATTCAAATGCGCAGAAAAGAGGAAGCATTCGTGACGCACCTCATGCGACTTTCATGCTGTAATGCACATAAAATGCGTCACAAATGTGTCATCTTTTCCGGCACTTAGTACACCTCGAGGTGCAAGTAGATCAGGCTCTGTCTCATATTACCCAATGTGGAGATCACAGTGCTCTTTCTCTTTGAAACAAGTGCTTAATGTAAGGCAGGGGGGGGGGGGGGATGCTCTGCATAAATTTATGTGAGAAAGGGAGGGGGTGCTATACACAGGGAAAGGTACGGCAGGGATGCGGCTTTAGGAGTTCTGAAGCAGACTCGGCCTTGACTCCAACAGGAAAGTAGCTGTCAACTTCACAAAAAAAAAGAGGCTCCTTGTTCCAATTTCGAGCTGGTCCCACAGCACACTCACTTCCTCCGCTGGCGCTCGTCCTCCTCGGCGGCCGCGGCCCGGCGGCGCTGCGACTTGGACGAGCTCGCCTCGCTCGAGTCCTCGCCCGACGTGCCCAGCCCCATGTCCTTGTCCAGCATGACCAGGTGCGAGGGCAGGCTGGGCAGCCCCGGCAGCGGGATGCCGAAGGCCGGCGCGTGCCCGTTGCCCTTGTGCGCGCTCGTCGGCACGGTCAGCTGCGTCATGTGCAGCGACGGGTGCGGGATGCAGTACGGGTGCGGGAACGTCTTCTCCACGGACGACTTCATCTCCTTCTCCTCCAGGTCGGATCTGCAAACGAGCGGCAAGTTGGGCTCAGTTTCACTCGCGTTCGGGATGAGTGGGTGAGCTGCACGCGAGAGGACAGAGGCAGTGTTGCCAGAAAAGTAGGCCAGGGGGTCTCAAACTCGAGCTCTGCGCCAAGCCGCGGCTGGGTAGGCCAACCGCAATACTGCCCCGCCACTACGGGTGGCGCGTGCTGGGCTTGGCTTGGCTTGGCTCGGCTGTCTCCCCGTCGTCGCGTCGCTCCCCGCCACTTCACCGAGTCTTGTCGAGCCGGCCTCAGGCGTCTCAGGCCGAGCCCGGGGCGAGACCCCTGAGTAGGCAATACATAGCCCAAACACATGGGAGTAAAGGGGACAGCCACTGAACCTGCCTACTAGGCACACCTTAGCACACGTGCGTGCACGTTGACGAGTAGGCGGGCGCAGATGCAGCCCACTTCACTCCACTGCGTTTCCGCTACTCATTGCCTACTTTTCTGGTAACACTTGATAGCAGGGCCGTCACCGGGGGAGGGCTTTGTAAGGTCATACTCACAGCTTGGTGCAAGCGCCCGGGCCGAAGATGGACAGCAGCACGGGCAGCAGGAACAGGCCGTGCATCGCGCCGAAGAAGATGACCATGAACACCATCTTGAAGAAGACGAGGAAGATGTAGCTGTCGGCGAGGACCAGCGCTATGATGCCCAGGATGGTGGAGGCGGCGCCCTGGAAGATGGGCAGCCCCAGCGAGTGCAGGCACTCCCGCACGCGCTCCTCGCTGGTGGCGGCCTTGGACGACATGTACGCGTAGCAGATGTGCGCCGTGAAGTCGACCGAGAAGCCGATGCACATGATGAGGTTGATCATCGAGATGGAGTCGAGGTGAATGTCCCACAGGCACATGTAGCCCGCCACGCCGATCTCGATGGAGATGATGGAGAAGGCGACCCACAGGCTGCAGAGCACGTTCGGGATGAAGATGAACGAGATCACCATCATGATGAGGGCGCCGATGATCATGCACTGGATCGTGGTGGGTCGCACCAGCATGAACTGCAACAAGACAGGACAGTTAACATCTCGCCGAGGAGAGCAAAGTAAAACGCATCCTCCACTCATGTTTCACCGAGGGGGTATGCACTCGCGTACTAATCGGGTCACTCTACATGTAATGGAGGCGTAATAGCAGCGTCATAATCAAAATTCTTCATTTCACACCTATTTTTTGGTCGTTTTGGGCTGTTTTTGCCTGTTATTGGTTGAATTTGAACAACTTTGCAGCGTAATAGACGTAATTGTCGGGTCACCGATTTTAAGAGTGAATACCCCCTCGTGTTCCACATCCCCGCACCCGCTAACTAACCTGATCAAAGAAAACGAAGTAAGGGTGGAAGACGCTGGCGTTGAGCGGTGACTCGTGGCAGATCCTCCGGAGCGCGATCACCATGTCCTTCTCCTGGTTCGTGTCCGTCACGTTGACGGCCTGGATGAGGAACCGGGATGCGATGATGCGGTCGCCCGCGTCGTTGAACTTGACGTCCAGGGAGAAGGGGTTGGCCGGGAACAGCCAGAGCTAAAACGGAAAAACGAATATCATTGGTATGATGATCAAAACAGCGTCAGCGTTACAAACGCAAAGCCCTTGGCTGAGCTCACCTCCTTGAGGGATGTAATGAATGAACTTTCGTCGTCAATGGTGGCGTTCAAATAATCCTGGTTTCGGGACACGTATCCGACGAAGGAGCGGAGCCACGACTCCGTGTACAACGGCGACGAGATGTACGTCGAATTCTCCAGCGACTGCGTCAGATTCTCCACCTGCGCCTGGATCACGGGGTCCGAGTAGTTGTACTCGCCGGAGATGACCACCTGGAACACCAATCGGGCAATTAGAAGCACATGCAGATCACACTCCACCATTACCCCACAAGGTCGAAAACGAGGGGGGAACAAGTCTGTTTTTTTTTTTACACCTAGTAATTCAGAAAAATTCAAACAAATTCAAAAAATTTTGAAAAATTCTGAAAAACTTCTGAAAAATTCAGAGAAATACACAAAAATTGAGATATATTCAAAAATTTCACAAAATTTTACAGAAATTCACAAAAATTTAGGAAAAAAATTCGAGCAAAAATTCACAAAAATTTAGGAAAAATTCGAGCAAAAATTCAATAAAAATTCACAAAAATTCACGACATTTGTACACCAAAGTTCAGAGTTGTTTCCGCCTCGGTCGAAAATGAGAGTACTATCAAAAATCCTGTCGGGCAGGGCAGGAAGCTTACCTGGATGCGGAAGGGAAACTCGCGGAAGTAGATGTCCTCGCGGTCGTAGAACTCGATGGAGTAGGAGGAGGCGTGCGACAGCTTGCGGCGCTGCAGCCCCTCCTTCATGGTGGTGATGCCGTAGCAGGCGCCGGCCAGGTACACGCCGAACACGACCAGCACCAGCACCTTGACGGGCCAGCGGTTGAGCCACACGGCCAGCTTGTCGCGGAAGAAGCCCATGCCGGCGTGCTCGCGGTTGTCGACGGGGTTGTTGGGGTCCTCCGGGTTGTGGCCGCCCGCGCAGAACGCGCGGTACAAGATGTTCTTCTTTTCTGTGGGACAAACGGGGGAGGGGTTGGGTCAGTCCAAGTCCACGTCTCAGAGATGGAGGCTGTCAAACTAACGAAACTCGGATGCGTTGTGTCACAGCTAGGGCTGGAAGCAGGTCAGCTCGCACTTGCTATATTACCCCGCTGACGACGAGCCATTTGCTTGCTGGACCACGCCGCGCCGGCCCGCGGGGTGCGGGGTCGGTGGGGCAAGGGGGGGAGTGTAGGGCAGCTGCTGACGTCACGCAGCAGGGGTCGCGCAGGGCTTTATCAAGTTATGCTGCTGACGATCCGCACGACAGCAAGTCAGCATCAACGAAAGAGGATCGGGGTGCGGGAATTCTAGCGTATTAACCAATAGTACGGAGATTCAGCATTCTTTTCATTTTGTGATGCTCTTATCAGTGGTATATCGGTGGTATAATTATGTTCGGTTAAATTTGACAATTTGTACACCAAGCGATCGTGAATTGTTGATGCTGCGATGCTGTCGATCTGATCGTCAGCATCGGTACGTCCAGGGGCAAGATATCAGAAGTGTCACATGTCCCCCAACTAGGGACCTCCACGGGGGAAGGTAAGGTTCCCTGACCGCGTCCCGGTGTCGCGAAGCCTGAGCGGCGCGGGTCCAGAACAGTCCGCGTTGGTCCGCGTGGGGCGGGGTGGGGTGGGGCGGGGCGGGGCGGGGTGGGGCGGGGTGGGGCGGGGTGGGGCGGGGTGGGGCGGGGTGGGGCGGGGTGGGGCGGGGTGGGGCCAGGCCGGGAGGGGGGGGGACGACCCGCGCAGATCACCAGCCCAATCTGCGCCAAACAACTTCCTCCGCTCCGCTCGCAGCCTCCTCCTCTCACCACCGTGCTCCTCACTTTCGCAGTCTCGCACTACGCCACGCCACGCCACGCCACGCCAGGCACAGGCACAGGCACAGGCACAGGCACAGGCACAGGCACAGGCACAGGCACAGGCACAGGCACAGGCACAGGCACAGGCACAGGCACAGGCACAGGCACAGGAGGCGGGGGCACATCAGGCGCGGTCGCGAGAACTGGACCTGAATGTCCACGAGACGAGGCTGATGCGCCTTGCCTATTGCCTCCGCATTGCGTTGCCTCTCCTCGCGGCCGGCCGCCGTGGCGATAAGGCGAGGCGCCGCCGTGACGCCGCGAGGCAACAACACAGCCCTCCGATATAAATCAGGCTCAAAAGCACCGCGGCCCGACCTTACGGGAGTGGTGGGCTCATCACGGCCGGCCCCGCCCGGCCCCGCCCGGCCCCGCCCGGCCCCGCCCGCCAAACCAGCCCAGCCCAGCGGTGATCTCTTAATCCGAGAGCGGCCGGCGTGCAACGCCCAACCACCAATTTGTTCAGAGGTCAAATTACATCATTATTTTTGAAACGAGGCTTAGGGCAGCGCAGGGCTCTGCGCTTCCTTCCAGGCGCTTCAGAGTGGTAGAGAGAAACGCCCGCGCGGCGCGGGCGCGGGTGGGATATAACTTTATACACCCGCAAGGAACATTCTTCCTGACTGTGGTCGCTAAAAAGCTTGGCTGGACGGGGAGGGGAGGAGAGGGGAGGAAAGGGCCGCGAGAAGTATCGCGTCCGTTGAATATGAGGTAATTTGAGTAACCGCGCGCGGCGCTCTCACGGCGGTGAGCCGACCGCGGGAGAGCCAGCTCATCACCTCCTGCGCGGCGCGGCGCGGCGCGGGCGGGTGCCAGGGGGCGGGTAAATGAGTTACGACATGCAGACATGGCGGAGCGCCGAGGGGGGAAAAGGCTCGGAAATTCTTGTACCGGGTGTTACTTTAAATGCGCAGCAGTGTTGCGGGATTGCATACTCTCCAGCGCTGCAGGGGCCATGGCGCCTTACGGGCGAATGGGGTAGGCAAACCCGCAATAATAATTTACAAAAAAAATCAGAAAAAAAAATTACAAACTAATTTACGACATGTGTATACCCTGGTATACCGGAACCGGAATTCAGAGTTGTTTTCCCCTCGCGGAGCGCTGTAAGAGGGGCGGGGCACGGCGAGGGAAGGATAGTGGGATAAACATGTTGTGGGAAGAGGGCGGGGGTTAACAGCGGTCACAGGCAACAAGTGAGCGCCAGCGCCACCCCGTGCGTAAACAGACCGGAGCAAAGTCCTTCCGGACGAGGCGGGGCGGGGCACGACCAAGGATCAGAGGGGGGCCTGATCCTGCACCTGGAGCCCAGAGACAAAAACTAGCCCGCCCATTCCAATCCAGCCCACACGCAGATCACCATTTCCTAATGAAGAAATCCAATATAGATAAAAAAAAAAACTCTTAAAAAAAAAGACACGAACGCGTGTTTCGATCCAAAAAGCAGCGCGGTGCGAGTCGAGCCGAGCCGAGCAGGCCGCTCGTACCTCCAGATCAGGAAGTGGAACTTGCTGTCCTGCCGCTGTCCCGCCCCGCCTGTCCCGCCCGTCGTCAGGATGGCGACCGGACTCCGCCCCGCCCCGCCCCGCCCTCACGCTGTCCTTGACCGACCAAGACGAGCCGAGCCGCGCCGAGGGCGACCGGTGCACCGGCTAGGAGAGGCGGGGTCCCGTCCCGGCCCAGTCGAGCCGAGCCGAGCCGGTGCCACGCATCCTGACGTAACATCGAAGGGATGTACACTAACGCGTTCGGCTGTTGCATCGCATCCCATGCCGTCCCGCCCGGCCCGGCCCGCCCGCGTGCATGGCTGCGCCGCAACCACTGGAGCGGAACAGGAGACACGCGTATAGGATCCCCATGTGACGAAACGGACCCGGAATACATATGGATCAATGCGACGACGCAGCCCGATGGCTGTGTCCTTTTTCTTTCCATGACACAAAGCGGAGGGGAGGGGAGGGGGTTGGGGGTCGCTCCCATGAACGAACCGCAGTTCTAGTTCCGCGCAAACAAAAGATACTCACTGGCGAGGGACTTGGGGACCACCTTGCAGCCCGTGACGGCGTGCCTGTTGTACTGCTCCCGGTAGCCAGACAGCGACATGCAGGCCGAGAAGAAGGTCAGGTGCCACACAAACGTAAAGCACACGGCCAAACCTGGGGACAATCAAAGCAGAGGTAAAGAAAAAAAATGACAGTTGTTAGACGTTACTCCTTTCAAGACGTTACGGAGCGTGAGTAACGCGCGCGCGCGCCACTAAGTCTCGTGGCGGGGAAGGGGGAGAGGAGGCGTGGCTTCCTAAATCAACACCGTTACATACCACTCGCTGTACGCTCCTCTCCTCCTCTAAGAGGGAAATAACCGAAAAGGCGTGTCCGTCTGTCCGTGCGTCCGTCCGGCCGGGCGGCGCAAGGCCACGGCACGGCGCGGCGCCGTGAGCACGCGGGGCCTCCTCACGCACGATACCGTCGATACAGAAAAGCACCTTGGGAAACCGAGGCCCATCCCATTCCGAAAAAAAAAAAAAACACATATAGAAAGAGAGAAACAAAGGGAACTCAACTCACCAGAGTAAATGCAGAAGATGCGCACGGACTGGAAGGGGGAGATGATGCCGATGAAGAACGAGACGATGTCGGTGACGGAGGTGATGGTGATGGAGACGGCCGCGTCGGAGAGCGTGTGCGCCATGCGCTCCGGCACGGACATGGTCACGGGCGTGCGCCGCCACGCCGCCAGCATCACGAACGTGTCGTCGATACCAATGCCTGGAGTAAAAGGTGAACATTAATAACACACTTTTTAAAAAAAAATTACTTTACACACCGTACAGACGAGTGTACACATTATGTCGCACAATTGCAGGGGAGAATTTTTTCCCCCGCACACTTGTGGGTGAGCGATGCCCATACGCACACTCGTAGATATGGAAATAGCTATGCACTCTCCTTACTGAGTTTTTTTTTCTTCTTTGAAACTATCCACGTTTTATGCAGCTGGATTGATTACGACTTTGTTATTCTGTATTATTTTTGTACGCAGGCAACGGATAAGAAACTGCCAGTACCGATTAAACAACTGAAGAAACAAGTGTCCAGCAGCTTATAGAGAAGTTAAAAAACAGCAGGAATATACTGTACTGGCAAATAAACACGGTTAAAAAAAAAATCTTGTATTTCAAGACCCATTCTTGGATGCCATTGGCGTTCTCCATAAGATCCAAGATCGAGTCTTGCAATACAAGAAACTTTTTTTACCGTAAAAGGCTAAGAGAGCGCGACGACAGGAAAATAACGCGCGGAACTCGAGTAAAAATAAAATGAGTTTTTACCGATCATGAGGAAGGGCGCGGCGAGGTTGATGCCGATGAACTCAAAGTCCAGGTACATGGCGAGCCCGAAGGCGGCCAGGGTGGCCATGCCGGCAGACACGTTGCCCAGCAGCCCGAGCCACGGCTTGGAGCGCACCCAGTCCGTCATCATGCACGTGATGACGGAGAAGATGGCCATGATGGCGAAGGTGGAGGAGAAGAAGGGCACGATGGACCTGGTGTTGCGCTCCAGCTCGACGTCCAGCGTGCGGCTGGCGAAGCGCGCCACCGAGATGTGCTGGAACAGGTTCGCGTCCGCCTCGCCCACCACCTCCAGGAAGCGCTCCTCCCAGGCGGCGCCCCTGCGGGAGAAAAAGAGGAACATCGTCAAAGTCAAGCTAGACGTACGTCAACAGAATTCCAGTGGGAATCAATTGGGCATTTTGGAGTCAAGATAGCGTCAAGTTTTCTACATTCAATTCTTATTTTTTTATAGGCTGAAATTGCCTTACACCGAAAAATTGCCCACATTTCAGAGTTATCGACACCCTCGACAGCAGCGGGGTTACTTTTTTTTCCGCCGCCCCAAATTCATTCTGCCAAAGACACTTCCGAGATGGTCCTCGCGGCCCCGTGTCATGCCAGCCTTGGCCGCGACCCTCCGGGGCGGGGCGGGGCGGTCCAGCACCAACTCATTCCCATGCAAAGTTGCGGCGATAGAGAGTGAGGCCGCGGTGGGGCGGGGCGGGGCGGGGCGGGGCGGGGCGGGGCGGGGCGGGGCGGGGCAGAGCATCACGCACCGGCTGGGGACAGGGTGGACGATACGCTACGTTGTATTCCTGTACCTGCCTATATACCGGCCCATGCTAACTCATCGACAGTTCCAGCACCTGCGGGGAGGGGACCGTTCGTTCATCAGCCCTGCTGCGCGCCCATCGCCCAATGAATGACCTGCCGCCGCCGAGCCAGTGCGTGCGTGCGCGCGCATTACAACGTGCTTGCAACGTAAAATGTTACGTTAGTTACGTCCTTCGCTGTCATTATACACCACCGTCGTGGCCGGCGTAACAAGTAGTATAGCTGCAGCAGCCGATGAGTAAAGACAGCAAAGAAAAAAAAATTGTCGCAACTATACTTGTTTTCCTTTAGCCCGGCATGCGGGGTGGCGGGGCGTGGCGCGGCGTGGCGCCGCACTGCCAAGCAATGCACTCCTTGCTCTACTTCGCGCGGCCAGTGCAGTTGCCGCTGCTGCTGCAGTCGCCAAGGTGAAGGGGAACATGTGGGTCGGGGCGGGGCGGGAGGGAAGGACCAGCCAATGAATTTCAAGTCGAAATGTAATTTAACGATTTGCAATTGTAATTTTACAATTGCACTTCGCGGAAAATTTTCCTGTAAACCTACGCCTATTTTTCACAGTGTGCCATAGGCAACAGGTAAGCACGCCCCTGTGACAACGTCTTGCCTAGTAGGCAGGCGCAGATGCAGCCATTCCCCTTTACTCCACTGGGCTACTGATGGCCTACTTTTGGGGATTTTGCTGTATTGAGACTCCCTAACATGTTCTCAAAATTACGGTGTATCCTGTAAGGCAAAGACCGCAAGAAAAATTACGGTCCAGACCAGGCTGCACAATATTTCGGTGCGGAACCCTACGCGTTCACCGTGGGTTTTTATTTCTAACAGTGGAGGAACACCGACGGCGCGGTGCGACAAGACCCCGGCCCCCTTCTCAGTACGACGACCACTTGTCGCCATTTCCCGCATTCATCTCCCGTACAAGTGAATGAATGAGGTAATAGACGCCATTTTACATTATCTCCTCAATTACAAGCGTCTCGCTTATTACTTCACGGAGACACGCGAGGGGAGCTCATTTGCATATCCAGACGAGACGCCGCGCCGCCGCGGAGTTTTGCTTTCTTTCCGTCCGCGCCGGGCCGGGCCGGGTCTGTCCAGCTCCAGCTCCAGCGGGGGCCAGCCGGCCGACGGCGGCTCATTCAATGTCAATACCAGCCCGGCCATGGTCGGGTCAGCCTAGCCTCGCCCGGGGCCTCGCCCGCGGCAGTGGCACAGTGTCACGGAGGATTTCATTCGTCTACTTTTTTTGCTCGCTTCCCACTGGAATGTTTGATTTAGATTCCGCAAAATCGTCGCGTAAATGACTCGCTCGCGTCGTCCGGGCTGACCGTGACGCGGGGGGCACCTCCTGATTGAGAGGGTGACTCGCGGGGCGGCGGGGCTCGCCTCGGCGGCAGAGCGAGACGAATTGCCTGGTCCGCGAAAAGAAAAAAAATATCGAAACAGGACAAGAAAAGTGCGATGCTACTCCTGCCCTTAGGTACCTGCAAGTGACCGCACAGATATTCGCTCACCTACAAGTGAGTGAATGGTTATTCGCTCACCTACAAGTGAGTGAATGGTTGTTCGCTCACCTACAAGTGAGTGAATGGTTGTTCGCTCACCTACAAGTGAGTGAATTTATTTGCCTACCTACAAGTAAGCGAGATTCATATACACTTGGATTTCCAGTGTACAAATGCGTGACATTCACACACTTGGGTTTGCCAGTGCGCACCCGCCACCGCGCGAATAAGCAGTACGCCCGAGACTCACTTGGCGTCCTGGGCCTTGGTGTCCGCCTTGGCGAAGTACACGAGCTGCACGGAGGGCACGCGCTGGATGAGGCCCTCGTCGTCCACCACCGAGCCGCCGAAGTAGACGGGGAAGGCGTGCGCGTCCCACGTGACGGGGTTGAACATGATGGGGAACGTGAGCAGCAGCGTGCGGTTCTCCACCTCGTCGATGACGTGGTCCAGGTTGAGGATGTCGTTGACGAAGCAGTTGTCCTGCCAGCGCGCGCACACCTGCTCGAGGGGGAAACATAACTCTGAAATTTTTGTACACCTAATAATTCAGAAAAATTCAGACAAATTCAAAAAATTCAGAAAAATTCAGGAAAATTCACAAAAATTCACAAAAATTAAGAAAAATTCACAAAAATTTGGGACAAATTCGAGCAAAACTTAAAAAAAAATCCAATAAAAATTCACAAAAATTAAAAAAAAATTCACAAAAATTCACGTCATTTGTACACCAAAATTCAGAGTTGTTTCCCCTCGCACCTGCTCGTACTGGAAGTCGCCGCCCTCGCCGCCCCAGCGCACCGTCGCGTTCCGGATCAGGTCGTCCAGCATCCGCAGCTCCTCCCAGATCTCGCGCCGCAGCATGTCGTCGCCGTGGCGCGGGATCACGATCACCCGCCCGAACCGGCCTGTCACACACAGACAAATTGGAAATTTACGATATTTCTAGTACATACTTAACGATATCCAAACAAATTTGCATTAACAACAGGTCATTAAGGTCGGTGAAGAGACACTGTAAAAAAAATATCTTTGTAAATTTACGACTTTTTTTTTTTCGTAATTTGTGGTTTTATAACGGTGTTGTAACTTTACGATCAAAATCGTAAATTTACGAGAGCCTATTTTTGCTCGTTTCAGAATCATAAGTCAATACCAAGTGTTCTCAAAATTTTGTAATTTTACAATGTAATATCGTAACTTTACATTTCTCTTTACGAAATTTTCCCCCAACTCTTACAAACATTTCTCAAAGTGGATCGAGTTGAAGTGTTAGTGACTTAATAATTTCATAATGAAATATTTGAACAATCGTAACAATCGTAATTTTGCCATAGCAAATTTTACCGCAAATCTAATAATACTTCTGACAGTAAAAATTACGACACTGCACAAAATGAGAGTGCGAGTCGAAGATTTAAGGCCTATGCCTCCTATGCCTTCCCCTTCTGCACAGACGATTACTCCGAGGGAGTAATATACGATATTTCTGGAACGCTTGACTGACTACTACTACTATTACTACAGTCTAAAAGGCAGAGAAACGTAAAGTGATTATGAATGGTGTGAAAGGCGGTGCGTTTTCGGCCCGACAATAGAATGGAAGGTAGGCAGGAGGCTGGGCTGGCACACTTCGCGAAAGATAAACGCCGGCTGGTCTGATCACAGCCCTGGAGCCTGCAGTCTGCCACGGCCCAGCACGGCCCGGCTCCAGCAGCCAGCGCCCAGCCAGCTGCTCAAGTACTACATGCGAAAAACCTAATTGGCTATACACTGCAAATAAAACAGCGTTCCTAGAACTCGCTAAGTAACGTACCTATGTGGTCACTTATGTTATCAATAGCACCCTTAAAAGGGGTGATAAATACTACCTTTGTTCGAGTGGTGTGAATTTGCAGTGCACTGTAAAAACATTGCGAACCATTTTACCTGCTTTGTAATTGCGAACCAACTGTGAACGATTTTCTTTGTATTGCGAGCAAAATCCTGCGTAAAAAATTGCTTGCAAGGATTTATCAGTGTGTAGGCTAAGCGGTAAAGAGCGGTTAAGGTACCGGCCCCGCCTAACTAGGAGTCGTAAGACTGCCGGCCGACACGTGCAAGCACACCTGCACCACCAGGTCTATACATCACTAGAAATTGACTCCGCCTTTTGACAGTGTACGGTACCCTTAAAGGCGCGACGTGAGCACGAACATTGTGCATGCGTTAGGCATCAACAAAATTTCACCAAGTTTCAGGAGAAACTCGAAAGACGCCCTACGTCAAGACCTGTGCCATGGCTTTTCAGCTATTCAGCTAAACTAATTGCTAAATGGGGGATAACTAATTATCTAGCTCAGCTACTAAAATTTTATCTGTGTAGCTCAAAAAGTAGCTGAGGTAAGTAACATTATTGCTGTACGTCTAAATAATTAGTTATCCCCCATTTAGCAATTGGATTAGCTGCATAGCTAACCTTTTTTTACCCAAATAGAGAGTTTTACTTGTATTTACTTAGCATTTCGATTTTGGCAGTCAACTTTGCCGCTTTTCGCCAGATTTAGCCAAACTTTCAACTGATTTTTGATATAATTTCACTCAGGCCTCAACTTGAGGCTGCAGTGTCTACTCACCCGGCCGGGTAATTCTGCCCACGTTGAAGCGGGAGCTGTAGTTGGTCTTAAAGTACTGCTCCACAATGTCGCGCTCGTGCTTGGCCTCGCCGTTGATCGGGCAGAACAGGTACTCGGGGTCCATCTCGTAGCGCATGCGCTGGTAGCCCGTCATGCACAGCGCGGTCAGCAGCACGGGCACGATCAGGAAGTAGCCGGGGTGCCGGCCGACGAACAGCCCCACGCGGAAAAAGTTCCGCGTCAGCCACTCGTCCACCCAGCTCACACCGCACCCCATTGGGATCTGAGAAAAGACGAAAAAAAACAATAAGAGTCAAACTTATTTCCAAGGAAGTGTACACATGAGTACGTGAGTACAGGAGTACACTCTTAAAACCTTACGGTGATTTTCACTGTAAGCTACAGTGAACCCTGCAGCACTGTAGCTTACGGTGAATTTTCACCATGCTTAAGCTGATGAATGTCACTGTAAGCTACGGTGATGCACCCTGATTCACCGTAGCTTACAGTGACATTCACTGTAGCTTACGGTGAAAATTCACCGTAAGCTACAGTGCTGCAGGGTTCACCGTAGCTTACAGTGAAAATCACTGTAAGCTTTTATTAGTGTACATCTGAGATTTCATAGGCTGAATTCGAATGATTTTCGTCAATATAGCTGTAAGCTGTGAATAAATGACATTATTTGAACAAAACTTTTTACAAATATTGCTAAGCTTTCTACATGTTGTCTGAAAATTGTCGCTAAGTACACATGAGTAATGAGTACAGCCTGATGAGTACACATGAGTACAGGAGTGATAATCCCCGCGCTGAGGGGGTCGACAAACCGTCGAGGCAATCACAACACCGACTCTCTCGCCATTTCCCAAGTTTTGCGGTCGGAAGCGCCTCCCCGGGCCCGGGCCACCCTGACGCCGCCCCGCCCCGCCCCGCCCCGCCCCGCCACGCCCCGCCACGCCCCCGCAGAGGACAGAACGGCTGGAATGTCTAGGAGGCGGAGGCGACCGCTTGCGCTCGACAAACACAGTGTCAGGCACGGCCCAGGCGGGCAGGCCTCCTGAAGTGGATAACGCGCACAGTGAGGGGACGGGACTCGGCATCAGCATACCTCCAGTCAGCTGTGACGAGGCAGACACACTTAGTGCTGCTGAGCACGACCAGCCCTTCAAATAGCTAAAGTTTGTCGAAGTTACACTCGAATTACCCCAAGGCGTCATCCGGTACGCACGCTGTGAAGGAAGTGCAAAGATCAGCCTGTACAAGCTCCCCGAGCGCCTCGTCGGTAGGCAACATCTTGCCCTCGTGCACGCGTGTACCGCGGGGTGGCCTACCCCGAGTATCGCAGGCGTCAAGCTCCCATATTCCGCTAAATCAAAGAAAAGAAAACGGCCGCACTCTCAGGACTGTTTCTCGCGGGCAGATTACATACGCCGCCCAGTGTACATAGGACAAGTAAAATCACTCGAGCAGCAATGCAGTTTGACATATTCGCATGACATCGTCGTGCCACACGCGGAAGCATTAACGCGAATCGAATACGTGCGTTCCATATCGCATTAATATTGTTATTAACCATTTCCGAAGCGCTCCAGTTTACGACTCCATAACGACCCTTTCTCTCACTGTCTCAGGCCGAGCGCCAAAAGTACGCAGAGAGGTATATAGTGCTGTCCCCATTCCCGCACGTTGCATAAGAAGCAGACGACAAAGTCTCCGGCCGGGCGTTGGGTCCACCACCACCACCACAGCCCAAAGGGACACGAGAAGCACAAATGAGGGGGAAAAGAGGGAGAAAGACTGAGGAAAAGACTGAAGGAAGGATGCTAACTTGTCGGAGAAGGAGCAGAAGCATGTTGTTGAGTGGCGGTTGCAACAGGGTGCAGTTTTACCCGCGCCGCCGTCGCTGTTACGCGAGTTCACACGCCCCGGCGACTAACTCCGTCTTGAACGCGCATCCTGCGCATGAACATGCACATCACTGCGCTTGCATCACTCACCCGGTGGCCCCGCTCCGCTACACGCCGCGCGCCCCGGGCTTTGATCAGCTGCCCGCAACGTCAAAATGACGTACCGACAGCCACACCTCGGCAAACCTCCCGCCCCTCGGCGGCAACGTCACTTTGACGAAGTCTTATTTGAGTTGGCAGATAATTGGGCGCCAGCTGGTGCTGGTGGGCGCCAAGTGCGCGCCACCAAAACGGGATGCGACTTTATCGAAAATTCTGTGCAGAGTTTTTATGAACCAGGTGTTTCAGAAAACAGCCAACAGTATTGCGGGTTTGCCTACCCGCTCCCTCCAGCCGTAACGCACCGTGGCCCCTTTGGGTAGGCAGACCTTTCCCTTAATACTGTTACGTGTTCTCTGAAACATCCAGTACAGTTTTGTGCGCAAGTCAGTAAACTGATCATGCGTAGCTTACGTTACACTGCAATCATGTACAAAACATTTGCCGAATTACATACGAATTATACGTAATTTTGTTGTTATAAACTGTAGGCAGTGAGCTATGTACGTGCAGGTATTTTCATGTACAGATGTAGCAGTCTTTAAAAAGCCATCGCGTGCATGACAAAAGTTTAAGCAGTAACTATTGAACTCTAGTCGCACAACCTCCTTCTCGCGACCCGCTAGGATGCAGAGGGTGTCGTGCAGGCAGCGGCGCCGCGCGGCGGGCGGTGTGCAGAGGCGGCGCAAAGTGTCACGCCCCCCCACCGTGCGAAAACGCATTAATACACAGCAGTGATAGGACCCGGCGGGGCGGGGCGGGGCGGGGCGGGGCGGCGCGGGCGCCCAGTGAAAGCAGTGGTGCCGCAGCCGCTCATTTGGGGCCTAACCCCCACCACCGGCAGCGGGCCGGGCGCCACGCCGCGCCACTCCACGGCCAAGGGCAGGGTCACCGCAGCGCACCGCACGGCGCGGCACGGCGCGGCACGGCGCGGCACGGCGCGGCACGGCACGGCGCGGCACGGCACGGCACGGCACGGCGCGGCACGGCACGGCGCGGCGCGGCACGGCACGGCGCGCAGCCAGCCGCGATACTGCTACTGCTGCGGTTTCCCCCGCATCGAATCACTCCATCGACAACCTGATTGACGACAGCCAAGGCGTGGCAAATCTATCAATCAATCGATAGGGATGACTCAGTCGACGCCGCGCCCGCGCCCAGCCCTGCGCTCCTCTTGCTCCCTCTCACGAGATTTAAAACTGCACCCAAAAAATGGTGTTCTTAGTTCAAGAACATTGCAAGTTTTTAGAACAGTGTTCTTGATTTCAGAAATTTAACTTAGTTTAATGACGAAATGCGCTTCACTCAAGCAGAATGTTCCTAAAACTTTAAGAACACTGAAAAATTAAGAACATAATTTTCTGGGTGTGTTCGTCTTCACATTCGGAATCAGCGGCACGGATCCACTAACGGGGCGTGCGCCTTTCGCAATGCAGGTTTCGCATAGAAAGGCGCACTCCACTTCCGCCCAGTGGCATCTTGTACTGACCGCAGTCAGCATACACAGCTGTTCATCGCGCCACCTGGCCAGCCAGCGAGCACTGCCAGAAAAAAACACGGTAATTGGTACGGTAAAATCTGGTAGACGATTTGCCAGGTCGGCCCGTACCTACCCCGGAACAGTATTTTCGGTATGGAGTATTTTTAACATGGGGCCTTACACGACATTTATTAGGGTACAGTCATCCTGTACTCCCTCTACTACGGTTTTCGGTAAATCCTGCACTTTGGTACAGGACTTTTTACAGTGAGCGATGGAGCAGCGCAAATCTCTCACGCCGCGCCAAGACGAGGAGATACACTGTCATCTAAAGTGTTCAACCGACACACACTTACAAGTGTTGAACACTACTTGTCCATGCTTAGGTCAAAAGGCCATGTATTTCATACGGGGCTTAATGTTAGACTGATATTTTTGCCACTAGAATATGTGCAACAGAAGTGTTGTACACTACGTATTACGGAAGTGAACCCCCACCACTTTAAGCCCTCAGGTCCAGCGGGCTCCAGCTGCTGTCCACACTGGCCTGGACCGCCCCGCCCCGCCCCGCCCCGCCCGGCCCCGCCCCGCCCCGCCCCACCTCACTTCCACGGGCACAGCAGATTCCCATCGCGGTGCGCTGCGCGCCCGCCCGCCCGCGCCGTCGACGCCAGGCTTTCTTCTTCTTAATTTCACTTTCATCAGGACCCGGCAGATGATGTGCCTTGCGCCAAACGTGGCGGAAATGTATAAGGATCCGCCCCGCCGCGCCCCGCCCCGCCCCGCCCCGCCCCGCCCTCCGCTTGCCTCACGCCAAATATTCGGGAGGTTGGCCGGATGGGATGAGGGGGGCGCCAGCCACACACGCCACGCTACGCCACGGCGGCGCCGAAGAGAAACGACTCCGGCTTTGCCTGCGACCCACTTGGGGATCATTGCTTCTTTAGCATCGTCGTTATTAACATGCGGCAGCAGCAGCGGCAGGAGCCAGAGATGGGCGAGGCATTTCTCCCGAGCGATAAGGACGCAGGAGGCAAGGCTGCCGCGGGAGAATCTACCTACACATTAAAAAGCTGGCGGTGAATTTTACTGTGCGCCACGGTGAACCCTGCAGCACTGTGGCTTACGGATGGATGTCACTGAATACTACACAGTAAAAAAGTTCCTTGAATTATTTTCTTTAAAAAAAAGTCCATGGTTTTTTAAAAAAGAAAAACTGTGTCAACGCTGGCTGATTCTTTTTTGTTTAAGTGATTCTGATTCTAAAAAAAACTCCATGGCAGATTTTTAACACCATTTATGTCGGAGGAATCCTGCGCGCAAACATTTTAACTAAAGAACTCAATTGACTTTAGTAATTGCTTCTGAGACCCAGAAAATGAGTCAATCCAATTGATTTTTCAGTCCACTGACTCTTAATGAAAAATATTAACCAACACATTGATCAATTATGGCTGCATAGGGGTCCAAAGGGTTTAATTTCTGAAAATGTGTAGAAAAGCAATTTAAAAAGGTGTGACCTCCACAAGTGACCTCCGATTTTACCGACAGTTTATATCGTCGTGAACACAGCAATCGCGCCGTCGAAAGTCGTCCATACGACCCATCCTCGAGCCCGGCCCGGCCCGGCCCGGCACTGCGCCCCACCCCGTTGCCTCCGCGGCGGGTGACCCTGGCGAGACGGAGTACTCACTCAGGGCGTCGCGAGGCGCGGCGCGTCCCCTCCCTCCCTCCACGTGGCCGCCGCGGCGCCGCCGTCAGGGGGGTTGCGACAGTGGGGAGGACCTTGCGTTTGATCTCGTGTAAGAGCCACCTGCCCGTGTGCGCGTGTGTGTGTGTGTGGTGCGATACGCAAGCCGGCTCAGGGGAGAGCCACTTGGTATGGACGCGGCACCGCCAGCGGCGCGCCGTGCGCGGCTGCAAGGCTATCGATGCGCGCGCACGCACGAGTTCAATAAGGAGGAGGGGCATCGGCAGCAGCGAGGGACAAAAGCAACACCTTATCCGTATTTAAAAAGGGGTAATTGCCCACGCACGCACGGAGCCGGATGCGCAGACTGGAACTCCATGAGTACCTGTGTTACCGTCGTCCACTTGCAGGTGTGTCAATATGTTAACACACTTGTTGGTGAGTGGCGAATTGGTCACAGTTTTGCAATTGAGGTAATGTTCAATCGTACGTGCACTTGCAAGCCATTGCAGTTTTCCTGTCGACAGGTGAGCGGGTGAGCATTACACCTCACCTACAATAAATTAATGTCAGAAAATATTGAGTCACCTGCACCACGCACTGTAAACGCTAAACCAACTTATAATGCAAAATTTTAGGATTCTTTTTTGAACGCCAAAATTTGGCCTCTTTCGAAAGAAATGCCACTTTTTTGCATTAAAAGTGGCCAAAAATTTGCATTCCTTTCGAACGATGCCAAAATTTGGCATTCAAAAAAGGATGCAAATATTTTGGAATTAAAAGTTTACAGTGCGTGAGCGAGATTTGCACCCCTGAAATTACAGTCCGCTCGCATTTCGTGCAACAGGCTTTGTGCAGATGGCGTACAGGCAAGGCGGTCGAAACGTGCACACACGGCCCCTTCAACATTCGCAAAAGCCGGTTTTTCGGACGCGAAACAAGCGGGCGACCCTCCGCCTCCGATCCTCACACCGCCCCTCTGCGCCGCGCGGTATCATTACCAACATCCTGGCCATCCGCGCCAAAAGTTTCGAAAAGTCGAAAAATAATAGGTCCCGCCGCACCGGCCAGGGTAAAAAGGACACACACGCGGTCTCATTTCGACCAGGACTTTTCACTCCACAGCCGACACGCGGCGAGTCACGTGGACGACCGGCGGAGGCAGATACCGTCAAAAACACGACGGCCGCTCGTTTTGACACTACTCCACATCGACGGTTAATTGCCAGCCGGGTACGGCCGCGGCTTGAGCTCAACGACACTGAGCAGAATCTCCCTGGCTTTCACCGCGCAGCCTCCAGCCGGGCATCATCCCGAGAGAGAGAGAGAGAGAGAGAGAGAGAGAGAGAGAGAGAGAGAGAGAGAGAGAGAGAGAGAGAGACGCAGCTCATGTCAGCTAGGCTCGCTAACTGAGCGCCTGACAGTTGTAGGGCATGTCTTACGTTAAGGGGAGGCTACACTGAAAAATATGGCGATTTTCGGCCGAAAATATCACGTGTGTAAAACTATTCATTATTTACTCCATACTTCAAAGTATTCAGGAATGCTGAATGAAAGGGTGGGAAGGGGGGGGGGGGATGAAACAGACCAAAGGTGTTGCACATCTATTAAAAATGCAGCAGAGGTATGGCACCGCAGTGTGACAACACGCAGTGGATACAGCACACGACACTGGCTGCATGGGGGTTGCACGCTCGAGCATCAAGGATGATCTGGCACGTGACAACGGAGAGAGAGAGAAAGGTGGAGGGAAGGAGGGAAAGGAGGAAAGGAGGGAAAGGGGAGGGAAAGGGGAGGGAAAGGGGAGGGAAGGGGGAGGGAGAGAGTAGCAGGTAGATTATCCTGTTTACAGGCCATGGCGATTACGGGTAGATGACGCGAATCCGAAAAAAAGGTTTCGCCCGATATAGGCACACTGAAAACATAAGTGTGTGAATGTCACACACTTGTAGATGTGCGAGGGTTCTTTCTTTCGTACACGTGGCTACTCAAACGTGCGAATTTCCTGGGAAAATTCAGACGTTTGAGTGGCCAAGTGTACGAATGTATCCTCGCGTACCTCCAAGTGTGCGACACTCACTTCGGTTTCGCGTGTAGACATAAATACAAGTACTATAAAATGCTGTGACAATGTTTCTCTTTTTTTTTTTTTTTTTTTTTTTTTAAGAAAATAAAATCATCTATGGTCACTATGCAGAGGGAAAATACTAATGCTAATAGCGTATTATATGGGGTAATGACAATGTTGGCGGTGCACAAGTGGCACGAGTGGTGGGGCACATCATTGCATCACGGGGCGGATCGCCCGCCCCGCCCCGCCCCGCCCCGCCCCGCCCCGCCGGGGGGACTGGCTGGACGCTCATCAGAGCGCTGGCCGCGAAGGAGGCGCCGCACAGTGTCGAAATACGCGCCGAGCCACACGGCCGGGCCGGGCTAGTGATACCAGACCAAAAGGGTGAGGAAACCTAACGAGGAACAGAGGAAGCCGTTATGTCACCAGAGTGAAACAGCATTGTAATCAAGGGATGGATAAATTAAATTAGAACTGCTGTTCCTCCTCGCCGCGCCGCGAGCCACAAGAAGAAGAAACCCAAAGTACAGAGCGGAGTCCCCCGGGCTGCCCTGCGAGGTCGCCGTGTGGCGAGCGCCGCGCCGCGTCGCGCCGCGCGCGGGGTTCAAAGACTCGCTTTTGCGGCTTTCCAGATGAAAGTGGACTGTGAATGGTGAGCGGCTGATACCTACCCGCCCCGCCCCGCCCCGCCCCGCCAAAGGCCCGACACGGCGAAAAAGAAAGATGGCCGAGATCTCTAGGAGCAGGCAGCGAGCCCACGTGAGGAGCAGGCGGACTGTTTTACCCAAGATTAACGGTTCTAGGCAGCGCGGTAATTCATCCCGCGTGAATTATAGGCGTTATTATATAGAGTGAGAGAAATGGAGAGCGCCCTGCCCTGGCAGCTGAGCCCGCGGCGGCCGCATGTGATCGAGACACAGTCAAAAATAATTATTTCTTTTCGATATCCTCTTTACAAGTGTCGCATCGCGTCTATAGCCGAAGCGGCAGCGTGGCCGTGCTCCCGCATCGAAACGCAGCCAGCAGCACGCGCCCTAACCAGCCCGCGCCACAACCGTTACGTTTGAGAGAGAGAGAGAGAGAGAGAGAGAGAGAGAGAGAGAGAGAGAGAGAGAGAGAGAGAGAGTGTGTTAGTGTGTGTGAGCGTGTGTGTTTATTAGTGTGCGAGCGTTCCACTTGACGCAACGGGTCGGCCGCACCGTGCGGCGCTGCAGCAAAGTGGTCGCACACCCGCTACACACATGTCAAAGATGGTCATCGCACACGGTACACGCGAAAAAAAAAATAAACACCAGCGGTAGAGTAAGAAAAAAAATACATGTGCGGGGAAATCTACTGTCGTTAAACCAGCCTGCACATAACGTGCGGACTGTATTACACATCTAGTAGCGAAGCCTACATTAGCACTACAGTGGCGCGAACCGGCGGCGGCGGGAACTTCTCGTTACGACGAAAAGAAAGGGGGTAATCCGATTGAAACGAAAGCGGAAGCAACCACGACGGCAGACGAGTGACCGGAAGTAGTCTAATGTACGAGAGGAGAGGAGAGGTAGGGAGGCGGGCTCGTGCCTAGTCACGTGACTCACGTGCGGCGGAGCGGCGGGGCCGAGGGGTCCTTCACTTCGATTTTTCGTGTACATGACTAAAGATTAAAAATAAGTCAATGACTAAAAAGTGACTTAAATTGACTGAAAAGGACAAAAACAACTTAAAAGAAAATTGCTAAAATTGACAAAAAAATGACGAAAAGTGACTTAAAATGACTTAAAAGTGACTAAAACTGAAAAAAGGTAGGGTGACGAAAAGTGACTAAAAATGACTGAAAGTGACGAAAAAAGTGATTAAATTTCCGTTTGTACATGACTAAACGGAGTGAAGGACCCCTCGGGAGGGCCCGCGCGGGATCATACAGAGAATAAGAGACGGCTTTCGTTTTCGGGCACTTTTGCTTTGCCCCCTCATGAGAGGCCCGCAGCGGTGAATAAAGTACTTGATGACTGACTCAATCCCATCATCCCTTTTACAATCCCCAGCCACGAGAGAGACGTTTCGACGAAGGATTGGGATCCATGACATGGGCACGTAGTGCACGTGCACACGTGCACGGACGGCGCCAGCCAGCGGGCGAGCGAACAAGCAGTGCATCACGGTGCATCCTATGCGCTACACGCAGGCGGGGTGGGGTGGGGTGGGGTGGGATAGGGTGGGGTGGGGTGGAGTCGGGTGGGGTGGGGTGGAGTCGGGTGAGGCGGGGTGTGGTCGAGCGGGGCGGAGCGGCCTGAGGCAGAGCACGGGCCGCGTTCAATTCAACTCCCACAACTCGTTACCGATAATTGCACCGAGTCTTCTTGTCTTCCGACTTGTGAAGTGGGCCGATACCCACCCGGCCGGCCGGCCGGGCAGCGCAGAGTGCAGGGCGCCAGGGCTGCCCTCTGGAGGCGGGATCGAGAGGAGGGCATCCTACACTAACGGGTGTGCGGGCCGGAGCCCTACCGGGCGGATCGGAGTCCAGGCCACTTCACTTCAGCCCAATCCAATGCCCGATATGCAGCCCGAGTCCAACTCGTCAGGATGGTCAGTCGGGCCTAAACAGTGCGAAATCACATCCGTCTGGCTGGATCTGCATCTGGATCTGCACCGTCCTCCGAAACATAAGCAGCAGGGCGCACGGCATGGTAAGCAGCGCGGAGCGCCTGCGGGGTAGGCATCCCCGTTACGCACCCGAGTCGGGCGGGCTGGCCTACCCCGCCGGGCGCCTTGCTGCGGTGCAAGCAAACGCTTCCTTCCTCGGCCCGGAGGCGGCCAGGAGCTAGGTGATCAGCCAGGGCCGGCTGAGCAGCGCTCAGCAGCGCTCAGCAGCGCTCAGCAGGCGACAAGACAATGGCGGCACCGCGAGGACAGCTCAGCGTCATTAGACGCATTGGCCTGTCCCGTCTCCACAGGGTGTCGGAACAGGAAGGAAGTGGAAGGAGCCGATCAGAAGGGCGAACTAGTCGGTCAGTAACCCCACACACACGGGAGCCTGCGGCAGGGAGACCCAGTGTATACCCAAGGATGTGTAGTGTAACTTTCCATCCGTGCATTGGGCCAAAGAAGTGTGCGAGTTCCCTTGCATTAATAAAAGCATACGGTGATTTTCACTCGCGTTTTCACTGTAAGCTACTGTGAACCCTGCAGCACTGTAGCTTAGTGGAAAATGCATGCCTCTACTTGATCAAGTGTGCCCAGGGAAACAATGTTGCGGTATCGCATTAGTTTTGAAAACAACGTTTGAAAAAATACATTTTAAACAGGTGTTTGATAAAAAAAAAGAAACATCCAGATTGCATAAAATTTGAAAGACTTCAATGCGCGGCTGCTTTCAGAAATTAGGTTGTTTCCAACAAAATGTCAGTGGCGGGCTGAGTGCATATCGGGCAGACGGGCTGGCCTGGGCCACTCACCTCGTCTCCAATCTACATGCTGGCGTCTCTCGGCGCCGCGACAGGACCGGGCGCCGGCGCGCTCCGGGACCAGGACCGCTAGGGCCGGGCCGGGCCGGGCCGGGACGGGCCGGGCGGTATCACTTCGGACCTAACTGTTCCACGCGGACAGAGCCGCGGCATGCCGAGCCGAGCCGCGAGTTGCGTCGTGCTACCGCACCCCGTGAATCTAAGAGACTCTGAGAAATATTTATTTCAATTCAAACAATTTTTAGGCAGTCGATCAGACTGACTTTCACATTTGGTGTAAAGCCCAGTTGAAATATAAGCCGCGTATTGTTTGATTCCCTATAGTTGAACGCGTAAGCGCGACCACACAGTGGTCATGCTGTACTCAAATGCGTTAAAAACCTTGTATAAGGTATTTTTGCGCGTCACGAACAGAGGCGGCTCACTTTCCCTGTATCCCATACGCGCGTTTTCTGATACGCCACGCAGCTGCAGGTGCGTGGGCCTCCGTGATGGACCCGGGCGGGGCCCGCGCTGTACTGTACGCCTTGTTGAAAGGGAGAGAGAGATGGGGGAGAGGGAGGAGAGCGGAGCGGGGGAGAAGATGGCCACTTTCGCCGGGCCTGGCCGGGCTGGCGCGCCTGGCTGACCTTCGCGCTGCTGCGGGCAGCCGTGTCCACGGCACGGGCCACGGCGGCGTGCGGGTCAGCCGAAGCGCCAGGAGCGCCCGCCAGCGCGGCCACATCCACTGCAGGACCTAGTGAAACTACTGGCGCCGAAAGGAAAACAAGTGCGCACCATGACGGGCGCCTCGGCGCGGCGGGTTACTCACAGGAATATCTTAACCTTAATAAAAAATAGTTTTTGGGAGTGTAGTGGTAGTGGTGTTCGAGGAGCGGGAGCAAACGGTTGGCGGCGCCGGAGTTGACGGTCATGCGGCACGAGTGGGAGCATCCTGGATCACGATTCAATCTGGACGTCCTTCTTTTTACAGAAAACACTAAACCGTTCTAAATAGAGGTGAGAAAGTAGAAAAGGAAACTAAAGACTGTGTTCCCGAGAGCGGAAAAGCATGCGTGCTAAAAAGCATAGCCATAGAAGAAATAAAGTCCACAAGTCACCTGTCCGCGTTGTCGTGCCACTGTGAAAAATAATCGTAGGTTTACGGGAAAATTTTCCACAAAGTGCAGTTGTAAGATTATTGCAATTCGTAAAACTACAAGCACGACATAAAATCGGCTTGAAATTCAATCACGAGCAAAAAAGGTCTGTCATAAATTTACAACATATTTCGAAAATCGTATTTTAGAAAATTCATCGTAAATCTACAAAGATATTTTTCACAGTGTCTGTTCATGAGTAAAACGCGACACATGAAAACGGCCTTTGGCGGGTCCCAGCGGGTCGGTCGGGCGTGCCTGCAGAGCGTGCTGCATAGGGGACAGCAGTCGCAACCACAAGCGGTACGGATGCAGCGCCGCGGGGCCCCTAAAACTTTACACGCTTTGCACAAGGCGCGGCGTGGCGCGGCGTGGCGCGCGGAACAGGAAGGCGACAGCATGCAACTAAAGTGGTCGGGTCGGGCAGAGCGTCAAATCCCTATGCATGCGAAAATAAAATGATTTGACGTCAGCTGCAGGTCGAGAAATTTTTAAACACCCCGTCATACAACTTTTACACATTCGAGGAGCAAATGTAACATGTTAAGTTTAAAACATGTAAAAGGCAACGGCAAGTGTAGATCTGTAGATCAGGTCCTCCGCCTACAGCGTGCTACTACATTTGCTCCGGTAAAAGATACTACCAGCGGCCTCTTTTTATGCGTCCGAAGTAAGGGTGCACTGCGAATCAAAGTGTGGAACATTCATACGCAAGGTTGCGTGGAACTGCCATGTTCCACGCTTCTATGCGTGGAACTGTCTTGTTCCACGCTTCTTTGCGTGGAACTGTCTTGTTCCACGCTTCTTTGCGTGGAACACTTTGTTCCACGCAACCTTGCGTATGAATGTTCCACACTTTGATTCGCAGTGTGCAATTCAAATGTACGAAAATACTACCATGCGCAGAAATTCGCGAAATATGGCGAAATATCTGATTAAAATAGCGGTGGCTTTTCCAAACAACCTCGTTTCTCACCTCCTTTCTCATTTTCAAGCTGGTCGCAGGCCCCGTATAGACATCCAAGTAACTACAAAAGCAGTTCTAGAGCGCCTCCCCCACAGAAGTCTGTCAAAAAGAAACATACCGTCAGCACACAAGAAAAATGAAAAAAAAATCAAGTCAAGACTGCTGTATTATAGAAAGAAAAGTTTAATTAGGAGAGCATGAAACAACTGCACGACATCACAAAAGTACAATGTATAGACCAGCAATGGTCGTCGGACAACAACGGCGCAGGTCCGTCCATAGAATCCGAGCAGATGTAATTAGACATTATCTTGGCAGAAGGGTCAAGAGCGACCGTCCTGCAAGGGCAGCGCTCTTTGTCGTGCTGCATTGGGACACATTCGTCCAGGCGTGGCGTGGCGTAGCGTAGCGTCCTTACGCAAACCGCAAAGCACCTCACAGCCAGCGACCCACTGCCCGGGGCGCCTGGGCTGGGGGCGGGGCGGGGAGCCGGGAGGGGGGGGGGGAGGCGATAGGGAGGAAAAAAGATAAGCAGCCGCGTGAGGATAAAGGTAAGAGAGGAGGAGGAGGAGGAGGAGGAGGGGGAGGAGGGAGGCCTCTGGCACCCCGCAGAGCCACGCACGCACGTGTGAATGTGTGAGAGAGAGAGAGAGAGAGAGAGAGAGAGAGAGAGAGAGAGAGAGAGAGAGAGAGAGAGAGAGAGAGCGTGCGTGTACAGAAGCGTTGCACCTCAGTTTGGCAATGTGGCCAGACGGGCGCAACAGACTAGTGCCGCAAGGGCAATCAAGCAACACAAAATAAAAAGCCAAGTTACGCACGATGACACGTCCAACACTTATATGACTTGCACTGCGCCTCGCATTCCACTATAGTTTTATTTAGAGATTGAGGATATAAATTGATTCTCGTTGTGCCCTTCTGGCCGTAGACCCGAATTGGGAAAGAATTAAAGGGAATTCTCAGCAAACATTTTACCCCACTAACAATTTGGCCAGAAAAGTAGGCAATAAGTAGTCCAAACACAGTGGCGTAAAGCGGGCTGCACCTGCGCCTGCCTGACTACTAGGCGACTTGAACGCACCTGTGCTGGTGGTGTTGCCTAGTAGGCAGGCGCAGACACAGCCCGCTTTACCCCACTGTGTATGGACTCTACTTATTGCCTACTTTCTGGCAACACTGACCACTGACTTCTATCCAGGAAGCGGGCGCGTAGATAGCACGCTTTGCTCAACACCGGGTCGGCCCAGCCCAGCCGGGGCCCAGCCCGCCTCGGCTACTGACCCGCGGCGCCGCCCGGCCCCGCCCCGCCCCGCCCCGCCCGGACCGCCTATAACCACAGCCTCCTATGCACTCCCATTGTGCAACTGGCCGACGCACCGGGTGCCGCGGGGAGGTGCAAGAGGGGGCCACCTGTAGATATGTGAATTTCCATTCGCTCACTTGAACAAGTAAAATAGTAGTTACGATATCAATGTGTAAAGTTACAAAACTGAATAGACCACCTTTGGTATCGACGAGTCGTTCTTAAACGAGAATCACAAATTACAAACAAATGCTGTAACTCTACGAAGAGGTTTTTCACAGCGCATGAGTGTGTGATCACACAATCGTCAACTGGACGAATGGAAAATCGGAAAACTTTAATAAGTGTTCATACACTAGGGTTCCCAGCCTCGTTCCCAGCGCGCACGCCTGGAAATAGCTGTCAATGGTCATTGCTCATAGCAGGTCAGGTAGCATTGCAGGTGGGGCAACGACACGACACACCGGCTGGCTCCAGGTGTCGCTATTGTCACGAGTGACGCCCCCCCCCTCCCCCCGCCCCCCGCGACACATTCCCACAGCAGCGGCCTCTGGCCTCGTCACACTGACCGGCAACCGCGTCATACCGACACCGACCCTCGAGGGGGCCGCGGGGGCGCCCCGCCCCGCCCCGCCCTGCCCCGCCCTACCCCGCCCTACCCCACCCCACCCCACCCCGCCCCGAGCCGCATTCCGGTGTTCCTGCCGCCAACAGGTGGAGGGATCGTCCTCGCGGGTATGTGGGTTAGCCGAGGCGCGCGAGCAGCCAAACACATACACCGCAAACAAAAACATGAAAATACACCCAAGTCAAAAACAACGGCTGGAGTCGTCTCACTCTCTCCTCCTCCTCCTCTACCCTTCTCACTTGTTCTCTCTGTCGCCACTCATTCACTTGCTCTCTCTCTCTCCATTCACTGGCGCGGCGCGGCGGAAGTGCGCGGATGGCGAGTACGTCCGGTGCGGTCCAGTGACGTGACATTGACCCTCGCTGTCAGTCAGGGGCACACGCACCCGAGCCTAGTCTCAGTCTTTCCTTACGACACTCGAGACGTTCGAAAACTGCGGGAAAACAATTGTATGCGACAGGTGGTAGTAGGTAGTCTACCTGTCATCATTGACTGTATTTTTATTACTCTTGGATGAGAAGATACTTCTGACATAGAAATGAGCCTTTACCAAAGTGGCGCGGCGCGTGGTTTTGTCAGTAAGGATAGAGATGCCAAAATACACTAAAATAAAATATAAAAAAAATAATAATTTAAAAAAAAGGTTCCTAACAAGTTGCATTTTACTCCACCTCGCGCAGCCGGCACTTGCACCTCCCCACACCCGTCGCGTAACGCCCCGCGCACCACACGTTCGCACCCCCCACCCCTTTTTTCCCCACTTTATCTCCAGAACAGACGACGCACGCGACATTATTGCGGCATAAAACAAGAAAAAAAATAATATACAAACGTGTAAACCTAACGTGCAACGACAGACAAGACGGCAATAGCACATGACCTCCCCCACGAATTTCGCGGGTTCTCGTGTCCTGTGCGGAGTCTGAGAAACTACCAGCCGTCGCCGTCACAGCAGCAGCAGCCGCAGCCCGTACAGCTCCTGTTGCTGGTGACTGACGGCGGGCTGTCCTACATTTCCAAGAACTATTCATGGACACGCACGGTGACAATCAAAGAATCAAAAAATTAAATTACTTTAAAAAAAAAAAAAGAAAATCGATACAAAATTTTGTAACCAAGGTTTTTACTAGCTAGATAAGATTTTTTTGTAACACGAAACGTAACAGAATTTTGTAATAGTTACAAAAAATTGCAACAGTGATACTTAAGTTTATACCTCGATCATGCTTGACAAGGCTAGATTTTGTTTCAAAATTGATGCTAGCTCGACTCCAACATTTTTTTAGAGTTATAAATATGATCGGAAAACTACTCGGCGCATTGCTGCTGTGCTGTGCTGGCCGCAGTCACAGTGCGCAGCTCCAGTTCCAGCAGCGCGTTCACAGCCAGGCAGGCAGGCAGCGCATAAACATTACGGGAGATTCCTCTCCTCGCGTGTCCATAGCGCCACAGCCACCGCCGCCCAACTTTCACTCCCGCACTCGAGGGCAGCGAAACAAGGCGGCGCTGCGCTGCAGCGACAAGCTCAACGAGATGAGCGGAGTGGAAGTGGAAAGCACGCCCCGCCCCGCCCCGCCCCGCCCCGAACACACGACCGCAGAGTGACCACGTGCTCCATGTGGGAACCCTCCCAAAGTTACCAACAAAAAAAAAAAAACATCTACTGTACAAACATAATTGATAATCACGGTTACTTATACACTGCAATAATTCAAGTGTGAAATGGGTAAAGTGTAAAATTAAAAAAAAAAAAAAACTCTTTCGAAAGATAATTCACAATAAAGGCCTTATTTCCATTCAAATAGAGGGATGTGTAAAATATCGGCCCAATTGAGCTTTGAAATAATGAAGCATTGCCCTGTAATTACAAAGAAATTTTGATTTGTGTTCAATAACCCCGTTCCCCTCGTTATACGAAGTGGTGCTTTGAAGACTTTTCCTAGTGTGCTTCAAAATCTTTCTCCCTGGAAAACGACATATTTTCCTACTCGATTGTCAGTGGTCCGGATCCCCACCAGCATTCCTGGCTAAGGCCTGTCGCCGCTGATCGCTGGGCCGAATGCCTGTGGTCTAACGTTAAGCTTTTTCGAAAAAGTCGGCCATGTTGTGCTTGCCGTACGCCCGTCTGATCGAGGCGAGTCGTTGACAGATTGGCTCGCTTTACCGTCGCGCCGCGGCCAGGAGTGCGACCCGCGGGGGGCGCCGCGGGGGGGAGGGGGGGGGGGGATAAGATTGATGACAAGTGTGCACTGCGATGACTTTGCTAAATCGCTCCCCATCGCCTTGAACGGCCGGTCGGGGCTATGCCCGGAGATATCTGTTGTCAAGTTTGTATTTTGGTTTAAAATGCTACAAAAATGCTTGAGCCTGGGCTGCAGCGCGACACGACACGGCGGCGCTGAGGTCTCTCCTCCACGTGGGTCGCCTGCTCGCATGGGCTGCAGCGCGACACGACACGGCGGCGCTGAGGTCGCTCCTCCACGTGGGTCGCCTGCTCGCATGGGCTGCAGCGCGACACGACACGGCGGCGCTGAGGTCTCTCCTCCACGTGGGTCGCCTGCTCGCATGGGCTGCAGCGCGACACGACACGGCGGCGCTGAGGTCTCTCCTCCACGTGGGTCGCCTGCTCGCATGGGCTGCAGCGCGACACGACACGGCGGCGCTGAGGTCTCTCCTCCACGTGGGTCGCCTGCTCGCATGGGCTGCAGCGCGACACGACACGGCGGCGCTGAGGTCTCTCCTCCACGTGGGTCGCCTGCTCGCATGGCCGCCGCCGGGCCCCATACGACCACGTCGTCACCTTGCGGTCAGACCTGCCAGTGGTCTCTGGCCTGCGGTCGCGCGACAGGTGGTCCGTTTCAAATTATTTCTCCACTCAAATAATGAAAAGGATGAGAACGCAAGTACCCGGCCGGCCTAGGGCCCGGGCCGTGGTGTCAAGGTCCCCAACCAAAGCGCTGTGACGGACATAACATGTCTCTTTTTGTTTGCGGTGTGTCGTGCCCACCGGTCGCATTGGTCTCGGTGACGCGCTCGCTTTGCGCCCTATCACTGTGACGAAGCTCCGACCAACAAGCCTGCGACCTAAACAAACATCACGGCTACAGGGAGTTCATTTTTTTCCCCCCGCTTTTTCGAAAGGATTCTGATGATGAATTTTTGCGATAAATTTCTCCACCAACACTTACTGCGGAGCGTGTTTTTTGTTTCTTTTTAATTCTCCCCTCTGGCCACTCGTTTTAATTCTGGTTTCAGTATATAAAACCCTCCGCAGCACTAGCACCGCGCCGTTAAGGCCGCGCTAGTCCAGCTGAACGGGTTATACCGCTCGGCAGCAACTCCCACGAAATCCCCTAATGGGTGCGCGGTGCGGCGCAGTGCGGCGCTGCTGGGAGGTCCGCGGGGCGGGCCGCATCCGCGCCAGCGGCCAGAGACCAGCAGAGTGGAGCGCCGCCTATCGCGCTGCCTGCCTGCGCACTGCCAACATTTCTAATCCATCCCTGACTCACTTTTTTATGTCGTTTCATAAATCTCATTAAATACAAGTGCTAATTTAAAATCCACACTCATCAAGAAAAGCGAGGTTCCGAAATCGTCACAGAAATAAAGCGATAAGCGGAAAAAATCGGGCTGCATTCAGATGTACGACTGTAGCATTTGTAGTGTACACCTTGCCGGCAGGCTACTGTAACTGGTGCAGTCAAATTTCTCGCTCTCCGGAGATTGAATTTTGTGCACCACCAAATTGTCTTGCTCTTGGGAGAGCGAGGCACATCGACATCGGCGACATTTTCGACAATGCGTTCGACTCTTTTTGAGTCATGTAAGGGAACATCACTCTAATAGAGCGATATAAAATTACCAGGTTCGACTCGTTTTGAGTCGAATTGGCGAACATTACTCTCATTGAGCAGTGCAGAAAAACGTCGCTCAATTCGAGCGAGAATTGCGACACCTAAATTTACAGTAAGTGAATTGCAGAGTAGGAAAAACACATAGCCATCTGCCTTTCCTTTCTAGGGGGACCGGATGATAAACGCCTGGATCGTCCTCCAAGGGGAAGTCCGCGACGTATAGCCCGGCGCGCGGCGGCAACCCCGACCCTCAACTCAACACCGGGTGCGATAGAAAAAGTGTGAAAAGAAACCAACTGGCACACAACGTGCTAAAAAGCGGCGTCGTGATGCAACGCTAATGACATGCAGACACGCGTGAGGTGCGACCGCACGCAGGATAGTATAGTACCCCGCGTAGCCATATGCGCTCACTGTGACATTTTCGTAAATTTGCGACATTTATCGTTATTTGTGATATACAAACGGTGTTGTAAATTCACGATCGAAATCGTTAATTTACGAAACCTTATTTTTGCTTATTTGTGCTCGTTTTAAAATCCCAAGTTGATGCCAAATGTCCTTAAAACCTTGTCATTTTACAGTTTGATGACATTTCTCCTGGAAAATTTCCCCGTAACCCAACAAACATTTCTCACGGTGCTAGCGCGCGCTCGCCCGCCCGCCCCAGCGACGTCAATCGCTCAGCAAAGTGCAAGGTGCATGCCGATAAACTAAAACTATCGCGTCAATATATTTTCCCTTCCATCCCCCCGCCCGCACCCACCACGCGGATCTGGTCTCCGGACGCACGCAGCGCCCGCCTCCCGCTCCCCTTTCCTGCAGCAGAGGATAAAGGAAAGTGATGCACACAACAAGGTGGTGATAATCATCGAGCAATTAAAACTCACGGCCTGATTATTCGTCATGACACACTTTTCACGTCGGCGCGACAGGGTGCGCGGGCACGCGGACACACACGCACGACGGTATGTCAGGGCAGTCATTATTTGGTAAAAATAAAGGAAAAAGTGCGGAAGGAAATAAGTCATGGCCAGTTGTATCACCTGTCACATGTGCGCGCATAACATTTAGCGAGAGAGGAAGATTGAAAACTAAATCGAGCAAACTTGGATGGGGATTTACTGACATGCTTTTGATAATGCTTGTCCATAGTAAGCCAAAACATATATTTATCCTAATATTTGCAGATAAATCTGGTCTAACACTTTAAACCCCCCTTACACTGGTAAAACTAAGTCGTAACATACCGACTTTCATTAGGCGTGCAGTCCGTACGCGTAAAAGAGCTCATGCGCTTCTTTCCTCCTAAATGCATTGGAGGAGTTGCCTTTAAGCGGAGTAGTAGTACGCTTCAAGCGTAGTTGTGCGCTTGCAAAAGGCGTACAACTACGTTTTAGTCTTACCAGTGTAAGCACGCTTAATTATTTGTCTTAGGATTAGCCAGCAGCATGCACCGGTACTCGCGTGGGGGACGGGGCAGGGCGGGGCGGGAGGTGAGAAAGAAGCAGACGCAAGCAGCTCAAACATTCCGCACGGCAGAGTGTAATAACAGGCTCCGGTTTTTGCACCGACCCACCCAGGCCCGGCCCGGCCCGGCCCGGCCCGGCCCGGCCCGGCCCGGCCCGGCCCACCAGGACCGCACACACCGCGGCCCAGAGGCGCATGTGTGAGAGTATGTATGCTGCACCGCAAACACAACTTACACAAGCAAACCGAGCTGAGCCGCACGTTGCATCCATTTCATGTGCGATAATCCGGCAGAGCGCGCACGAAACAGACCAAACTACGACGAGTGTTTCTCCGCTCGTCGCGGAAATATATCTAAAAGCTATAGCTTTCAACTTTACCGCGCGCACGGTAAATCTGTTTCCTGGGACGCCCAGGAAAGTAGGTACTTTTCCAGGAATGTTCCTGGGTATTTCCAGGAAAAGTACTGGAAAAGCCAGGAACTTTCCTGGAGAAGTACCTACTTTCCTGGGAGGTCGCAGGAAATAGATTTACCGTGCGTAAGCAGGCAGATAGAAAGCCGAGGGGTTTGTCAACTCCCCGTAGCCGTGTACGAGGTAGTATACGTATATTAACAGTAATATCGGTGATATTGTGTAATATAAAATAATACAAAGTATTATAAGGTAATAAAGGGGTGCTATAGAGGCGAAATTGTGGTAGTATCAAGTAATATATGGTAATGCTTTATATAGGTAATATACAGGTAATAATATAGCCATCGCGTACGAAGTAATATACGAGTTGACGACCCCTCGGTTAATCGCCCAGAAAATTAATACCCCCCCTGTATACCGTGGGGGGTACAAGATCCCTGGGCGTTCTATACCGGGGGGGTATTAATCGCCCAGAAAATTAATACCCCCCTGTATACCAAGGGGGGTACACGATCCCTGGGCGTTCTATACCAGGGGGGTATTAAAGCGAAATTTAGAGACGACAGCGTGTTCCACTTCTGGGTGTAACACCCCGCGCCTTGTTGGTCATAAGAGAAGCACAAGATTGCGACCGAAAAGCAGCGCGGAAAAAGCATGGGAATAAGCTGTTCCTGTCGCAGAGTTCTGGCCTGGCCGCGCCGCCGCGCCTTCGGGCCAAGCCGGGCCGGCCACACCCACCTCCAGCATCCCAACGGGATCCCCGTTCGATCCCCCTCCTCCCCTCCCTCAATCCTCCCCTCTTTCCAATGCGGGCCGACGGCCAGCTCCTCCTCCTCCTTCACCGCCACCCGGCCCGGCCTAGCCGGACTGTTCTTTGCGGTTTGCGCAAGCGACAGTTTCGTACGCGGAAGACATGGGGCCCCTGGAGGGCCCCCGCAGCCCCGCGGGGTCCCCGAGTCAGACCGCTCCCACTGCCCACGGCCCACGGGGAGCTCAATTTTCAAACAAGCATCAGCAAAGCCTCGACTCATTGCCACACACACAGTGCCGTCGAGCCTGCACTGGAAATGTTCACTTCTTGCAAGTGAATATACACTTGTGGGTGAGTAATTGGCCATTCCTACATTTGGAGGTTAAGATGTTTCAAAGTCAACTTTCGAGCACCTTGCGCGTCGGGTTTCCCATCTGAGTTTTAAGCTACTATGTGTCGTGTTGAAAGGTCATCGCAATACTTTTCAATGACACACCTAGTGGCTTTAAATTGAGGTGCGCAAAGTGATCGAAAGTTGGTTTTGAAACACCATTGTGGGGGTGGCTGTGGGGGGGACTTACAAGTAAGCGAGAATCAGGATTCGTTCATTTTCAGTGACTAGAATCTGAGTCTCACTGTGCCCCGCATGCCAGCCTCGCGGGGACGCAGCAGCCCAGGCCGTCCGCCTCTCTTGTAAAGGATTTTCGTGGAACACGATTGCGATGAGCTAAAGCCAAAGCGAGCAGGCGCAAGAAAGAAAAGGGGGAAGGAACACAAAAAGGAGGGAGACAGAATTTCGTCAAGGTGGCTGAGCGGCCCGGCCCGGCCGTCCCGCCCGCGTTCTTGGCAATCTTTTTCCGACGCACTCCTCTGAGTTTCCGGGCCAAAGACGGTCCCAGTGGGACAAGCTGGTCCGCCTCGCCCCGCCCCGCCCCGCCCCATCCTCGCCCCGCCACCTGGGCAGTGGCGGGACCACAGTAAAGCCCGTCCAGGCCGGTCCGCGGAGCACGGCGGGGCGGGGCGGGGCGGGGCGGTGGCGTGGCCCCAGGTTGCTGACCCATATAATGTCCGGGACTTCAACACCCGCCCCGCCACGCCCCGCCCGGCCCATGGACGGCCCGGTGGCACTGCGCGGGTGCGTGTTGCACACACTTCGCCCAGACAGTGCCAAAGTCCGCAAACATCAAGTCTGAAATCACATTTCCTTCCCTTTCCTGAACAGGACAGCGCCAGACGTTTGTTGTCATTGACCGGACTGGTGACCTAAACGCAGGAGACCAAAGTAAGAGACGGGGTTCCAAGGGAGCGCACCAAAGAACACCCCGGGGAGACACCTAGGGGCAGAGATAAGCGCAAAATGAACCCAACTGTAAGCAGACGCCCCCTGCCCCCTCCCCTCTCCCCCGCGGGCAGCCCGTTTCCCGCGTCACCCGGCGGGAGCAGGAAAAAGGCGTACTGTTATGCGGCGCGCCCTGCCAGAGGGCCTAAGTGCAGACCCGTCACCGGGCTGCTCTGGGCGCGCCGCGCCGACAAATATTTGGGACGGTTTGTCTCGGTTATCTTCCGATTTTTCGTAAATGATTCGTGCCCGTGCCGCCGGGGAGAAGCGGGGGCAAAGCTGACGGCAGCGGCACCTCAAGTGAGGTGGGGTGGGGTAGGGTAAGGTAGCGTGGGGTGGGGTGGGATGAGGTGAGGTGAGGTGGGGTGGGGTGTTTGCCTTGTTGAGGTCGTAGGCCTAACGGACTAACCTCTCCTGCGCGGCGGGCCGTGGTGAGGCGGGGCGGGGCGGGGCGGGGCGGGGCGGGGCGGGGCGGGGCGGGGCGGGTGAGCTGAGGCGCGGCCAGGCGGGGCACCGGTGTGCAGATGCGGCGGGCAGAACACACGCCGCGCCACGCCACGCCCCACCACACTGGCGCCCCCGTATAGTACACCATAGCCATCCAACGCAATGTGCTTTCACTTTTCAATTCGAGCCGAACCAGACTAGCCCTTCAGCCACTCACACCTACCCGCCACGCCCTCGGCCCCGCCCCGCCCCGCCCCGCCCCGCCCCGCCCCAGCGCCACCAGGTCAAAGGGGAAAGGGAAGGGCGACATGCCACTCACACACGCTCCGCAGCTAACTAGCGAAAGGGTGGCGGGGGCGGCGCTGGTAGAAGTAGGCACTGGTCGCCCCGCCACCGGCGAGACAGTACGCCCCCCCCCCCCTACTCAAAACCTCCTGGGGCTGGGGTAGGTGTTGCAGTGTTGCCAGCAAAGTGGGCAATAGCCTACCCTGGAGTAAAGCGGGCAGCATCTTCTAGGCAACACCATAACACAGGTGAATGCGTGTTGCTTAGTAGGCAGGTGCCGATCTAGCCCACTTTTCTCCAGTGTGTTTAGGCTACTTATTGCCTACTTTTCGGGCAACACTGACCTGCTCCGCACCAGCTACAGGAAATGAGATTATTTTCTCGCTCTGCTCGCGAATTCTCAGAGTTGTTGACCAAACCTGATTAGGATCAGGCCGGTCCAGTGCCGCCCCGCCGCGTGCCCACTTTCGCGTTGCGAGAAACACACATTTGGAACGCGCCCCGAGCACCACGCGGCCTTGAGGCACGGCACTGTTGTCAAAAATGTTTTGCCGATTTTGGGGTTTAATTTTGGCAGACTGATGACCTAGACCGTTACCAGCAGGACAACTGCAGCCTGCGCTGAGTTGCATTCCTCCGAGGCTTGCAGCGCCTCTTGGGGCTGACCTTCACCCAGGCCCCGGGGCAGAGGGCCCTCGGGGGAGGGGAGGAGGGGGGCGCCGCTAAGCAGGGGGCAAAGCGGGCAGCCAGCAGCACGAAAACGGGGTCACAAGAGTGGCGGGGCGGGGCGGGAGAAGGGTCCGAGCGCACATAACAGAGAAAAGGGAAAACAGAAACGCTTCGCGCCGCCCCGCGCCGCCCCGCGCCGCCCTGCAGCGCAGCACCAAGCCACTCCGCGCCGCGCGCGCTGATATCCGCACTGTCAGTGAGAGCATGGACTACGAGCGAGAGCCGGCGGGGCGGGGCGGGGCGGGGTCGGGATCAGCTGTTGCGGCGGGGCGAGGCGGGGCGGGGCGGGGCGGGGAAGTCACCTGCCAGCAGCGGCGACGTGCGCCGGCCGTCCCGCTTGGCACGGGCTGCCCTGCACCTTCACCGCCGCGCCGCGCGGGATCAGATGGATGTCGACGTCGTAAACCCACAGACATAACCCGGGGGAGCAGCGCCGCCCCGCCCCGCCCCGCCCCGCCCCGCCCCGCCCCGCACCAAACGACATGAACACGTCGGCAATACCCCACCCTACCTCGCCCCACCCCACGTCGCCCCGCCCCGCCCCGCCCCGCCCCGCCCCGCCCCGCCCCAGCCCTCACGTCAACCCCGCAGGGCCTGCAACACACCTCCCATCCTGCTGGTCCCACTGGTCCCGCCTGGTTCCAGCCGTGACGACGCGCCGCGCGGCTCACTGCCAGCTTTTCCGGTTGAACAGCCCCGCCCCGCCCCGCCCCGCCCCGCCCCGCCTCCACTGACTGACCCATATCAGAGAATTGTCTCTCGTACGCCGCACACGTGTGGTCATTGATTATCCCTCCATTGAGCGGCCGATAGACAATGAGCGGGCAATCAGCGCAGGCGGGGGAAGACCACGGCGAACGGACGGACGGACACGGTACGGACACGGTACGGACACGGCCGCGTACAACAAGTCTCGTCTTTTTGTCGCTCGCAGCTAATCCCCCGGCAGGCCGGGGCCGGGCGCACCGGGCGCGCGCGGGCAGACACCCCAAAGAAAGCGTAAATAAGCCGGACCTTTGTGTCGTCTGCTCTGTCGTTAGTGTCGGAGCAGTGTAAGCGGGAAGAGGATGAGAGAGAGGGAGAGAGGAAGGTGGGAGCGAGGGAGCGAGCAAAAGAACGAGAGAGTTAGAGAGCGAGCGAGCCAGAGAGCGAGCGAGCGAAGTGTTGCCGAAGACCACTACTCGTTTCATCCCTGTCTCACCACCGTGACTTCTCATTGCAATAAAAGACGGATTTTACTGACTCGCCCGCCGCGCCCCGCCCCAGCTGGTGCTTCGGCCTCACTCCCGACCTGCACCACGGCTGCAGCCGCAACACTTTTCATTTCGATTGGGAATCCAGTCCATCAGAGCCGGACAGCGGTGTGGTGCGTCCGCACGTGTATCTCACACACAGATCTCCCACGCTCTCGGCGAGAGATAAGTTGGTGTGTTCGGGTGGTGGGGCGGCGGGACCGGTGTTATTGTCCCCGACTAAAGCAAACCGCAAGAACAGCAGGCCAAGTAAGTACTGTACAGTCTGCCAAATCCAGAGCAGCGCTGCCAACTCATTCAGAAAATCGCTCTCGTATACGTCCGTCCTTTTCGCACCCACACGGCAGTTCCCCATGTTGGCAGCAGCGCCCCACGAGTGCGACAAGGACAGAGGTGCGAAAGCGATCCTCGGAAACAGTCGGCTGGGGGGCGCCGCGTCCGAGTCCAGCCTGGCCCGGCCAACCCGGCCCAGCCCGAGCGGGCATGGCAGCCCAGGCCTGAGCCCAGCCCAGCCCCGCCCCGCCCCCGAGCGCGCCAGTTTCCTGTTCAGGTTGCAGAACCGTCTTTGGCCCGGTTGGTGTGGACTTGGACGGCCCGCGGGTGCGGGGAGGGGAGCAAAGGGAAGGGGAGGGGAAGGGAAGGGAGGGAAGGGGAGGGGGGGGGAGGGGAGGGGAGGCCATCAACCCATTTCCCAAGAGATTATGCCCCCCTGCACGCGGCCTCAGAGCGATTATAACAAACGGCCGCCGGCTGGACCGGAGATCGAGACCCGGCGGAGCGCGCGACTTGCGAAATACATTGGAATTAACCCAGAATCACTACGGGAATATATTGTAATTATTGCGCGCGGCGAAAGTCATTGCTGCAGCCTCATCAGCCTCCGGCGGCGGCGGCGATCAGTTGCAGCAAGACGCACTTTAGAGAGAGAGTAACTGAACGAGATAGGGTGCGTGCGGAGCAGAGAAAGAAAAGGCGGGAAGTGGCGGCGTCCATTCGAGCCGCGCCGCTACCGAGCCGAGGCGACCTTGCGGGCGCCGCACTGCACCGCCGCCGCGTCGGGGCAGTGTCAAGTGCAGCGGCCGCGCTCTCGGGGCGCGGCGGGGCGCGGCGGGGCGCGGCGGGGCGCAGCGGGGCGCGGCGGGGCGCGGCGGGGCGCGGCGGGCCGCGGCGGGCGCGGCGGGGCGCGGCGGGGCGCGGCGGGGCGCGGCGGGGCGCGGCGGGGCGCGGCGGGGCGCGGCGGGGCACGGCAGCCAAACGCTGCTACGCTCCTCTCCTCTTTCACCGTGACACAGAATAAACCCACGTGACTGTGACGGACAAACGCACTCTTTGTGGTTCAGGGACGGCCCCCGCCCCCGCCCCCGCCGCCCATGCGCCTCGTCTCCTTGCCGTGTACCTGTGGCCGGCCAGTCAGGTGGTCCAGCGGAGGCGGAGGCGGCACTAGGGGAGGGGGGGGGATGCTGGGGGGCGGGGGCGGGGGCGGGCTGCGGGGAGGGCTCCTTTATCTGTCTATCCTTTTACCTGTGAGGGCCAGTGATGCAGCCAGGTGGGCCTCACGGGGAGCCGGCCGGGCCAGCAGCGCACCGCCGTGCGCGAGGAGAGGGAGGGGAGGGGGAGAGGGGGAGAGGAGTGGGAGAGAGGAGGGGAGGGGGCAAGACGGATTACACGCGGGGCGGGGTGGCGGGGTACACAACACACTCAATCAGGGACCGCAGCCGGCCGGCCGTGGCGGCGGGCCGATAGGGCACAGGTCTAAAAGTTCCAGGAAAGACGAGGAAGCAGAGTTATCACCTCACGCTCTTTAGGGCGGTGTCATGCGACACGGCGGCGCGGCGGCGGCATGGCAGCAGGGTGGCGGGTGCGAGGGGGATTAGAAATATAACGGGTAACACGGGGGGCTTTAGAAAGGAAGGTGGAAATGACGATACGAGCGTCACCAATAACGCAAGTTACGGGTAACACGGGGGACACTAGAAAGGAAGGGCTAAACGGCGATACGAGCGTCACCAAAAATGCAAGTTATGGGTACCTATAAACGAATTATTTTACAGGATTGTTTTTGGTCGATTCATTCAACTCCTAAGACTCGGGAGATGTCGCGGTTATTCTGATGGTCCCCGGATGAAGCATGTTACGTATAGCAAACTAAATCCATAACGCCAACACGGTAACAACAAGAGTATAAATCAGTGGGCCTTTAAAAAGAATTCCCTTTCCTCTCGTCCCCCAGCCCGAACAACAAAAATAAAACGAAAAGAATCACTTGGTTTCAGAACGGGCCCTCTATTCCTTTCCTGGCCATTATCCCTCCTCTCCTCCCACTTTTGATTAGAGGGCACGGTGGGGGGGGGGGGGGGGGGTGGAGGGGCCTCATGAAGGGCCCAGCGGTGCCGGGCACAGGCTGAACAAGGGCCCATGTGCACCGAGTCACAGAGAGGTTAGGACGGACTCACCCGCTCGGGCCATAAAGATATGCACCGCCCAGTGTGGTCAGAAAAGTAGGCAATAAGAAGCCTAGACACAGGAGTCAAGCGGACTGCATCTGCGCCTGCCAATAAAAAGCAACATACGCGCACCTGTGCGAAATAAGAGGGCAAAAATTCCCACGAATACACATGTGTGCGGCAGACGGGTATCTCCGCCTGCCTACTAGGCAAACTCTCCACACATGTGAATACTTTTTGCCTAGTCGGCAGGCGGAGGTACCCGTCTGCCTCACACAGGAGTATTCGTTGGACTTTTTGCCTACTTATCTGGAACCACTGGCCAAGGTGTTGCCTGGTAGGCGCTTTACTCTACTCTACTTTTCTGACAAGACTGATGCCACTACTCAGACCGCGCAGGAGAGGCGAGTCGAGGCGACATACACGACCCACTCAGCGCCGCCCCGCCCCGCCCCGCCCCGCCCCGCCCCGCCCCGCCCCGCCCCCACCGCACGCCGCCCCATGAGAGGGCGAGAAAGACAAAAGACTATGTCCCGGTTTTCGAGTCAGAGAGTCGTCATCGCGGGCCCGTCCGTAAGGCCGCTGCCGGCATGGCTTCATCTCCTGACGGCGTTACTTTCTTTGTTGTGGTCTGGTATGGGAGGGGGGAGGGGTGGGCTGGGGGCCTAGAGGGGGGAGGGGGGCAGCCCCCTTCCCCCCTTCCCACCGGGGGGCATTAGGCTAGGCCTGCATGCGTGCGTTGGGCAAGGGCAGCGAAGGGCGTAAGGAGCGGCGGGGCGAGGGATGGGGAGGGAGGGAGGGGGAGGGGGGCGGGACCTGGCTGGCCATTAGTGCAGAGCTAAGACGGCGCCACCCCGCCAAAGGCACCAGGGCGGCGAGCGTCTCGTCCTCCACTAGCAGACTGAATCCGGAGATCATTCAAGAGAGGTGACACGTGCTTGTCACCTGGGTGCGACGGAGACAACGGCTGCTTCACTCGTGAGGTGGTACGGGAGGCCTTTCGTCCACCGAGTGGTCTGCGGAATCAGTCCTCCGCCGCGCCCCGCCCCGCCCCGCCGCACCCCGCCGCACCCCGCCGCACCCCGCCGCACCCCGCCACGCCACCTCGCGGGGCACTGACACAGTCTCCGGCGCATGCAGAGGCCCTACTGGACCAGCGTGCACAGCAGCGCGCCAAGAATCACAAACTCACAGACCTGGCCAGGTCTTCGACCTTGCATCCACACACACATACGCACACACACACATGGGGTGAAAGAGAGACTGACGGGGGAAAAAAAACTCGTAAAAGAAATGTAGGCCCCGCACGGCGCGGCGCGCAGGTCAAGAAAGCCATTATAAAGGCGGTGGGGAGAGTCGGCCGGGCCGGGATGGGCGTCCAAAGCGTGCAATCACGCGTAGAGCAGGCCAGGACTACCTGTAACGGTAAACAGCTCCTCTCCTCCGGACAGGGCAAGGCAGGGGCGATCCGGACCTCACCTTGCCGCCGTGCCCCGCCCCGCCCCGCCCCTACCGACCTGACGGCACAGAACAGAACAGGGACGGGGCGGGGCGGCGCGGGGCGGGGCGGGGCGGGGCGGCGGGGGCGGGGCCCAGTCTGAGCCCACCTGGCGGCGGCGGCGGCGTGGACATGCAGGACTGCCCTCTGGGGAGCGTAGGAGAGGAAATGACAAAAGTGCACCCCTCTGGTCCGGGGGACGTGCTGGAGGGAGAGAGAGAGAGAGAGCCTGAGGGTGGCACAGGCATTTAAATACATCTGACAACGCCGGGCAGGGCAGGGCCGCGGCCGCCCGGCGACCTGCACGCTGCAGGTGTGTCCAAATGTACAGGTCCTCGAACTCTTCGCGATGTACGGCTAGAACGGCGACGAATAGCGCGTCGCGGACACCTACACAATTACAGAACCTCGGTCACCAGAGAGGTGACCCGGGTTACCCTGGAGGGATGAGGAAGAGGGGGCCGTCGCGTCGCCGACGACGTCCGTCCGGTCCGAGTCGGGCCGGGCCGGGTCGCGCGGGGTCAGAGGGGTCAGCTCAGCAGACGCTGCCGCTGACCGAGAAGCGGCGACCACCCCGTCAGTGGAGCAGTCGTAAAATGAATTGGAGTCGTCGGCAGAGAATTTCCTCGTCCGCCGGCGAAAGGTCGACACCAGCGAGAAAAACGTGCCGTACTCTATGCGTGAAACACTTTATTTCTCATGGAATAAAGTTTTTCATATATTCCTTTACCAAGCATTCACTCTTGGCCTTTAAATTACTGCGCGATACATATAGAACATGGACTATACCCTGCTGTTCTGAGGTGCGGCAAGCTACCCCACCTCGCACAGGGAAAGATAGTAATAGTGTCATCCGTGACGCAAAAGTTAGGGCATTCATCAGAAAGCCAGCCAGCCAGCCAGACAGACGTCGTCAGTACGGTCAACCGTCATAGCCTCATTCATTCACCCCCTTTTTGAAATACGACCTTGGTGCAGGACTGTACGGTGGGTGTCGCACCACCACCTCACGGCCGTGGTGGTGGGACCCTCCGAACCTCGTAAATAACCGTACCCCTCTGAAAACGGGAAAGTGCCAGGCCCTCCACAATAGCGACAGGTGTCGTAAAACTTATAAAGAAGGACGGACCAGGTTGGCTGGGCGTCAATGAAAGTGCAATCAAAATGCCTCGTGATTATAGCATATCCATTTTTTTTACAGCTACGCGTTAATGTACACCTTCAAGAAGTGCGTACAGGACAAGGCGTTATTTCCGAGGGGGCAACCTCTTTGGATATTGTGGCCATCAAGATTTCTTGGGGGAAGAGATTTCGGCGGATTTCGTAAGATTTCAACGAATTTTACGCCCATATTTTTTTCTTTGCCTTTTTGGCGAAAGATTTTGGATTTCAAGAGATTTCTGGCGTGTAAAGGGACACAGGATTTCTCAAGTGGTTGCCCCCTCGCTCATTTCTGGTCGGGCGCGGGGCTGCGGCTCGCAGCGGAGGTGAGCAGGACGTCGCGGCGAAATGTTAGCTTCGAGTGGGGATACATGGCGGCAGCTGATGGTCACGGCGCGCCCCCTTTCTCCTGCGAGCTTCTGCTGCTGCTGCGTCGTGGAGCACGCCAAGCAGAGCGAGAAGACTACATTCGCGGTGGGGGCCGCGCGCGCACGCGCAGCTGCACGCATCCAAACACACACGCTACGCTCACTCAGAGTTCGACTTACCTTCGAAATATACAGCTGTCGTGAAAGTCGGTCGAGTTTGGGGGCGGTGAGGTGCGGTGCGGTGGGGTCAGGCGCCTCCTCGGAGTAATCCAGCTGCTGCGGCTCGGGTCGGGGCACAACACACACACACACGCACACACAAATCCTCAATGGCCGCGCGGGGCACGGGCTCCACCGCTTTTCTTTTCCAGCCAGGAATCCGACCGAAATGGGGACACTATGCACGACCGGGCTGGGGCGGCGAACAGGTTTGGGTCGTTGCACGGGGACACGGGGCGGGGCGGGGCGGGGGGATCAGCACGGCACAGCCCGGTCACCGGCGTGGAGGGGCTGACACGGGGCGGGAGCTCGGCGGGGCGGGGTGCGGCGGGGCGGGGCGGAGCGGCGCAGGGGCCGGTCCGGTTTGATGCGCGCGGCTCGGCGGCAGGCGAGCGAGTGAGTGCCGACTGCGGCGCGGCGGCGGCGTGCGGCCTGTGCCGCCTGTGCTCGGCCGGCCAGGCTGGAGTGGCGCGGCGTAGCGCCGGGCGGGGCGGGGCGGAGGGGAGCGCTGGCTGCCAGCCTGGCCGGGCCACGCCGGGCCGGGCCGGGCCGGGCCGGGAGGGAAGTACCAGCTGCAGGGTGATTCCGAACAGCGTTTAGTAGTGTCCTCTCTCTTGCACCCTATGGCCGTGCCCCATGAGTGCGACAAGGACAGAGAGACGAAACCACTGTGCGGAATCAGACTACAGGGGAAGACGGCGAGAGGGGTCTCGATCGCAATGGTGTAAACGACACGCACCGAGCCTGGCTTTTGAGCGGGAAGCGAAGCGAGCTCAGGTGGAGGGAACTTACTGATGGATTCAAGTGTGTGCCTGCCGACTCACTCGCACTGGCGAGAAGAGGACACACGCATGCATCGCGGTTTATCATCCATTCAATTTCGCTGCCTGTAATAAATATTTTCGCCGAAGCGGTGCCGTGTCACTTTCGGCCATAAGTCGGTCCGCAAATAGCAGCTGGCGAATAAATTGAAAGCGACGCGGGGACGGACGAGCAGGGCGCGGGGCGCGGGGCGCGGGGCGCGGGGCGCGGGGCGCGGGGCGCGGGGCGCGGGGCGCGGGGCGCGGGGCGCGGGGCGCGGGCTGGAGGGGCCGGGTGGGTGAGTGAGTGAGCTCCCCGCTTGGCGCGGAGCGGCGGGAAGGTCCGTTAGCCTCCGCCGGGCGGGGCGGTGCAGGCCGACCCCTCAGGGCCCCCGGTCACTGTCACTCATACCGTGGAGTGGGGGTAGGGGGGAGGGGGAAGAGGAAGAGAGTGAGTATGAATGAGAGATTGATTTGATTTGATTTATTCAGTATTGTACCTAAGGACTGAGAAGTCCCGCGCATATAATATCGCTCTTTCCTCAAATTGGACATAAGCAAAACAAAGCTTTTCAAAGAAGGGCAATAAGGATGGTGAATGTCCCCGCCGCGGTAGGGAAATTCCGTTCCCATGGGCAGGAAAGTGTACTCGCGCAGCCCACCGCCAGGAAATCTCCACGCCTCGAGATTGGAACATTCCTGCTATAAGTGAAATAAGGGGGGGGGGGGGGCACACAGTATCGACGATGCGTCCCAGCAGCAGCCACATAATCCTCATAAGCGACACGCTCACGCGGGGCTCGACCCGCCAACGCACCGGTGGCTTAAGCCCGGATTATCGTCGGGAAAGAGCAGCAAGAGTCCCCTTACCTATCAGTACACTCCCTACCTATCTCTCTCTCCGCTCCCTTTCCTCCAGCACGCCTACTCTCTTCCACAGAGTCCTAGCTGGGTGCGCGTGGTGGTAACGCACCTGCTTGGCCGCTCGCCGTGTCGTGTCCCCGGCGTCGTCGGCAACGACAAGGACGTCGGGAGGGCGCCGCGCTCGCGCTCCTCGTCGTCAACATCTCCCCACCCCGCCGCGGCCCCGGAGCAGCCCGGAGCCTGGCATGGTGCGCCGTGACCGGGCGGGGCGGGGTGGGGCGGGGCGGGGCGGGGCGGGGCGGGGCGGGGCGGGGCGGGGCGGGGCGGGGCGGGGCGGGGCGGGGCGGGGCGGGACGGGGCTGTCCCCAATGCAAACGGGTGCTACTTGGCGACACTTGTTCTCCGCAGCAGCAACACCGGCCCGACCTCCCGTATCAGTCCTTCCTCCTCTCTCGCTCCCTCCTCTACACTCTTCCCCCCTCCCTCCTTCCTCCTCCTCCTCACCCTCTACCCCTTCTCCTCTCCTATTTCGGATGATACCCAGGACCTCCAGTCCTAATGCTGAGCTCGCAAAATCATCTACAGACATATGTCTCTCTCGGCTCTTTTCGCGGTGCGGCTGCGGTAAAAAAAAAAGTATTGCATGAGGATTTATCAACGCCATATTACTCAGGGAGCAATCGAAGAATTGAGTAAGGTTAGACCGCGGACAGCCGGCGGCGGGAAACCGCTCCGATTCGGCGATTGCACCACGCACGCACTCACACTCGGGGAAAATCGCTCACTGAGGCTGGTCGACCGGCAAAGCGGCTATCTGGACATGCATTTCGCGGCCATTAACGCGAGGAGCCGCCTTAGCCTGAGCTCGCTATCTGAAATGTATGCAGTTGAAGTGGAGTAATCTAAACTTATGTGCGACACAAATTAGACTTGTTTCGAGCAGCTCAACGCGTAGTGATCTGAAGTGTGCGGCCGTGATGGGTGTGCTTCGTTTATTGAACGGTTCTGCTCGATGAAAATCTACTACACAACTCGGAACACGTTTTGAGGATCAAATTAAAAGAGCGGATTGTTGAGAAAAGTGGCGCACTCAAGCAGTCCAACGACCGTGTGGCCGGGCCGGCGCGGTGGCCATTTGGAGCTCGATTTGGAGCTGACATAGGCGGTCGCACCCGCGCACTCGCGCCTCCGGTACAGCGGGGGGCGTCATTTCCGGTTGACGTCAGAGGTTCAAACGACTTTTAGGCGATTTAAAAGGTAGGTGGTGATGAACTGTCTGAATAGAACCGGAAACGAGCGCGTACACGTGATGATATGAAAACCCGTCGAATTTTCGCATGCGACACTTTTGCTTTCAAATTAATACGCAAGAATCCGGCGATAAAATGTAGTTAAAAACTTCCCACCTAAATTCGAGGTCGGGTTTCATGTATTTGGCGCAGGTCGCACCATAGCGAATCTCCATCATGCACGCAGGCGAAAATCGCAAGACAAACAAATTATCAGTCCATGGGTCGAGGGGAGCCCGCGGGGGGCGACCAAGTCCGTGCGTCCTCAAGCTCCGACGGTGAATGCGGGTGAATAGGGTGCGGAACAAAAGGTTTGTCCAGGCCACCCCGCGAGCAGGGCCGCGACACAGGCCGAGTCCTTGGCGCGGGCGCGGACGTGACGGCCCGGGGGCAGGGCAGGACGAGACCCTTCAGAGGGTGCGAAAAGGTGGGCAGAATCTAGAGTGGGCAGAAGCGTGTTGGCAACTCTACCCTATACCATCTCTCTTGGCAGGGACAGGGACAGGGCGCGGGGCGCGCGGGATGCGGTTCAAGGGAATGGGGGCATGTCCCCCTGTCGTTCTCTTCATAGTGAGCAGCCCGAAATGTAGGCAATAGGCGCAACAAACCCCTGAATGTAGGCAACCGCCGTGGCATGACCTCCGCCCCCCCCTCCCCGCTCGCCACACGGACCTTATACCGCACCTGGGGAGGGACGCCCGCTGCTGGTGTTCCCCATCCCCGTGACCATACGCGCCACCCGGCAGGGCAGGGCCGCAGCGGGGCGTCGCGGCGCCTGCTGGCACCATAGCGGGAGAGGGCGTCTCAGTCGCGACGCGCCCCGCCGTCGAGGAAGTCATAATACAGACGCGATCATTTGTGATCGGAGCCGGCTGGGTGAGCTGGACGAGCTGGATGTGCTGGACGTGCTGGATGAGCACGTGGCGGTCAGCGGCACCAGGCGCACGCCGCACGCCGTGCACGTAGTGCAGTGAGGAAGCTGGCGCAGCGCAGGTACAGCCCTGGAAAAACAAAGGTGCTAAGTCCCACCTTTAACAGGCACGATTTAAGGGGGGCAGTGGGGCGATCGCCCCCCTGTCGGGCTCTAGTCGACCGCCTGAAAGGTAGGCAACTTGGGCTACAAAACCCCTGTATGTAGGCAGCCCGCGGGGCATCCCCCCCCCTCCCCCCATGTCTACAAAACTTAAACCGCGCCTGACCTTTAAAAGGCTCTAACAAAATTTAGTGCCTTTGGAAAGCACTAAGATTTAGTGCCCCAGGAAAGGCACTAAACTTAGCACTTGACTTTAGCGCCCCAGGAAAGGCGTTGCCTAGCACCTTTGTTTTTCCGGTGAGCAGAGGCTGGCCGCCTCGGACAATGAGAACAAGCAGCGCGCCAAGAGCTCTGAGTTAGGTTCGACGGCCCGGCGCGTCGCCTCAAACGTCGCGTGGACGGCGCGTGTAGTCTCGATAGAATATGTCCATAACTCTCGGCTACGCACTCTGCTGCACTCTACGCCGGCTCGGCCCGGCCCGGCCCGGCCCGGCCCGCTCCAATAAGGACACAGCACCATTGCGTCATTGTTATATCACGTGTGCCGTGTTGCACCCGCGTGGACCCCTTCCCGCCGCGCCCCGCCGCGCCCCGCCGCGCCCCGCCCCGCCCCCGCCCCGCCCCGCCGCGCCCCGCCCCGCCCCGCCCGCAGCGCCCCGGGCCGGACTTGGTCAGCGTGGTCAGAGCAGGTGGGCGGCGGCGGGGCGCGGCGGTGGACCTCCTGGTAAAGACCGCCGCCGTGCCGGTGCACCCACAGCGCCCGGGACGGCCGCCCCGCCCCCGCCCCCGCCCGCCATGCGGTGGAAGTGGAGCAGTCCTCCTTTTCCGACAGCGCGCAGGCGGGGTGGTGCGGGGCGGGGCTAGAGAGACTCAGAGTGTCTCTCTAGGCAGGGCGGGGCGGGGCAGGACGGGGCGCGGCAGGACGGGGCGGGGCAGGACGGGGCGGGGCAGGGTGGTGAGGGGGGCAGTGGCGGCTGGGCGCCGCGCGGGCCGCGGGCCGCCGCCCCCACAGGCAGGTCCCCGTCCTGCTCTGCCGCTGCGCGTGGATCACCAAGAGTCACAGTCACACTTGGCCCCTCACCATCTGACCTGACCTGACCGTTTACACGACCGCATCCCCGGGATGGCGCGACGGCCCGACACAACGCGTGGCCCACTCCCCGCTCCGGCAAGATAGCCAGGCAGAGCGCGAGGCAGCGCAGATCCCGTGTTTAGAAAAATATCTTGATAAACGGTAAACAGGAAAAGAAGGCGGGAAGTGGGAAGTGAAATAAACGTGTATGAAATACACAGTTGTATTTACAGTCATTCCTGTCCGACTTCCGACAACGAGCACTTCGCACTGTTGTCGTTGTTATTCCTCAGAATAATGTTCCCGTCCAGTCTAGTATCACTTTGCATTCACAAGATTTAGCGGTACAGCTAGAAAAATACGGAACCATGAAAAGACGAAACGAAAGTAGAACTCACCTCCGGATCTTCTTTTCTGCATATTCGCTCATATCAGTGTGGAGAAACTGTCGCACAACAAAAGAGTGCAAAATCCACTCGCCTGGAAACGAGCGACATTCGCACACTTGGTGCCCCAACCAGCGCGCTCTCGGTGGTTCTCGGCTCGGCACGCAGCTCGCGGCTGTGCGCGTCGGCTCGGCCTCTGACGTCAGCGCGGTGGTCAGGTGAGGGCGTTCGAGGAGGGTGAAGACCTGCTGGAGACTCGCCCTCGCCCCGCCACCCTGCTGGACGCTTCGACGTCACACAGCCTCGCCCCACTTTCCAGCAGCAGCGCCACTGGGGGAAACTCCAGCGGAGTGGCCAGCGCGACACGGCGGTACAGCGCGCGGCTCCTGCAGCGACACGCCTGACGTCACGGCTGTTTGTCTCTGCTGTCTGTCCTGTCGCACACTGTCAAATTTTAAGTCGTCACATTGCGACAAAGTCAGTGCTGAATTTTAGGCTTGAGAGGTTCGTCACAAGGGGCGAGTTAAATGTTGAATGACAAATGGTTCATGGTTCATCGCAGTGTGACGAATGCTGGATGTGATGTGACGAGATGCTTGTGATGTGACGACTGTTTCATCCCCGCTCTTGTGACGAAATACTCGTAGCAATATTTGTCGTCACATGACGATTCGGTTTAAGAGTGCAGTGGACACCGGGGGCGCGGGGAGAGGAGAGGAAGGGGAGGGCAGGCTGGAGCCAGGCGTGAAAAACTGGGACTTGTACTTACTTTTGCTTTTTTCGCCTGGAGGTCGTCATGTGTGGACCGAAAATACACATTTTTCTTGGCGAGGCCTGCGAAAACAGTTCTGGGAAACATATCGCGCCCCCTCTTCCTCGTGCTCGTGGTGTAATACCACGTAATACCGGTGTACTACAACGTAACCGGTGTAATACCACGCAATACCGGTGTAATACCACGTAATACCGATGTAATTCCACGTAAAACCGGTGTATTACCGCGTAAAACCGGTGGGATTCGGAGTACAGTAATCTGTATGTACAAGTTTTCTTCTAGTGAATACGAGTGAATACCCTTCTCGGCTGCGGGCCGGACTATGGCGAGTTGCATCAGTGCGCCCCTGCCTCTACGCCTCCCCGCGCCGCCCCGCGCCGCGCTAAAGTGTTTGGTTTGCCCCAGGCCGGCCGGCCTGGCCGTATAGGCCGCCGGCCTGCCAAGGTGGCTTCCTGTTGGCAATCGGGTTATTATTCGGATCGCGACACGACTCCCTCCTCCGGGCCGGGCAGGGCTGGGCAGGGCCCACGTGAACTGGGCCGAACTGGTACATAACCACCCCTACCTGTCCCCTGTCCCTCCCCGCGACCTAACTAACGCACCCGCCCCGCCCCGCCCCGCCGAGCCCCGCCCTTCCCAAGCCCAGCGTTCTCCGGGTTCAGTCCGGTTCGAATCGGTTCTGGATGCCGGATCGCACCGGCTGAGGGCGGTTGCGCTCGGTTGCTCGGTTACCCGCCCGGCCCGGCCGGCCCGGCCCGGCGGTGGTGTGCGAGAGAGTGCGCAACACACCCGTCTTGCTTGTTACGTGTATATGTCATCAAAAGCTCTCCTCACCTGCAGCGGAACGCGACCCTTTGCCGCCAGTAACTCAATTAGCTCTCCAGGCCTCCCCAGCTCGGAAAAAAAGTGTATTAGCTGGGTAACTATTTCACTGAAGCTAAATTATTAGCCATATCAGCCCAATGTTCAGCTGTTGTATGAAACTTACGCGCCTTGTAAACGATTCCTGGGTAGCTATATCAGCTCATTATCGGCAGAGAGAGCTAATATTCTTACCTAAGGACGTATTAGCTAATGTATTAGCTATTTCAGCTAATCCCTTTTTCCGTGCCCGGCCGTGCGGTATTGCCTACAAGAAAACTTGCACACTGCACTTTGTATCGCACTGTATTATGCGGTATTACGCCGGTATTAATCGGACAATTCTACTTATTTGAGCATATTTGGTTATTTTTCGTTATTACATAAAGCGGCATAAGGCGTAATGCCGTGTAATACACCCAGGTCAGGTGTACAGGGTATTGCCGTGAATACCCCCTCGTCCCCAGCCGACCAGTCGACCCACGCGGGTTTCGCTTTTTTTTCGTCCGTTTTGTTATTTACCAACTTTATTTTAGCGGCCGCTGCGGCCCCAGCCTGCTAGGCCCATCGCGATACCAGAAATGATTTTCCGGGAACAAGGGCGGGCGGGCGAGTGGGTTAAGGACGACCTGGTCCTGGTCACACACGCGGGTATTGGTCCTTCCCCGGACCAGACACCACGCGGGGCGACGAAGGACAATCAGTGTCCTGCCTTGGACAAAACACTTTAGTTCCTCCGGACGCGACGAGGACCCACCACCACTTCAGCATTTCTAACCCGCCTCCGTCTTTCCCAAATAAATAAAAAAATAGGCACTGACCTTTGAGGCTGCTGCGCGGTGCGAGCCGCCCTGGTCAGACAGACAGCCTCCCGGCTCCTGCGCCTCGCACTACTTCCTCTGGCGGCGCGTGCTGCGCGGCGGGGCGGGGCGGGGCGGGGCGGGGCGGGGCGGGGCGGGGCGGGGCGCCTGCGTGACCGTCACGCGTGCTCGTGATACACGCGGTGCGGCAGCATCATCCCAGTGAGAGCTGGCGCAGACCGCCGAGCGCTGTTAGTCAGGCTGTTTGCACTCGGAAAAAAATAAAAATTTGTCGTATACGTAGTTATAACTATTGTATACGGATAGCAAAGAGAAACTATACTATCATGGTTGAGATAACGACGACCGAACCTTGTTGATCCCGCCCCTTCTATTGGTGTCTCAACCATAATTTTACAGTATCTTGATATACCCAGTACCTACAAATGTGTGATATTATTATACACTTGGGTTTCCGGTGCATTTCCACCCCCACGCCCGTCATATGTGTACTCACGTATCTGCCCGGCAGGCTGGGGCTGCGCCAGAGAAAAGAAAGTCGTCGCCGAATTAGTCTTGACCCGGTTCCTAAATATTCGTCCGTGTTCCAGAGAGAGATAGACGCCCGTCCGTCTTCCGCGCGGGACAAGGACGGCCGGCCGGGCCGGGCCGGGCCGAGCGCTGGGTTCGACGCCCGCCCTTGTCCCCCAGCCGGTCCGGCCCGGTCCGACCCGGTCCAGCCTGAGACTGGCCCTACCGCCGCGGATGCCCGCCCCGCCGCCGCTGCAGCTGGACGAGCTGGACCCTGGCTGGACTATCCCGGCGCGGCGCTCGGCCCGGCGCGTCTGGTCTGCCTTCATTTCCGACCTTGCCAAGTGCAAGGCCCGGCGCATATTTATATATTCACTCTTTCTCCTCCGCCGGGCCGGGCCGGGCCGGGCCGGGCCGCCGCCCCAGCTCGTCCTCTTCGTTTTATTTCCCAGAAATACCACCGCGGCACAGCAGCAGCAGCTTGTTGTTGCCGCTCTCCTCTCATTAGTCCGTCCGGCTCACAAAAGAGCGATTTTGTTTTCTTTCATTTTCTCCTCTTTTATTTATATTTTTTCTTTCCGCTGCCGGGCGGGGCTGCTTGTCCGTTTCCGATGCGTGAGGGTCTCGCGTCCAGTTCGACGCACTCCGCGGGCTGCCTGCGTGCGTGGGTACAGTACTGGTCCCCGCCCCGCCCCGCCCTCCAGTCACTTTAAGGCTCGTCTGCAATAAAGTCCTGTGCCTGTGCCTGAGCCTGAGCCGGAGCCTGAGCCTGTGTCTGTGCCGGAGCCTGAGCCCGGCGTGTCGCTGCCGGGGCGACACCGGTCCCGCGCCAACCCGACCGGATTTCTTGTGTCAAGTTGGAGGAAGCTGCCTTGACACACTTTCAGAGAAGATCATGAGAACGCGCCCTCCTGGCGCAAGCGCCCAATCTGTCAAAGGCACCAGGACCAGTAGGGCAGGGCGGCCGGAGGCGATGGGACGAGATTAGAGAGGAACAAGGTGAACACCTCCTCTGCGCCGTCTTGCGCTGCCATAATGCGGCCTCTAACCCTGCAGGGTTCACCGACCCAAAATAACACACACGTTTGAGTGGACTGAGTGCCATTTTGAGACGGCATGTCGTTAGAGTTCCTTCAATGCTCTTCATCGCTCCCCATGGCTCATTGGCTACTCTGCGGGGCGGGGACGGGTAGGGTACCGGTAAAGTGCAGTGGGTGGCGGGGCGGGGTGGGGCGGGGTGGGGCAGGGTGGGGCGGGGTGGGGCGGGGTGCGGCGGGGTGGGACTGAGTCGACGCTAGTAGCGGGACGGAAGGCTTGGCAGGGCGTGTCCCTGGGAACGACGCGAAGCAAGTGCGAACGCCGCGGAGGCTATGCGCTACGCCCGGCAGGTGGCCGCCCTGCACCGCTCACCGCCGCTCTGAGCCTCGTGCGAAACAGAGGGAAGACCAGACATCCGACCATGCCACGCCACGCCACGCCATGCTACAGTCCCGGCGCCGCCCGCAGCGCCTCCTGCCAGCTGATTCAGAGCATCGTTCTCGTACTCCCGTCCTAGTCGCGCTCATGGCGGAGTCCTGGTGGTGGCCAACGAGTGCGAGAAGGATAGAGGTACGAGAGCGATCCTCTGGAGCAGACGGGACGGCAGCTCTGGTTCCAGGGGCGGGGGCCCAGCGGGGGTAACGGGGAGCCGGGGAGCCTTCCCATCTCTGAGAGCGAACCCACTACCCGGCTCCCGGCTGCTGCTCCCACCACCCAGTCCCGTGGCGAGGCGAGGCGAGGCGAGGACAGGTGAAGGGAAGGACCTGTGTGATAATGAGGAAGACAACGTTACAGCACTTTAGTAGACTAATCCGTCCCACAGCCGGCGCCGAAGAAAGAAAATGTGTGAAAATATTCTTGACGATTACGTGACAAATCGATCGCTGCCATTACAATGTTACCCACGAGATTAATGAAGACAGTATGCCAGTAGGGACACTATTGTGAGCTTACCCCAATGCTGCTATTAAACGCCGGGAGGTAGGCAATCCATCGAGCTCCCACGTCGAATGAATTGACAGCTGACACGGTAACGGCTTGCTATTGCTAGCGTTGCTAGCTCTCCCTGGATCCTAGTCATGTTTCAAGGTGAGAATGATGACCTGATGGAAATAAATTACACGGTAAGAAGTTTTGAATTTATTTTTTTTAGATATATAGATGTATATATTTATATAATATTTTTAAGTGATGTAGGATGGCTCCAATATATGTACATGTAAGCGAAAATAAATATTTATTTACTCTGTATAAAACAATATATTACATTTAATATTCTTATGTATGGAAATATCCTACACTAATTTTTTTTCTATTATCCTACATAAAGCTCTTTCCAGTCAGAAATAAGTCATCAAAAATCTGACGTTTTGATCTCATCCTCAATAGTCATTGATGAAGTTTTTCTAAAATTGATACAAATTGTACATATTATACCTAAACGATTCTTAAAACAACATAACATAAAAATTAGAAACATCATTAAAGATTAAAATACAAAGATGACACATTGAGATTAAAATCACAACAACATGTTTTCAGAAACTCATTTCCAACTGGAATATAGTCCGACAACCCATCAACATTGAGAAAATGACATAACCAAAGAAACTCACAGCCTTTTTTCCAGAAAATAAACTAGAGTGCACAACATAAGACAGCAAAATAGACAGATGAAAGCAACAGAGTTGAAGAGGAACATGATAAAACTAAACACTCACTCAGAACGTAATTTGTAGGTCTCCAACCAAAGAACGCATCCATTACGCACATGTTTAACAGACGAGGAAGGAGCAAGCTGCTAGACTTTATTAAATTACTTCAGTGGAGCCTATGTTGACAACATTTCATCTCCAAAAGTAAAATTGATTGCTACAGTTACAATTGGTAGGATAGCAGTGGCGCTCACTTTTCCAAAATATCACAGCAAATAGATAAAGCAGATGATTAAAATTGATTTTTAAAAAAATTACACTTCTATTTGATTTCAGTAAAATATCATAGACAAATTGTTTCCATAATAATGCGTTTGGGAATCGTGCGTTATGGACGGAAGTAATTGGTACTAAGCTACAAACAGGGAATCAAGATGCAGTTTAGTTTTGTCACAAAGAATTAAAAAAAAAAAAAAAATTCAGAGTCCACATGACGAAGGGTGGCACTATCCTTTTTACATAGATGAACAGCTATTTATCACAATGGCCGATAGACGGAATCCGCAACGTGGTGGAAACCGGTGAAAAGCCTCTCAAACACAATAATATTCTCCATGGCATGGGATACTACAACCGTGCCGGGCCCCACAGAGATTGGCAGTCATAGTTTACATTTTCCTGAGACTGATGGCAGTTCATGTTACATGTTATGTAATTGTAATAACAGAGGAATCAAGAATATGATACGCACAAATAAGCCATTTAAAATACAGTCAGACCAAATAGGAAGATCACCTCCAAACAAATGGTTAATTGATTTAGACAACCTCAGCAAGGTGAGTGTTTTACCTTCTGGAATTAAATTTCTAGTGAATCTCTCACAGGAAGTTACTTAATAAAGTAATTTTGTTCCAATGGCGGCCGATCGTCTTAACGCCAAGTACATTGGACTCTACAACACTTAAGCTGTCTGTGTGCTTCACTGGAACACCAAACTACATTTCACATAACTCTCAAACTTGTACTATCCTGGCATATTACGAAGGAAATCGTAAAGTTATATTTTCACAGCTCTATCCATCATTCATTTAAATCTGTAGCTATAACAATAAACACGAGTTTTCATATTACTGATAAAACTACATCAACCAAAGTTTTCAACACACATAAAAATGGTAACTTAGTCCTGTGATGTTCGGTTTCTATCAAAAACTAAAAGTCTTCTCTTACAGGTACGTTTGGGAGAAGGTGCTCAGATCAAACCGACTTTAAGACAGGAGCACAATTTCTTTTCCTATCAAGCAATTATTTTTCTAGTAATTTTAAAGCGCTTACTGAAAAATTTACAAAATTACATCAGCATTTCCCAAAATGTGTCGCATCACCTGCAGGTTTAATCAAACATCCGCATTACCAATCCGACACACTAAATGTTTATGTACATTTTTGTGCAGTGGTCATGTACAGAATGACACACCCATATGTTTTGCACATATTTGAACATTTTACTGCACACTTTTGAGCAAAAATATGTACATGTTTGTGTGGGAATTTGTGCATGTGTAATTCTGTACATTTATATGTACCAAAAATAAAATACATACAAATTTAGTGTGAACCACAGGTACTCCCTCACATGCACGCACTCACTCACTCATCCGCTCTTGCACACGCTCACGTACACACTCGAAACGTAGGACAGCAGTTTGGGGTGGATGCATTTAGATCTGTTCGTTCCCTTTCCAGCTCATCAGCAGCCGTGCCGTGCCCGGCGGCAGCTCTGAGAGTGCGTCCGGTGCGTCCAAAACGTGACCCGGGGCGGCTGCGTCTGGAGCGCCAGACACTTGGGCTGCTGGGCTTGCTTATGGCACGAAGAGGAGGGCGCGCCAGGCGCCGGCGCCAGGCGTCGGGCTGGCGGGGGCGGGGCGGGGCGGGGCGGGGCGGGGCTGGCCGCTCGCTTGGGGCTTTAGGCGCTGCTGAGGTGCGCCGCGCTCAGCACCACGGGGTCCCTGCCCACGTCCTTCAGCTCGACCTCCATCACGTCGACCGGCTGCCGGGCCCGGGTGGCCCCGGCGGCCGGACCCTCGGGCGGCCCGGGACCCTGCCCGTCGTCGGCACCGGCGTGGGGTCATACGCTGGTCTCGGACCTCACCTTACCGCCCTGGGTGATGGGGTTCAGCTCCTCCTCCTGGCTCGGCGTCGGCGCCTGCTCGTCCACAAAGTTGATGCTGCCCGACTTGTACCACACGACCAGGTCCACGAAGAAGGCGCACAGCATGATGGCGCCCGTCGTGCCTGCGGGGTCGGAGAGAAGCAGCGTGTGAAGCAGGCGCGACAAAGTCTGCGCGACAGCACCCTGGCGCCCCGAGAGCGCGCACTTACGTACCGTGGTAAAACATCCTAAAGATGCTAGCGTCGTAGAGCCAGCACGCCCCCTTCTTGCCGAAGGCCGTCTCCCACACCAGGCAGGCCGAGTCCACGACGGCGCCGTACACGATCGGGCAGGGCACGTTTCCTGCGCGGGGGGTAAGGGCAGCAGGTGAAGCTCGGGGCCGTAACTACGCTGTCAAAGGCGCAACCGAAAAGGACTCCGTTATTCAATACTCATTGATATTGCAATCCCGCTTACCGAAGAGGCCGATGGCAAACTGGATGAGTCCCAGCGCCATGGCCTTGTCCCGGGGATCGACGCAGCGCAGTATGAGCAGCATGGAGCCCACCTCGGACGTGGAGTGGATGAAGACGAACAGCGAGAAGAGCAGGATGTACCAGATGAAGTTGCCGCACTTGAGGCTGCAGTAGCCGATGCTCGCCGCGGCGGGGAACTCGCCCGTCACGACGTGCATAGGAGCCGACGCGTTGGAGTACATGCACCGGCAGTCGGAGAACTGCGGAGCGGAGGAGGGGGGGGGGGTCGAGTAAGTGACGCCATGAGAGGGAGGCAAGGCGGAGCGGGGTGGGGTGCGCTCTCTGTACTGGGGGTTGCAGCAGAGGATGGCCCTCGCGCCTCCGCCTTTATCGCACTCATGGCGGTGCTCCACGCTCCACGAGTGCGACAAGGACAGAGATAGAGTGACAAGGGTGATCCTCGGCCAGGGCCTCGTACTCACCGTCATGGTGCCGTACACGTCACGCGTGACGTTGGTGCAGCCCGCGTGACAGGCCGAGAAGTACGTCCTGCCGTCCGCGCCGCAGATGGGGCTGAACTTGCCGTCGTCGCACGCGCACGTCCGGTTGCACACGGGCTCGAACCTGGGCAGTCCGTCCTCCTGCGGGATGAGGCCCGCGAAGTCGTCCATGGGGCAGCCGATGAACATGAGGACGCCCATGCCTGTCGAGAGGGACGTCCCGGTTAGCCCACATCAGACACCACAGGACCCGGGAGGAAGTGCACGGTAAAAAAAGGTTTGTTGTATTTCAAGACCAGGTCTTGAAATACGAGAAACTATTTTTACTGTGCAGTGGGGGACGGGGCAGGGGAACTCACCCACGGCGTAGACCAGGGCGGTGAAGGCGATCCAGGCCGCGACGAACCTCGCGTTGGGCTTGACGCGGAGGATGAAGACGCCGCTGATGACGATGCCCAGCCCCATGACCAGGATGCCGCCGACGCCCGAGATGAAGGCGGCGTCGTGCGCGGGCATGCGGAACTGGGACTCGAGGTACTTGGGCAGGAATGTGTAGATGCCGGCGATGGGCAGGATGTGCAGCACGCTGCTCGCCGTCCGGCACATGAGGATGTCGTTGTGCAGGAGCCGCTTCACCGCCTTGGGGAAGTCTGCGGGGCAAACGAGTCGTGAGGGTCCGCCCGGGAGGTAGGCAGCCCATCGGGCGCCGGAGCCGGGCGCAGCCGTGCCGCGCGGCAGCCCATCGTGCAGCGCGGGCCGGGCCGGGGCCGGCGGGCTGGCAGCCACTCTCACTCTCGCCCGCCCACCTACCTCGCAGGCTGGGGTTCTTTTTCTCCCGGCGCAGCGCCCTGGGTGCGGGCCGCGACGTGCTGAGCCTCTTGGGGAAGGAGAACATGGCGAGGGAGGCCAGCATCAGCATAGACGACACGAGCACCAGGCCTGTCAAGAGAGGAGAGAGGCGGTCACAAAGTTTATTTCGAATCTGTCTCCATTTCGCAGCGCGCGGCTGTGGGCTGTCGGGGCCGGGCCGGGCCGGGCCGGGCATGCGGCTGACTGCTTATATTGACCCCGCGGAGAGGCGGTGCGCGGGGCGGGGCGGGGCGGGGCGGGGCGGGGCGGGGCGGGGCGGGGCGGGGCGGGGCGGGGCGGGGCGGGGCGGGGCGGCTGAGCCTTTGGCGCACGACGCAGCGTCTGGGGCCGGCCTCCTCCTCGAGCTCGTGCCATTCATAATGGCGCTGTGCGCTGCTCGGCGCTGCTGCACCTTCCCTTCAGCCGGGCCTTCAGCTTGCTTCAGCGGGGACTTCAGCTTGCTTCAGCCGGGCCTTGAGCTTGCTTCAGCCGGGCCTACCGCCGGTACGGCCCTACAGCCCATCCGGGCCTGGCTGGGCCGGGGCCTAAGGCTGCGCGCCGAGCCGCACGCGGTTATCAGCTTATCGCCCGGGCCCCCCGGGCCGGGACACGGCACCTCCCCGCCGCACCGCGGGGCCCAAAGGGAAGCACCACCCGCCCGTCGAGCCAAACGGGGTCGCAGGGGAGCCGGGGGGGGGGGGACTTTAATCCTTGCGGTTACACCCGGAACGGTCACCGTCCTCGACCTTGTAAGCCCCATTTCCTCCGGATAATGAAACATTGAGCACAGTGAGTTGAACTTACCGAGCCACCAGGCGCCGACCCAGCGCGGGTCCTTGGGCGTGATGTGCGGGTCGACGGACAGGTCGGCGTACAGGCGCGTGCACAGCGAGCCCAGGATGAAGCCGAGCGCCGGGCCCAAGATGCGGACCCCGATGGTGATGGCTGTGCAGGGGCAGAGCAAGGGATTGCGTCCGGTGAGTTCAAGGCGATGGCTGCTAAAACATTTCATTTATCCGGATGCTGTGGAAAAAGTGAGGGTCCGTACCGAAGTAAAGCGGGGACTCCCGGCTGGCGACGTTGTCATCTATGTACGGTATCCCGAGCGTGTACACCGCCGTCTGCCCCATGCCCACGCCCAGCAGCGAGATGAAGAAGATGGCGAGGACGATGGTGGTGATCTTGCTGTTGTTGCGCTGCAGCTGTTCCTCCTCGCACCGCTTGTCCCTGCGGCCAACAGAAACGGAGAGTGGAGTTAGAGGCGAGGCTCGCGCGCTCCACCGGAGGCTCCCGGACCGGCCGGCCGGCCGGGCTGCACTCTAATGAATTTTTTCGTAGAAGACAAAGAATTCTGTGCAACAACCGTAATATACAGAAAATTTTCTTGCATTACAAAAATTTTTGCTTTGTATTACAAAGATTTTTCTTTGTATTACAATGAAAATTTTGGCTTTGTATTACGGTTGCACAGAACTCATTGTAATACAAGAATTTTCTTTGTAAGAATTTGAGAGTGTGCAGGTCTACGCACTTGTTCTCCTGCGCGCCCGGCCCCGCGCTCCACGGCAGGCCGTCGTCGGCGCACGCCGTGCCGTTGCCGGTCCAGCCGAGGCGCTCGTTGTCCTCCAGGCGGCAGATGTTGGCCCCGTACACGAAGGCCTCGCTCTGGTTGACGGGCGCCTTGACGGGGTCCCTCATGGCCTCGATCATCTGCTTGCCGAAGATGAAGTGCGGCATCGAGCAGGTGAAGGACGAGACGGCGAAGAGGACCATGCCTGCGGATCAGCACAGCACAACACGTGGCTACAGGCGGACGCTCCACTCAACAGGTCCTCTATACGTCACCACCAACCCCGACCTCGACAACAGTGCAGAGCTGATAGTGCGGCGTGGCGGGGCGTGGCAGGGCGTGGCGCGGCGAGATGCCGAGTGTATAGATAGTGCAAGTAGTCGGGCGAGGCTGTGCGGTTGATAGTGCAAGTGAGCGAATGTGCCGCGCCACGCCACCGCCACGCCGCGCCACGCCACGCCACGCCACTCGCACTATTGATAGTGCAAGTGAGGAGGCGCCGCTGCTGCTAACTGGTCCCGGGGGGGGGGGGGGGGGAGGCCGCTTGGGAGAGGGGGAGGGGGGAGGCTCGTCACGGTGGTGCCGACCAACCTGTTCGTCGGCGCAAAAGGAGCGATAGAGCGAAAGGGGCGACCGACGGGAAAGATAGAGAGGGAAAACGGCGTAGTTTTTGTGGAGGTGGAGATTCCATACGCCAGGTTCAACCGAGAGTGTTATCAAACTCTGGTATACTCAACACGATACAAAATTTAGGAAAAGTAGAAAAATTGAACGGGGAAAAAAAATCAAGGAAATGCATATAAATTAAGGAAAGTCGGAAAAATGTAGGACAATTTTAGGCAATTTAGAAGACAAAAAAAAAAACTGCAAAATAATGAAAAATTGCTCACCCCAGGCGATCCACTTGGGCCGGTGTCCCTGGCCGCCGTAGTACGTGAGCAGCAGCGACGAGCCGATCTGGCCGATCTCGGTGGCACTCATGATGAGCCCCGTCGTCTTGGACTGGATCTGGAAGAGCTTCTCGATGGTGGTGATGACGGACACAAAGTACGTGTAGTACATGCCCTGCAGCACCCAGGTGATGCAGAAGGTCGCGAGGAACGCTTGCTTGGAGGCGAAGATCTGCAGCCAGCGTGGCGTGCACACGCCCAGGCCGCACTGCATCTCCTCCACGTCCAGGTCGTCATCGTCGGTCTCCGCCACCACGGCTGGAAAAGGGGCGAGAGGTGCAGGTCAGTCAGCTGTGCGGCCCACGGAACATCGAGGACGAGGAGCACAAATACACCGGAAGTTTTGAAACACGCGTACACGCACACACAAAATAAATAGGGTAGGCTGGTTAAGCAGAAATGTTTGCTATCATGTTCACACTAAATCCTTATGCATTTTGTTGTGCATAACTATGCAGGATTTTAAGCAACCATAAGAGTATGCACAATTTCATGCATAACTATGTACAATTTGTGCATAGTTATGCACAATTTGTACATAATTATGCACAAAAATTGTGCATAGTTATGGTAGCTTAAAATTCTGCATGCTTATGCACAACGAAATGCATAAGAGTTTAGTGTGTTAACAGCATAAGGATTTTGCTACCACTGATGACTTTTGCAATTTTCCTTCAAACTGTTTGCTGTTTTAGCTAACAGAAAAAACGGCGAAAAAGGACTAAGTGGTAGCAAAATTCTTTCGCTGATACTGTAGTAGCAAACGTGTTTGCTAAACCAGATTACTCGCGGTTTCTCGCGTGTAGAAAGGGGCGGGGGAGGGGGAGAGAAAGCATTGTGTTTTCGAATGTTGTGAATGCTAGTGGCCGCCGCGCAGCGCCCTGCCCTACGCGACAGACTCTATTTTCTACTCGGGTCGGCCAGCAAGGGGATGGGGCCGTGTTGGCCGCGACATGGCAGCAACCCGCCCCGCCCCGCCCCGCCCCGCCCCGCCCCGCCCCGCCCCGCCCCGCCCCGCTTGTGCCGCCTGGGTGAATGTCCCCGAGCGTGGGGCGCAGTAACGATACCCAGGGGTGCTGCGGGTTCCCTAACCGGGTTCCGTCTCCCTGCCCACTGCGTTCTTATACCACCGAATACCCGGATTCCACGAAAACAGAGGTAACAACATCACACACCGGGCATGGACGGGAAAGCAGTCAAGTCCAGAGAATGGGCAGGGGGCAGGGCGGCAGCCTCAGCCTTGCGGAGGGCTACCCTGAGCTAGGCCCCGGGCGGGGCGGGGCCACAAAGCACCTAGGTGCTTTGTGGGGGGGGGCGGGGCGGGGCGGGGCGGGGCGGGGCGGGGCGTGCAGCAGACCTTGGACTTGGCAGCGGCGCTGTTATTTCATTAAGAAGTAGAGGACGCATCCTGTCCTTGGCATTCGGTAACAGCGAACAGCATTGGAGCGGAGCACTTTCGCTACACCGCCACGCCTCCCCCCCTCCCCTCCTGCCGCTACCACCGCCCCTCCCCCACCAACGCCGTACCCGGCGCGTACTGCCCGGTATACTGCAATTAAAACGCGCTTTAAAAAGAACCGACACGACAGAGGAGAGAAGTGGTTAGCCGTACCGCCGCAGGACGAACAGGTACAGTCTGCCCCGCAAGTAAAGGCTATGCGGTGTGGACGTAGGGACAGGAGCAGACACACTCTTATGCACCGTGTGTGGAACATTCTGCGTTCCACATTTGCTAGTGCCCTGTGGTATGGAGAGCCGTACTTACTGGTGACGGGGTTGAGGGGGTCGCTGACGCCGTCCCCGGAGCCGTGCCACGTCCCGTTCGCGTCTTTGTCTTTCCGGCCGCAGCCGTTGACGGCGGGCGCCGTGATGGCCGCCACCTCCAGGTTGCCGTTCTTGGTGTGCTCCTGGAGCGGCGCCGTCGTCGAGTTGTTGGTGGCGACCGTCGTCTCGTTGGCGGCCGCGTTGCCGTCGGCGGCCCCGCCGTCGGGGGCGGCCCGGCTGTACAGCGAGCGCCAGCGGCCCATCGCGCGCGCTGCGGTCAGAGAAAAGGGACAGGGGTTCAAATACCGGCAGCGCAAGGTACAGCCCTTTGGTTTGCTGTCGAGGGGGAAACAACTCTAAAATTTTTGTACACCTAGTAATTCAGAAAAATTCAGGGAAATTCAAAAAAATTCAGAAACATTAAGAGAAAGTCAATAAAATTCAGAAAAATTCAGAAAATTGTGAATTTTGCTCAAAAATTTCCTAAAATTCAAAAATTTTGCAAACATTTTTGTGAAAAATTCGAGCAAAAATTCACAAAAATTCAATAAAAATTCACAAAAATTCACAAAAATTCACAAAAATTCACGATATTTGTACACCAAAATTCAGAGTTGTTTCCCCCTCGTTTGCTGTGCACGCATAGGGTTTGAAATGGGCCAAATGAGCGAGGTTCAAGAGGTGGCGGTAAGCTGGAGAAGGTACATTCATTGGCGGAGACAAGATGGAATGTTTTTTAGCACGTTTACCGATGACGTGAGGTGCGATGGTACGAGCTCCCCTTCCCGACATTTCACGAAAACGAAGGTGAAAACAATGAACGTGGCTGTTGTGAGAGGCAGCCGGCGGCGCGCCCGCGTTGGCCGCGTGACAGGCCGGTTTAAAAAAAAAAACGCCGTGTTGTAATACTACAGTGTACTTAGACGAGTGTGAACCAAGTGACAAACCGGAAACATTTGACATCCGCTGTTTGCTGCTCACAGAGATGTGCAAGTTATTTATCCACACGTTCTACTTCCATATCCATAGGACTGTGCCACTCCAGGTGGAGCAGAGAGGGTAAGACAGAGTTGCGGGTCTGCACTCGCTGGGCCATGGCCCCTTACGGCCGCAGAACTGCTCAGAGCACCGCGGGGGACACCGCCCCCCACTGGTTACGCCTGTTCACCGCAGTAACCTCGAGTCGTGTAGCAGAAAGCCTGATTATTATTTTTTTGGAGGGAGGGGGGCGTATTGACTCTCCATCAAAGTGTATACACACATATGTGTATGAAATACCTTCAAAAATTTCTTTAAAAAACAGAAGCTTATATTAAAAGCAAAGTCAACAGGATTCCATAAATTCAACAGAGGCGTTTTCTGGGTGTTTTCTGACGGATCAACACTACCCGGAGGCTACGGGAAGGTCAGTTCGTCGCATAGCCCTGGCGGAGCCGGGTCGAGCCGAGCATCGCTATCGTGTCGGAACGACAACCGATATCACATTATCCGATAGAACGAAACAACACGCAGAGTGAGCGCTCGATAAAGACCAGAGTGAACTATGAACGCGACGACGCGGTACTCCCGGTTCCCGGTCCCCCCAGCCCGGCAGGGCCCCCTGTTCCTCTTGTCAAGCCGCAGCAAGAAATCTACTTCTTGCTAGGAAAGAAATAATCATCATCATGAATTCGCAACTCTTTTCCTATTCGCTTTCATCTGTCATTGCAAGGAAATTGTAAGGTAGCTTTTTATTTCCATTTTTACACACTAAATTCATATGAAATTTTCTTATACTTGGCTAAAGTTCAGTGCAAATGTTTCATTATTGCGTATGTCGTAGTACGCAGTTATGAACAGAACTGTACATAAATGTGTATTTTTATTTCAGTGTACCAGTAATTTTTTTTTTCATAACAACACATTAAATTATATGAACAAACTTTCTAAAAATCTACAGTTGTGTATTTTTTTTTTTAAATCATAAGAATTTAGTGTCTAGTTGCAATATTTTTCGTGACCTTCACAGTGAAATTCCTTGAATGTCCCAGGTCTCAGTGGGTGCGGAGCACTGAGGCGCACCCTGAGGCCATCGGCACGCGGAGAAAAAGCAAAGCGGGCACCCGTGGCGGGGCCGGGCGACGGTCAACCCGCAAAGAGAACGGAGACGTTTTATCGCTGGGCAAACACTTCCATTTTTTTTTGTGGATCGTGCGATGACTAGTGCCAACCACCAGTGGGGCCGGGCGCAGCGCAGCGCGGGGGCTGGTGACCGGACCGGCTCGCGGCTCGGCCCCGCCTCCCGCCTGCACACCACGTCCAGAGCGGACAGCCTGGTCCCCGGTACGCCGGTTTTCCCCGCGATCCCCATACTCGTGGTGCCGTGGGAGGTGCGGGCCTAAAGGGTACACAAATAAAAGCTTATAGGGTGAATTTCACTGTAAGCTACAGTGAAGCCGCTGGAGCACTGTAGCTTACGGGAACTGTCACTGTAAGCAACGGCGATGCACCCTGATTCATTGCTCATTACAGTGAATTGCCGCCGCAAGCAAAGGCGCTGCAGGCTTCACTGTAGCTCACAGTGAAATTCACCGTAAGAATTTATGAGTGTAATTAAAAGTCCAACAAAGTCCTTGTATCGGATGAGGATAAAAAAGTGAAATACATCAAGATTTACGTTACGCATTATATTACTCCTCAAACGTTTTTACGAAGGAGAGAGAGAGAGAGCGAGAGAGAGCGAGAGAGAGAGAGAGAGAGAGAGAGAGAGAGAGAGAGAGAGAGAGAGAGAGAGAGAGAGAGAGAAGACAAAAGCCACGCGCCCTGTCCTCCTCCCTCCACACGTCGCTTCGCGTCCCTCTGTTCCACGAATTTATGTCACAGAAATAACGACTTTCTCCGTCCGATTCAGCAGCAGGATGTTGTTCGCCCCGGCCGGGCCGGGCCGGGCCGAGCCTCCTCTCCTCTGGGCGCCGCTCCCGCCGCTCCCTGTTGGATGAGATCAGCGTGCGGCCTCAGCGGCGTGCAAAGGTAAATAACACCGGCCCGCCCCGGCCAGCAGAGGAGGAAAACTCCATGGAAAGGGTTCGCGCCCCAACAGTGGCGGGGCGGGGCGGGGCGGGGCGGGGCGGGGCGGGGCCGGCAGGGCCCTTCCCCCTCCCCTGCTGGTCCTGGTCACCCGGCCAGGCCCGGCCAGGCCCGGCACCCTGCGTGACGGGGGAGCAAAGTGACTTGGCTTGACTTGGCCCGTCACGTCAACTAGTGAGAGTCGGGTGGAGCCCGCCCCGCCCCGCCCCGCCCCGCCCCGCCCCGCCTCGCCCCGCCCCGCCCCGCCCCGCCCGGCCTGCCCGGCCCGCGCCGCGCGCCTGTACTGCCGTCGAAATAGAAATGGACGTATGCGCCTGCCTGCCTGCCAATGTGCGGGGCGGGGCGGGGCGGGGCGGGGCGGGGCGGGGCGGGGCGAGTGGGAATGCGGCCAGCCGGGCCCAGGCTAGCAGGACGCCCTGCCACTAATGCAATATGAATACGAAAACAAACAGAGATCACAATTTTTCCGGACAGAGCGAGCACCGACTTCAAATTTATGTCAGGAAAAGGGACACATTTATTTTTGTAAGTGTATAAGTCCGCGTGTACAGTCCACGCCGGCGCGTCCTAGCGCGCACACACACACACACACACACGGCGTTCGCGACATCCCTGTCACGTGGTTTTCGCGCGCTCCGCGCCGCGGGCGGCGCAGAGGTCGTTACCCCCTCGGGCCTCCCCCACCCCCACCCCTCCCCCCTGCAGCGCGCTGACACGCCAAAGAGGACTGCTGGGCAGGCCGTGGAAGAGGAACGAGGAACTGTCACGACGGACACGTGCCGGGCCGGGCCGGCCCGATCAGCGAGCACCGATAGCAAAGCAAACCGCAGCCCGACCAGCGCACCACCGAGCGATACGGACCTGCGCTCTCGCTCTCGCTCTCTCTCTCTCTCTCTCTCTCTCTCTCTCTCTCTCTCTCTCTCTCTCTCTCTCTCTCTCTCCGGACCTTGCCTCCTTGCCGCCCTCCTGCCGAAGCCATTGATAACACACCGCGCTCGCTCGCGCCTCTTCTTTCTCTCTGACCATCGCGTTTGTATTTTTTTTTCTGCGTCTACTTCCGGCGTGCTGGTGTAAGGGGATACTAACCCCTACACACTCGTTTCTCATGTCCTTTTTTTGTACGTACTCTGGAAAACCGATTGCGTACAAGTACTCATTATTTACTAGATACTTCTCTACTAGATACAACTCTGTGTACACCTGAGTATCCCACTTAGGCACCCCTCGCTGTAAGTACCACTCCGATAGACTGCGACACAACCAGCGGGGCGGGGCGGGAAGAACACGCCGACTTCCCACGGAAGGACCGCCGGACGGGCAGACGGACGGAAGGACAGACTTCCCCGCTAAAAATACTGCAGGTGGCGCGGAGGGGCGTTGGCGGCAAAGGCCCGCTAGGAATAGACTTCCATGATGGCGGGTCGCGTGAGGCGCGGCGAGGCGGGGGAGAGCGATGCACTCTAGGGCCGGCCCGGCGCAGACAGACAGACAGACAGACAGACAGACAGACAGACGGCTATAGGCCTAGGGAACAAGACTCTCCACACTCCCCAAGCTCTCCTTCCCGACGTCTGTGTTCGGAAGCCCCCACGTATACTGTACCGCACTGCACTCGTGCGGGAGGGTTGCCTACTCGCCTGCTGCCTAAGGGGCCGGTCCCGTGCCCGTACCTAGAGAGACTCCGAGTCTCTCCACCCGTGCCGTGCCTGGAGTCTAATACACCGCAGTGTTGCGGGTCTGCCTACCCGAGGGGACATGGCGCCTTACGGGCAGATCGGATGGGCAAACCCGCGCACTCAGGCGTGTATCAGACTTGACTTGACACCGCACTCGACGACACACGGTACACATGCGAGGCTCGAACGTTTAACCGCATATCTGCCGAGCTGATAAAGGCAAAGGTGTGTCTAAAGCGACAACAAGAAAGGCGTGCTTCAGCCCGGCTGGCACGCTGCTGGTGGCTGGGCTTGCGCGGGCGGGCGGGTTGAGTGCCTCTGTGTCTCTGGCCGCGGCCCGCCCACGCCGCGGCCGGCTGCCGGCTCGGAGCGGAGCGGCCACCAGCGCCTGTTGGTTCGGCAGGTCGTGCGCGGAGCGCGGCCGGGCGGGGGGGGGGGGGGGGTAGAGCTGTGGGTCATTGTCAAGGTGAGTGGAGAGGAGAGGCCAGGACGGGCCCGGCCCGGGCACAACTCGTCTCTTCCTCTCTCCTCTCCTCTCCTCTCCTCTCCTCCATCCACCACCACCACCTCGCAGATTCGACAAAAGCTAAAGCGACGAGACGGCGGCATCAAGCTGCCGGTGGCGCGCGGCGCAAGTGACGGGGGAAAAAACGCTCTACGAAAAATATAGAATAATATTTAAAGGCAAACGTGGTTCGCTCGTTGACTGCGGCGTCACGCCCTGACGCCACGAACGTGAGGGGCGTACGGTGTAAATATGCACTGTTAAGCCAAGTGTTCAACTGTTCAATACTTGTATGTGTGCAACTTCCAGCCTAGCACGTGCAAGTGCGCAATCGGCAATTGTTGCAATTTCACGTGTTTAACTCGCCAGTTGTACACTTGTAAGTGATTAACTCGACAGTTGTGCACTTGCAAGTGTTCAACAAGGGTAGTGTTGCACGGGGCAGTTGAACACTTGCAAGTGCACAACTGTCGAGTTAAACACTTAGAAGTGTACAACTGGCGAGTTAAACACGTGAAATTGCACAATTGCCGATTGCGCACTTGCACGTGCTAGACTGGAAGTTGCACACATACAAGTGTTGAGTAGTTGAACACCTAGTTTACCAGTGTAGTCTGTTGTGCGCAACACCTCGGCGGGGTGACGCCTGCGCGCTGCGCGCCTGCTCCTGCAGCTCAGCTCCACAGGTGCCTGCCCTCCCTGCCCTCAGATAACAGAACCTTCCCCAACTCCCCGGGGCCGCCCGGGGCGGGGCCCCGTCTCTGCAACCGCGGAGGTATCTTACACCGACCAGGCTAACACTTATTCTGCTTCGCTGCGCAACAAGCTCAACTGTTAGAAAATTGCCGTAAACGCCTACGGTACGCACCGTAAATTTGTTGCCTGGTCCGTGCCGAACTTTTGCCTACGGCCTTTACCTTACGGAATAGACCGTGATTTGTTGGGGATAGGCTCAATACAGCATTAATCCACACAGTTCGTACCGTTACGGCCTGACCGTGTGTGAAAAATACGGTACGGACCGTCGGCAAATGTTACTCGCTACGGTGTTTTTCACAGTGCCCGCCCCGCGCGTTCTGATTGGCGCGGTACTACTTGTTGGTTCCCCCGCTGTTTCGTTTCGCGTGGCAGAGTACTTTTGGATAGGAAGTGCTCCAGGTGGACCCGGCCGGGCCGGGCCGGGCCGCGCACAAGGTCTTTAGGCCCCGCGGCGCCGCGTCCTTGAGCCGAGCCGGACCGGCCGCGGCTCAAACTGCGTGCCAGCCCGGCCAATTCCAGGAGCAGCTCTGGAACAAACTCGAGGACTCCAGGAGAGTGAGTTCTCACACTGAGTGCTGGCTGTGGTGGTCCCGGGCGCGGCGCGGGGGCGGAGCAGCGGGGGGCCGCGCCGCGGCCGAGGAGCTAGTCGACCTTGAGGGGGTGGGCTGGGGCTGGGGCCAGGCCGAGGGGGAAACGACTAAAGGTAATCCGGCTGATAGTCGTTTGTATAATCCGGGAGGAGTAATCCGAGGAAATTTGAGGTCGTCCAGGTGATATCCGAGGTAAACCCAGAGAAAAAATCTCGTAAACTGGGGTAATTTAGGCGTGATCCGGAGTAATCCAGGGGTATTTGGAGGTAATCCTAGAAAAAAAAAACGTAATCCGAGGGGTGAATTTTTTTTGGGAGGGAGGGGATGGGGGCATCCAGGTACTGTAATCAGTAATCCGGCTGGCACGGAATTTGTTAGTCGTTTCCTTCTCGAGCCGGGCTGCTCCCTGCCACACCGCATGAGGGGGCAGGGCAACCACTTTTTTGATGTTCGGGTAAGTTAGCAGCACTTTACTTCGCCGGGGGCCTTTTGGACCCTCTACCGGGGAGGGCTTCATGCAGAGGAGACTCCAGCAGGTAACCGGGGGAAGGGGGAAACGGTGGGGAGGAGGAGGAAGCAGGGGGAGGGGGGGGGGCTGGAGCGAGCGCCGCTCGTCCTTGGAGCCGCGGCGTGGGTCTCCGGGGCCGGGCCGGGCCGGGCCGGGCCTAGGCCGCACGCCCGTGTGCCACGCTGTGCCACGCTCAGCCACGCCCCGCCGGCGTTCGAGGTCGCGTCGTCCACCGCGGCCCTCCCTCCCTTTCTCTCCCTCTCCGTCCCCACCCCTTCTCGTTCCCTTCTTTCCCTCCTCCTCTCCCTCCCTCCCTCCCTCCCTCCCTCTCTCTCTCTCACTCGCCGTCTGAGCTCGCTCATGGCACCGATGTAGATGGTCAGGGGCAACACAATCAATACCACGCGTCGCGTGCCTAAAATAATTCGCTTCTGATCAAAAAAAAAAACAAAAAAAAACATAGCAGGTGTATTAATTTTTTGGCTGTATAGGCGCAGCTAATTTTTAAGCCACGGTGCTTATTTTCTAGCCACCCTGCTATTTATTTTTCTGCTGTTTTAAGTTTTTAGCCGTGGTGCTCATTTTTCACGTCTGATTTCAGCTGGGCGATAATATTTCTGCGTGCGCTGTGCGGCGTTCTCACTTTGCGGCCAGATCACGTACTAACGAGGCCAGTGGAGGTAGAGGGTCACTTTACCTCGCGCACTTGACTGTTTCTAGCCTTATGACGCACGGTGAGCTCTCGTATTACTCATCATTTCATTTATTAGAAATATTGCGTGTTGCGCGCGCATAGGCCTAAAGACGCCGCAGCGCAGCTCCAGTAGTGGGGTGCGGCCGGGAGGCTGAGAGCGTGTCGGGGAAACCGAGAGTGGTTGGAGCGAGGCGGGGCGGGGCGGGGCGGGGCGGGGCGGGGCGGGGCGGGGCGGGGCGGGGCGGGGCGGGGCGGGGCGGGGCGGGGCGAGCCCCGCAGTGAAAGGACACGCCGTGCCGTGCCGCGACCACCGCGAGCCAGACTCCGTCCCACCCAGCAGCACGGCAGAGCTCACCCAGCAGCAGACAGGCTCTCGAACTGGCAGTGCGACGGAGATGGAAGGTAGGCAGCGCGTGGACAGGCGCGTGGGGCGGGTTGCCTACCCAGGCGGGCGGTCCACCTCGCCGCACCAGCCAGCACTGCGGCCGCCTCGCCGCAGTGCGACGGAGATGGAAGGTAGGCAGCGCGTGGACAGGCGCGTGGGGCGGGTTGCCTACCCAGGCGGGCGGTCCACCTCGCCGCACCAGCCAGCACTGCGGCCGCCTCGCCGCAGTGCGACGGAGATGGAAGGTAGGCAGCGCGTGGACAGGCGCGTGGGGCGGGTTGCCTACCCAGGCGGGCGGTCCACCTCGCCGCACCAGCCAGCAATAGCACTACGGTCGCCTCGCCGCAGTGCGACGGAGATGGAAGGTAGGCAGCGCGTGGACAGGCGCGTGGGGCGGGTTGCCTACCCAGGCGGGCGGTCCAGCTCGCCGCACCAGCCAGCACTACGGTCGCCTCGCCGCAGTGCGACGGAGATGGAAGGTAGGCAGCGCGTGGACAGGCGCGTGGGGCGGGTTGCCTGCAGGCGGGCGGTCCACCTCGCCGCACCAGCCAGCAATAGCACTACGGTCGCCTCGCCGCAGTGCGACGGAGATGGAAGGTAGGCAGCGCGTGGACAGGCGCGTGGGGCGGGTTGCCTACCTAGGCGGGCGGTCCAGCTCGCCGCACCAGCCAGCACTAGCACTACGGTCGCCTCGCCGCAGTGCGACGGAGATGGAAGGTAGGCAGCGCGTGGACAGGCGCGTGGGGCGGGTTGCCTACCCAGGCGGGCGGTCCAGCTCGCCGCACCAGCCAGCACTAGCACTACGGTCGCCTCGCCGCAGTGCGACGGAGATGGAAGGTAGGCAGCGCGTGGACAGGCGCGTGGGGCGGGTTGCCTACCTAGGCGGGCGGTCCAGCTCGCCGCACCAGCCAGCACTAGCACTACGGTCGCCTCGCCGCAGTGCGACGGAGATGGAAGGTAGGCAGCGCGTGGACAGGCGCGTGGGGCGGGTTGCCTACCTAGGCGGGCGGTCCAGCTCGCCGCACCAGCCAGCACTAGCACTACGGTCGCCTCGCCGCAGTGCGACGGAGATGGAAGGTAGGCAGCGCGTGGACAGGCGCGTGGGGCGGGTTGCCTACCTAGGCGGGCGGTCCAGCTCGCCGCACCAGCCAGCACTGCGGCCGCCTCGCCGCTGAGCAGGGGACGTGGACAGGCGGCGGCTCGCCCCGTCACTGTCACTGGAGGAGTCGAATTTCTCTCGCTCTCCGGAGAGCGAGTTCTGTGCACCACATTTTCATGCTCGCAAGATAGCGAGGCAGATCGACATCGCTAAAAAACAAAGGTCGCTCGATTCGAGCGAGAAATCACTGGGAAAACTAAAGCGTAATAATACATACCCTTTTCCTCTAAGCGTTTTAAGTTTCCGCTTGAAATGAAGCGCATCGTAGCCTCATCCGCTCGGATCCCGCCTATCCAAATGCATGGGGGGGATTTCTTCTCTATGCTCCATTTCAAGCATAAAGTCTTCAAGCGTAGTTGTATGCTAAACTCAGGCAAACAACTACGCCTTAGTTTTACCAGTGATGTGACTATTATATCTACAGTAATCCAACGGCAGAAAAGCGCGGCTCAATTGGAATCAGAACTAACGTGTGGCAAATTATTGCGCATTAGCGACGTCAGGCCGCTAAGCCGTATGTCTGGTATATTTGCCGGGCGGGGTGGGGCGGGGCGGGGCGGGGCGGGGCGGGGCGGCTGACTGCTGGCGGTTTGGCGCCAGACTCCCCGCATACATACAAGAATGATACGCCAACGGCCAGACAAATACACACACACACACGCGCGCGCGCGCGCATTAAGACAGCCCACCCCGCCCCGCCCGCCTGCCAAGTATGTCACATGGCATAGATGATAAGGCGCAGCGCCCAGGAACAGCAAACGGGGCGGGGCGTGGTGGGGCGGGGCGTGGTGAGGCGGGGCGGGGCGGGGCAGGGCGGGGCGGGTCAACGTACGGGTCTCTGGGTGAAGGACGGGGTCGAGAGTGAATTGGTGCGCGTGAATCAGACTGAAAGCGCTTCGAAATGTTTTTGGAATTGACTTGAATTTGTTCGAACTTTTTGAATTTGTCAGATTGCGTGGTGTATTAGGAGGACAGTTATTGCCCCCTCGGGTGTGTCTAAGTGTCCCCCAGCAGGGCCGCATCTGCCCCCTCCCCTCCCCTCCCCTCCGCCCCGCCCCGCCCTACCCGGCCCCGCCCCGCCCGGACCCGCCGCGACCGGCACGCCCGCGTTTAGGCAAACACTTTCCTCTGCGGAAAACCGGTTCCTTTTCGGGGGCGTGTGCCGAGCGCATCCTAGATCGCGCCCATCTCCATCGTATGTGTGTGTGTGTGTGGGCGCGCGTGTGGGCGAGGGGTGGAGCAAGGAGATAGCACTATAGGCGTTGGCGGACAGAGTGGTTAGGCGTTGCTGAGCGCGGCGAGACACCAAAGGGGAAAAAAAAAATAGTTGACAAAAAAACAAGTTTTGTATCCGCGAAAAGCTTGACGGTTTGGGATGTAGGTGGGGGAGGAGGAGGGGGGGGGCGTATGTTTACTATCGCGCGGCGCATGCGCGCAGCGAGGAGCCCTGCTCTATGTGTTGCGCGCTGGTCAATGAACCCGTCCCGACACGATCTTATCTATCAATAGACGAAGCAGGGCAGCGAGGAAGGGGGGGGGAGGGGAGGCGTACTATCGTCATGGTTCGATACGGACCTGATAACTTCCCGCCCGGCCGCGTGCGCTGGCAGGGCGCGGAGGTTAAAGGAAAAGAAAAGGACAGCGTTCGTCGGGGCGCGCGCGTGCGGGGCGGGGCGCGAGAGAGGGTGCTCGCGAGCAGGCGGTGAAAATCTTGACTCGAATTGAGAGAACGCATCCCGCCGCACGAGGAACCGGGAATCAGGAGAGGCGGGCTGTATGCAGGGCCGATATGGAGAAGATTAAAATTAAAAAAAATATTTGATGAAAAAGTGACGTGTAAGTGATCACTCTTGCCCTTTTGAAACAGCGCTGTTGGGAAGGTATACGCGAGAGCTGAGCGGTGGCGGCTACGTCGGTGCGCTGCTAACGAGGAGCGTGGCGAGCCGCGAGCGCCGACTAACTTATTTGCATATTTTCGGGGGTTCGTGTCGGCGTGCTGCAGTGGGAGGTGAAGGATGGCGCGTAAGGTGGTCGCGGAGAACAGAGTGAGAAGGAGTGTGTGTGTGTGTGTGTGTGTGTGTGCCCGGAGTGTGCCTTGCAGTCAGCCACAGGCCGCACTCACTTTGCATTGTCCCCCTTAGCGGTCAATCAACTTTCCCTTGGCACTTGGCACTTTACCCAAGTCCACCGCCGCCCTGGCCGGCCTGCTCTGCCCGCCCCGCACTGCACAGCGCCGCCAGGTCGTGTCGTGGGGGGTCTGGCCGGGGCGGGGACACTGCGGACTAGTGCAGGCACGAGACGAACACGGGCAAGCTTACCAACACACTCAATGATTGGCTGTCTGACTGGCTTTCTGACTGACTGGCTGACTGACTGACTGACTGACTGACTGACTGTCGACCAGACTGACTTGCTCACTGTCTGTCTGACTGACTGATTGTCGATCTGTCGATCAGGCAGATCGACAGTCAGTCCGTCAGTCAGTCAGTCAGTCAGTCAGTCAGTCAGTCAGTCAGTCAGTCAGTCAGTCAGTCAGTCAGTCAGTCAGACTGCACTCAGACAGACAGTCAGACATACAGTCAGACAGACAAACGTACAGACAGACAGACAGACAGAGAGGGGCCCTCCGTGCGTGTTCCGTCGTGACGGCAAGGGCAAGGTCTCGCCTCGCGGCGGGGCGGGGCGGGGCGGGGCGGGGCGGGGCGGGGCGGGGCGGGGCGGGGCGGCCACGAGTGCTGGCTGCCAGCTCGGTCCGACCCGCGCCCAATCGCTTCCTATTAGAGTGGCTGCCAGCCCTGCCAGCCCCGCCCGCCGCCTGCCCCGCGACACCCCGCGCAGCCCGGCCGCTCTGCCTGTCCAGCTTCGCAATGGTCTTGGCCTGGCGCCTTGTCTTTCCGACCACTCCAAGACTCCTCGACGCCACGCCACGCCACGTCCGAACTGGGTCAGGCGCAAGCGACAATCGAACACTGAGTGATTGGCGCCCGATGGGCCCCGGCGTCCTGTACCCCCCCATGGAGCCTAGGGCGGACCCGATCCGCCCCGCCCCGCCCTGCCCCGCCCCGGCCGGGGCCCGCGGGGGCTCCCAGCTGCCGCAGTACCAGCCGTGGCAGCCGCGCGGCTTGCATGGAGAGCGAGTTGACCCACTTGGCTCTCAAAAAACTTTTCCATGGAGTCACATTGGCTGCACACACTGTGGCAGTGCTCTGTTAGCTAGCTCTATTAAAGTGTTATTGTGATGCGATTACTGTGTGCCCCGCCCGCCCCGCCCGCCCCACCACGGCGGGCCGTCCCAGTCCGGACCAACGGGCTAGGGGAGACGCTTTTCAGCTGCGTGTGACGTGCGGGAGCGCACTGGAAACCCAAGTCCACCGGAACATTCGTACACTTGCAGGCTGTATCCACAAATGCACACAAAAGAGTCTACAATTGTACAGATGGGAGTTCACTCAGCTCGGAGTGCGTGAAAAAAATATCACTCACTTGCACGTGAGCGCCATTCGGCAGGGGAGTTTTGCCAGCGAGCTATTTTCTGACAGTGTCTCTAGCAGCTATACCCTGTTCCCATTTTAATTTAACATTAATGAGAACACTGCATAGGCACACAATGCGCTATTTCGGATACATTGTAAATGAACGTAATTTCTATTTTCACTGAAAGATTTGAAGAAAGTGCAGATATGGCCTGTTGCCTTGGCCTTTTGCTTCAAAGGTAGAGTAGAACACGTCCAGCGAGAAGGGGCAGAGCAGGGGCGGGGCGGCCCGGCGCCCGGCCAGTATAACCCGGCCTGAGTGAGAGACTGACTAGGACTACGAGAAGGACGGGCTATGCTAGATGCTAGGCTAACCTAGCCTCAGTGCTCGACTGACTGGTCACACGCCTTAGCGGTCGGGCTATGCTATAGGCTAACCTAGCCTCAGCGAGGGACTAACTAGGCATACACCGGGCTAACCCGACCCCCTGCGCCTTGTGACCTCTGGTCATGCGGAGAGCGCGAAGGACCGCGCCTGGAGGGGGAGGAGGGTAAGTCCCTATTCAAGTCAAATCGTCCACAGCCGCCTGGCCTGGCCACACTGACTATGTATTTGGGCCGGGACGCCACATTTTATGACTGCCTGCGCGTGCATGCCACGTACGGACATGACACGCGTACTGGGAGGAGATTACAAATTAAAGAAAGAAAGTTTAACGCTGTTATACAGTACGCGCGTGGACTTGACACTGCGCCCGTGGCACATGCATGTGCGGCCAACACTGCACTAATGCTATATCGTCTGCTTAGAGTTGACGCCAGCTTGAAGCTGCACTGGAAAACCAAGTGTACGAATGTCACTCACTTGTAGGTGAGCAAATAACTATTCGGTCACTTGTAGGTACAAGTGAATGGTTACTCGCTCACCTACAAGTGAGTGAATTTATTTGCCCACCTACAAGTGAGTGACATTCGTACACTTGGATTTCCAGTGTGTGGCACGGGCCGGCCGGGCGCGCCTCGCCGCGCACAGTTAGACGCACTCATCGGGTCCTCACGTGTAACTGGGTTATTGGGCCCAGACGCCGGCCGGCCGGCCCGGCCCGGCCCAGCCCGGCGGACCCAAGTCCCACGCCGGGCTCCATTGGGGTCACGTGGTAAGTGCGAGGCGGGGCGGGGCGGGGCGGGGCGGGGCGGGGCGGGGCGGGGCGGGGCGAGCTCGCTAGTGGCGGCAAGCACCCAGCCGAGACTAATCCAACTGACCTTCCGTGCGGTAGGAGCAGGGCAGGCAGGCAGGCCGGCCGGCCGGCGCGGTGGGACGGACGGTACGGCCCAGCGAGTCCCTACCGCCTGTAAGAAAGCCGCGATCAAGGAGCGAGTCTGAGGGGATAGGGGGGGTTGGGTAGGGCGGTACAGGCCAGGTCGCGGCAAGGGAAAAGGCAAAACAAAAAAAATAAAAATAAAATAAAAAAAAATCTCGGGGGAATTGGGGCGGATGGAAAGGGTACCAACAGGTAGCGGCAGGGCAAGGCAGCTCCAGCGGGCCGCACAGGCGGGGCGGGCCTTGCCCGGCCTTGCCGCATTCGGCAAAAGGAATCTGAATCTGGGGCAGATCACCTGTGAGAGTTGAGCGCGGTGAGGAGGGGGGGGGGGGATTCATCACAGGGTCCTCTAATCCAGCGCCGTGGCCCAGCCCTACGCAAAGCAGAACCCTTTTGTGTCATGAAATGGGAGTTTTCAGCGAGACGGCCGCGGCGGACAGACCGAGCTGGCAGGCGTACCGGAGGGGCAGACGGGGCTGGCTGACAGCCGGGAGGCCGGCCGGCCGGCGAGGAGCCAGTCGTGCTGCTAGTTGTGATACGAGCCAGCCAACCCGGCCGGCGGCGAGGCGGGCTGGGGCGGGGTGGGGTGGGGCGGGCCCATCCCCGGGCGGAAAGCGAGAGTCATCTCGGAGAGGAAGGAAGAGAGAAGCAAGGGAGGGAGGGGGGAGGGCTACTGTATGGGCTGATGGGCGTACAGTGCGAGAGCGGCGAGCGATGGCGGACAGGGCCCTCTTGTGCGCAGGCCGACCAGAAGCACACAGACCAGGCGGGCCGGGCGGGGCAGACACTTAGACGGACTCTAGAAGGACCAAGCGCTACGGCCACACGGCCGTAACGCTGACACTAGAGAGCGGAGGGCGCCTCGCAGGGTAGGCAGCACGGGGACACGCGTGCGTCGGTGTTGCCTACCCGACAGCGGCACGGCGGCAACGCTGGTGCTGGAGAGGGGGCGCCTTGCAGGGTAGGCAGCACGGGGACACGCGTGCGTCGGTGTTGCCTACCCGACAGCGGCATGGTGGCAACGCAAAATCTAGAGAGATGAGGGGGCGCCTTGCAGGGTAGGCAGCACGGGGACACGCGTGCGTCGGTGTTGCCTACCCGACAGCGGCACGGCGCTCCGAGCCCGCGCAGGCTCCGGTCCAACCTCTCTCAGGGGCGTCATACCGTGCAACGGAGGGGAGAGTTGAGCCGATGAGGACCCGCGGGACCTCCTACGAGAACCGCGCGCCAGCAGCGCAGCGGACTGATTCAGAAGAGCGCTCTCCTCGCTCTGTCTCTCTCGCACTCATGTGGCGCGCCGTATAGGTGCGAGAGAGACAGAGCGAGGAGAGCGCTCTTCTGAATCAGTCTGCAGCGCAGCGCTCCGGCCCCGCCCCCGTGTGACCTGTGAGTCACGGGAAAGGAGAAGCCTCACCGTACCGGGGCCTTCGCAAATGCAAGGTGGGCAGGGTCATTGGCACGGAAGGTGAGGGCGCTACGCCACGCCACGCCACGCGGTGACAGGTGCTAATCACGGCTGTCCGGCCGGCCCGGCCCGGCCCACAGTAGCAGGCGACGCGCACACAACATTTGTTGCACACCTGTACTCACAAGTGCCGCCGCACTAGACTGTCGTGTCGTTTCCGGTATATGTACAATAATGAAATCATATTTTTCTGTTCAAACTGAAAGTAAATCATTTCAGAAACATGATGAATCGTTTTCATACGGTGACTGGGTCGCAGTTTACCCGCGGAGGGGCTCCACCCACCTCCTCTCCATCCGCGTGTGCCGTTTGCGACTATGTTAGAAGCACGACCCTAAGCTCACCTCGCAGCTAACAGTACACCGACACCGCGGGCTATCCCCTCGCCTTGCGGATGACAGATACGCCCCGCCCGGCCCCGCCCGGCCCCGCCCCGCCCCGCCCCACCCCACCCCACACCGCGCGCAACCATACTGGCCCAATAGCTAAGCGCCGACCTGCTCCGTTAGAGTCGGCGAGGCGCGCACCCCGGCCCGGCCCGGCCTGGCTACGCCACCCGCCGCCGCCGCCTTCCTTGGCCCCGCCAAGGATGAAAAAGAAAGTTTGGCCCAAACGACAAAGAGGCTTTTGCACCTGGATTGGGCCGCGGGCGGGGCGGGGTGGGGCGGGGTGGGGCGGGGCGGGGCGGGGCGGGGCGGGGCGCGGCGAGCCGCGGCCGGCGAGGGCCAGAGTCATCTCTGCCCCACTGACCCACCTCGTCCAGCCGGCACCTAGGCGGCACAAGCCCAATACATTATTTGTCCGGGTGAGAGGGGGAGATGGAGGGGGGGGGGGGGGAGAAGTGTGCGCAGAGAAGGGAGAGGGGGCGCTGAAAAAGGCAAGCAGCCGCCGGTCCTGGCCTGCCCTCGATGTGTCCAGGGAGAAGACGCGGCCGCGTGCGAACGTGCGTCACTACTCATCGCGCCTCTGTGCGTGTGCGCGTGTGTGCGTGCGCGCGCGCATTCGCGCACACCCAGTAAAGCGTGTTCTTGATTTCATCTCTCGACAGTCGTCCCGCAGACAGACTTCTCGATTCTCGCGACGGTTACTGCTATCCGTCAATTTCATAATAAAACCAACTTAAGTAGCAATATCTTTTCGGGGTGGTATTATAGCAGTCTCTGATCTTCTGACGGGAATGACGGAAATTCAGCGATTAAAAAATTGCTGCAAAGTAACAAGAGACGTAGCTTAAATCAAGAACGAGCTTTTCTGAAAGTGTCCGTGTGCGGGCGCGCGCGCGTGGGTGCACATGTGCCTCCTGGCGGCGGAGCTTCGCGCGGACTAGGGTTGGGCTGTACGGCACGGCTGCCGACTGATTCAGAACATCGCTCCCCTGCCTCTGTCCTTGTCGCACTCATGGAGCAGCTCCATACCCTACAGGGGACACCTCCGTGAGTGCGACAAGGACAGAGGCACGGGAATCAGTCGGCTGGCAGGCGGCAGGTGCACTGCCTCACGAGGAGGGTTCAGTGCATGGAGCGGGCGGGCATGCACGCACACACATGATTGTAAACTTACACACAGACACACACGCTCCAACAGGCAGGACGCAGGAGACGTCCCAGTAGGCAGGGGGGGGGGGGGCACTAGCCTGCGCAGGGCCGGGGCGGGGCGTCTAGACCGTGGCTAGACTGGGCCAGGCCGCCGGGGCCCGGGCCGGCTCGGCGTGGCACGGCGGTGGGGAGGGTTGGGTCCGCCCCGCCCCGCCCCGCCCCGCCCCGCCAGCGCCAGGGCCTGTGGGGCCAGGCCGGGACCGGGCGGTGCGCCGGCCTAACGTCTCGTCCCAGATGCGCAGTTGGAGGACTGGGGGGTTGAACAGCCCAGCGGAGAAAATCACACAGACACGTGTAATGTCTTGAGAAACAGACCGGGTAACAGGAAAAACAAGGTTGAACGGAGTTGCGGGTCTTTCTGCTCCAGGGGCAAAGCGACGCCTTGCTGTGAGAGCGGGTAGGCAACCCTGCGCTGCGCGATTTGGTCGGACCCCCCTATGGCTGGGCTGCAACAAATGAGGACGTCGTGGTCTCCTGCCTCGAGACAGCCTGAGGCGCCCACCCCTGCCATAGGAGTTCCGGGTTCGATACCCGGTGCGGTTGTGAGGCCCAGCAGCCTGCTTCACCCACCCCCGGGCCGGGCCGGGCCGGGCAGGGCCGGCACCACGTGACTTGAGGAACGTGAGCGAGGAGGGAGGGGGTGGGGGGGGGCAGGAGGGGGCAGGGGGGGGGGGCGGGAGGGGGCATTAGGGGGGCGGGGAACCGGTTCCTATCGGAGACTGCTGCTGCGGCGGCTTCCGGCGAAACGAAACGAAAACGCACTCGTCTGGCTTTGCTTTTTGAACCCGGGCCCGGCGGGGCGGGGCGGGGCGGGGCGGGGCGGGGCGGGGACGCTCAGCCGGCAGGAAAGCGGCGCGGCAGCGGGGCGTTCTGTGGATCCTCAGGACGAGGTCGGAGGGAATAGGAAGTGTCGAGGGGAGGGGGGGCGGTGGGGAGGGTTGCGGAGGGAGGGAGGAAAGATCTAAGCCCGTGTAAATGGCATTGCTGGAGAGAGGCTAAAGGGCGGAGAGACACGAAGGGGCGGGGCGACGGGCGGGGTCTGATAGTCTCCCTCTGACATGCACTATGGGCGCATGGGCCCCCAGAGTCTCCCCCTGAGTCTCTCTAGGGTCCGCCCGTGCCCCTATAGGTGTCTCCACTCTCCACTCGCATCTGCCACGGCGGCGCTATGAGCCCCCAGAGTCTCCCCCTGAGTCTCTCTAGGGTCCGCCCGTGCCCCTATAGGTGTCTCCACTCTCCACTCGCATCTGCCACGGCGGCGCTATGAGCTCCTCTTTGCACTCTGGAGCACGTGATGATGTGCATTGAGCAGCCAGGAGCACCAGGGGATCTACCGGGCCTGAGCACAGGGGGCAAAGTTTTGCCTTTTGCCTTATTAACAGGGCGAAAACTGCGCCCTTTTCGCCTACCCACCAGGCGTTTCATTATTAGCGGAATCAAGCAGACGGGGCACCGCGGCGTCGAGGGCAGTGCGGGGGCCCCGGGGCCCCCAGACATGCCGGTGCAGCGGCGCGGTGACGCGGTGACGGGGCGTCGGCGTCGGCCGGAGGAGGGGGGGGGAGGGCAGGGGGGCAGGGGGCAGGGCAGGGCGCTACCAGGCGTGCCAAACTAGCACACGCACCACCTGGAACCAGTCCAGTGGGATGGACCCGGCCAGCACGACGACTCGGCAGGACAGGGCGGGGTGGGGTGGAGTGGGGTGGGGTGGGGTGGGGTAGGGCAGGGCTGGGCAAAGCCCAGCCTACCGCGCCCCGCGCCCCGCTCCGCGCGGTCCGGGTCTTTTTAATGGCACTTTGATCTGTTGACCCACATAAAAAGAGGCCGTTGCCGTTGAAACACAGTTGTCTGCGTGGCGGGGGCCCTGTAGGCCTGTGGGCCGGCTCGCCCCGCCCCGCCCCGCCCCGGCTGGCGTGAGCGGTGGGCTACATACATGTGTTACTGAGAGCCCAGGCTCTGCCGCTGCCCTGCCTCCGCTTGCTGAACCTGCTGACCTGGCGCGGGGCGGGGCGGGGCGGGGCGGGGCGGGGCGGGGCGGGGCGGGGCGGGTCGAGCGCGTTGCGTTTCGCAGTCCAATTCCTCCGCCTTTCCCCCCAAAATAGTGACCTGGTTTAGAAGGAAAATACTTGACGCTCTATGGAAGCGGGGCGTTGCGCTGCGCGCCCAGGCACTCCAGGAAGTGATTTGTTTGCCGTGGTTTTCATATGCAGCAGCAGCAGCAGCAACAGCTGGGGGACCAAGCGGTAACGTATTCCCCGCGCCAAGCGGGGCAAGCCGGGCGGGGCCGGGCGGGGCCGGGCGGGGCCGGGCGGGGCCGGGCGGGGCGGGCTGGGCGACTCTATGAATACAAAGCGTCAGCTGCTCAAACGCGCGAGAGATATTCAGCGACCGGCCGCTCAGCGCTCTACTCGGCGGAGCAGGGCGTCCTGGGCCTGGCAGCCCCCACGGAGCCCCATGCAACACGCAGGTCACATTATCACGCCGTGATATCGCAGCGACAACGGCCAGGTGACTCCTTTAGGTAAGTCCTTTCTTGGATTTTATTTCCGAAGAGGAAAGAATATGGTTCAAACACGTCTATATTTTATGCAATGGTGCACATTACAATGTACAAATTTGTATCCCCCCCCCCCCAAAAAAAAAAAAAAACACAAAATGGTTGCGAAATTCCCTCCATTTTTGCGAACAAACAGGTCCGCCTTTACACACTCGGTGTGCGTGTGTGTGTGTGAGGCGCCGCGACGTGAGGGCCGAACGTGCTAATCACACGTGAGTCACACCTGGTCACGTGGTGCGCGCCCCCAGCTCAACAGGTTAGGCCCCACCAAACACGTCACGAGTCCCACGCATCAGAAATCGATTCAGATCCACATCCGGTCAGCGCGACCCTGGCGGTATGGCGACAGGGACATTGTGCGCGGGGCGGGGCGGGGCGGGGCGGGGCCAGAGACAGTCCGTGCAGCTAGTCCTTATCGGCGTAAGGCGCTATGCACACAGCTCAGGGCACAGCGCACGTGTTTCACCGCCGACCTTCACGACGCCCTTTAAGGCGGCGTCGACCCCTGCACGGTAAATCTATTTCCTGGGACCTCCCAGGAAAGTAGGTACTTTTCCAGGAAAAATCCTGGCTTTTCCAGTACTTTTCCTGGGAATAGCCAGGTACTTTACTGGAAAAGTACCCACTTTCCTGGGCGTCCCAGGAAACAGATTTACCGTGTGCTTGGTGCTGTCGGCCTGCAGGCCAGGCACAGACAAAGACCGCCTCACTCCACTGTGTTTGGGCTACTCATTGCCCACACTGGCATCACTGCTGGCCGGGACCCACCCGGCCCGGCCCGGACCCGCGACACCCAAAGCGCGCCTCCCGTCCCGTCCCGTCCGCGCCGGGCCGTGTCGTGTGGCGAGCGACTTCTGGCACATTCATGCTTCGACGTGCGTAGTCCCATAGCGTCGCTCTTTGCACTACAAGCTCTCTCTCTCTCTCTCTCTCTCTCTCTCTCTCTCTCTCTCTCTCTCCCTCTCTCTCTCTTTCTCTCTCTCTCTCTCTCTCTCTCTCTCTCTCTCTCACTCTCTCTGACGGGCGCTGCTTACGCCCCACGCGACACAGGACACACGCCACGTCGCGGCGTTATCTTGCAGTGCGCCAGGCGGCTCGGCGGCGGCCGGGTCGAGCAGCAGACGCCCCGCCCCGCCCCGCCCCACCCCACTCCGCCTCGCGGCCCATGACCACATCCAACGATGCGCCGCGCATAGACCGGCGGCCACTGCCACCGCGCCCCGCCCCGCTGTACGTCCGTACACTACTAGGCTCGGCCTGACGCGCATAGCACCCCACTTCGCCCCGCCCCGCCCCGCCCGCAGTGCAGCCATTCACTAGAAAAACTAATGTGGCAAGTGTCACACACACGCACACCCAAATAAAAATCTGTTCTTGGCACAAGAAATGCTGCTCTTGCAGTGTGCAAGCACTTTAACTTAGCGCAAGGGGATTTTACTTGGTTCAATACAATTATGAGAGTGAGCTGAGCGCACGTTCTTGTAACAAGAATGCGGGCTCTTTTGGGTGCATACATTTGAACAGAGTGGAGCAGTTTTACGCATAAATGTGTGTGAAGAGATTTTTACGTTTAACTTTGCACAAACGTTTGCACAAAAACATACAAATACAGCTGGAGTGTTCGTACTGTACGCTTCCATCGTCGGTTCCGTACTAGGCGACTCTACTTTTTACAGTGCACGCCGATAGTTGACGTGACGCAAGTCACATTAGTTTTTCCAGTGTTCCTGCGCCGCCTGTGCACCTCATGTTCTCTATCCATTCATTCTTATGCAGCGCCTCGAGCAGCACCTCGGCGCCTGGCCTGCTGGGCCCCCCGCCCCGCCACGCCCCGCCTCGCCCCACCCCGCCCCGCCTCGCCCGCCGCGCCCCGCCCCACGCACTACGCACCTGCCATTGTGCGCACCAATTGCTGATCCTTCCTTGAATCGGCCGGGCTGGCCAGGCGGCGCCGGGCCGGGCCGGGGCGCCCCGCCCGAGGTTTCCAAGGGGGTGGGGAGGCGCAACATGTTCGGTTCGGATTGGGTTCCCCGCCGACAGGCGCAGGGACGGATAGGGTTCAGAGAAACACGGTCCCGGCCCGCCCCGCCCCGCCCCGCCCCGCCCCGCCCCGCCCCGCCCCGGTGCAGCAGAGATAGTGGAGCACTTTGGGAGAGATGCCCCCCGAGCTGATAGGCCCCTGGCCGGCCGCCGGACCCGGCAGGTCCCGGCATTCCTGCTCGGGTCCCGCCCCGCCCCGCCCCGCCCCGCCAGGTAATCTAAGGCGCCCAGGTGGCACCCCAGCCCCTGAAAAGCCGAATTGCATGTAACGTGTGTGTGTGTTGTTGTTTTTTTTTTTTTTTGTCCCAAACTGGCAGGGTTCCGAGAGGTACCCGTGGGTACCCGTCGGTGCGTCGGCGGAAATGCCATCGCTGCACTAGCAGGCGGTTCGGGTCGGGTCGCCCGGGCCCCGCCCCGCCCCGCCCCGCCCCGCCCCACCCGCCGGCAGGAGACGCATTTCTTCGTTTGGATTCGGACAGGCAGCCCATGTTTTATGAGGAGCGCCCTGATCCTAAATCGAGTCCGCAAACTTGATATACTCTGCCATTCCAAAAGGCAGCGCAAAAAATATATAAAAAATTATGAAACAGTGGTTTGTGATTCGTGCACCACAGTTGGAACAATAATTGTGTGGGTCAGTAGCGACGTTTTTCAGCTTTATGGGGTGGTTGTGAACCGTTTCTACGACCCGCGGTTTGAAAAGCAAGCTCGCAAAGATTTCACGAGAAAGCCACAGTGACTTGACTCGGTGTTGACGCTCTGACCGTATGGCCCGCCCCACATTAAAACATGTTGCCTCGCACGAGGTTCATTCAGTTACGATTTCCAGCCGCACGCCATGCCGCATACATATTCGTCTAACTGAAAGACCCAAAAGCATATTTAACAAAACTTTTCAATCTATAACCCGCTAAAGAAAGTTTGAGGTGATGTCGAAGGGCCGAGAGCTGCTCAGCTTTGGTACTGTCGAAATGATTGGGAGCTCGATAGACTTTGAAAACAGACATTTGGGTGACGCTGTCGGAGGGAAAGACAGAGAGAGATAGGACGTCCCGGATGTCACCGGTTACCTCTTGCCATAAATCAAAATGACAGACCGTGCGTCGAGGAATCTTCCCAAATCCAAAAGAATGGAAGAAGAAGAAGAAGAAGAAGAAGAAGAAGAAGAAGAAGAAGAAGAAGAAGAAGAAGAAGAAGAAGAAGAAGAAGAAGAAGAAGAAGAAGAAGATCGAAGAGTGTAGCAAGTGTATGGAAGACACGGACAAAAGACACATGTGTGAGACAGACGCTACAGACCTTTTTTGTTGCTGTTGTTTTCATGATGATGTTGTTCGGAAGAAGTACGGGAGAGCAAGAAAGAGAGAGAGAGAGAGAGAGAGAGAGAGAGAGAGAGAGAGAGAGAGAGAGAGAGAGAGAGAGAGAGAGAGAGAGAGAGAGAGAGAGGAGGGGGTATGTAGAGGAAAAGAGGGTAAGAGGAGAGGAGGAGAGGAGTGAGCGAAGCGGATTGGGAGGAGGAGCGCGACGAGAAGGGGCAGGGCAGGGGGCGTAGTAGTTGGCCTTGCCATGACGGGTTGAGACAGCGCCTCCCAGGACAGCCATGGTGCCATGCGTGCCGCGCCATCGGATGGGGCATGGGGCAGCCCATGGGGCAGCCCATGGGGCAGCCGTGGGGGCAACCATGAGACAGCCACTGTGCAGCCACAAGCGGGCAGAGGAATCCTGCATCCGCAAGCTTTTATTTGATCGTGAAGGCAGTTTTTGATAAGGTTTGTCCACAGAAGTTATGAAAAGTTCTAGCAGCCATCAAATGGTTAGCTCAAGGACAGAGTTCTGTTCAAGTTCTGTTGTTGTTAGCAGGCAACTTTTGCTGTTTCTGAAGAAATTTTGGTGTTTGTAGGCCAGAATACTTTTCAGGCACAACCCTCGGCTTGGTTTTGGATGGCAGACGTTAATTTACAGTTGTTGGCGTTCTTCTACAAAGGCTGTTGTCGTCAAACAACACGATTCAGGGGAAAACTGAACAATATCCTCCAATTTGCCGTTAGTTTACACAATGTTATTGCACTGCATACCATGGCTGGTTCAACTTTTCATTTTTCTATTGATTTCACTTTAAGTCGAGGGTGTAATAAAATTACATTCTCGTATGATAAAAGCCGTATGTGATTCCCAGGATTTATCGCTTTATGGAGAGAGGTTTAAGTTGTATCGCATAAACTTATACTCACTGCCTAAAATAGCGATGATTTAAGTTGCAAAAAATAGAAATGGAAAATAACGATGACGCCGAGTATCCCAGTGATGATTTTTTAAAAACGAATGCGATTAATATTTTATTGCTCTTTGCTGTAATAATCATCACACAATCATACTTTTTGTATCACGACAACATGGGCAGTCATCACAATTGGATTTACAGTGTTTGTAGCTCGATGGCAAGCACTGACGGGGAGAGGCGGGGAGAGGGGGACGACAGAGTTGCGCAAAGCGCTAGGCAGGCGAGGAGGCGGCAGGCGACCGGCCCGCCGAGCAAGCTGAGCTGGCCACGCCGAGCTAGCCATGACCTGCCCCACATGCTAGTGCAGTGCAGTGCGGCCTGCCTGCATCCCAGCCGGCCTGCATCCCAGCCGGGACCCCCCGCAGCCAACTGATTCAGGGGAGAGCTCTCGTACCTCCGTCTGCTCCAAAAGGGGGTAACCGGGGGTAACTCTTATACGCTAATTTTCGCCCCTATCCGGGCCCAACTCGCACCCAAATCGCGAATGCATTGCTCTAACTCGTCAACTCGTTGTACAACACCTACCCCTCTGCATCACCTGCAGCCAGGCCTCTCACATGTGGAGAGGGGGTTTCGGGAGGACACGGCGACCTGGGCTGGGCTGGGCTGGGCCGGGCTGCGCCCCACTGCCAGAACTTTCATCATTTGGTGAGATGTTCCCGGCCGTGTTAAGCCGCTCACCACTTGTTCCTTTCTCCCGTCGCGTCCTGCTGCTCATCCCCCCTCCCCTTCTCCGCATTCCTATGCATATTTCGCACTTTGAAAGTATTATATGTACAAGATTACTCCCTACTTTCTCCCACCGCCCCCGGCTTTCGCCTCCGCGCAGTATCTGGATAAGGCATAAGGCAAAAGGCGCATAGGCGGACGGAACGGGACGCGAATATCGATGGGCGTTTTGCAGCTGTTTGCAGCTGCGGGCGGGGCCGGGGCCGGGGCCGGGGCCTCGCGAGGGTCGCCCGACCCGACCCGACCCGACCCGACCCGACCCGGCCCGGGCCGTGAGTGGCGTGCGTCCGCTTAGGCCCTGTCGAGTTGCCCCATTTTCTTATATATAGTGTGGTCATTTGAGATTTATTCGAGATATCAAGGAGGACATATTATCCATGCATCGAAGGCGCAAAATTCACTAAGAACAAGTACATTCATCTTATTTCATGAACGAGGCTCTTCCGAATTTGACGTCCAGTTCAGTTCGACACTACGAAGGTGTGTTTTTCATATTTAAATTGCACTGATCGCTGATTAGCGTGCAACTTTCTACATTTGTATTAATATTGTGGTGAGGCTTGCCAGCAGTATTGGCAGCGCCCAGGTGGGGTCGCACGGTGTGGCAAGGCACGGGGAGGCGGGGAGAGCACCTCCAGAGAAGCGAGTGCTTAAATATGCCAAGTACAATATGGGGCTCAATCCATGCCCAATTTAGCCTTTTTGAACCAAGAACATGCCTTTTACTAAAGCGCCCATGGGAAAAATTTGAGAACAAATTATCGCACAGGTGTATAGGTGGGAATTTTTGCCTACTTATCTGGCAACACGGGAAGGGCCTATAGCTGGGCGGGCGGGCCGCGGGGGACGGGGACGAGACCCATTGGCCTAATGCCTGCTGATGGGATCTCGCCTCGCATTCTCCCCTCATTGAAGCGCCCCGCCCCGCCCCGCCCCGCCCCGCCCCGCCCCGCGCAGCCGAGCCGGGCCGGCCTTGGCCTTGGGGCTCGAGGAGGGCTGCTCGCAGGGCTGGGCGGGGCGGGGCTCCACGGAGAGGTTCGCGGGGGCGGGGCGGCGGGGAAGGAGAGAGGTCCGCGAGAATCTGTGGAGGGGAGGGGGCTCCTCCGCCCCGGGCCGGGCCCGGCCTGGCCGCCACATTGTGCTACTTATGCCTCTTCCCTTCCTCGGCGTCGCGGTCGAGAGCCTGATAGACTCTGTCAATCAGAGGGTGTGACGCGTGTCCTTGCGGCGACCCCTGCGCGCCCCGGCCCGGCCCGGCCCGGCCTCAGGGGCGGGAGGAGGGGGACTGGCGAAGGAGCCCGCGCCGGCCGCGCCGGCCCGCACCGGCCCCGCCCCGCCCGCGGGACCCCTCTGACCCAATAGACCATTTCACCCGCGAGATTCGACGCGAACCAAAGCAAAGCGGAAACGGCCCTCCTTTTATGGGGTGATATGCGGATAACGCGCCCAGAAAACTGACAAAAGCCAGCGTTTCACAATCATACTTTCACAAATAGACTTTGGAATACAGCGCTGCCGGCGCGGGCGACGGGCCTATTTAACACCACGGCTGGTCCTGCCCTGCGCAGCCCTGCCGGCACCCGGCCGGCGCGGGTCTGCAGGGTGATTCCGAACAGCGTATAGTAGTGTCCTCTCTCTCGCTCCTCATGGCCGTGCCCCATGAGTGGAACAAGGACAGAGAGACGAAATCACTGTGCGGAATCACCCTACTGGACCTCTGCGCGCACAGGACCCACTTCCCTACTGGTATTTAGCGGCGGGCCGGGCCGGGCCGGGCAGGACCGCGCTGGTCTGGTGCTGGACAGGCCGCGGAGGCACCGCCCCTCTCCCCTCCCCCTCCCTTTCGCTTCGCTACGAAGCACTTTCACTACACAGCGCGTCCAGCCGGTGTTGGTGCCGGCGTCCGGGCGCTAGGCGGCCAAGCCGGGGAGGAGGAGGAGGACGAGGGAGAGGAGGAGGAGGAGGAGGAGGAGGAGGAGGAGGAGGAGGAGGAGGAGGAGGAGGGGGAGGAGGAGGAGGAGGAGGAGGAGGAGGAGGAGGAGGAGGAGGAGGAGCTGGAGGGGGAGGGGTACGGTACGGGTAGGAGGAGGGGCAGGGTGCCTGCTCGCCAGGCCGCGCTGGGCGGCGCGCCGGCCGGCCGCCCGGCCCGGCAACGTTATGCCCTCATTATTCCAATGCCATTGGCCGTACAGTGCCGCCCGGGCCCGGGCGGCGTGGCGTGGCGTGGCGTGGAGCGGCGGCCGCCGGGGCCTAAAGGCAAAACTCCGCCGCGCCACGGTGTGGCCCGGCCCGGCCCGGCCCGGCCCGGCTGGTCTGGGCTGGACCGGTTGGATTGGGCTGGGGTGGGCTGGGTCGCGGCGTCACAAGACAAAGTTGTGGGGGATGTCCGTCCGCAGCATGAGGACAGCAGGAGGACGGCCCGGGGCCGAGGCCGGGGCCGGGGCCAGGGCCCGCACCAGTGTTGCCATAAAGGTAGGCAAACAGCGCCCACCGCACAGCCGTGTGGAGCGGTTCAGTATCAGCGCCTGCTTACTAGGCCACATCTTCGTAGCTGTGCATAGGCATGGCCTAGTAGGCAAACCGCTCCAGACAGCTGTGTGTTTGAGCGTTTTACTTTGCCTACTTTTCTCCTGGCAACACGACTGGCCCGCACCCAGCCTCCCACATTGTCTCTCTCTCACCGTCTCCACTACAGACTCGACCGGACCGGCCGGCTCCTCCCGCCCCGCCGGCTAATGCAGCTGCACCCACCCACCCACGCACAGGCACGGTCGCACGGTGCGTAGCCGGTCCGGTGGGGTTGCAGCCGACACACACACACACACACACACAGAGGCCTCATCACTCCTCAGCCCGCATGGCGCGCACGCAACGACGCCACGCAATAACGGCCGTCCCGACGCGTCCAGCGGCGTCGCGGCGCGTCGCGGCGGCCCAACGGCAGCGCACGGAGAGCAAACTGCCTGGCGCCTGGCGGGTAGGCAACAGCCGCACAGCCGTGCGCGACGGGCCGGCCCGCCCCGCCCCGCCAGGGGGGCGTGCTGTGCTGTACAGCGCGCCGGGCCGGGCCGGGCGTGTAAGCAGCTGTGTAGCCGCCTCCGATCTGGACAGGGGCGGGGCGGGGCGGGGCGGGGCTTCACTGAGCCGCGAGCGCGCGCGCACACACGCACATACACACACACCTTCCCTTTCTCCCAGCCGGTCCGCCGCCATCGCCGGTAAGGCCACAGGATGCACGTCCACAGGCCGGGCGAGAGGCGGGGCGGGGCGGGGCGGGGCGGGGCGGGGCGGCGTCCACGACAACGCGGGACGGTGCGGGGGCGCCACGTGGACGCGGTGCAGAGTAGGGCGCACACTAGGCAGGGCCTCCCCGCCTCACGAGCAGGTCAGGCGTTCTCTGCACCAGGAAAAAGGCTCCTTTGATTCAAAGCGATTTGGACTTAAAACTGGACTAATGGAAATTTGACTTTTATATCAATAGAAATTCTTCAAAGTAAGTAAGACTTTTCTTTGCTTTACAGAATTTCCATTGCATCAACATCATTATTCCCAATGGTCCAGTCGATATTCCTTTGAATCAAAGGAGCCTTTTTCTGGGTGTGCCGACTGAATCAGCAGGATCGCCCTCGTACTTTCGTTTTTCGCTCAACTCATGGGGCACCGGCAGGGCAGCCCCACACATGGACCTCCGCTTTGAGAGTGCGACAAGGACAGAGGCACCCGGCGCCCCGCGGGTGGAGGAGGACGGGACGCGGAGGGCCCGGTGCGCTAGCCGCTCATGGTTCCTTTTATCGCGGCTTTATTGCTCACTGACCTATCTAAACAGATAGCAAGTGCGGCCGGGCAGGGCGGGGCGGGGCGGGGCGGGGCGGCGGCACCTGCCCCGTGACGTAAGGCCGCCCCGCCCCGCCCGGCACTGACCTGCCAAATGTCAAAGGCCCGGCCGGGTCGGGCCGGCGCTGGCCGCGGTACGGCGGTACAGCTCCCGATACGGCCTGGCCTGCGCCGCGGCCTGGACGACACACAGTGAACACCGCCAACGAATAGACCTGTGCGTAAAGGACGCGGTGTCGACGCCCACCTGCCGGCCGGGCCAAAGTCCGCGCGCCCAGTGGTGCCAGGTAAGTAGGCAAAACATCCCACCAATATACCTGCTGTGTGACGCAGACGTGCGTCAGAGACAAGTAGGCAAAATGAACCACGAAAACACCTGCGTGAAGCAACCTGCCTACTTCGAGGTCTGCTGCGCGCAGTGGTGCCGCAGGTAAGCAGGCAAAACATCCCACGAATACACCTGTGTGAGGCAGACGGGTATCTCCGCCTGCATGCTAGGCAGAAAGTACTCGCAGGTGTAGAGTTTGCCTAATAGGCAGGCGGAGATACCCGTCCCAGGTGTATTCGTGGGATGTTTTGCCTGCTTACCTGCGGCACCACTGCGCGCAGCAGACCTCGCAGTAGGCAGGTTGCTTCACGCAGGTGTCTTGGTGGTTCATTTTGCCTACTTGTCTCTGACACGACACGGCCCGCCCCGCCTGGGCACGACGCGAGCACCAGTCCACTGGAGAGGTCTGCTGTGGAGTGCGCCTAGGAGGAGGGGGTGGGGAGGGAGTGCGGGCGGGTAGGGCGGGACGGGACGGGGCGGGGCGGGGCGCGCACCTGCGTGGTTCATGCCGGGTGGCAGGTGGGCGGGGCGGGGGCGCGCGGTGCAGGCCAGCCCGGTCAGGCCCAGCCCGGCAAGAGCGTTTTGGCGCTCGAATATCTAGCTTCTCTCCGCGTACAGTAGTTGGCACCACATGTCCAGGCCGTCCCGGGCCCAGGGCGAGGCGAGCAGGTGTGTGAGTGAGCGGGGCGGGGCGGGGCGGGGCAGGCACCAGGTACAGTACCCAGGGGTGCCAGCTATGGGGGTACGGGGTACGGGTTAGTGTACGGCGGCCAGGCCCGGCCCGGCCCGGCCCGCCCGATGCAAGGCTCCCATCAAACCACTTTCCCCGACAGCTCAGCTCGCAGTGCGCCGGCCCGGCCGAGCCGGGCAGCAGGATAGGCGAACGGAGCGGCCGTTCAGCCACTCGTACCTGTCGGAGGGGCGGACGAGACGAACACCGCGCGAAGAGGAAGCACTAGACACCCCGCCCCGCCCCGCCCCGCCCCGCGCCCCGCTCCACCTCAACGCGCCACGCCCCACCGCACACCGCACCCCACCCCGCCGCGCCCCTGCGCTGCACGCAGCCGCATGAATGCGACGAGACGACTGCTGCACCGCGACGACCAACGAAAGTAAAACGGGTGGAAGCCTTCCCTCACACACGCGTGCACACACACACACACACACACGTACACAGGGACGGGCAGAGTGGCAGAGGTGCCGGCGCGGCGGATGGAGAGCCACACAGACAGGACGGCCCGACGAGCAGACACTCACACAAAGATAAAAACAAACACGGAGCGTTATGTACCTGTTTGAGAGGATGACGGGCGGGTGCGGGGCTGGTCTGGGTCTCGGTGAGCTCGAGGAGGATCACTCCCTCGGGCCCATGGCGGACGGCGCGGTTGTTAAATCCAGGACACCACTGTCGTCACACACATACGCACACACACACACACACTAGTCGTCCTTTGCCCTCCGGCGCGCGTCCTGGAGGCACTAGTTCGCGTCGCACTCAGGCGTGCACCGGCCGCGTCGTTGCCGGCGTCGTCCTGGCGTCGTCCTGGCGGCGTCCCGACGGCGGGGTACAAGGATGGGCCCGTTCAGGTCGGCGAGGCGGTGCGGTGCGCTGCGGCGGAGCGCGCGGGACGGGACGGGACGGGACGGGACGGCCTGGCGGTGCCGACAAGGCGAGGCAAGGAGAGCCAGGGGCCCTCCGCTCTGCTCTGCGAGTAAAAGAGCAGGACGGGCCTGGCCGGGCCGGGCTGGGACCGGCTGGGGCCCAGCCGAGACGAGCCGGTGTCCGGGCCGAGCCGAGCCGAGCCGAGCCGAGCGGAGCCGAGGGGCCGGGCGGGGCGGGGCCGGGCCGGGCCGGCGCGGCGGGCTGGGCGCGAGCCGAGGCGGCGCTGCGCGGGGCGGCGCGGGGCGGTGCGGCGCGGTGCGGCGCGGTGCGGCGCGGTGCGGCGCGGGCGCGGGGGGGGCGCGTTGCCTCGCGTTGCGTTGCGCGGCTCGGCGGCAGGCTGTGCTCGCGGCGCGGGGGGCGCGCTGCTGGCGCTGCTGGCTGTGACGGGCGGCGGCACAAAACTGATCAACAATTCAAGTGTTTCGATTGAGCCGGCTGGCTGGGCTGCGGAGGAGGAGGAGGAGGAGGAGGAGGTGGTGGGTGGGGGGAGGGGGCGGAGCCGGCATAGCCATGGGGCCCGGCCGGGCCGGGCCGGGCAGGGCCATGGGGGCCACGGGCTTGGTGTCTCCCCGGGACTCATGGACGGATGGGCGCATGGGTGGTACCTGGTACCCGCGGTGGGTGCGCTACGCGCGCGACGTGGCACTCAGGTGGCGTTTGAATACCGGTACGTAAACTACTTGCGGTTAGGCGCGCCACTCGGCAATCACAGCGAGTTCTGACACCAGCGTACCGTCTTTATACAGAGACAGTATATTGTGATTTATCCCACAGGCTGCACAAGAAATGTAGTTGTCCGGCACTTCGCAGGCTGTCGTTACGCTCGGGAAACGCTTAGTGCTTGTCATAAGGTGGTTGAATAAAATCGGGTACTGTACTCGGAAACCCCGAGCACTGTTGTGCTTTTGCGCCGCATGCGTGTGCGGTGGGCGGGTTTGCGACGGCCTACAGCGATGGCCCCTTACGCACAGGGGAAGGCAACCCTCCTACACGGGTGCGTTGCGGTACAGTATGACAACCAAAGTGCAGGGGGTTTCCGGGCAGCTAGTCAGTGTTGCCTGATAATTAGGCAAAAATTGCCCATGATACACTTGCGTGAAGCGGGCGGTATCAACGCATGCCTACTAGGCAAACTCCCTTGTGGGGAGAGTTTGCCGGGTAGGCAGGCGTTGATACCGCCCGCTTCACACAGGTGTATCGTGAGCAATTTTTGCCTCCTTGTCTGGTAACATTGCAGCTGGTATTCACGTCACGTTGAGCTAAACGTGTCCTGTATGGGAACACAATCCTATCCACAGCGCTACAGCAACGTGCGAGAAGTCTGCCAGTACCTTACTTGGTATGTGAGAGATTTTCCTACAGATGAAAGATACAGTAACATATTGAAATGAAATTCGTGCGATTCAAGGTAAGATAAAGTATGCATTAACCTGCGACAATTTTTAGTGCACTGGTTAGAAATGGCACAGGTAAAGTGCACTGAAAAGAAACGTCGCAAATGATTCCTGGCGGGCAGTGAACAGCGCGGCGCATCATTCAAACCTTGGCGCCATACGTTAAGTAGGTAAGACCTCGTAACCAACCCTTTACCAACGACTGACATATACTGGGCCCCCGTAGTCTAGAGGCAAAAGGAGGCACGAGAAAACTAAAAACGATCGACAACATGACCGAGTAAGTTGAGCTTCAGTAAAATCTCCTTTGCTCGAAAGTGGGGGAAATCCCAACATGTTGGTGGCACTGCGCATGGGGCGGAGGTGGCGCGCCCCTGCGGCCCCCGTCGGAACCTTTGCGATGTAAATAGAGGCGAACGCGCAGCGCACTAGGGACATGAGACAGAAGGAACGTCAAAACAAAAATTCCGCACGGATGCCGCCCAATGCCCCCGGCCCGTTCTTCCCCGATATCCTCTCGCCGCGGTCCTGACGGGGCGGGGCGGGGCGGGGCGGGGCGGGGCGGGGCCGGGGGCGTACAGTTTGACGGGCCGGAACACAACCCGGACTGGTTCCTCTCGACCGGACCGGACCCACCGGACCACCAGTCAATGAGCCAGTAGCAGCAGCAGAGGCAGCGTCAGGCTCGGACGACACAAGCCTCGCAACTTTCGACCTTTGATTTTTATTTCTTTTCAAAGGTCGGGCAAGGTCGAAATCATTGTCCTACCTCTGTCGGCTGCCTGCGGCCCCTGCGGCGGTAGGGTGTCTCCTGCTTCTCCACGCCCTCTAGCTCTAGGCCTCGTCCCACCGCGACATGTTGGCCCGAGTCGGATTCGGCCCCAAGCCGAGCAGGTCGGCGTCGAGGATTCGGAAAGCGAAAGTGTTCGGGCGGACAACCTTGAACGGGGGCCCTGGGCCGAGCCGCAAGCCGGGCGGTGCGGGGACGGGCGGAACGGAGAGCCAGCCGGGTGTGCCGGGCCGGGTGGGGCACAACTGATGTCCTCCCCCTCCACGCTCGCGGCCTGCTAGGCCTGCTCGGGACCTGCGCAGGGCGGACCAGGCGGGACCGGGGGTTGGCACCCCCACCCCACCCCTCGCACCCGAGGGAGGGCTGCCTAGGGCGTATCGACCCTTACGCCCCTCGACACCCCGCCGCGCCGCCCCCCCCCCCCCCTGAGGCTAGGCTAGGCCTGCCAGCCCTAGGCGAGGCGGCCTAAGCGAGAACAAGAGAATCACTGCAGCTGGGTGGGTGGCGCCGGTTGGAACAAGGGGGAAACAACTCTGAAAAGTTTTGTATACCTCGCAATTCAGAAAAATTCAGAAAATTTTTAAAAATAATCAAGAAAAAATCACGCAAATTTAATTAGGAGAAAAAAAAAAAAACAGTTTGTACCGCGTGTTTTAGAGAACACGTAACAGAACGCGGGTTTGCCTAGCCGCTCCAGCCATAAGGCGGTTGGCCCCTTGGGTAGGCAGACCCGCAATACCGTTACATGTTCTCTGAGACTGCCGGTAAACCAAAATTCAGAGTTGTCTCCCCCTCGAGGTAGATGGATGGCATCCAGCCAAAGAATGAGTGTAGGCCCACGCTGTACCACAACCATTCTCTCGCTGGTTTGAGTAAAGAATGGACAATAATTCTGTTACTACTCACGCCTCTGCTTAAGTACGCCCCAGACTCCAAGTTATGTTAGGTGAAGGACCATGCATCTATCTATAACAGCTAACTAGTAGGGTCGAGTAGGGTTCTGTAAAATGCAGACAAAATGTAATAATGTTATATTTCAAAAATAAAAAATAAAAAAATTATAGCTTAGGTGTTTTGATGAAAAAAATTTATTAGTAAGTCAAAATTACTTACACTAAAATGTAGAAATTTTGAGGGTAAAGACCTAAAATGCTTCTTAAAAATAATACTGGCAACAAGAAAATTCCTCTTTTTCAGAAAAGAAATTAAATTGGAGAGCAGGCCTCAATGAAAACAGAGTTTTTTATATTTACACAGTAGCAAATTTTTCTAGTTGTCTCCTTGTGATACTCAACAAATTATTCAGGTACTTTTTCCATAAAAGCAAATTCTGTCTATGAAGAATTACGTTGGTGCTTTTGTATAATCCAACATCAGGAATGAAAATTGGAGAAAAGATTAAATAGATAGCAAATTTATTTCTTCTCATCATTCAATCCAAATTTAGTTTTCATCTTCTCAATTTCTTCTTTCTTTTTGTCAACATCTACTCTCTTGAATGCCTTGTTCGCCTGAAATAAAAGTTACAATAGTAAATACAAGTTCCACAAATATGCAATTACCTTTAGGAGAAAAAGAGGGAAATACCTGATAGTATAAGACAACTAGGTAACGGTTGCACACATTGAAACCTGAGAGATGATCACAAGCATTTTTTGCATCAAATATATCTTCGTAGACTACAAATGCTGTTCCTTTTGTCTCAGGTGTGTTTCCCCTGTACAAATAGATCCACAAATAGTTACTACAAAAGTAAGAACTGATTAATGTGATGAAATTACTAAATGAATCAAATACTCACACTCTTATCTGTCTAATAGCACCATATTTCCCAAATATATCATACATTTCCTCAGCAGTGATTTTATATGGTAGGTTTCGGATGTATAGAACTCTATTGACTTCCGGCGGTAGTCGCACCTGAGAACAGATTTAGAAGATAACAGATTAGTGAAGTTGGGCATTGAATTAAAAAGTACCAGTATTGATTGGTATCCTACTTGCTTATACAGCAACAACTAACAAAGGTCTCATCTCGTGAAATCATCAACATATATCGACTAGAAAGGTTTGTGAAAAGTAAGTTCTTTTTCTCAGCTCAACGATCAACTTATGCAGCATAAATACATAGAAAAAATAACAATTCCAACTGTCACACTAAAACTAACAGGGTGGTTGTAAACATATCAAATCAAGTTATTTCTGAGAACGGATAACGGATAAAGTAAAGAAGAGCTACGAATAGCATGAAAGCATGAAGTGTTTTCATGGTTATGTTGATGCCGAGACGAAATATTTTCGTCAATGTGGATTAAGGGTGCCCTACAATTTGATAGGACTTGATTCACTGTTCACAACATGAATAAACGTGAACTTACAGAAATAAATTTTAAAATAGCCCCGACAAACATGATAAAGCTACAAATCCCTGAAGTATCAAGAAGACGATTACACTACGACTTACATTTTGACGTCGCTGCTGTAACATCGCCATGATAAGTGAATTTGAGGCAAGAGCGTCAGAGTTTCTTCAAGAAAGGGCAGATTTAATCACAACAAAGTGGGAAAAGGTTAATCCAATACAAATAAAGTTTACGGAATTGCGACTTCTTCACAACACAAGAACACAAGTTGTCCAAGTTGTTGTCGTTATTTCCCACTGCCTTGCAAGAAGGCCTGCAAAAGTACCTTCAGCTTCAGAACAAGCAGCACCAGCAGTACAGCAGTGGATTTTCATGACGAACGGTTGGCAGCCACGTTGCCTACGTAACCTGCGAAATTTAAAAAGATTCGCAAAGGAAGTCTGTCTCTCTCTCTCAAAAACATTAGCATGGCATAGCAAAGCAAAGGTAGGAAAATTAATACATGAAAAGCATGTGCTTCCGACCTTTCTTTCTTCAGAAATTTACAACCATACTGAATTAATAAGTACGTATTTGCCTCAACACAAAATTTTATTCAGAAATTTATGATGCTCAACAAGTACAAGTTTCTACAGTTTTACCTAGCAGTATGTGACACTGTTTTTAATTGGTCTCTTGATGCCAATGGATTATATGCAGTTTGTAAATATTGTTTGGCAAGAACTTTAATATTGTGGAACTATACTTATACTGACCAGAACACCATTATTTTCAAGTGCCCTGTGCACTTTGATAGAAAGGGACATTTAAAGAAGAGTCCATCAAGTATTACAAAGTAATGCTTCTATTATTTCCTTCTAGTCCGGATTCATTTAGACATGTAGCTCTACAATTTAATCCCTTATAAATTACTACTCAATGAGATCAGAGTGGATTACTACACTAAATCACACAATACCTGTTCTTGTACCATTTTGTGTGTGAGTAGAGGTGGGATGTATAACAAGTTAAAAACCATTATAAAAGATATATTTTTAAAATGTAACATAATTGATACATATATAACAATTCTTACAAACGAACAAAAAAATTAGACACTACTTATACCTGCTTTTTCAGACTGTTCTAATAAACTTTGCAGATTGCTTTCAAATAGGTCACATCGAATTGGCATTTCAAGGGAATAGAAGGGATTTTTTAAGGCATAATCAGCATACAGTTCATATATTCTATGCAATAGTAAATCTGCTCCTGTTTGAGAGGGCTCCACAATGAGGATAAATTTAACACCTGTTATCAAGCAAAAGAATTACTTTATTTAGAGACTTGTGTATGTGCAGGTCTGTTAACATTAAATGTGACTGTCGCAAAAAATATTTACCTGTTAGCGTCTGAAAGCAGTAGAGACGGAATGTATCTGCCTCAAGGCTTTGAATGCCTGATGTTCTTGGTTGGGGACTCAACTGACTAGCAATTGCAAACAGTGGATAAAACATACTTGCAAGGAAAATCTTTTCATTTGTAGACATTTTGGGTCTTCCGAACCTGTCAAGGATAAGCAGTAAATGAACATCAGAGAAAAATGTATCAGAAAAACAGTGAATACACAAAATAACTAATAGAAATTGTGTGTACTTGAGATTTATGGGGTAGTTTTCAGGATTTTCGAGGACCTCAAACACATCTCTAGGATTTTTATCCTCTTCTATGGTACGTCCATTGACTGGGGATCCATTGACAGCAAGAAGGACATGACCAACTGAAATTGAAAAGAAAAATTAGAAAAAGCAAATAGTTGCTTTGCTACCTGGATATATTTCCCACATCAAACAAGATATCAGTGGTTCCAATTAGGTATAGGTATAGCTCAGAAAGTGAGTAGTACTTGCCCATTACGCCATTTCTTTGTCCAAAAACAACAACTACCTGCTTATTTTGATAAACAAGTTTATGTTCAAGGGGAAAACTGTAAGTCTTCTCAGTTTCAATTTTAGGAACATTGTGATCATAGTTAAATATGAGGCCACCAGACTTGGAAACAATATAGACACTGTAGATCACCATTTTATTTCAGAAAAAAATAGGTAATACAACTGGGTTTAACCAGCACGAATAAAAAACTTTGTTTTGTTTATTTGACAAAACGTCAGAATTGTGGAGGTTAAGATGCGTAGAGTAGTCAATTTGACAGTTGACAGACGGCAGGCTAGATTTGAGTCCCCACCAGCGTTGTGCACGAGCCATTACTGCTCCGGGGTACAGTCAGACATGAGAAATTCGCCGCTCAGTGCACATCGGCTCGGGTCGGCCTTTCAGGTCCGGCCAGAGAAAACTACTTAGGCACTCATTTACATTTTCTTTAAAGACTGAGATACGGTTCCCCGTTTTAATAAAAGTGTACATGATTTTTTTTTTATTTGCTTGATCGGCTGATAGAAAACGAGCCGAGGACGATAGTATCGATGCACATCGAGAACAGGCGTGTGGGCGTCGTTATCATTCAAACTTGAAACCCAACGGCCGCAACGGCCGCAACGGCCACTGCTCGTCCATCTCAGCTGCATCTGAAACACTAAACTTCATGTGACATTTACTGAAAAACTATCCTCACACCTTCCTCATTTCTATAAAGGTGGGTTTACCTACTTTCATATATGTTAAAACAGCTTTTTGAAGCCGATTGTATAATAACCCCACCCCATTCCTGGCTCCCCGCTACCCTTTCATGCACCTTATTTTTGTTTCCCAGCACCCTTATTTGCTTTTGAAATGTCCATATTTGTGCAGAATATTTCCCTCATTCCTTCCCCTTCCCCTTTCCAACAAGAGAAGTGTTGACGCGTTTACACTTTGTTGAAACAGCTTTTAAAAGCCATTTTAATAACCCCTCCCCATTCCTGGCTCCCGGCCACATTTTCAGTGTGTTGCACCTTTACGTTGACCAGCACCTGTTTTTGCCTTTGAAATGTTCATACTCATGCAGAATGTTTCCCTTGTTCCTTCCCCTTTCCAAAAAGAGAAGTGTCGACCCATTTTCGATGTCGCAATCACCGGGAGCCGCGCGGAACTCCGCAATTTCCGCACTTAACTGAATAACTTCTGTAAGTTTATCACTCTTCATCTTTCAGGCTTATGCTGAGTCTGGCCATGTCTGTGATATAGAAGAATAAGAATATAACCATCTTGATATGATGCAATCTAATTTGACCTGTCAGTTCTTGACGGTGTACTGTAATCAAGCAAACAGTTGGATACAGATCGGTAAGTCATGATTGAAGATTTTTTTTTCTACCCTACCACTCTCCTTTATTTGTTATTGTCAACGTCTTCATAGCTGGAAAAGTGAGACAACACCCTTCAAATTTCTTTGTTTAGTCAACAAGTTTGCCTAAGTCAAGCTGGTTCTCACTCTCGTCAGTGGAGGCACAAAGCATATGCACAGACTGTTCACCATACTTGTTTTGGCTGGAGGATGAAGTCTCAAGCAAACCTGTAGCAGGCATGTACTCGAGGACGATGCAATCTAATTTGACCTGTCAGTTCTTGACGGTGTACTGTAATCAAGCAAACAGTTGGATACAGATCGGTAAGTCATGATTGAAGATTTTTTTTCTACCCTACCACTCTCCTTTATTTGTTATTGTCAACGTCTTCATAGCTGGAAAAGTGAGACAACACCCTTCAAATTTCTTTGTTTAGTCAACAAGTTTGCCTAAGTCAAGCTGGTTCTCACTCTCGTCAGTGGAGGCACAAAGCATATGCACAGGCTGTTCACCATACTTGTTTTGGCTGGAGGATGAAGTCTCAAGCAAACCTGTAGCAGGCATGTACTCGAGGACATGGTATCAAGATCAAGCCCTGAAGAGAACTTTGGTCTTCTGCTGTGACCATTATCGAACCGTCAGATGCCTCAACACAACCCTTGCAATGAGAAGTCAAAAGGTAAGCTCACATTTTTAACTCTTCAAATTTCTTTATTTTGCCAATGCAGTGGTAGATGATTGCTACTACGTAATCAGTGAACGCTTACTTCCAATTCTTATTTTCATAATTGCTCGTTGTTGCAGGTGTATATAGCCTTTACTCAGCTACATGAAGAAAGCATGCTGATGGAGGACGCTGGAGAACAGAACAGGCCATCTCCCCCAGTGAGTATTGCCAAAGCCGTTCTAAGCTACTACTTGTCAGCTGAATTTTTCTGTAGTCTAATTTTTGTATTATTATTTTGCAGGGCCTTCTTCCATCTGAGTTACTGTCGCTGTTTCGTAACTCGGCAACCTGGTGAGTACATTCTTCAGGGGTCAGTTTCTTCGTTGCTGAAAGCTTCCCTTCGTTGAGTAAGGGATTTTAGGGATTATTGGGATTATAGGGATTATCGCACATCACACACTATCGCACACCACACAACACTCATTTTCATTGTAAAAAATAAAACATTTACTGACGTGTACTGTGCTGAAATGAGCTGAAGAATTTTTAATGAAGAATGAATCATTTCTACGGTTTTTGAGGTAAAAACTGTGAAGTGACTGGAGTATATGTACTATTGCCCCATTTTGAAATTTATTTTTGTTTCAGGATATTTAAAAGTAATAAGCCATTCATTGCCATGATCAAACAAAAACTTAGTTTTTTGGGAGACTGGTGGTTTTTCCCTCTCTCAAAGACTGTTTAGACATGACAATAATTTAATTTTGAACTTGTGTGCAGTTGCGCACCATTGGGCTTGTGTTCAAAGACTGAACTACTACCGACAAGGAAGCACAGTGGTATGTCAAGCCAATAATGCACACAAGCATATTTTTGAGACATCGCTGTTAAGTTTTATCGTGACATGTTATTGGTTTTTTAGGCTTGTCTGAAGAGGCGAACACCGAAGACACGACCAGACACGACACGCTCAAATGCCGGGGGGGGGGGGGGGGGGGGGTAGCAGAAGCCGAGGTAGAGAAAGAGATATTATTGCAAGGCAGTGCTGGGTAAAGATGGCGTCGTATTGACATACAAAAGGGAGGCAAACAGAAGATGCTACTGAATTTGTTTTAATATTTATCTTTTATCTTTTAATATTTTGACTGAGTTTCGCTTTTAACCTTTTAATATGACTCCGAGAAAAAAGGTGAGCTATATACATCATTGATGTAGGGTTGTCTCCTTTTGCTGTTATCGTTTTCCACCGATGTGAGGTTAAAACCTATCATATTTACAAACTATATTTGACTAAATCTTACATTTTTGGAGGGTCACAATGCAAATTAATTATTCTAGTCACATGTCATTGTTATTTGGTCCCTTCAATCTTAATTCTTTTGAACATCTTATTTGTCCTGTTTAGCCAACTACAAGCTCCGAATCAACATCAGGAAGTAGTAGCTCTTCAAGCTCTTCAAATTCATCTTCATCATCCGGCAGTGACTCAAGCTCTTCTGATTCTGAAAATTCTTCAGCATCGCAGGGCAGTGCTGCCAAAAGTGGTGGCCGTTCAACAGACTCTGACAGCCGCAAAGCCAATGCAAAGAAGAAGGCCCCACAGAACGCAGCTAGTACATCATCAAATTCTAATACATCATCTGCAACAGGGGCATCTAAAACTCATTCCAAACCAGAAGTCTCTGGAACTGCTACAGGATCAGATAATGTGGAAAATGCCAAGAAAGCTGCCAAAACAAGAGCTGGTGCCCAGAAAGCAAGTCAGGTTTATTCCTCAGAGGATGAAGATCTCCCGTCTAAAACTGCAACCAAGCGTAAAGCTCCTGCAAAACCCAAAGCTTCTGCTACAATAACTCCTCAACAAAGACAAACAAAACCACCTGCAAAGTCTGCTCAAGCTAAAACAAATGCAGGGAAGGCAAATTCTAATGCAAAGAATGCACCTTCCAAAGACACGCCCTCTGCCTCAAAATCTAATGCCAGCAAACAGGCAGACAAGAAAAGTAAAAGTATCTTCAGTCCTGATAATAGTAGTGAAAGTGATGGACCATCCACTCCATCCAAAACTGTACCACCCAAGACTCTGGCCAACAAGGTATCTGCTGCTTTGAACCAGAAAGGAAAGCAGAAGAAAGAATCTGGTGCTACCTCTGATAAATCTGCTGCAACTTCTGCTTCATCAGGGTCAGGATCATCATCAGGTTCCTCTAGTAGCTCGGATAGTGAATCAAGTGCAGAATCCACCTCTGCTGCTAACAAACAGACTCCCACCACACCTGTAAAGAAAGGACCTGGCAGACCACCAAAGAAATCTCCTGCTACACCAGTTCGTTCCCAGGCACGAAATGCAAAAAATAACAAACAGTCTACTCCTCCAACATCATCTAATTCAAATTCCAACTCAAATTTGGGACCAACCCCTGGTGGAGATTCAATAAGAGCAGGGTCTGAAAGTGAAGCGGATTTGTCTCAGTCAAATAAGTCATCACCTGATAAGTCAAAACCAGAGGCTCCACCAATTAGGAAAGTTACAAGATCAGCAACTAATAATGCTCGCCGAAGTAAACATTTAATTGGAAAATCAACTCTAGGAAGTGATTCAGATTCAGAAACAGGTAAGCTAATTCACTTCAAATCATTTTAATCATTTTTTCATCGGTCAAAATTTTTACCTTACACATTTTTTTTTAATGTTCTGCCTTTTCAGAAGGTAAATCTGGATTGTCAAAAAATCCAGTTAAGAAGAACACAAATTCTAAAGCCCCTCCTCGTAAAACTAAAGGAAAAGGAATGGGTGTTCCACATTCTGAATGTGGGGCCAAAATCATTCCTGAGGAGGAAAGAAAATGTCCTTATGAAGGCTGTGACTCAAAAGGTCATCTTAGTGGGAATTACGAGAAACATTATATCATCGAGGCATGTCCATTGTATCACAATAAGACCCCGGAGGAATGCAAAGTGAGTGACAACAGATTGTTTGGTCATGTCTTACAATATGTGTTTAGTAAGAAAATTACATCAATGTGGTCTTTTCTTTATTCTTAGATTGCTTACACTGAGAGGGTAAAACGAAATGAAGAAAGACAAAGGCTTCTTTCAGCTATTCTAGAAAGGAAATCACCAAAAACTCACCAATCGCTAGAACAGCGGAATTATATGTTAAAGGTGAGAGCCCGTATGAAGAGTTATAGACTTAATTTAATTAGAATCCAATTAATTGTAGAATCTACATGGACAAGTACTTGAAAGTAAGGTCACAGTCTAAAATCATAAATTGACTCAACAGGTAAAAGAGATGCGTGACAAGGATAAAAAACGCAAAAAGCATAAGAATAGTAGTAGTGGAAGTGACTCTGGCAGTGGCAGTGGAAGTAGCAGCAGCAGTAGTGAAGATGAAGCTGATGAGGATTCTGGTCAAAGGGAACCAAAGCTTAAAGGTGTTGCACCTATGTATGATATCCAACTTTTCCAGGAAGCCCAAGCAATGACCAGTCAAAAACTCGTAAGCTTTCCCTCCTTTTTATTTTTACTTCAACTGTTTTTTGTATTTGTTCTGTTCTTTTATTAATCCCTTTTAGGTTTTCACTACACATATTTTTTGTTTATGTTTAGGAAGAGGATTTAAAAAGTCTTCCATTCACAAAGGGTACCAAATATATAGAGATGGGAAAACATGAAATGGAGGTTTGGTATCAAAGCCCCTATCCTGATGATTATGCTCGTCTTCCTAAATTATATTTATGTGAATTCTGCCTCCGGTATATGAAAAGTTCCACAATTCTCAAAAGACATGCTGTAAAATGTGTCTGGAGACACCCACCAGGCAAAGAAGTGTATAGGTAAGATTTATCCAAAATTTATAAAATGTTACAGCTCTGTTCATATTATTATCTCTCTGATATCAAAATTTGATGTTTATAGGAAAGACAAACTGTCTGTATGGGAAGTTGATGGAAAGAGATACAAACTCTACTGTCAGAACCTATGCCTCCTTGCAAAATTCTTCCTTGATCACAAAACGTTGTACTATGATGTGGAGCCATTTCTCTTCTACGTTATGACTTTAAATGATGGTGATGGATGTCACACTGTGGGCTACTTCAGTAAGGTGAGTAAGACTTCTTATCTTAACCTTATGTCAGTTGTTTATGGAAAATTCACTCGGTCTTGCTGGTGCAGAACTACTGATGCATGGTTGTATAATGTGTGCTTTCAAAGATTGGAGTTTTAATGACTGCATTCAATTCCATAAGTAATTTGTTCTTTACCGTAATTCGTGTCTCTCGGCAAATTTTTTCTTCTTCTTTTTTGTCGGCAAAGCCCTTGTTTTGATTATTTCAAAAAGCCAACAAGCTGCGTTGCAGAGAGTCAATGAATTGTTCATTCCCGGGGCAGGGTGTTTTCCCACTGTGGTCCATTGAACCTTCCTCTCAAGCCATCTCTATGTTGTGTGTGTTTTTGATGAGATACTCAAAACATCAGTTTTGTGTTCGAAGTGACTTCTTAATGACTGTTTCCATTAAGTTTCTCCATTGGAGTCCTGGGTGGCTGCCCACATAATGGGCCGCGGCTTATGTGGGCCTCGCCTCGCGCTTTACGGACGGTCCCCTTGGCCCCGCCCCGCCCCGCCCCGCCCCGCCCGTGCGACGTGTGTTGAGCCCGGCCGGGACGTCTCCTCTTTTCGGCCTAGAGCGACGGGTGGAGTAGAGAGAGGTCCACGGACTGACTGCCGGCGCAGGTGATTCCCGACTTTGCTAACAGAGCGCAGCACCCGACTGGGCGGGGCGGGGGGCGGCAGCGCTCGCCTCGCCTCGCCGCACTGCGCATCCTTGCTTTGCCGGCCGGGCCCGGCCACGCGTCCTCCACGTGCCAGAGGGCTTTGGTACCGCCCCGCCCCTCCCCGCCTCACCGACCGCCCCCACCTCACCCCCACCGCAGAGTGCGGGGGAGGACGGGATGGACACCACCATGCGGTCAGTGGCGTACCTCGTGACAAAAAGATACCCTTAAACACTTGGGACTGTATGGGTTGTGGTGCCAGTCGATATCCAGGGAGTGGCCATGGCACATCCAGGGTATCTTTTCCTCACGGGACTGCAGTGGCGTCCTCTGGCCCGGCTCGCCCTGCAGCCCGACGCCATGCCAGTGGCGTAGCGCTCGGCCCGCGGGGCCACCCTGCAGCCCGTGCTCCTGACGCCCTGCCCTGTCACCTCCAGGGTGCGGTCCGCACTGCGGCAGGCCAGGAGCCCGGGCGCCCCTAGTGCCCGCAGGGCGTGGCGTGGGGTGGCCTAGGCGCCGGTTTCTCTCTTTTTCGCCCGGTCCTACTTGCCGGGACTGTACGGCACCGCAAACCGCCAACAGGCGCGGCGGGGGGGCGGGGCAGGGTAGTGCGGAGCACGGCCCACGAGGGATCGGCGCTGTGCGGGCTTTACTTGGCCTGGCGCGGGGCAGCGCGTTCAAAGGACGTGCAAGGACCCCGCTGGCCCGGGCCGGGCGCCGTGGGCGGGTGCGGGCCCCGCCCCGGCCCTCCCTGCCGGTGCCCTGCAGCGCCGGTGCCCGGTCCCGGCCGAGAGTAGGGCGCTCGATAGCAAAGCATGGCGCGGGGCGAGGGTGGGGGCGTTGCGGACAGAGCCCCGCCCCGCCCCGCCCCGCGCCTGCAGGCCCCCCCCCCCACTTCCCCCCCGCGCTGCAGATGAAGCAGATGTTAAAGTCGCCACGCCCCGCCACGGCGCAGCAGCAGGGTGGGCGGTGGTTGGGTTCTGTTCAGTTGATCCACCGCGTCCTGACCCGGCCCGGCCCGGCCCGCGCTGAACACGTGTTCAATGAGTTCAGAACGGATGTGGGCGTGGGCGGGGCCGCTCTCGCCCCCCCCCCTCAGCCCCAGCGCGATGCGATACACATCACATCTGTGATTATTCGCCGCTTCCTTTCTGCTCGTCGTCCTGTCCTCGTCGGCCCACTCTCTGCTCCGGGCGATCAGGTCGAATCGAGCCGCGTCGCGCCGCGCCGGGGGCTGCGGGCGATACATGTCTCTCAGGACTTCCGGCGCGGCCGCCTTCCGCCCGCCTCAGCGAGGGGATCGGGTGGTGCCCCCCCCTCTCCCCCCATTCGTGCACAGCTCGGCCGACGTTCTTTTCTTCCTCGATGAAGTGTATCAGAGAGGCCGACCCGGCGGCTGCAGCCTAAAGCCTTGATCCTGATACACACAGGAGGGTCCTTCCCGCCCGGGCGGGGCGGGGCGGGGCGGGGCCGTTTGCCTGGCGACGTGCGGTGCGCCCACCCCACACTGCGGCCGTCCTGTGGGCGCAAGCGCAACCCCTGCGGCCGGGCCGAGTCGCGCCGGGCAGGCCAGTCGACTGATTCAGAAGATCGCTCTCCTTCCTCTTTCCTTGTCGCACCTATGCCGGTGCCCTATGCTCGGTATGGCAGCGCGACGTGAGTGCGACAAGGACAGAAGTGCGAGAGCGATCCTCGGAATCAGCCGGCAGGCCGCGGCCGCGGTGATCGTGGCCGCAAGGACCTGGCGGGCGGGCGGACGAGCGGCGGCGGCAACGACGAATATCCGTCACACAGATATATAAATTGTCGCGGGGGTTCTTGGCCTCTCTGTCACGACGGAGCAATGACCGTGCGGGACGGGGCGGGGCCGGGGCCTCCGTCCGACACACTGTGCGGCAGTCCGGCCCGCCGCCGCGCCCACCCCGCCCCGCCCCACCCCGCCCGGCAGTGTGCTTGTGCCCCTGCCGACAGGGCCCGGTTGCGGTCGCCCAGCCCTGCCTTCTCTACCTCGGGGGTCCGTCACGGAGCAGCCTCGCACGCCCAGCCCAACGCCCCGTTCCGTTCAGGCCCCTGTGGGTGTGTGAGCTGCAATCGTCGAGTGACTCGCCGCTTACCGACGGCCCCTCCCTCCCCCGAATGCGCTGCTCAGTTGAGGTTTGGTTTTGGGCGGGCAGGGTCAATATTTGCGAAATGGCACAGTGCGAGCTGGTCCTGTGCCGGGGCCGGGCCGCGGCGCCCCGCTCTCCCCCGGGGCCGGGCCGGGCCAGCCGCTGGCCGCCAACGCCCTGGCGTGCGAACCCATCCTACTGCGTCTGGGGGCCGTCCGTAAGCGCGGTGCTGCGCACGCACATACTCAGACGCATACCCCCACTCCGCCCCGGCTGGTCTGGGCTGTGCTGGCAGGATCCTCGACAACTCTAGCCGATGAGCGGGGGAGGGGGGGGGCTGGCGGGACAGCCAGGGCTGGCAGACTGTGCCGGCCGGCCGGCGGGACCGGCTGCCGAGGCTGGCAGCCCAGCCCTCCCAGTGGTGCTTGTTGCTAGGTGCCGCCTGCCTCTCGCCCGGCCTGCGCTGCGGGGCCAGGGCGGGGCGTCGGAGTGCCACTATAGCCCCGCCCCGCCCCGCCCCGCCCCGCCCCGGCACGTGATCGATGACATGAGATAAACGAGTGCATGACGCGCCTGATTGCATTCGGCTAAGCTTTATTTTGGAATAATGTCGGAGGACATAAGAGCGTTCGCCGGGCCCTGCCCCCCCGGGGGGGCTGCTCTAGCAGCGCCCCCTCTCCTCCCCTCCCTTCTCTGCTCGGTCGGTTTGCGCTGGTGTATGTGTATTCCTGACGGCTTCTTATTAATTATGACAGTGTACAAGAAGCGCCACATGGCGGCTTAACGCCGGTATGCGTGGCGAGGGGGCGGGCCTCGGCCTCGGTGCGGGGCGTGTTGGCGGTGACCCTGTCCGCTGAGCAGCACGCCCCCCTCCCTTCCCCCTGCCCTGGCTGATGATGCTTTGTGGACGGCCCCCCCAGGGGGTGTCCTTCCGACGCGCAGCGGTTCGGGGCGGGGCTGGGCAGGCGGGGCGGGGCAGCCGCCGCCCGTGTCCGCCGGGAGTAGGCAACCCTCCCGCGGGGCTGCGCGCCGGGCCTGCCCGCCTGCCAGGGGCCCCGGCCTGGCCCGGCCCCGCCGCCCACCGTAGCCAGCTCGCCCTGCAGGCCCGAGCCAGCCGACGCTCGGCTCTGCTCCGCTCCTCACCTCCACGTCTCGCCTCGCTTCTCTTGTGATTAGCACCTGTCCCCTTCTCTCACTCACCGTGGGGGGCGCGCCCGGGCGCCTCCAACCACTTGTGCGGGCTAGGTTGCACGCACGCCGGACTCTCCCTCTCCCCCCCCCCTCTCTCTCTCTCTCTCTCTCTCTCTCTCTCTCTCTCTCTCTCTCTCTCTCTCTCTCTCTCTCTCTCTCTCTCTCTTGCTCTCTCGCTCTCCCTCGCTCTGTTGCTCTCCTTCTCTTGCTTCCCCCCCTCTCTCTCTCCCTCTCGCTCACTCTCTTGCTCGCTCTCTTCCGCCTGGTCTCCCTCTCTCTGCCCTCGTCCCCCTCTTGTTCTCTGTCTCTCTCACCCGGGGGAAGGGTGATCGGCCGGGCGTGGCCTAGCGTGACGTCACGTGTCCGCCGAGCCGAGCGGCCCAGCCGTCAAAACTGACGACTCCCATAACAATAATTATATGTAGCAAACTGCTGCACGTAGTTCCAATAATAAACCGAGTCGACAATCATTGTAATTTGTCGTGACACTGTCGTGCCGCAGCAATATGTATTGCTTTCCATGTGAGCGAGGCCGTTTACTCGTACGCGCCTCGACATTTGCATTTTTTACTTCGAATTTTCCAGAAATTTTCTGAATTTTTCTGAAGTTCAAGGTGTACAAAAATTTTAGAGTTGTTTCCCACTCGGTTTTGCCGCAATTTTATTTCCAGGTAAAATCCCTATCTGACTGGACTACTTTCTCACTCCCTCTCCATCTGCAAGCATCCCTCCTCCCTCTTTCCTTCTTCTTTTCCCTCTTTCCTCTCTCCTCTTCCTCTTCCCTCCTCTCCTCTTCCTCTTCCCTCCTCTCCTCTCCTTCCCTCTCCCTCCCTCCCTCCCCATCCCTCCCTCTCCCTCTCTTCTCCTCCGTCATCGCCCCGGCAGGCGCTGCTCCGGCTCGCCGCGGTCCCGGCCACGACCAAAAAAGGAGAAACGCTTGATGTGGGACGAGGAGTCCCCTTCCTCGCCCAGTCCAATCGAAAAAGATGGATAAAACGCAAAGAGAGAAACGTTTTAAAAGGGCACAACAAAGAGGAGGGGGGGGGGGCGGTGGGAGTGAGTGGGCACGCCACGCCACGCCACGCTTCTCGTTGGCATCCAGTGATTCGTCATGCTGGCCACTGTCGATGAGGTCTAGCTGTATAGGCCCCCGCTGGTCCTGGAGGCGGGACAGGACACCGCGCTGGGCCGGGCCAGGCCAGCAGCTAAGCATTTGGCACGCCTATACAACTATCGCACTTCAATCAGGCCCTGGTTGTTTCTTTGGGGAGAGGCAGAGGCTTATGATGACGCCGGTGGTCGAGCGTGAGTGTATACATTCTTTAGTGCAAAACGTTATACAGGTCGACTTTCGACGTGCGCGGAGTGAAAGGCCCGGCGTGACGTGAAATGTCACCTTTTTGTTGCTAGGAAACAGCAAAGCCTTGCCGGTGGACTATGTCCAGACCAGAATCGAATTTCCTGTTTCCTGATGGGACCCAATGCCATGTACTGTATCTTATTCACTCCACCATGGGCGCCGTTAAACAGCGACTGTCCTATGGCAGTGTTGCAGGAAAAGTAGGCAGAACGCATTGTGGGCCACTCATTGCTCGGCTGCCAGGTCGTGGGTGTCGCCAATTGCTTTCTCGAATTAATTATTGCAAGTAGCAGACTGGCCGCCCTGCTTGAACCTTACCTGGGCCGTACACGTCCTGTTTGGGGCGAGGTGGGGCACGGGGGGAGAGTGTCGCCAGGCGCGGGGCGCCGGGGCGGGGCCGGGCGGGGCGGGGCGGGCCGGGCCGGGCTCATGGGAACCAAACGCTCACACAACAGACTGCCATGGGGGCGTACTCGCGACGATATGAGGCGATAAGTCGTTCTGCGGCCCCGCCCCGCCCCGCGCCCGGCAGAACCATCACCAGCTGCAGGCAGGATGTGTAATGTGCGTGGTAAAATTCTCGCCACGGTGAGCCCAGCACGGCCGTGGTCGAGAGAGAAAGAGACAGAGAGAAGAGAGAGAAAGAAAGAGAGAGAGAGTGAGTGGCGTTTGTCAAACGTACGTACCGAGACCATTGCAGCCAGCCGGCCATCGTGCGGCCTATTCATGAGCCTGTGCACCAGGGCGATAACACTCGTGTGTGTGTGTGTGTGGGGGGGGGGGGGGGGGCGGTGCATTGATGTCGAGTCAGTAGCTATGAGCATGGTCGTAGGTTTTAGTTTAAACGGACTGTGGCGTGGCGTATGTTGTTAGTTGTTGGAGAGCTCTGTGCGCTGCACATATATGGGTGTGTGTGTATGTCATCCCTGCCCCCGCCCCCGCCCCGCCCCCGCCCCGCCCCCGCCCCGCCCCCGCCCCGCCTCCGCGTGCACCGTGCACGCCCAGCCCAGCAGTTTGTTATCTGCTACCCTGTCAGTCGCTCGCCTCCCCTCCTACGTACCCAGGCACGGCGCGGTCCTCCCGTTTGTGTTATCGTTGTTTGTTCTGTATTGACTGTCCTGGAAATGAAATGTGTATCCGTGAGCGCGGTGGAGCGGGGCGGGGCGGGGCGGGGCGGCACCGGGTGGAGGTCGGGTCGAAGTGTTATTAGCGACGCGAAAGAGTAGGGGAAGGGGGACGAGGGCCGGGCGCCGCGGAGAGCCACTTATTGGAGGCGGCGGAGAGCACACAAAAGCGCCGGCAGAATTTTTGAGCCGTATTTTTTTCTTTCTTTTATTTTGCGTTGTGGAGGGTGGGCGGCTGGTTAGGGGTGTCACTAGCGCTCCCCGCGGCCTCTGCTGGAAGTGGTGCTGGAGCATGCGCCAGGCGGGGCGGGGCGGGGCGGGGCGGTCAGGTCGGCTACCCCTTGGGCGCCTCGCCTCGCCCGGGTGGGTGCGATCGCCCACTCCTTGGTGCATACGCCCTGTCTCCCCTCCACACGGCCCCACCCCGCCCCGCCCCGCGCAGCATAGATCTCGTAAAAATGTTTATTTTAGTGGGAGGCAGGCGGGCCAGGCCGGGCCGGGCCTGGCTGGGCCTGGCTCTGCAGCAGGCATGGAGTCCTTACTGCTGGGAACCTTTGGTTTTCGACGGCGCGGGGCGGGGCGGGCTGGGGCGGGCGGGGGCGCTGCTCCCCGCTCTCTCTAGCTGTCTCGCTGTTCGCCCTCTTCTCCCTCCGCAGCCTCCCCACCTCACCTCTACCCGTCCCCGCGGTGGGGGCGCTCCACACCACACGTCCTCCTACACCCACCTGCCTGCCTCCCCTGCTGCATGGCGATAGCAAACTCCCCCGGTCTACCTCGGGCGGGGCGGGGCGGGGCGGGGCGGGGCGAGGACCGCGCTGCGTGCGACGCACCGCGCCCAGACCCAGACGTTAGCCACCCCGCCCGGCCGGCCGCGCCGCGCCGCGTCCTTGTGTTCCAGCAGGGGGTGAACGACCTCGGCGCGGCTGGCGCGGCGCCAGGAGTGAAGAGAGGCTTCCTCTGCTTGTAAAGCCCCTCGCCTCGCGGCCCGCGCCTGGCCAGCAGACTGATTCAGAAGAGCGCTCTCCTCGCTCTGTCCCTCTCGCACTCATGATGCGCGCCGTATCGGTGCGAGAGAGACAGAGCGAGATAGCGCTCTTCTGAATCAGTCTGCAGGCCGGGCCGGGGACCGAGACTGTCTTCTTCATCGCCATAGTCATCGCCGGCGGGTCGGGGGCGTTGCGCACTCTGCTGGCGATATCGCATGGCGTGGAGCAGGGAGGGCTCGCTAAACGCCGTGGTGCACCACGCCCCGCCACGCCCCGCCACACTTCGTAGGGGCGACGACGCCACGAGGTGCCGACGTGGCGATGGCGTGGCGACGTCTCGGTGCTCACCGGGGCGGGGTGCGGCGGGGCGGGGTGGCGTGTGGCGACATTGCATGCGTGAGATCGGACGTGACACCGGTATGGACTTGGCAGCCGCCGGTTGGCAAGGTTGTCAGGTTGCGTGTTTGGTGCTTGGTACGTGGCTGCTTGTGTGTGTGTGCGCGCAGGCGTCAGCTCCGAGTGTGCGAGAAGGAAAGGTTGTGAGAGAGAGTGAGAGAGAGAGAGGGAGGCTGAGAGGGAGAGAGAGAGAGATCCAAAATTAAAGTCCAAATACAGCAGCAGTACAGCGGGTGTACACTGTGGGCTCGGGTCGGGGCTCGGTCCGCCCGGCCGGCGGCCTCAGACCCTCGCCGTGAGCACACAGCCTGGTCTGCACCGCCCCAGGCGGCCGGCAGCGGTGGCCGGCCGGCCCCCCGGCCCCCGGCCCTGGAAGAGCGTACCCGTTTCTATTGGTCCCGGCGAATCGCCCTGTGTGCGCTGGTGTTGCCTTAAAAGTAGGCAATACCTGCAAGTAGCGCCCAAACACCGTGGACGAAAGCGGCATCTGCGCCTGCCAACCTCGCTGCCAACTAGGCAATGTGCACGCATCTGTGCTGAGGTATAGCAGGTGCAGACGCAGCCCGCTTTACTCATCTCTGTTCCGGCTGTTTATTGCCTTCTTTTCTGGCAGAACTCGCGTGCTCTGCCCCCAAAGGCCCTCTGCTGTGCCCCGGCTCTGTATACTTTGCGCTGTGTAACGTTGTGCTTCTAGGCTAGAGTAACGCAGGGTAACGCCTCCTTATCGCCGGGAGTCATTCCCAGGCAGGCATGCAGGCGGGCGGGGGGGCCTGGCGAGGCCTGGTCTATCGTTACACTGAGCCAGACAAAGCGGGGCAGGGCACAGCAGAGCTCAGCGCAGTGACCATTTATCATAACCCTCTGTAATGCTTCCTTCCCCTCCTTCCTCCCCGTATCTATGCGGCAGTGAGGAGGTGGCGCGGCGGGCGCGGCGCGGGTGCAGCCATGCGGGGGGGTCGCTACGTTGCAGAGCTTACGCGTATGCTTTACCGAAGTTGTTGAAAGCTAGTTTTTGGTGTATGTTGCGGTCAAACAAATTTGTCAGAAAAGTTTTCATCGGCGCCGGTTCCCTCCGGAACGGCAGAGGAGGGCAGGGTGTTTTAGCATGCTAGTGCTGCCGCGGCCCTGCAGTCCTGCTGTTGTCAGCCTGCTGAGCCGTCTGACTAACTAAGCCTGCTGAGTCGTCTGACTCAGCCTGCTGAGCAAGGGCAGGGCCCGTCCCCGTCCCTCGCGGCCAAGGGTAATGCGAGAAGTATATTTGTATCTTATCAAGTTTGTTAGCATATACGCAAAGCTCTGCTCGTAAACGGAGGGGTCTGGGTCTGGAGCACATCCGCTCTCAAAAAGACTTGCGAGTCGAGCCATGCTGCTACACTGCATGTGCCCCCCGCCCCTACTCAGTCACCTTCCTTTTTATTTACTTCTTCCCCCTGCTCTGCTGGCGCTGTGCTGGCCACGGCCCCCAAGCACTTGTTCCTGGAGGGCGAGCCGCGCGAGCAAGGCGGCGAGTAATGCGGGGCATGTCGAGCGTAGCCAGCATATGGTGGGCGAGCGAGCAAGCGAGAGAGCAAAGATGTACCGGTAAAACAACACCCAGAAAAGAGTGTGCTTGGATCATGAAATGCACTTCAATCGAGTGCAAAATACTTGATAATTTCAAGTACCATGTTCTTGAGTATTTGTGCTCAAATCAACCCCAATTTGTTCTCAAATTGTTCCCCTTCGCGCTTGAATGGAACGCATGTTCTTGGTTCAGGGCTGAATTGGGCTTGGATTGAGCACCAAATTCTACTTGAGATATTCAAGTACACGCTTCTCTGGGTGAAAGGTAGGACATCGCACCTGTGGTGCCTCTGCCTACTGTAATGGCATTAAAAGGCCCCCAAGGTGTGAAATTTCCGTGCCTTTGGGGCATTTAATGCCTCTTTAAAGACTTAAATGACTTTAAAAGGCGCGGGGTTGAGGGTTCTCTTCTTATAACTGGCTTATCCCGGCCCGGTTCGATCCCCGTTCGCACTTGAGAAGTTTACGGACGGCCCCTCGCCTGTGAGCCGGAAGCACGGGGGGCGATGCCGCGCGCCGCGCCGCTGCAGAGTGGCAGTGGTGGGTAATAACCGTACGTGTCCCGCCCGCCACGCGTCGGCTGTTTGAATGGGCGGGGCGGGTTTTTAACGGAACCGAAATAAGTTTAAAACCCCTCGCGGGCGTGGCGTGCAGCAGTCACGCTGAGATAAAGCGCGCGACAAACGTCACGCTGACGAAAGTACATTCACTGCAAGTGTGTATGAATGCTGCTGCGCACTTGCATGGGTGAGAAGCGTTCACACACTTGGGTTTCCGATGTGGTGCAGTTTGTCGGCGCTGTTGTTTCCTAATGTGATGAATGTGAAGTGCGCAGCGCAGTTTGACAAGCAGCAGACGGGTGTGCGTGTCATCAGCCTCCTCTCCTCTCCTCTCCTCTCCTCTCCTCTCCTCTCCTCTCCTCTCCTCTCCTCCCCTCCCCTCCCCTCCCCTACAATACCAGCACCCCCTCCTGGGCCTCCTCCGTATTCCCTACCGCCCTAGGCGCTGCCCTGCTTGGCGTGCTCGCCGGCGTCCGCCTCAGACGCGCGGTATGGCGGGGCGGGGCGGGGCGGGGCAGGGTGAGCCGGTTCGTTGAACTCCCCCCTTTCGCCGTGGTGTGGCCGGGCCGGGCCTGAGGTCTTGTGCCGTACGTTACGTGCGGCACGCCTAACCTCCCGCCTCCCGGCCTAGGGTCCGTAGGGTGCTAGCTGAATAAGAGTCAAGGGGGGAAACAACTCTGAATATTGGTGTACAAAAGTCGTGAATTTTTGTAAATTTTCTGTAATTTGGTAGGTTTTCCAAGTAGCGTAGATCCTACACCTTGAGAAGCGTGTACTTGAATATCTCAAGTACAATTTGGCGCTCAATCCAAGCCCAATTTAGCCTTGAACCAAGAACATGCGTTCCATTCAAGCGCGAAGGGGGTCGATTTGAGACCAAATTGGGGTTGATTTGAGCACAAATACTCAAGAACATGGTGCTCGATAATATCAAAGTATTTTGCACTCGATTCAAGTAAATTTTGCATGATCCAAGTACACGATTTTCTGGGTGTACGCCAAAGGTTTATCAGTGCGCAGCCGTACTACTGTACACGGGCAGTCGCTTTGTGTTAAGGAAGGGAAAAAATATTCGCATGTTTGCGAATTATCATACCTTAAAGGTAATTATTATTGTGAGAATAATAAGTATGATCAAGAATCCCCCTCCCTTTTTATTTTTATGATTGGCCTTTATGAGCTTTTGTCCCGGTCTGGTCGGTGGGAGACGAGTAAGTGAGTGCATGCTTAACGACGGGCATCACCAGGGCAAGGGGCGGGGCGGGGCGGGGCGGGGCGCGCAAAGGGTTCAGGGGCGGCCAGGCGGTGCCCGGCCCGGCCGGCCGGGCCGACCTCAGTCCATAAAAGCTTGACTTTTTATCCGTCGGAATCGCAATGAGAGTCTTTTGTGGCCCAGCGAAAGGGAAATAAAGTCGAATTTCTTGGCCTATAATGTGAGGGTTTGTGCGGGTTTTGCCTTATTCTCACAGTCGGCCCCTCTTACGCCCGCCCACTCGCTGCTCACCAGCACGCCACACACGGCGGCCGTGATTGGTTACAACTCTTGCATCCGTCCCCCTGCGGTCCCTTATTCATTGGGGCGCTCCATTCATTCATTCATTCGTTCATTCATTGGCTCATTCATTAGGCGCATCTATTCGCGCACCGCAGAGCAGCGGGGCGACCAGAGCGCTGGAACAAGTGGCGCGGCTCCCACGTGAAACCAGTTCTCAGGCCGCCCCGCCCCGCCCCGCCCCGCCCCGCCCCGCCCCGCCCCATCGGCAGAGATAGCAAACGCGTCTTCACCAAGCAGGCAGCACAGCCAACCAGCTTTTGGCCCGGCCGCCGGGCCGCGCCGGGCTGAGCCGGGCTGTCCGGCCTGAGACGATAGAGGTCGGTGACACGACGACTTTGTCGTGTGACTGTGCGAGAGAGAAGGTTTGCGAGCGGCAGGGAGGGGCGGGGCGGGAGAGCGATTGTCCGCTCCGCAAGAGAGAGCGACCGCTGCGCACCTCAGTGGGCGGGGCGGGGCGGGGCGGGGCGGGGCGGGGTGACTTCATATGCGCGGCTCTGCCCGCTCCGCCGGTCGGCATGGAGGCATAGGGGTGCCAGTATGAGCGCCAATGCGAGACCCAGGAGAATAACCTTAAATTACGGCGTAATTTATTTTTCTTTATTTTAAAAGATTTTTCCGACTTTTTCATAATTTTTTCCTAAATCGCTCTGAAAATGACGTGTTGTACAAAATTTCAAAGTCGTTTAAAACCTCGCACTCTTACAAACATTTCTCACAGTGGTGCGGATTTTTGCCTAACACTGCTGGCAGCCATTGATCGGCACACTACGGGCCGTTACATAGGGCAGTATCTCCTTCTTTCGTCTAGAACGGCCTCCCTCCCCTGCTGCACATCAGTTCTGATTTTGTCAGGCGCCTCGGCGGGGGCCAGTCCCCGCCCCGTCCCGGGCCTGCAGGGGGAGAGGTGGGGGGGGGGGGGCATGAGCCAGCCGAGCAAGCGGTGGATGGCGCTTACGCTGCGGGCCGGGCCGGGCAGGAAGACAAAAGCTATTCTCGTTCGCAACTTCCCATGGCTGAGCGTCGCGCTATTCGGCCCCCTCCCCTTTAACCCCCCATCCCCCGCCACGTCCGGCGCAAACCCCATGTTCGCCCGTGTGCCTGTGTCTCCCCTCGTGGAAGGGTGCGGCTCGTCTTTTTGCCGTCGCTGTGCGTCAGTCTGTGAGGACCGCCGTGCCTTTTGCTCTCCCCCCCCCTCCCTCCTCCGTCCGTCTCTCCCCCTTTCTCCCTGTTTTTCCCGTCTATACTCCCCCCCTCCCCCCTCCCTTACCTAACTCTCCTCCCTCGCCCTCTCTTTTGTCTCTTTTTGTTGCACAGCAGCGTCCCAACCGAATCAGGCTGCCGCCCCTCCGCCCGCCGGGCGGGGCGCTGCTTCCCCGGGGGAGGGGAGGGGCGGGGAGGGGAGGGGCAGTATTTGCAGACAGACCCGAGGCTGCAAATCCCCCTATTTCCTCCTTTTGGGCCCTTCATAGTGTCTCCTGTCCTGTTCTGCCCTGACGGCCGCGCCGGCCCGCTGTACAGTGTAGGCTGCTGTACTGCAGTCGCCCGCCGCAGTGCCCGGGGGCGGGGCGGGGCGGGGCGGGGTGGGGCGGGTTGGGCGCAGAGGGTGCAGTGTAGTGTTCTGCTCACCTTGCCCCGCCCCGGGTCGCGGCTCAGAGGTGCAGACCGGCGTTGAGTATGACTATGATGATGTGCGTCGCCATGTGCCTTATCAAGTGCATCACTATGTACTTCACCAAGTTCATCAGCAGGCCAGCCGCGGCCCGTATCTCCGTCCATTGCAGTCACGTGACAGCCCCCGCCCCCCACATCAGTGCCTTGATAAAGGACTGGCTCTTCATGTGGACTGCGGGCCTGGTGGTAATATAGGCACGGAAAAAAGTCGCCTCGTTGGCAACCTTATTCTCAAAGCAGCAGTGTGCGGGAAACCATTCCAATGGCGAAAGCGAGTCACCATCTTCGCAACTGGATGAAACTATTTGTACTCGGCTAAGGTCTGGTGTCTCTTGCTCGGTTGCACGTTTAAGTCATAGGAACCGCCGGTTTAGAGAAAAGGAACCGAAGGAAGAGAAGCAGCCCCCGCGGGTTAGCCCCAGAGTCCGCAAGTCTGGTTGTCTGCGAGGAGTGGTGCGGTGGGGGTGATCTCTCCAGATGAGCCAGCAGTGACTCCGCGACGCTCCACTCGGCCGGCAGCAGCAGCGCTGGCACCAGATCGTCCTTTGATTTGCACGTTGTTATCGGCTGAGTGCGTCCGAGAGAGCCAGCCGTTCATAAATTAAACAAGCCCCGTTTACCCCGCCGACCCGGGCAGGGCCGCCCCCTCCCCGCCAGCCCCTGGACTCCTGGATCCAGAAGGGCTGCGGGTGACAGCCTCGCCTCGCGGTTCCCTGCCGACTTATTCCGAAGATCGCTCCCACGCCCCCGTCCTTGTCGCACTGATGGCGCAGCCCTATGTCGGGCGCGGCAGGGCGCCATGAGTGCGACAAGGACAGAGGTACGAGAGCGCTCGTCGCTCGGCTGCAGCTGCCTGTGCGCGGCGTGGACGCGACGGGGCGGAGTCCTCAAGGGCTGCGGCGGAGAGGGGTTGGCGAGGCGGAGGCGGGAGCAGGGCCACGACACCGAGAGGGTGGCCGCGTCTTCCCCGCAGTCACCTCCGTCTCAGCGTCGCGCGCATAAGTCCTCTCTCTCCTTCTCTCTCTCTCTCTCTCTCTCTCTCTCTCTCTCTCTCTCTCTCTCTCTCTCTCTCTCTCTCTCTCTCTCTCTCTCTCACTCTTGTGGCGCAAGCTGGCAGCGCCACCGCTGCGCTGGGCTGAGAGGAGAGGGTTCACTTCACCAAATAAAAGTTCCGACGACGACAGCGATTTAGCTCCGTCTTGTCTCTTTTCCCCCGACCCGGGGCCCAGCCGGGCCGGGCCGGGGCCGCTCCCTCCCGCTCCAATCATCAGCCGGGCGGGGCGGGGCGGGGCGGGGCGGGGCCGGCGAGCAGCAGGGTGGATGCGTCTGGCTGCTGCCGCTCCGCTCCGCCTCCAGCCGGAGTAGAGAGGGGAGAGGGACCCGACACAGCCGGGCGGGGCGGGGCAGGGCAGGTCCGTGCATGCTGGTGCACTCCCGGAGGTCGTCGCCCTCCCCGCCGCCGCCGCCGCCAGGACGAGGAGAAGGCTTGAGAAGGCCGCCAGGGCCGGCGGGCGAGGCGGGGCGGGGCGGGGCGCGGCGGGGCGGGACAAGAGGCGAGGCGGGCGAGGCTGACTGGCGACACAGATTTGTTGGCGGTCGTGGTGGTTTCTAGAGCGCCTCATTGTTTCTGCCGACTGCAGCGGCCGCACGCAGCACACACAACCCGCGACCCAGATACCAGATCGGCCCTGCCAGTGGCTGGCGGGGCGGGGCGGGGCTGGCCGCGAGGCTAGGCTGGTCGCGCCCGCTCAGCCGTGCTCTGCCCGAGGCTCGACGCGCTCGCTGCTCACGGACGGTCCCCAAAACAAAACCCACAACTGCCTGCTCACGCACTCGATTTTTATTACCGACTGTCTCTTTTTTTTTCGGGCGGGGCGGCACGCGGGCGTGTCCTTGCTTCGGGACGGCCCCCCGACCGGCCCTTCACACACGTGAATCCCCCTTCCGGTGCAGCCGCGCCCCGCCCCGCCCCGCCACGCCCCGGCCGGAGGCCTGCCGCAGGCCTGGTGGGGCTTCTCACCGGCCTGCAGGGGCGGGGCGGGGCGCGCCCCGGGGCACAGACCCGCCGCAGGGGCCCGCAGGAACCAGCAGGACTGTGAGGGAATTCTCTTGAGGCGTGCTACGCGGCGGTGTCCCTGTGCGGGGGCCTGCAGGCCAGTCGCCCGCCTGGTGAGGCTTGCGCGTGTGCGTGGGTGCCGTCATGGCGGAGCAGGGCGGGGGCCGGGCCTGGCTACAGTCCGAGGTGGAACATCTTATCTAGGACTCTAGGCCGGCCTAGCCTGCACAGTACTGTACTGCGCGGCCCCGTCTCTGGCTCGTCCCGGAAGTGATTCATGCGCAGTGCAGGAGCAAGCCTGTGCTGCGGGGCAAAGAGCTACGCCGCTGGTCGAGGCGTGGCCATGCCGGGCCCGTATCGAGTCAGGACAGCCTGCCAGGGCCTATGGTATAGGCCTTAGCTAGGGCCTGCACAGCCAGGGCCTACATGGCCGGGACTTAGGATCTGCGTGTGGCCAGGACCTGCGCGGCCAAGGCCTACATGGCCAGGACCTGTGCGGCCTGGAACTGCGTGGCCAGGATCTGCGTATGGCCAGGACCTGCGCGGCCAAGGCCTACATGGCCAGGACCTGTGCGGCCTGGAACTGCGTGGCCAGGATCTGCGTATGGCCAGGACCTGCGCGGCCAAGGCCTACATGGCCAGGACCTGTGCGGCCTGGAACTGCGTGGCCAGGATCTGCGTGTGGCCAGGACCTGCGCGGCCAAGGCCTACATGGCCAGGACCTGTGCGGCCTGGAACTGCGTGGCCAGGATCTGCGTGTGGCCAGGACCTGCGCGGCCAGGACTTTTGTGGCCAGGACCTTGCGTGGTCAGAACCTGCGTGGCGAGGGCCTCTGCTCTTGGCCTCTATAGCTGGGGCCGGCGTGGCCAGGGCCTGCCTGACCGGGGCCTACATGATGGCCTGGGCCCGTGGCTCGCGGAGGCGTTGGCGTGTCCTGTCGCCCAACATGGCCGCAGCCGCCATGGCGGCGCGAGGCGAGGCGACCCGTGTTTTATGCATTTGTTGCATGCAGATGTCCCGCAGTTTATCCCCGGCCTGGCGAGCGTGCCAAAGTATCGAGGACAGGCTCGGCTGGCTCGCTCCTTCACGGCCCGACTGGCCGGTCAGTTTCGAACATCGTGGGGCTCGATCGCCCGTCCAGACTGGAGCGGAGGGAGACGTAGGAGGAGTGACTTATCGTCATTATATGTGTAATTTTCTGTGGCATTGGCTGGAGTGTAGTGCAGCCGGTGGTGGTGGTGATGATGGTGGATGTTGATGATGACTCCCTTGGTCTGCTTCTCGTGTGTTGCAGGAGAAGAACTCGTTCCAGAATTACAACGTGTCCTGCATCCTGACGCTGCCGCCGTACCAGCGGCAAGGTTTCGGCCGCCTTCTCATCGATTTTAGTAAGTGTGGCTTGTAAAGTGTGGTTTGGGGGGAATGATACAATATCAGCAGCTTGTACTGTCGTAAAGTTAAAAGCTGCACCTGCAACGTGTGAGAGTAAAAGTTGTTGTAAGTTATGAAAGTTAACTTGGAAGGAGTATTATGTTTTTAGTTATTCTTAGCCTGCCTCAAGAGGTGAAACATATGAGGCAAAAATTTAAGATCAATCTGCTTCTACGTTAGCATTAACTTATTTTTTTCTGCCGAAGTCACAACATGGTTGTTGTCTGTGTTTCCATCTGTGGGCGACCGAACCACTGTGTATGGCTAGGCAGGGCAGGACGGGCGGTCGAGGCAGTCCAGTGCGAGTCGACTCGAGCGCGGGCGGTGACGTCATCCAGGGACGACCCCCACCGTGGCGGGGCGGGGCGGGGCGGAGCGCGGCGGTGCTACCCTGCGGCCGGGCGGGGCGGGGCGGGGCGGGGCGCTCGGCTCCAGAGGTCGATGACCCGCAGCTGAGCATCGAACGCGCTACCCCGCCACCCCTTCCCCCTCCCTGCGCTACCCCCGGCACTCTCCGCCACCCTCTCTTCCCACCCTCTCCCCCTCTTTTAGCTGCTGACTCGCGGCGGCGTGGCGCTCCCTTATACGGTGCGAGCACCCCGTTCGTATTGTGTGAGAGGGAGAGAGACAGTCGGTGAGAGGGGGAGAGAGAGAGAGAGAGAGAGAGAGAGAGAGAGAGAGGGGGGGGGGACGAGGTGGGAGAGCGGACGTCGCCCAACACCGGCCGGCACCGACCTACCCCAACACTGCGCCCTGCCACGCCCCGCCCCGCCCCTCCGGACGCTGGGGGAGGCAGCAGGCGGCGGGGTGGAGGGCGGAGGCCCTTTGGGGGTGGGCGGCCTGCGAGTGCAGTGCAGGGCTGAACAGGAGAGGCTGAGTGACAAACAGATAGATAGACGGACAAACTGACAGACAGACATACAAACAGGCAGACGCGGAGAGACAGACATGTTTGACTTTCGTTCCTGTGGAACGAACTACAGTCACGACTGACAAACTTCTCGATTCTTTCGACCTGCTACATAATTTCCAGTAATTTTATTATATAATCACACTAGCTTGCAGAAATTTTTCGAGGTGGTTTTAGAGCAATAACTAAGTCTCTGATCCTCTGATGGGACACATTAGCGATTATAAACACTAAATTTACAACGCTTGCTAACGGGCGCAAGAATCGAGAAGATTGTCAGCATTTCCGCATCAAGCCGTTCGTTGGGTTGCCTCTTCGTCGGGGCGTGGCCGTGTCCGCCACACAGTAGAACATAATGTGGAGGTGACACTATGTGTGTGAGAGAGAGGGAGAGAGAGAATGCACCAGACGACTGTGTGTGTGTGTGAGCGCGCTCGACGGGTAGAGGGAGGGGTTGCTAGGGGCGGGGTGCGGCGAGGCAGGGAGAGAGATACAGGGTGATTATCGAACCCCCGCAGTGCCACGCCCCGCCGCCCCACGCCGCGCCGGTGCCAGTGCCGGCTCATTGCTCAGCCCCCCCCCCCCCCCCGTGCCCCTCTGCCATGCACTCTGAGTCCACCCCTATGGCAACCCCCGGGCACGGGCTCGCCCTTTTACCCCGAGTTTTATCATTTATTCTGGAGTAAACTTTGTCTGGCCGGCCCGGCCCGGCCCGGCCGGGCGGGTGCAAGCAGCACTGCTGTAACCTGCCGCACATCATATGAGCGCCGTGCCCCTAGACCAGGGTCTGCTGCTGCCATGGCGTTGTTATTTCCGCGCCGGTGAATTTTGCCCAGTGCCAGCAGCGTCCGGTTGGTTTGTCTTGCCGTTTGCAAGCGGTGTTTGCGGGGCGGGGCGGGGCGGGGCGGTGCGGTGAGGGATGCAGCGCACGGGCACAGGGGCGGGGCGGGGCGGGGCGGATAGCAGGAAGGAGAGGGGCTATGCCGCACTGCGCAAGGCGCGGGGGTTTGGCGTAGGTCGGGGCCCTGAGGGGGTGGGGGGTGGGGGCGGCGCGGGTAGCGGAGGTAGCGGTAGTGTAGCAGGGCGTTGGGGACGCACCCCCTTCCCAGGCCGGTACCCCTAGGAGTGCGCCGTGCCCCGCCCCGCCCCGCCGTGTCGCGGGCGATGCGGTGTCGACCCCTTGTTCCTGATCCGCGCTGCGCCTTCTTCGCCCCCTCCCGTCCCTCGGGGACTGCACGTCTTCTCTCTTCGCCCTTTATTTTCCAAAGAGGGGGTCGACTTGAAGACTACCACGAAAATAGATTCTCCCTCTCCTCCCCCTACCCCACGCCGCCCCTCTTGTTACGGGCTGACGTCATCCTGAGAGAGGGGTTGCCGCTGATTGGCCGGGAGGCAATCCGCTCGGACACGATAGGGGCGCCTCGCTGGACCGCACCGGACCGGACCGCAAGCGGGGCCGGGCCGTGGTGACAATTAATGGAAATGGACCGCCCCGCCTCACCCCGCCCCGCCTCACCCCGCCCCGCCTCACCTCGCCCGGCCTCACCCCGCCCCGCCTCACCCCGCCCCGCCTCACCTCGCCCCGCCTCACCCCGCCCCGCCCGGCGCGCCCTGACCGCTCGCCCTGCTCGCCGTGCCGGTGGGCCGCTGTCTGGGGGCGGAGGGCGACGGCTTTGGAAACTCTATCTCGTCCCGTCTCGCTTTCTCTCACGCACATTCGCTTCCCGTCTCTCTGCCCTGGCTGCGAAGCGGAGGGCTGGAGGGAGGGCCAGGGGGGACTGACCCCAGCCCGGGCCGGGCCGTCCCGGCGCGGCACCCCACCCGCACCGCCGGGTCGAGCCGGGGCGGGGCGGGGCGGGGCGCGGCGGGGCCGGTCTGCCAGTCAGAAGCCTTTCGCCGTTGCCGACTCCTCCCTCTCTCCCTCCCCGCCCTACCCAGACCCTTCCTTATGCGATATGAGAATGTGGCGGGTTTGCGCGGCGCGGCCGCGGAGCGCGGCGGGGCGGCCGTGGGGCGGGGCGAGGTGGGGCGGGGCGGGGCAAGGCCGTGCCGGCGTCGCGGCGGCGGCGGCTGTGGGCAGGCAGGGACGATGAACAGCCGCCCACCCCGGCCGGCCTCATCCGCGACCCGCCCGCACCGCGGTGTCACCGCGACATCGTGTCCGCCTCGTGTGCCGCGCCGCCCTACCGCGCTCTAAATATACCGCGCTCGCCCCCGGGTCGTGTCGGGCCGGGCCGGGCCGGGCCGGGGCGGCATTGTGGCGCGGAGGTGGAGGCCGCGCGGACCAAACTTAGATCCCGTGCGAGATCGCATGGGCGGCCCGGCCCGGCCGCCCTGGCGCTGTGGCTGTGGCTCGTCCAGCAGGTCTCTGCTCTCCTGCTGCCTGCGGCGCACCCTCCGCTCCGCAGGGCGCCGCAGGGCGCCGCACGGGCTGAGCAGCTGGCTGCGCGGTGCCGCCCGCCCCGCGCCGCCCCGCGCCGTGCCCTGCTGCTCCCCCTCACCCTCACCGTCTAGCCGAATCGATCGGGCGACGCCTGGCTCGGCCCGGGCCGCGCCGCGCCGCGGCTGCTGCTGGTGGGACTGATTCAGCCAACCCCAGGGCCCGACGCCCCGCCCCGCCCCGCCCCGCCCCGAGACGCCCGGCCCCGACCCGCGGGCGACAACCCCGCCGTCGCGCCGTGCGCCGGCCGCGGCGCGGCACCGTCAGGCCGCCCCTCCCCGCCAGGATGGCGTCGTCCCCGGAGTCGTGTGGCTCCGCCTCGGCCCGGCCGGCCACGCCATGCGCACTCCCAGAGCATAGCAGCGCCATTCCGAGGACCACTCTCGCACCTCCGTCCTTGTCGCACCAGTAGCGGCGCCCTACGGTGGACCAGGCGCGTTGTAAGAGGGCGACACCTTCCGCCCTCCCCCTCCCCATCGACCTCTAGTAAACCGCCTGAGAGGTAGGCAACTTGCGCCACAAAATCAATGTTTGTAGGCAACCCAAGGGGCACCTCCCCCGCGCCTGCCTTTGGCATTGGAGTGCAACAAGGATTCCAGCGGTACGAGAGCGGTCTTCTGATTCAGTCGGCAGCGCGTATGTGGACCTCACCAGCGCGGCGCAGGGGGAAGGACCGGGAAGTTTGAGGAGGAAAAGCAGCCCCGGAACCTTGGTTCAGATAGGCCCGCCCCGCCCCGCCCCGCCCCGCCCGACGCGACGCGCCGGTCTGCTGTGGGGTGCTAATGCGCGCAGCAGGCCCAGGCAGCTCTGCTGGGCCCGGCCGCCCGGCCGGCGTTGTCAAGTCGTTGAGCTGCTCACTCTGCCGACGTGCTGCGCGCCGCCGCCCCGCCCCGCCCCGCCCCGCCCCGCCCCGCGCCACCCCGCGTACAGAGCGAGTACTGCTCATGGCCTCCCCCCGCCCGCCCGCGTGGACAGGAATAAAACACTCGGGTCAGAGGTTGCATGCAGGCCGCCGCCGCCGCCGCCTAGAGCCTCACCCGCCTGATTCCTCTATGTATCCGGAATCTGTCCTCATTCATGGCTCCATTGAATCGCACGGCCCCTGTGGCCGGGCCGGGCCGGCCGCCGCCCCCACTGCAACGCCCTCTGTGCGCTGCGCCCTTAGGCCGCCGCCGCGGTCGCCGCACCCCACCCCGCGCCGCCCCGCCCCGCCCTGGGGTTCGGGTCGTCGACCTTGGCGTCTGGCGGCGTGGCGCGGCGCGGCGGTCGGTGCTGCTCGGTGCCTCCACGCTATAGCTGAGCTGCACCTCGGTGCCGCTCCTCTCGTTCGGGGCGGGGTGAGGCGGGGCGGGGAAAGGCTTGGAGGGGCCTGACCGGGGCTGGGCCAGGCCAGGGGGCGGTCCGTAAACCCACTTCACACTCGTTGTCATGGTTCTTCTCGTCCACAGGCTACCTGCTCACCAGGCAGGAGGGCAAGATGGGCTCGCCCGAGAAGCCCCTCTCGGACCTGGGGCTCATCTCGTACCGGTCCTACTGGAAGGACGTGCTGCTCGAGTACCTCTGCAACTTCGGCGGCAAGGAGCTCATGGTTAAAGGTGAGTGAGCGAGTGAGTGAGTGAGTGAGTGAGTGAGTGAGTGAGTGAGTGAGTGAGTGAGTGAGTGAGTGAGTGAGCGAGTGAGTGAGTGAGCGAGTGGGAGCGTCGTGGCGTTCGCACCCGCCCGCCACGCAGGATGCAGTCGGCCCCGCCCCGCCCCGCCCCGCCCCGCCCCGCCCCGCCGGGGCTCGCCACGCCCCACCCCGGGGCGGTGCCTCGGCGCGGCGACTCGAAATAGACCGTCTGCGGCGCGTTCGGCTCAGCCCTCCGCCTTGTCTTTAGGCCTGCGTCTTTACACTCGAAAAATAAAGCGGAACGAAAAAAGGAACCTGTGCGCCTAATGTGAACGCGTGACCTCAACGTGTAATTTTAGAAGACCCCCGGCGTAAAGGGCGGGTAGAAAAAAAAATAAAGACAAATCCTCCTCGAACTAAGTTTAGAGTGCGGGATTCATTGCCCCCTTTAAAACGACGGGCACTCAGCCGTTAATGTGTGCACGTAAATGATGGCAAGTTCCTCCAAATGGCCTCAACTTTTGGTTATCCGATAATCTCGTGGATTCCTCTTCTCCAGCCGACGATTATTCCCATCTTTTTCATCTCTTCTTCTGTATTTTTGCTCGGCCGTGTTACGAGGGGGCGGTGTGGTATGTTGCAGACATCAGCCAGGAAATGGCCATCAACCCGAGTGACATCGTCAGCACCCTTCAAGCCATGGGTATGATCAAGTACTGGAAGGGCAAGCACATTATCCTCAAGAAGCAGGTAAAAGCGGTTAACTCTTTTTTTTATTTGTTGTATTTACTTTTACCTCACCTTTATCTCTCCAACGTGCATTCGTGAGTAGTGGCTGGCTCTGCTAGGCACTAATTGCAATTTGAATTAATTTACCCTCCTTCCTCATTAGTATCGTTTGTTGTCCGTTTTATTGTTTCACTCATTTTATTTTGCTTTCCAACGTTGTTGTGTATTTGGTGGCTGCCCGGCTTCATTCCTGTTCGTTAAAATGATAAAATGAAGTAAATGACCTCAGGCCGCTCATGGCGAGGCGAGTCGCTTTTTTGCGATTCTCTTTGTGACGTCTTTTAAGGCTTTCTGTATTATTCGCGGTCTTTGAGCTGCGCGCTACCAAAGGCACAACCAAGTCGCACACTTATTCCCTCTGTAAAGACAAAACGTTTCCATCTGTGCCCTGCGTGTTCTAGCCACGCGTAAAGTTTTTTTTTTTTTTTCTTTTTTTTCTTCGATTTGATAATGATTTAGACGATATAATTTAACGATTTTCGTACTGCTTGTGTGATGCGTATGCGTTTGTCATGTTTGAAGACTCACTGCACTGTGGACTGTGCCACACCTAGCCATGCATAAAAGCTTGCCTTATATGTGTTGAGCCTCGCGTTAAACAGCCTGCGTGCCTCTAGACATACTCACGTGTTGTGCCTGCATGTCTGCCCCTCCCCTCTCCGCACCGCTCACCCCCCGCCCGGCGTGTGGCTTTGGCTTTTTTGTGTTTCCAGGATGTGATGACCAACTACCGGGAGAAAAAGAAGCGCCGTAAGCCAGAACCCCCAGAAGTTGTGCTCGACCCGCAGTGCCTGCGCTGGAAGCCCTACGTGGCGACCACGAGCCCCACCAGCTGACGGGCGGGCCGCCACGCCCCGCCGCGCCCCGCCGCCCCGCCCCTCGCCGCCGCGCCGGCCCGTGGGGCCGGGCGTAGCCAGGCGTAGTACGGCCCAGTAGGTTCACGCCCCAACAGCTGACCCAGGCCTCTCTGCAGAGCAAGGGGGTGCCAGGTCTAATCGATTATTGATTAGTCGATTAACTCGACGCCAGCTTTTCCTCCGGCACAATGCCGCGTTATTCGCATGGAGGCCGGATGGAGTCCGAGCCGAGGGGGAAACAACTCTGAATTTTGGTCTACAAATGTCGTGAATTTTCCTGAATTATTTTGAATTATTATTGATTTTTTGTTGAATTTCTGCGCTAATTTTTCCTAAATTTTTCTGTATTCTTGTGAATTTTTGTGAATTTTTCTCAACTTTTCTTAATTTTTCTGAATTACGAGGTGTACAAAAATTTCAGAGTTGTTTCCCCGATGGAGACTCTCTTTCGAAGCGGAATCCGTATTCTAGACGGAGGTGCCTCTTGTCTCGGTCTGAGTGCCTCATGTGTCTGCGTCCCCGGCCGGCCCAGCCACAGCATCCCCGTCCTCCTGGCCTTGTCGCTCAAGCCTTCAAAGCTTACAGTGTGTGTTCTGTGTCTGCCTTGCACGTGTAGAGTGTGTCGCTTTCGCCCTATGCATGTGAGGAGGGAGGGAGGGGAAGGCGTGAACAGACGTGGGGATACATAATGGGGCTGTGCGTGCTTGGATGAGGTGAGAGAAACAGAAGACGTCCTCCCCCATTCGAGTTGTACAGTCGGAGAAATTTACAATGGCTTTTCATGGGCCGGGAAAAGAGCTAAAACGTGAATATTAGATCTGTTGGAGTTGCTCGTGGGCGCGCGTCTGGTGGTGGCAGACCTCGTTCCAGGCTGGAACACACCGACCCCGGACGACGGCGCTCACCCCCTTGGCCCGCTCGTGTTGCAGGACGTGCTCGAGGACTACCAGGCGCGGTCGAAACGCCGCAGCCCTGTGTTCAAGGAGCTGGACCCCAAGTGCCTCCGGTGGAGTCCGTGGCTGGCGGCGAGCACCGCGGGTCCCGGGCCCGGGCCCGGCTGATGCAGGCTCCCGGGGGCCCCGACCTCTGGCGGGGACCCCCAGGCCAAGCAGGCGACCGCCGGCCCCAGCAGGGGCAAGGCGCCGCCCCGGCTCGGCCACCACGGCTACCTCGCTGCCGGCGCCGGTTCCGGCGCGGGGCCCGCCGTCCTCGCCAAGGCCCCCGGCAAGGCCTCGCAGCGCGACCGCCACGGGCGGGGCGGCGGCGGCGGCGGCGGCGCGGGCGGGGCGGGGGCCAGGGCGCACCGCTAGGGGCGGCCCGCGCAGTCGCCCTGTCTCAGCCCATCGTGCCGCCGCGAGAGGCCCAGGCCGACGCGCTCGCCGCGGCACGATGCCCTGACACCGCGCGAATGTGCGGAGCCCGCCCCGGGCCACGCCGGCGCCACGCACGCCGTGGTGGCCGAGTTCAGGAGGAGCCTGGCGCTCTGCGCGCGGGCCTGTCTCAACAGACTAGCCGCGCCGTGGTACCTGTGAGGTACCTGTGAGGTACCTGTGACACTCTAAATGTCAAGGGACAATTATTGTAACTTGCACCGGACATCTGTGTGCATAACTAGTTCAGATCCAATATTGTAAGTTACAAGATACTTTTTGTAACTTCGTAGTTACATTTTGTCACAAGTAGTTTATCAAACGTGTCGTGTTAGTGACAATATTGTACACACAGATGTCCGGTGCAAGTTACAAAAATTGTCCTTTGACATTTAGAGTGGAGGTACCTGAGGTTCCTGTAAGGTACCTAGGAGGTGCTTGCAAGGTGCCTGTGAGAGCCTTCACCTCTCTGCGTCTCTTCTCACAAACCCACGTTCCCATGACGCTTGGCATTCAGCGGAACCGGGTATTCGTTGTTTCGCTGAATGTCGAGTGCTTCTGTTTTCTGTCTTGTTTTTCGTACTTTATTATAATTTGAGATGTGTTCAGATACGTACCTGTTATCGTCGTGTACATAGACCAGTGCAGATTTGTAAATATGTGCGGAAGAAAAAGTTATTGTTTTAGAGGCTGCAGCCCGGTGTATGATATTATGTGTGTGTGTTTTTATGTGTGTACACAATGCATTTTATTAAGGATCTTTTATTCGCGTCCAGCGATTTTAGTGACTTTCTGTTTTCAAGTATTTTATTGTTGGCCTAGGTTGTTTCTTGGCTCCAATAAGACTTTAAGATAATGTTTCATTTGTTTAAATTATTAAAGCAGTGGGCCTTAAAGTAAATTAATTATCTAGTTCAAAAACTTTGGTAGAATCTGTTTTTTAAAGTTTTATTTGTTTTTCAGGTCCAGCATATTTAATGTTGCCAATGCACGCTGTTTAACATTTATTCACTTTCGTTAAACGTATATTTTGGCTTACCTGTTTTCGAAACTATTTAACCTATGAATGGCTCCTTTGTACGATGAGGTGGATTACATTCATCATCGCTGGATCACTTTCTACTCTTCATATCAGGCCAAGAGCAATAAAACTTGGCATAAAAAAACCTGCTGGGAAGGTGTAGTGATAGTGAAACCATTGTGATATTACAGTTGTCTGTATAGTGTTAAGAATTATTTAATATAGATAAGCTTTTTTCTTTTCAATTTCTAAAAGAATATATATTATATATTGACTTTTGGGTCACCGTTTCTGCCAATGTGTCCGTATTGTATGCTGTTTGAAGTGAAAACTAGAATAAAATTTTATCAAAATACTCATTTTACATTCTTGCTCAAGCGGGGCTGCCTAGACCGAGGGGGTATTCACTTCTGTAATACCCTGTATTACCTGGGTATTACAGGGTATTACGCGTAATGTAATACCGAAAAGTAACACAAAAAGCTCGAAAATGCTAGATTTTTCCATGTAATACCGGTGTAATACCGCGTAATACCGTGTAATACGGAGTACTCTGTACATGTTTTCTTGTAGTGAATACCCCCTCGGCCTAGACCAGGTGTTTGACCGGGAGGAGGTACTGACCCCGAACGCAGGTCGACGCAGGCTTCTGCGCCAGGCACCACGAGGCACCGTCACCGCCCCTTCCCTCCCCCCACGGCGGCCCTGCGCTGTTGCCAGCGATACCATACACATACCAGGAAATTGGCCTGTCGTGCTACATTACCAATCGGGCACCAGCCCCAATGACACCCCCGAGCCGCGAGCAAGGGAAATATAGCGAATGGGCTTGAAATACGACTTCTAGTGTGGGCGGGCGTGTGAGTGTAAAAAGTGCTGACTCAAAAGATCGACTGCCCATCCCCTCCTGCGGGATAGCTTCAAATTATGTGTTTTAAAAAAAATTAAGATTTTTTTTTTAAACCGTGCGTCCCCGATCCACTTTGACCCTTCCAATTCACGATGTATTACGTCGATTTAATAATATTTAGGCGTATTGAGGTATATTTGGTTTACACAGGGTGTCGCAGAGAAAACTATATTTCGATGAAGTAAAGTGCATTATTCGTTGTGCGCGAGTGGGTAGGCAACCAGCAAGTCAGATTTCATTAGATGAATTATAATTACATTTTCCATTACATTACATTACAATTTCCATTTTCCTCGAAAAATTATAACTCAAAAATGTAATAACGTGGAATTACACCGTGCCACTGAAATTTTGAGGGAAATCAAAGGTAATTCATTTCGTGTAAACACAAACACCAGCGTTGATACGTTGATCCCTTGTATTTTCAATGTCAATTCACCTCTTGGTTTCCCATACTGTTGTATAAGTATGCAATCCTTCAATTGTTTTTGCTTGTATAAACTCCTGTACCTTGACTTCATGCCTTCAGTCTGCCGTATTCTGTACTTCCAGCTGAAATGAACTCTGTGACTAGTAAATGCCAACAACTGGTGTTCCGTCACCAAATCCTTCTCGATCAATGGAATTGATTTTTAAGTCTTCTCCAATATTGACAGTCACTTGAAGTCACCCCACGCCCGGCCCCCGCGGCCTGGCAGTGGCGACGAGGGCGACGCTCTACTCGGCGACGCTTCTTCTCACCGTTCAAATTCCTCCGCCGTTCAATGACCCTCGCCGCGCGCCCCACCGCCTCTGCCGCTCCGTCTTCTAGAACCGCGAGGCGGTTTATGGCGAGAGAGGAAGAGGGAGAGGGAGGGGGGGGGGGGCTGCCTTGCCTGGCAGCGTGGCGAACCGTGGCAGGACGCGCGACATCATACGCAATGAACAGCCAGAAAATGTGATCTGCGTACCGTATGTCTAGAAAGTATTATTTATTCGCACTCGGTCGTGCGAATTATGTGCTATATTTGCTATTCACTCGACTGCGTGGTGCGGGGTAAAAACCGCATATTTCCGTATGGCAGCCGAGAAAGAGAGAGGTGCGGGACGAGATTTTATTAGTAAGTTTGTCGAGTTGGTGTGTGTAATGGAGATGCCTTTTACCGGGGCTGCTCGTGAAGCTAGCCTGCTGGCGGTTTGGAGACGCCCCCTCTCCTCTCCCTTGTTCACTCCCCTCTCCCAGCCTTTCTCCCGCCCCTCCTCCCTTTTGAGTTAAGACCAATCAGCACCCAGCTGGAAATGAGTCCACCACAGCCCGAAGCAGTGCAATGGGGCCCGGCCGGGCCCGGCCCGGCCTGCCTGCCTGCACAGTACTGCTGCTCACCCTGGCTATGTACTTCATTTCCCGGACCGCAAGGTAACGGGGTGCGCTGCGCAGGGCGAGGCGCAGGGCGGCGCTCTTGGCGGCGCTGCTATCCCGTCCCGTCCCGTCCCGTCCCGGACCTAACAAAATGCTTTTCACCGTAACGGCCGGGCCGGTCGGCCGGCCTGGCCGCTCCGCTCCGGGCTGCGCTCGCCCCGTACCGCCGATTTACTACAAATTCTTGCTCTCACTGCCGGTGTACGCTAACTTGCGGCCGCACCGTGCGACGGCGTGACCCGGCCACGCGACGTCTCTCTCTCTCTCTCTCTCTCTCTCTCTCTCTCTCTCTCTCTCTCTCTCTCTCACTCACTCACTCACTCACTCACTCAATCTAAGGCAAAGGGACGTTGCCCACGGCCGCCGTGGCCGCGCCCCGTCGTCGTCGTCGTCGGCCTCCATCCCGGCTCCCGCATGGGGGCCGATGGCACCGGCTGGCGCGGCGGAGCGGGGCGGGGTGGGGCGGGGCGGGGTGGGGCGGGGCGGGGCGCCGCCTCCCCTCCCCTCTTGCTCCCGGCCGGCGCGGCGCGGCGTACCAAGCCTCTACTCGGACTCTTATTACTTCCACAGAGTGCTTATTGAACGGAGTTCCGTCGCCCCGCGGGCCTCCCCTCCCATCCCTGTCTCTCTCGCTCGCACTCCTTGCCGTCTCTCTCGCACTCACGCACGAGGCGCCCCGCCTGCTGCTGCTGCTGGCCGTTCCACTCGGAGGGACAAACAAGTAGCGTAGTTAGCGAGGCCGTGCGTCACGCGGACGGGGGCGGGGCGGGGCGGGGCGGGGCGGGGCGGGGCGGGGCGGGCAGGCCAGCGTCACGGCCAGCGGCGGAGCAGCGCGGAGCTGCGCGGGGGTGTTAACCGTCGCCTCTCTCTCTCTCTCTCTCTCTCTCTCTCTCTCTCTCGCTCGCTCGCTCTCTCTCGCTCTCTCTCGCTCTCTCTCTCCTACGGAGGGTTGCCCATACCCCCGCGAGCCGCCGGCCAAATGGCGTCCCCATTCATTACATTTGGCAGCCGCGGCATTCCGGCGGCGGCGGCGTAGCGCTTCTGCTGAGCAGGGCTCGGCCCGAGGCTCGGCCGGGAGGCGGATCGACGGCCAACTGCTGCCGGCCCCGACTCGACTCCCGACCGGACCGGACCCTTCGCCAAGCGCGGATCCAGGGGGGGGGGGGGGCGGGCAAAGGGACAATTGCCCCCCCCCCCTCCTTGGCACCTAGATAACCGCCTGAAAGGTGGCAAAAGGCCATACCTCTCCCCTGTAAGTAGGCAGAAAGTGCTACTTCGCCCCTCCCGAGGAGAGCCTCTGGATCCGCCACTGCCCTTCGCTTGAGCAGGGAGCCGCCGCGCCTCGGAGCTGCCCGCCGTCGTTTCCGTACAGCGTTTTCGTCTCTCTGTCCTTGTCGCACTCGTACGGCACTGCCACAAGGAGCGAGAGAGAGAGGACACTAGCTAACACTGTGCGGAGTCGCCGTGGTGTCCTGCCCTGGCCATGGCCCGGATTGCGTGCAAACGCGGATGTTCTGTTGTGGCGCGCCCGCCCGGCCCACAGTCTGTCTCCTTCCAACCCCCACAAAGTCTTGTCCACATCCTTACAGCCGTAAGGCGCTGCGCGATTTGGGAGAGCGCGTGTCAAAAATCCCCTGTGCGTAGGTGGCGGGGCGGGCAGACCGGGCGGGCCTCACCCTCCTCCTCCAGCCATCGCCGTTGGATTAAGGATGAATCCGTGTAGATCGATCGTTGCATTCTGGCTCTGCCTGACCCGGCCTGACCCGGGCGCGGCGCGGTGCGGAGCGGAGGGGTGAGCCTCGCCGCCCCTACCCGCCCGGGTGCACGTGCGGCGGCCGCGCCCGGGCGCGCACTCCCCGCCCCGCCGCGCCACGCCACGCCGCGACAGCCGCGACATTCCCGGCCCGCCCCACCTCCCTGTTCCAGCTTTTAGTGTATGTATAGACTTTGTGCAGCGAGTGTATTTTATGGTCTACCGGCACATTCCGGGGCCGACGTCGATGCACATTTGATTTTATTCTGTAAGCTGCGGCGCGGTGGCGGCGGGGCTGTGCGGTGCGGTACTGCCTCGTGGTCAGCGTGTGCTCGACATGTAGCGTCTGGGCGCGAAGTTGGCCGCACCGGGCGTAGCGTAGCTGCCCGCCTCGGGGCGATTGGCACCGTGACTTGCAGCTCGCGCATCCCCGCCGGGAGAGCGAGGAGGGGCGCGGCGGGGCGGGGCGGGGCGAGCTGTTCGGAACTGGTCAGATGCTGATCGGGGCCCGATATCAAAAGTTTTTGATGGTGGCTGCGGCCCCCGGGCCCGGCCGGGCCGCGCTGCCAGAGAGTCGTGCCGTGCCGTGCCATGCCTGGCTGCGCTGTGCGCGAGCGGGCGGCACAAGCGCTCGGCGATGGCGGGGCCTGGTGCGGCGGGGCGGGGCGGGGCGGGGCGGGGCGGGGCGTACCCGTCCGGGGGCCTCCGCTCCGCAGTACCTCGGGTCGTGCTCCAGTTGGCAACCAAGTCGAGCCGAACACTGCCGTAGCCGTGCTGGTTCCAAAAAAATAAATAGCAAAAAAAATAAAAAAACCTCTAGAGGTGCGAAACGATGGAGTGCCGACGTCGACAACCCCCAAGTCCACAATCATGCCGACGGGGTTGGGGCGGGAGAGCAGGCTGTCGGCGCGGGCCGGGCCTGGCCTCCTCTCGAGCCGCCATCACCTGCCCCGGGTCGACATGGGGTCGGCCACCGGCCGTACCCGAGCCCGGCCCGGCCCGGCCCCGCGCCCAGTCATGGAAAATGCAGTGTGTACGCGCGCCGCGCCACGCCGCGCCACCCACAGCGGGGCAGGGCAGGGGCAGGACGAGACTGCGGGGCGGGGCGGGTCTGGGCTGAGCTCATCGCCTGACCCCGCCTGCCCACGGCCAGCTCACCGCCGCCCCGCCCCGGCCCGGCCCGGCCCGGCCCGGCTCACCACTCACCTCATGTCTATTTCAGAGGGGTGCGCGGCGGGCCGGGCCGGGCCGGGCCGGGGCTCGGGGGCCGTGAGGCTATAAGGCGAGCAGGGGATCCGAGCCAATATCTCTTTGTCGAGCTCCGGGAAAAGCATTTCTGAGCCCGCCTGGCCTGGCCTGGCCTGGCCTGCCCGCCCGGTGGTGGGGCCCGTCCAGGCACGCTGCCTCGCCTCGCACCAGCGGCGTAGCCGGAGCGTGCGTGTGAGCGCGCCTCCGCTCCGCCTCCCCGCTCTCTCTTTCTCTCCTACTCTCTCTGTCTGTCGCTCGCTCTCTCTCTCTCTCCCAGAGCTCTCTCCCTCGCACGCCCGGAGCGCTACGCCGCTGCACACACACAGTCAGCAATTATTTTGCAGTGTGCGGCACCGGCGCGAGTTCTGCGAACCGCCGCCCCGCCCCGCCCCGCCCCGCCCCGCCGTATAGCAGCTCTGCGGGTCTGGGCTGGCCTGCCAGGGCCGGTCGGCGCTATTGTGTGCGAGGGAGGTGAGGCGATGCGAGCGAATGCTGCGAGCCGAGCCGGGCCGCCCTACGCGGCTATAGGCGTGCCCCACGGGTCCTTACTTACACACACGCACGCGCGCACGCGCACACACACGCACATGCATGTCCCGGATGTCGAAACCATGTCGAAAAAGAAAGTAAAAATAAACATCTATGGCATGTCGTTTTGTCACGGCTCCCACTCGGGTGGCGGCGGCACCGCTGGAGGTGTCTCTAACGCTCCCTACACGGTGTGCATCGAATTCACCGTAGAGTGAACCCGTTAGCGAAACCCCTGCAGTGGTGGTTGCGGATGGGGCGGCCGGCCACACTAATAAAAGCTTACAGTGATCTTCAGTGTAAGCTACGGCGAACCCTTCAACATTGTAGCTTACGATGAATTTTCACCGTAATCTACGGTGAATGTCATTGTAAGCTACGGTGATGCTCCCTGATTCACCGTAGCTTACAGTGACACTCACCGTAGCTTACAGTGAAAATCACCGTAAGGTTTTAAGAGAGCAGGTGTACGGTGCGGCTTACGCAACCCGCTCGCAGGCGTGCGTTGTAGTTGCCTGCTCGCACGGGGCCCTGGCGAGCCGCGCGCCGCGCTCCGCCCCGCCCGCACCGGTGCGGCACAGCCAGGACTGCCACGTGAGCCGCCCTGCACTACTGGAATAGGCCAAACGAACATCGCTCCCTCCGAGATGACTGAATGTTTTCACACAGTTGCAGGTGTACTAACGACTTATTCACACACTTGTAGGTGAGCGAATACCCAGTCGTAGTACACATGAAGACGTCGTGGATGGCAACACTGGCAAAACTAAAGCGTAGTTGTACGCCTTTTTGAAGCGTTCAAGTACGCTTGAAGATCTTACGCCCTTCTTGAAGCGTACAACTACGCTTTTAGATGGGAGGAAAGGAGCACATTAGCTCTGGTACGCTTCAAAAAAGGCACACGGAGTGTACGCTTCATGCAAGGCGTTATTTTACGCCGTTAGTTTTACCAGTGAGATCTGTGAATACTTTGTTGCGCACCTGCAAGTGAGTGACTATTTGTCACTTGTACTCCAGTGTGGGCACGACGAAAGTAGATCTGAAATGGCTGTTCTAGTCTGTTCTCGACGGCCGCTGTCGAGACTAGGCCAAGCAGCAGGCCGGGCCGGGCCGGGCCGGGCCGGGCAGCACCTGGCACTCCTTGTCGTCCTCCTCGCGGCGGGGCGGGGCGGGGCGGGGCGGGGCGGGGCGGGGGCCGCCGTCCCGTCGCGTCACCTGGCAACGCCCGCGTGCCCCAGCAGCGTGAGGACCAGCCCAGCCCAGCAGGGAGGGGGGCGAGCCGGTCCTGGTGGGTCCTGGGGGGCGCGTCCCTAAGCCAGCTGCCTGAGGCGCGTGGGCGTGCCGACGTGAGACGAACAGCCCTCGGGGCTCGGCGAGGGGACCGTCCGTGAGCGACCGTGACGGCCTCGAACGAAGCGGTTAGACCCGGGGGTGGGGGGGCAGGGAGGTGAGGGGAGGGGCTCGTCATTAAATCGACGTTGATTCCCATTCACGATGTGCCATCTGCTCGCTTGTTTGAAATGACCGGGGCGTTGTGGAAGCCGCTCCCCTCCCGCCCCGCCTCACTCCTGTCCCCCGGCCCGCGAGTCCAAGCCCATAGGCTTACGCGGCGGGCTAGATCCGCTAGTGGTGGGGCGGGGCGGGGCGGGGCGGCGCAGGGTGGGGCGTTGCGCCTGACTTCCGGTGGGGAGGGCGTGCGGAGCAGAGCCGGGCTTGCTGTGGCGGTTCTAGGCAAGGGCACTTTGTCGCCCAAGAACTTCCCCCACGCCCCCCTCGCCCTTATTCTCCGCACCGATCACCGCTCTCTCTCTCTCGCTCTCCCAGTCTAACTCGCGCTCTCTCGCATCTCCGGGTCGTGTGTGTGTGTGTGCGTGTGGACGGACCAGCAGCCGCCTCCACAGGCAGTCCGTGCACGTCCTTGGCTGGTGCCGGCCCGGCCCCGGCCTGGCCCGGCCCGACCCGGCGCGGCCCACCCTATCCTGCCCGCCGGCCAGGCCTGGCCTGGCCTGTCACCCCGTGTGGGTTGTAATAAGTTTCGAAGAGACGGCGACACGAGAAAAGAAGCGCCCGTCGACCTGCTGCCCCCCCCCCCCCCCCACCATATCAGACAATCCCACCCCCACCCCCCAAAAAAGGGGGTCGCGGGAGAATTGATTGATGGCGTTGGTCTGCACGGCGCCGGGTCCCGCCGCCGGCCGGGCCGGGTCGCCCCTCGCCTCACCACCGCGAGCCTCGCAGTCCAGACCGGATGTTGCCTCACTTTTTTATGGTGATGGAAAACCATGGCATTCATGGCGACCTGTGAGGAAGGTGCGGGGCGGGGCGGGGCGGGGCGGGGCGAGGTTAGGCGCGGAGGGGAGCGGCCCCGGCCGGCCCGTGAGGAGGCGCTGGCTGGAGGCGGGCGGGGCGGGCCAGGGGCCTGGAGTGGACGGGACCCTCCCTCCCCCCCTCCCCCTGGACTGGAAGTCGGCGGCGGTGACGTCAGCGGTTCATTGGGACAGGCAGGGAACCTGGAAATCTGGAGGAGGCAAGTCGCTCCAGACACACATGCGTCACGTCAATTGGTGTGACCAGTTTTGGTCACGTCACGTAATGCGACCATATTTCACGTCACACTACAGCGCCAGCTCCTCCAGGGTATACGGAGTTAGACGTAGGAGGTCGCCTCACAAACGTGGCCCAAACTACGGTCACGCCATGCGACCTCTCATACTTCACTTGGATGTGTGAAGCGTGCTACAATAGATTTTCCAGTGCAGGGACTGACTGCTCAGTGCGCTCGATTGAGCTACAGTGCAATAATATAACGCTTAATGAATCCTTCAATCTAAAACAAAATAAGCGTGCAAGTTTCGTGTTGGGTTGTGATGTGCAACTCTTATACACCCCATTGTGCCGGTTTGCCTATCCGATCTGGCCTTAAGGCGCAAAGGCCCCTTGGGTAGGCAGACCCGCAACACTGGGGCGTATCTGACTTGAAACACGGTATAATCTTTATGATGAAATCCCTGAAAAAATCACCTCAAAGTGAACTTAGTTGTCCGTCGGACGCGCGTAGGAGTACTCCCGTGGAAGGAGACAGCCAAGATGGCGTCGTCACCGTCAGACTCAGAGCACTTGAAGCAAGATGGCGCTCCCTCCTGCCTAACCCTACTCCCCATGACCCGAGCCCGAGCCGAGTGTTCGGCCCGGCATATGTGTGTGTGTGTGTGTGTGAGGGAGAAAGAGTGCACGTATGTGTGCGTGTCGGATTATAGAGTTACCAAGCGAAGGGGCCCTGCTGTACGGTACGGCCAGGGCACGCAGCAGAACCGGAAACGGCGTTAGCCTCGACGAGGCCTCTACGAGAGACAAGCTGGTGGTGCCGGCGGGGCGGACGTGCAAGTACTGGTGTGTGTACAGGACAGGATCGGGCGGGGCGGGGTGAGGCGGGGCGTGGTGGGGTGGGGCGGGGTGAGGCGGGGCGTGGTGGGGCGGCAGGTGTCGAGCCGACGATGACGCTTTTAATCCCTTTTTTCGGTTGCGACTGCCTCCCGATAACGCCGCGCACCGCGCTCGATAGAAAGAAGAGCGACAATGGGAAAAACACGCTGGTAATAAAAAAAAAACACGGTAAACGCCTACGCCAGTTTGCTCGGTAAATTGTTGCCTTAGGCGGATCGTAATTTTTTTTGTTTTTATTTTGTTTTTTTGTTTGTTTGGCGTACGGTGTGCACCCTACAGAACACACCGTCAATTTGCAAACATCTAAGGGAGGAGGCTCGATATACAGCAATAATCCTGCACAATCAAGCAGAGTACCGTTGTGGTCTAGCCGTACATGAAAAATGCGGTACGGACCGTGGGCAAACCGTAACTGTCTACGGTAGTTTTTACTGTGTACAGCTGGCCTGCGCCGCTCCTAGGGCCTTGCGGTGGTGATGACAAGGCGCTGATATAAACTTCTCATCCGTCAACGCGGCCCGCGGCGATGAGCACGGCGCGGCGCCCGCAAAGCCGCTGGGGCGCGGCGGGGCGTGGCGGGGCGCGGCGGGGCGCGGCGGGGCGTGGCGGGGCGCGGCGTGGCGTGACACGACGGCGTGTCCCTCGCCCCGCCCCGAGGTGACGGCGTTTGGCTGGACTTGAACACGTGGCAAGTCAAGCAGGCGAGCTGTGTGGCCGGCGGCAGGGCAGGCGGCAGTGGCAGCACCGCCCCGCTCCCCCCCGCCCCGCGCCTCGCGGTGCCGTGCCTATCCGTGTCACCTTGATGGCTATAGAGTCGTCGTGTCGCGTCGGCGTCGACGCCTCGCCTTTCTCTGACGCCTAGCCGGTTCCGCCCCGCCCCGCCCCGCCCCGCCCCGCCCCGCCCCGCCCCGCCCCGCCCCGCCTCCGCAGGGAGCCTCGTCACGCCAGGCTGGCCGCACCGCGGCCCCGGCGAGAGCGCCCCGCAGCGGGGGAGGAAAAAATGGGAACGAAAAAAAAAAAGGAAGGGAGGTCGCCGCTCGTCCACCGGGTATTTGAACCCGAACCGCGGGCACGGGGGAGAGGACGGGGCACGCCAACGTGCGGGAGGCAAAGCATGACTGAGCTCGGTGTAGGCCCACCCCGCCCCGCCTCACCCCGCCCCGCCCCGGGAGTGGTTGCCTCCCCCGCGAGTGCGGCGCCCCGGCCCCGGCCGGCGCCATGGGCGTGCTGGGCCGGGCCGGGCCGCTATGGGCGAGGCGACGCACGCTATCGTCCTCCTCGAGTCATTTGCGGTTGATGGGTAGGCAATTGAGGCCGGATTGGATCTGCCTCGGCTGGGCTGGGCTGGGCTGGGCGGCGCTGCCGGCGCTGCCACACTGCTGTGTGCCGTAGGGAATATAATGACATTTCCTGGAACGCCGTCCCGTGCCGCTCCGCGGCCGGCTGCAAGCAGAAGCAGAGTCCTAGAGTGTGAGAGAGGGAGAGAGAGAACCGCGGACCGAACGGCGTCCGCCTCATCAGAGCGCACACTCCCTCATACACGCCACTTCCGGTCCGCTCACGGGTAGGAAAGGCCAGGCTCAGCTAGCGCAGAGAGCTGTTACGCTGGTGTCTTTGCAGGCCCTAGCCTCGGCCCTACCCGCGACGCGAAGTGACGAGAGTAGGAGCAGTTCGCGGTTCTCTCCCTCTCTAAGGGCTCTGGCGCGAGGATCCGTCTCTGCTGCGCGGGCTATCCCGGCGCCTTGAGGTGCTGCGTTTGTGTGTGTGTGCAATTAGACGTCGCACACTTGTAGGTGTGTGGATTTCATTCGTGTTCACTTGTCCCTTCATGCGTGTGATATTTAAAGGAAGTCCTTCCCGTGGTGAATGGAGATTCACGCACCTCCAAGTGTGCGACAGTCACACACCTGGCGGGCTCCAGAGCGTGCGCGTGTGAGTACGTGTGTGGGCCCTGCGGTGGTCTCGGCTCGGGCGAGGTGCGCCGTGGACCGCGCGGCGCGGCGGCCCCCGCTGCGGGGCGGCGCGGGGCGGCGCGGGGCGGGGCTCGTCCCGAACCGGCTGCTGCTGTGTCTATTTCGGGGCCCGACCCGACCCGATCGCCCCGGCTGGCGAACAGGCAGTCCTGGTGGGTCCTGCCGCGCGCCGCACGGGCCAGAGCCGCGCTACAGGGCCCTACCCGTTTACTGCTGTCAGTAAGGGCAGACTGGAGTCCAGGCTCCAGTCTCTCTAGGTCAGTGTTGCCAGAAAAGTAGGCAATAAGTAGCTCAATCCCAGTGGAGAAAAGCGGGCTACGCACATCCGCCTGCCTACTAGGCAGCTCCTTTACAGAGGTGCGTGCATGTTGCCTAGTAAGCAGGCGCTACGTGCAGCTCGCACCTGCCTACTAGGCAAACCTTCTCAAAAGTGCGTGCATGTTGCCTAGTAGGCTGGCGCACGTGCAGCTCGACTACACCTCATCCACCCCGGGTCCATCGAGCCCCGAGCCCGGCCCACCAGGAGCACTGACCCGGCTGTGCTGGCTGTGCTGTGCCGCCCCGCCCCGCCCCGCCCCGCCCCGCCCCGCCCCGCCCCGGCCGCCTGGACAAGTGGACAATGGGCATGGACATTGCTCCGGCACACACGGGCTTATCTTATCTGCACGCACGCCTGGCCAGCCCGGCGGACGGGACGGGACGGGCGCGTCGATCGGACCGGGGTGGGTGTAGGGTGACCGGAGGGGCCGGGCGGGGAGGGGCGGGGGACGAGAGGTATGAGGAGGCGGGTCAAGAGGCGAGGCGAGGTCGGATTCCTGCGGCCGACATCAGAGAGGGGCCGGCCGTGGCGTGGAAGGCGGTTGAGCGTCGCGGTGTCGTGCGAAGTAGGCTGGTCTGGTGGAGGGAGGGGTTTCGCGGGCGCGTGTGCACTCCAGAGGACTGCCCTGCCCCGCCCCGCCCGTAGTGCTTCTGATGCCATAGGACTCTGTTCTGTTTAACAGTGTTGCCAGTAAGGTAGGCAAAAGGTAGCCAAGGCACTGCAGCGCTGACCGGTGAGGGCGGCCGCCTGGCCCAGTAGGAGTAGGCCACATCCCAACTCGGGCGCGGGCACGTTGCCTAGTAGGCAGGCGCGGGCGCAGCTCGCCTAACCCTGCTTTTTTGCCCACCTATCTGATAAACTGTCATGTGCCGGGCGTAAACGCGCGGACGGGGGCTCGGCCGAGGTGATCGCACCTGATGGATGGGCGATTTCACTCCGCACGTGAAACATGTCGACCGTCGCTGACCGGAAGGCGTTATTGCGGTGGCGGAGAATGGCGCCGTCACGGGGCATATCCTATCCGTACAGTATCCCCGCCGTAGCTCTCCTCCTCGAGCAGGGGCCAAACATTTCGTTTGCCAAGGGGGCGTCACTAATGGAGAGAAAGAGCGGTCTGTTCTGCCCGGCCCGGTCCGACCCGGCCCGCGGAGCCGACGGTATCTGGAGCGCGGCGCGCGCTCATGCACGGGTAGAGGGGAGGAGAGGGGCGGGGGGGGGGGGGCATTCTGTATGAGCAGGTCATGACGACGGACAGGTAGCAGAAAGGAGAGGCGCGAAATCGATCGTCTATTGCCTATGGGAAAGTGTGCCGTCGCGGCTGACTCACCTAGCGAGAGAGCGAGAGAGAGAGAGAGAGAGAGATAGGCGCGAGGAGGAGACAAAGGATGAAGGAGAGAAAGAGAGAGGCACGCCTCAAAGGCGACAAAGGCATTCTGCGAGGCTTTGCGCGTCACAATAGGTCCCGTGTCGGTGTCCAGGATGAGCGCGGGAGCGCGGCCGGGGAAGGCACTGGGTGTGCCACATAAAGTGCATCCGTTGCCGCGCGAGCGTCGCGCTGCGCTCAGAGCGCTGCGTCGGGGACAATATGTGCGACTGCGACACCCGTCGTAGCGCTCTCGTGCGGTCCGGGGGCGGGGCGGGGCGTGGCACACCCGCAGCCCCACAGAGTCCCTAGGCTATGGCCCCGTTTCAGTTCGCGGACGAGTTTGTGCTGCGGGGCGGGGCATCGGGTGCGGCGGAGGAGCACCCCGGCCCCGCCGGCCCCGCCCCGCCCCACCCCGCCCCGCCCCCGAATGCGGTGGCACGCCCGCACCGGCACGGCACTAGTATTGATCCGCGCTTGGCGCTTGGCGCTCACAAGGTCCGCAGTGCCACGGCCCCCGCCTGCACGGCCTGCACGGTGTACTTGCACGTCCCAGCTGCACCGGGTTTGCGCCACAGGGCAGCGCGGCGGGGGCTACACTGTTAGAAATGTCCGCACGTTATTAGGAATTTTCATACAACGAGCAGTACGGACACATCAGTAAATACCAAGTGACTGGAACACCCCGCGCACTCTAGTAGTTGTACTCGGGCGGCCTTGCCTAACGTCGCTCCCCAAGGCGCCTGACGGCCCCGTGTGAGTATGCAACCCGCCCGCACACATGCATGCGGTACAGTATAACTACGAAAGAGCGCGGGGTTTTTCTGCCACCTGGTTCACGATTATATGGACTACTACATCCCTTGCGATATGCAGAAAAAGTAGCGGAAAAACGTTAGTCATAGTTGCGGTAAATCTGCAACGGTAGAACTCATTCACTAAAGCGTGAGTGAGTCTGCTCTGATAATATCCGTAAAGTTTACAGAAAATCAGAGTAACGAAATGTTACAAATTTATCTGTAACTGAGCGGTAGTTTTGTGACAGTGTAGACCGGCCGGCCGGCCGGCCACCTGGACAGGTGCAGTGGCGCAGCTGCTAGTGCTACCACAGCTGTGCGCCCGTGTGCGCCAGTAGGCCACGGCCGCGGCCGCGGGGCCGGGGCCGGTACAGCACCGCGCCATTCGCTCTGAACGGCTGAGGCAACGGGCTGGGCTGGGCTGAGCTGGTCTGGTCTCGTCTGATCGCAGATTTGTTTTCTACTGATAGTGCCTGAGCCTGCCCCACCGGCTTATTCTCTTGTCCGTCCGTCTGAATAAAGCAGTGACTAATCGCGCGAGATCGGGTAGAACGCCGCAGTTGATGGTCCAGGTGCGGGCCTGGGGGGGAGGCGCTGCTGATAACGGGGGACAAACTGCTGATAAACCAGCTGACGACAGTGTGTGTGTGCGCGCGCGCACGGCCCGGCCGGGGCTGCGGGTGGGAGCCGCTCACACCAGTCAGGTGAGCTGAGGTGAGGACACGGACTCGAGGACGGTGACGTGACGTGGCGGGAATTTGCATCATCGTGACAACCGCGTGACAACAACCGCCTGCGCGCCGCGGTGTGCGGGCAGCGTGACGAGACGTGACAGGCGCCCCGTCACTCTCGCCGCAGTGGTCCGAATTTTTTTTTTTTGAGGACGATTAAACGATGGCGCGTACCTGTTGCGAGTGGTCGTAGCTTTACCCGGTTGCCTGTTCAGCCGTAAAGTGTCCTCGCCGCCGCGGAGGCCGACGGCTGGCGCAGTCGCGCCTGCGCAAACGGCGTAAAACCCCCGGTAAAACGCCTTGGAAACATAAATTTCGCAACGCTATCCGGGTCGCGGAGCGCTGCGGGGTGGGGCCGTGCTGCGGCTGCACGGGGCGCCACTGCAGCTCCGCAGGTGAGCCAGTAGAGGACAACATGAACAGAAAACATAGTGACCTTACCTGAACGGGCGGGGAAACACTGGTAAAGAGAGAGCGGTGAGAGGCGACCATATGGGTTGCACTCCAACAGTTGCCTGGATATCAAATCACCAGAGCACCTGATGAAGTACAAATAACATGGAACGCCATTGCTGATGATGCTGCTGTTGGGCTGGGCCGGGTCGGCTGGAGCCTGCTGGAGCTCTCTTCTTCAGTCGGCCTGGAGCCTGACTGCGCTTCGGTCCATGTAGGGCCGTGGGGCACAAGGCCGGGCCGGGGGCAAGCCGGGGGGCGTACGTGCAGTGCAGGGGCCCCCTCCTCACTGCAGCCGCGGCGGAGAGTCGAACCACGATCCTTCCGTGTCCGCGTGCCGTGTAGGAATGCGGCCCCGTTGCGCAGCGCGGCTGGGATGACATCAGCCCGTACCCGTGGCGGTGACGGTGCCGGTGCCGTACCCCCGTAGCGTAGCGCACCGCGGACAAGGCCACCTCGCCTCACCGCGGCGATAGTAATGGCACCGCGCGGCGAGAACGGCGAGAGCGACACTTCCAGAATGTCTTTCTGCTCGGCTCGGCTCGGCCCTGGAGCGTCCAGGACAGGCTCTGGCCGCGATGCTGTATCCCCCGCTCAGCTCACACGACCTGCACGCTCAGGAGGACTGCTGACGTCACGCGGCTGCCGCGCCGGCCCGGCCCCGGGGAGCGGGAGGAGGGGGGGAGGTCTCGCCGCCCCGCCGCCGTCTGAGTACACTGTTAAAATTGGGAGCGAGCGACGGCGGCAGGAATGTCTCGGAACGAGTTTAGGGCGCTGGAAATCATTATGATGGAAGGGTTTGGGAGCGAGAGGAGGAAAAAATAAACACGAACGAGCTGCACTAAGCGCATGCCGACACGGGCTGCTGAATATTCAAGCGGCCGTGCGCGTGAGCCGCCCTCTCCCTCCCTCCCTCCCCCTCCCCGCCCACGCACAGGCCACCGGCCGGACCCGGCGGGGTGGGGCGGGGCGGGGGGGCCGTCCACAAGGCAGCCGGGTACAGCCGGAAATTTCGAGTTTTAACCGACGTGACCTGCATGCTCGCGACTTATCGCCTTCGGGAGACTGTTCTCGAGAATCTCTACTACACCTGCGCCAAGCGACAGGGCGGGGGCGGGGGCGCGGCGGGGCGGGGCGGGGCGGCCGCGGGCGACTGGTCCTCACTCTCTTTTCGCGTCGTCCTGGTTTCTCACGGTGTACCCCGGTGGGCGCGTCGAGACGGCTGCTGGGCCTGCTGGGCCGCCGGCGCGTCTACCTTCCGTTTACCTGCACGAACGACCGGAGCGGAGCGGAGCGAGCCGCCTCCGCTCGGTGCGCACCCGGCACACCAGGCCTGCCCGTCAGCGAAACCCTACTTGTGCCACGTTATACTCTCCACAGGAGGACGAGACACGTAGGGGAGGGGAGGGGTCAGCAACCCCGACGAGCAGTCGGCAGTGCGAAAAACGGGTGTGCAAAAAAAACAAGGAGCAAAGTCGCCGTTTGCCTCGCGGCTCGCGGGCCGGGCTGGGCCGGGTCGGGCGTGCACAAGGTCCACGGGTGCGTGACCTCTGCTTCCTCTGCTACTTCCCCGCGGCCGCGCCGCCTGCCGTCGCCTGGTTCCGAGGATCGTGCTCGTCGCTATGGCCTTGTCGCACTCGTGGGGCACCGCCATGCCCAGCACAGGGCACCGCCATACGTGCGACAAGGATAGATGTACGGGAGCGATCTTGTGAGTCAGTCGGCTGGCCTGGCCAGGGCCAGGGCAGGGCGTCGACCACAAACAACGGTCTGATTGTACTTGGAGCCGAGGAGGACGAGCGGTGCAGTGCGGCGTGCTGTGCTGCTGCAGAGGACGATGAGCGTTGACGAGCCGTGCCTCCCCGCGCGCTACTTCTGGTACCTGACTGGTTTAAAATCACAGCCACTAGCACCGGATGCAGCACCGGCAAGGCACGGCAGTACGTAGTAAAACTTGTCCTGTTGGCGGAGTCCTCCTGGAGCTTCTTCTCCAGGGCGCCCTCCTCTCATGCTGGAGAGCGATGGTGAAGCTGCGGAGAGAGGCAGGAGAAAAGCAGAGAGACAGGCGACGGGCCTGCGCGGGCCGCGCGACCCGACGCGACGGGACAGCAAGGCCCTAAGCGCTGGCCAGCGTGATGTAACAGCCGGGCCGGGACCACGGCGGAACCCCGTGCAGTGCGATAACCAGGCGGGGCGGGACGCGACAGGGCCTCCGCCGCACCGCGCCCCAGCCGACTGATTCAGAACATCGCTCCTATGCCTCTGTCCTTGTCGCACTCACGAAGGTGTCCCCTCTAGGGTATGGAGCTGCTCCATGAGTGCGACAAGGACAGAGGCATGGGAGCGATGTTCTGAATCAGTCGGCAGGCACTCGCCCCGTGAGTGAGTGCGACAAGTACAGTCGTCGGATGGCTATCGCGTTCAGTCGAAAACGCGACAGGATTGAAGTGCGGGCCCGCACCGACTTAGCCAGAATCACCCCCGCGCCCGCCCCCGCCCCTCGCGCAAGGGAGTCTAACTGCAGCGTGTTTCGCACTGCTGGGTCGGGTCTGGTCGGGCCGCAGCCGCAGGGGGGCCGTGCCCATGCCGGCGGTGGAAGCCTCGCGGGCCCCCGCCCCGCCCCGCCCCGGGGAGAGGGGACGTGGCAACGCCGCTAGATAACACCGACGCAGCCCACCGCCGACTGACTCCACAACGCCTCGCGTTTCCACGGAGATCGGAGAAAAGAAAGCAAATTTCACTCGGTGCGGCGAGCCGCGGGCGCGAACTCGATACCAGGTGGTAGGGGTGTGGTGGGGGGCAGGGGCCGGGTGGCCTCACCAGCACCGCACGTCACCGACGCGGCGCGACGCGAGGGCCGGGATGTGACTCATGTGTGACTCACGTGCGGGAGATAGCAGTCGCACAGCCGTGACCAACTTGCAGGCTGACGTGGCAGAGCCCGCCCCTCCCCTCCCCGCGACTGGAATGCCGCGCCGCGACGACACGGATCGCGACACACCAAATAAGGCGGAGGCAGGAGGCGCGCCCCCGTGCCCAGCCAGAGCCCCTCCCCCCGGAGAGAGAGACTGGAGCACGGGGCGTGACGCAAGAGCGGCGCGGAAAGAGTACGAGACCAGACCAGACCAGACCGCGGCGCCAAGGGCCGGCAGGTGTGGGCCGGGCCGGGTCGCGACTGGAATGGGCACAGCGCAGCGGTCCGGTCCAGCCGCACGCTCTCCCACACGTTCGGGTCGTGGACGGCTGCGAGACGGGGCGGGGCGGGGCGGGGCGGGGCGAGCACCTGACCGGCCGGCCGGCAGGCGCCTGGCCTTAAATGAATGGTCCGCGGGGCGGGGGCCGCGGGCGGGGTGACGCGGGTCACGCGGTGGGGCAGGCCCAGGCGCAGGGCGGGGCGGCTTCCGGCCGGGCGGGCGGCGCGTGCACACGCATGTGCGAGTACGGACAGGGCCGGCGAGCCATGACGACGGGCCGGGCCGTGCGGGAGTGTTTCCTCAAGCAGCTGCCGCAGCGCCCCCGCCCCGCCCTGCTCAGCCCACGGGTTTGGGGACGACCCCTCCCCTCCCCCCTCTCCTACGCCAAGCTGCGCCCACACATGCAGCCGACGCCCAGCGGCACGGCACGCGGCCTGTCTCGCCTGGCGTGCGCGTGGGCTGGTCTCGCGACTGTATGTCCTGGAGATCCTGCGCCTGTCCCTGCCTGGCCCGGGGCGGGGCGGGGCGTGGGAGGGAGAGGGGGGTCCCGGCGCTCCGGCCCCAGCCAGAACCAGACGGCGCAGCTGGTCGCAGAAAAGCGAGGCCGGGCCGGAGCGCTGTTGCCATGCGGATGGCAGGCGAAAGAGGAAAGCCGGAGAGCGGAGCGGAAAGCGGAACCGAACAACCGAACACGGCCAGTGCGGGCGGAGAGCCGGGATGCCGGGTGCAAAAACTCGCGGAAGCCGGTCGACGGCAGAGCAGCCGCTCTTCACCTTGTGAACTCGACGGCGGATGCAGAAAAATCCAGGGCAAGTAGCAGCAGCAGGAGAAATCCAGAGGGCTCGCGGGGCGAGGCGGGGAGGGGCGGGGCAGTGCAGGACGCACCCGCAGGGACACACACGGGGCCGGGCCGTCGGCGACCACTGCGGACCGACGTACCGGACCAGGCTGAGCAGGGCCTGCTCTGCGGCGCGGGGCGGGGCGGGCGCGAGGCGAGCGGAGCGAGAGAAGACTGAACGGGCCGGCGTCTTGCACTCGACTGTCTGGTCTGCCCCTGCGAGGCCCGGCTCAGCCCAGCCCGACCGACCAGGTCCGCCCCGCCCGCTGAGCTCGGGCCGCCGGGCCGGGCGCGGCCGGGCGCGGCGGTGGGGCTGGGCCGGGGGACACGGGACGGACGGGCCTAACTGCGGACGGGAGAGGGAGGCGCTGGCCCAGGCGAGGGGCGTACCGAGAGAGCGGAGGGGGAAGGTGCAGTGAACCTTGGAGTACGGGACGGGAGTAGGAGCAAAACCGTGAAGGTCGGAGTCCCCGGCCGGGCCCCTGCTGTCCTGTGCGGCCCGGTCGCGCCGGTCACCGGCCGCCCAGGCGGGCGGGGCGTGGCGGGGCGGGGCGGTGTGCCCCCGTGCGAGCGCCCCGCCAAGCCACGTCCGTTTTGCAAATGCCAGGATTTATTTTCGGGTCCCGCCGAGCCCGCGTCCTCTGTTTACGCCGTGGGAGGGCGTCGACATGAGGCCGAGGACAACGAGAACTGTGGTTAAGGCGGTCAAATAATCCAAGAACGTCCAGGACCCGGGATTGCGAGGGAGCCTTCAGACTCCACCCGCCGGGTGGCGAACAACCCCGAGGAGCAGCTGGGCGTGGCCAGACGGTAGCCGGATACATACGGCGCCGGGCCGGGCTGGGGAGCAGGGCAGGGCAGCGCACAGCCGAAGCAACAGGTTGCTACGGAGACCGCTGCAGAGCTCGCGGGACTCGCGGCCGCGCCCGGGCGGGGCGGGGTGGGGCGGCCGGCAGACGGCGGACGGGTGAGGCGTCCGTCCCCGTCTCGCTCACATGCACGGGGCGCAATGCCCTCACGAGCCCGCCCCGCCCCGCCCCGCCCGGAGCAACAACATTCCACGACATACGGGCGATGGCCAGGCCACTAAAGCGCTCCATCAGGGTTGGGGTGGTGGTGGGGGCCAGACGGGCTTTGGAGACGGGGCAGGGCGAGGGCAACAGACGGACCCGGCCCGGCCACCGGGCGGGGCCTGGCCTGCCAGACAAAGCGAGTGATAATGCGGTGAGCCCGGGGCGGGGCGGGGCCGCGCGATAACAAAGGAAGCAGCTGCACGCCGCTGCACGCAGACGCAGGGCAGGGGCGGGGCGGGGCGTGGCCCCTCCGCTCCGTCCCGCTATCGTCCATAAATCACGCGACCAGCACCTGGGCGGGGCGGGGCGGGGCGGGGCGGGGCGGGGCGTGCGCGCGGGCGTGTCGCGGTCGCGCTGCGGCAGAGTCGCGCACGCAGGTTGCAAAGCGATCTCTTATAACCTGGTGCACGGCAACGCCCCGCCGCCGTGCGCCACGCCGCGCCGCGGGGGCAACGCCCCGCCCCGCCCCGCCCCGCCCCGCCCCAACCACGCCCAGGAGACACGAGGCGAGGCGCGGCGCGGCGGTGCGCGGTGGCGGGGCGGCACGCGCCCCGGGCTCGCGGTCACGTGACGTGCTACTCACCGCCGGGCGGCCCGGCCCGGGCGTAGGCAGGCTGCGCAGCAGAGCGATGAGGGGCAGAAATAAAAAAATCCACAAGATCAGGGCGGGGCTGGAGGCTGCTGCGCTGCGGCGGCCAAGTGCTGGAGTTCCGGCTCCGCCGCGGCCACGGCCACGCCCGGGCGTGCGGCGATGGCGGTCTCGCGGAGGGGAGGGCCTTGGAGCCGGCCGGGCAGGAGATCCGCTCCAGAAGGAGCGCGAGGCTCGCACAACTCGGCTTGCGAGTTCACTAAAACACGGTGGTATCCTTAGCCGTACCGAGAGACTGTCCCAGAAACACTTGGGCCTAGCCGGGCTGGGCCGGGCGGCCTCTGCCTGCCCCGCGGCGGGACAGGACAGGACGGGCTCCAGAGCCCGCGGAGGACGTCTAGCGACTGACTGATGACGGGACGGCCCGTCGACGCCTGGCCTGGCAACGGGAGGCGCTGGAGGCCCTGCCCGGTGTGCCCGGTGTGCCCGGCGGGGCCCGGGGCCCGGCCCGGCCCGGCGGTCCTGGTGGTGCATCGCCCACCCCGCCGGCTACGTCCTCGCCGCACCACGGTCAACACTCGAATGCGCTGCCGATCGTCGCCGCCGGGCGGGGAAACCTCCTCCGACGAGTCCGAACTTTCCCGAACGTCACCCGAGCGACCCCCACCACCCCCGGCGGCACCGCACCCGCCCCTCCGCCACGCCCGGCGACGCAGCCGGCGGCGGCTCGCGGCGCGGCGCGGCGCGGCTCCACCCCGCCCCCTCCCTCCCACCTCCGCGTCCAGCCGCCACGCCCCACCCCGCCCCGTGTCGGGGCGCAGCGCCACGCCACGCGCCGCCACGCCGCGCCGTGCCGACACGGGCACAAGGCGCTTTCTAAGCTCATCCACACCCCTCCTCCTGGAGTCGACCTAGCTCGGCCCGGCTCGGCTAGTGCCTTCTGCCTTCGGGTGAAGCATCATATTTTGCTGCCGTTCTCCGTTCTTGGGCTGAGCCGCGGGGCCGCGGGGCGTCGCGGCGCCTAGCAACGCCCCGTGGTGCGGGGGCCCAGGCGCGCCGGCGCAGCGCAGGCCAGGCCGCAGTGCGCCGCGCCGCACCGCGCTCAAGGGCTGCATTGCATTGCATTCCGAGGTTTCGCAACGCCGCGCCACGCCAGGCCAGGCCAAAATCGCTGGCGTGGCAACGTCTCGTCTTCGTTTCGCTGCCGCCGCCGCCACCGCCGCGACGCACCACACCAGGCCGGATGGGCGGGGCGGGGCGGGGCGAAGCGCGGGGCACCCACGTTCGTTTTGAGCAAAACGAGGCGAAAGAAAAGAGGCCCGTCGTTGTGCCGTGCGTGGTCGTGTTGCCAGGGTGGCAGCAGAGCAGCAGCGCCTGGCCGCCCCGCCCCACCCCACCCCACCCCGCCCCGCCCCGCCCCGCCTCAGTTGGACTGCCTGTCTGCGGACATTCCAGGGGGGCCTGTACTCCGTACTCCTGCCGTGGGCGGCCAGCCGCTCCTGCCTCGCAGAGCCTGTTGCAGTGTTGCCAGAAAAGTAGGCAGAAAGTAGGTAGTCTGAACTCAGTAGAGTGGCGAGCTGCATAAGCGCCTGCCTACAAGGCAACATCTAAGTACAGTATGCGCGTATGCTGGTGGTCGGCAGGCGCCGAAGCGGCTAGCTTCATTTTACTGAGCCATATAGGCTACGTGTTGCTTACTTTTTTTGGCAACACTGCCTGCGAGTGCAGGACGTAACGCAAGTCTACTTGCCTTCCTCCGGGTGCCCCAGTATTTTTTTTTTCCGGGTTGTTCTGTCGTGTCGCTGCCGTCTCCTAGCACACTGCCGGCGCGGCGGGGCGGGGCAGCAGTGGGTAGGGCATTCCTGTCTCCCGATAACACGTGCCCCCGCCCCGCCCCGCCCCACCTCGCCCCACTCCGCTCCGCCGCACCGCAACCCGCCCCGTCCCTCTTATCAGAGGCGTGCACAAAGGCTGTGGGGCCCAGCACGGCCCAGGCCCGGCCCTGTGAGGCTCGTGCCGGGCCGGAGCCGACGATAGGGACGTTGAGAGGAGAGGAGGGCGGGGCGGGGCGGGGCGGGGCGGGGCGGGGCGGGGCGGGGCGGGGCGGGCCTCCCGACCTGATACGTGACGTGACATTGTCGCGCACCTGCTGAAGGACCCCGTCCGGTAAGGCGCGGACAGGGCGGGGAAGAAAGGAAGGGAGCGGCCAGGACGACGCGACGGCGGCGATGCGCGGACGTCATGCTAACTGTACTACAATATTTTCTTTTATTATCTTTTATTTTTTCGCTGTGGTTTTGTGTCACGCGACACACGTCTGGTTCGACTCGGCCCGACCCGCCCGCGGATACGGTACAGGAGTATCTACGTGAGTGACGTCACGAGCCTACACGCGGTTTGGTGGAAGGGGGCGCAGCGCCGCCCCCAAAAATTTCCGTTTGAATCAGTAAGCAAACGTAAAAACGTGATTAGATAGGGTGGGAAACAGCACAACGAGAGGGATTCCACGATCCAACCGAGAACTTTCCGAAAAAAAATTGTTTGCTGTGTGGGACTGGCGCCTGCTTCTAGGCTTGGTCGTGTAGCCGGGCTGGGCCGGGCCGGCCAGCAGGGCGGTGCGGAGTGGCGCCTCTACTCGCCAGGCCCGGCCCGGCCCGGCCCCGGCCGTGGCTCGTGTACTGTACGCCCTTCCCTGACCTCTCCCCGCCTCTGTGAACCACGGCACCAACTTCTTTTTATTTATTTTTTTGACATGCTTTTAACTATGCCCCCTGCTTCCTCCCCACTCCCCTCTCTCCTAGGACAGCCGTTTTACACGTTTGCCTTATCACCGTCGGGCGAGCGTAGGAACGGAGGCACATTCCGGCCTGGAGCCGGACCCCGTGCGTTTCAGGGAGACGCATTCCAGGCGAGAGTCTTGTCGGGAGTGGAACCCCCTCCCGCGCGCTTCCAGTGGTTTCCAGAAGGAACTGCGTACCGTGTGTTTCAGAGAACAGGTAACAGTGTGTGGGTTTGCCTACTCGCTCCAGCCGTACTGCGCCGTGGCTCCCTGGATAGGCAGACCCGCAGCGCTGATACGTGTTCTCTGAAACGGGCGGTGCGTACTGTTTCTACAAGAAACGTGCCTTCCTGGAGCCGCGGAACCTACCACGACGCCTCCAAATGTCGAGGAGGTCTAGGACTTGTCGAAGCCACACTTTGATTCTTCGCACTGTGTCGCGTGTGCCCATGAGTCACCTTCCTCCGGGCCTCGTCTCGTGGGCTGCGGCGGCGGTTCCGCTCAGGCTGACGTCATCCTGGAGTGAGCAACAGTGAAGCCCTGCCCCTACCCCTGCCATGCCGCCACCGCCACCGCCCCCGCCCGCCCCGCCAGGCAGGGGCGCAGCTATTCTGACGGTGCTGTAGTTGTTCTGACGATGCTGCAGCTAGTCTGATGATGCTGCAGCTAGGCTGACGGTGCTGTAGCTAGGCTGACGGCGCTGTAGCTTGTCTAACGATGCTACAGCTAGTCTGACGGCGCTGTAGCTAGTCTGACGGTGCTGTAGCAAGTCTAACGTTGATGCAGCTAGTCTGACGGGGCTTAAGCTAGTCCATAGGTGCTGCAGTTAGTCTGACGGTGCTCTATTCAGCTACAGCTGTTGCGCTGCTGGCTGCGCCCGCTAGGACTAAAGGTCGTTCTCTGAGACACCCGTCGTCTCGCCGTTATCTGCTCCAGCCGGATGGCGAGTCGCACGTCAGAACTTCACGCGGTCTGCGGACCGACCAAAAGCACAAAGGAAAGTAAAACTGAGTAAAGTTTTCTCAATTTTGCGGGTTTGGATCCCTTATATCTTGTGGCAGATGATCCATGTAGTTTTGTTTAAATGGGTTTAACGCGAAGTTTATTGTCACACTTGTCACCGCGCATGTTCGCACGACTGTGCGGCGAGGCGAAAGCAAAGCCGTCAGCAAAGTGAGCCTTCACGGCCGGAAATGAATGCGGCGGTAGAGAGACGGCGACAACTTCCGTCGGCCCGGCCCGACCCGGCCCGCCGTGTCATCGCCTCGCCGTGAGGGCTGGGCGTGGCGGGGCGGGGCGGGGCGTGGCGGGGCGGGGTCTCGAGCACGCCCCGCAGATTTGCGCGCACGCCGCGCGGTTCCGTTCGCGACGCGTCGGACGTGAGCCGTGAGCCCGCGGGCGCAGAGGGCAAAGGCAGTTGCGGATCTTATCATATGATTCGTAAGGTGCAGCATGACACTCACTCGCGGAGTGCCTGCCTGGGCCGGGCCGGGCAGTGGTAGCGCCACAGGCATAGACGTCCTGCTTGACTCATACAAGCGGCTCGACTCGGCTCTCGCTCGCGCACAACAACGGTTCAACCGCAGTAACCTTGCGCCCGGCCCGGCCCGGCCAAGCCTTCCCCGCCCCGCCCCAGCCCGCCCCACCTCGGCACCGCGCACCAGGCGGCGGCAGCGCGTCGTGAACAACATTGCGAAACAAGATGGCAGCGGCTCAGTACAGCAGAACCAGGCGCAGCACTCACTTTTATGATTATTTTAATTATTTTGGGTAAAAGCAGACAAAAGTGGGGGGAAACAGGAGCTGCGAGCGGCGCGGCTGCGGCTGGTACAAACTCCCGGCCATGCGCAGACGGGACGGGAACAGTACGAACCACTCGCGATACATATGCATTTAAAACGGGAATGAAAAGTCTGGCGCAGGCGAGACCGCGGACACATATGAGTCGGTATGGAAAAGCTCCCTTTGCGATCTGAATCACCGCCCCTCAAGCCATAAAAGAGTTTCTTGTCACCGACTGGCGCGTCGTCCGTCCGGTTTTGGAAACCTACTGTGTTTCCCTCATACTTCCGTTCCTTTTTGTTTCAACGTCGCGTTGGATTTTTCTCCATACAAAGGTTTTGGTCGCCGAGAGAGCTCCTGGTGTGGGGAGGGTGCTTGGCTGCCACCTGCCCCCCAGGGCATTCCCCCCGCCTGGTTGCCTGTGCCTGTACGGAGCGCCCCCCCCCCTCCCTCCCTCCCCCGGGGGCCCGGTCCGTAGTCCCGTGGCGTGGCACGGCGCGGCGGGGCGGCTGAACTTGCTACGCCTTGTGTGAGGAGCGTGAGTAGCTGCGCCCTGCCCGCCCTGCCCGCCCTGCCCCAGCAGGGGCCGCGGAGCAGCGCCTCTATACTGCCAAGGCTGGAGCTGGAAATCTAAATGTACGAATGTCGGTCACTTGTAGGTGAGCAAATAATTTCACTCACTTGTAGGTGAGCAAATAAATTCACTCACTTGCAGGTGAGCGAATAACCATTCACTCACTTGTACCTACAAGTGACCGAATAGTTATTTGCTCACCTACACGTGAGTGAATGGTTATTCGCTCACCCACAAGTGAGTGAATGGTTGTTCGCTCACATACAAGTGAGTGAATGCTTATTTACTCACCTACAAGTGAGTGAATTTATTTGCTCACCAACAAGTGAGCGACATTCGTACACTTGGATTTCCAGTGTGGAGCTGGAGCCGGCCAGCAACGGCAGCGGGTTAGGGCCGGGCCGGGCACAGGCGAGCCGAGGCGAGCCGGCGCGGCCCGGGCCGTCCTCAGATACACGCCAACGGAACGCACCCGGTCGGCCCGGCACGGCCCGGCCCGGCCCCACCGTCTGTCTGGGTCTTTGACCCTCCCTCCCGCCCCCGCTCTCGTCTGCTCCGGGGCGGCTCCGGGGCGCAGCTGCGCACGGCGCCCCGTGCCCCGTGACGCCCATGACGACCAAACCAGCGGACAATCCCTGCAAGCCCAGCCGATCCGAAATGAAGGTTTTTCTGATGACTTGGTGCTCATCGCCGCTGGTAGCGCCGCGGGTCGTGTGGTAGGGCGTGGTGCAGCAGCAGACACGTGAGGACCGCGCGAGCGTCACTGCCTGCCCCTGCCCCCGCCCCGCCCCGCCCCGCCCGGCCCCAGACGGCCAAAGGCGTTCCGAACTGAAAGGCGTGCCGAGCGGCGGCGGCGTTCCCAGGCCCGCGAGCCGCGCGCTCCGCGCTGGAGCTGGAGCCGGCCGGACTGGAGAAGGAAAAGGGCCTCCCGGAGCCCGGGCCCGGGTCCGTCCGGGCGGAGCAGCACCGCACGGCGGGATGTCTAGATTACGTCGGGTAATTGGCAGATTAACGCTGGCCGGCCGGCGCCGCCCGCCCCGCCCCGCCCCGCCCCGCCCCGCCCCGCCCCGCCCCGCCCCGCCGCCCTGCGAGGCCCAGATGCATAATTTATGAAATGGTCTAACTTGGCGTGCGTCGTGTGGGGCCGTCCCGTCCCGGCCACCATGGGCTGACAAACTTGGGCGTCGCCACCTGGGCTGGGCCGGGCCGGCTCGCTGGGCCTGGGCGGGAGCCTTGGGAGTGCTCGGGCCCAGGCGCTCGTGAGCGGGAGAGGCAAGGCGAGGTGAGGCGAAGGAAATATTCCCGCAATGTCCGGGCAAGGGCCCCACAGGCCCCGCGCCGGCCCCTCGCCATCCGGCTCGAGGCCTTCTCTGAACGCCCCGCCACGCCCCGCCCCGCCCCGCCCCGCTTCACCCCTCCCCGCCACACCCTTCGGCCGTCTGACGCACTGCAACCTGCACAACGCAGCCGTCGCGGTGCACGTGGCGAAGGGTTCCGGGGGGGCACGGCAGGGAGGGGGCAATGGAGGGGCCTGCCGTAAGCGGGCTGCGGCAGGGGCAGGCTCGGAACAGTCGGCGCTTGTGTCCGGTCCCTCCCCCTCCCTAGGTGATCCGAGTATCCGAGCGCACGCAGCGTTCGCACACCTAGCGGCGGGGTGGGGCGGGGCGGGGCGGGGCGGGGCGGGGCGGGGCACTGTGCTGAGAGCGGAAGGGCCGGAGGTACAGAGCTGACAGCAAGCCTATGCCCCTACCTGTACGTACCAGGTGGCTGAAAAACCCCGCGCACTTGCGTAGTTATACTGTACCGCATGCATGTGTGCGGGCGGGTTGCATACTCACACGGGGCCGTCAGGCGCCGCGGTGAGCGACGATAGGCAAGCCCGCCAGCACGCCAGCAAAATTGGAAGTTGTGGACCCGTCGACCTTATGCCTGGAGCAGGTAGGCAACCCGCATAATGTTGTTACGTGTTCTCTGAAATACCCGGTACTGTTGGTTGGACGTGTTGGACCTTGGTGCCGGGACGTGACGGGACGGGACGGGACGGGACTCAACTACCGAAAGGCCGGTCTGCGACGCGATCCCAAATCTACCGAATCCCCACCCGAATCCGCAATCCCCGCCGCTCATCCCGCGTGATCGGCCGATCGGCGGTCTCGACAACGCGAGGTGCGTATCGCCATGCTGCGCCGCGCCGCCCGGGGCGGAGCGCAGACCGGAAGAGGGGGCGGTGAGGGGGAGGGGAGGGGCGGACTGACCTGCGGGTGACGTCACAGGCACATATGTCCAACTATCAGCGGCAAACATTCCGTGGAAATGGCCGGGTGTGGCCGGGAGTACAGCCCCAGCTCAGGCCAGCTCGGACTGCTGCACGGGGCCTTTACTCTTGAAATCATGTGTACGCCATCCCTGATCCCGGGCAAAAAAAACCCTACGCCCCCCTGTATCAGCGCCTGGGTCCAGCCTAGGGTTCTAAATATGGGAAAGTTGTCTTAGACAAACCCTGCCATCTAGGCCACATGCCTACACCCGTGTACTGCAGTTTGCCTAGTAGGCATGAAAGCTTTCCCATATTTAGAACCCTAGTCCAGCCGCGGCGCGGTCCTCGGCCACGTGGACTGCTACTGCACTGCATTCAGAACATCGTTCCCATGCCTCTGTCCTTGTCGCACTCATGGAGCAGGTCCATACCCTAGAGGGCCACCTTGGTGAGTGCGACAAGGACAGAGGCATGGGAGCGATGTTCTGAATCAGTCGGCTGGACATATCGCGTCAAGTAAGGGAAGCGTTTCGAGACGAAGCGAGGCGAGACAGACGGGAGGCGACGGGAGCCTGGGGCATCGAGTCGGGGCTGCGGGAAACTGCCCGGGCGTTCCCAGCCAGAAATAGCAAACGTTTCGGGTATATGCGCAAGCGGGTCTCTCTCGCGCGTGTGTGTGTGTGAGTGTGTGCGCGCGCATGTGTGCAGTAGAATGCCTAGCGCAAAGAGAAGACGTCTCTGGCCGCGGGGACATTCCGAGGGTATACTGTCTTCGTGAACGGGCAGCAGGGGAACGCTATTGCGATAATAGTGCGTCAGTCAGTAGGCCTACAAGTTGGGTATTGCGGTTTTTGCGAGGGGGCAACCACTTGCGAAATCCTGTGTCCACTTACTCGTCCGAAATCACTTGAAATCTGAAATCTTTCCCCGAAAAGGCAAAAAAAGAAAAAAAACAGGCATAGTAAGGCCGTAAAATCCGCCGAAATCTTACGAAATCCGCAGAAATCTCTTTCCCAAAGAAATCTTGTGTACCGCAACATCCAAAGTGGTTGCCCCCTCGGGTTTTTGTTTATTTTTATTTTCTCTTCCGAAAGAGAGTAGAGGAACCCAAATGACCGCGCCGCACGCGCGACGCGTAGGATCAGCCCCGCCCCGCGCGGTCAGCCCGCGCCGAGCACATTGTGCAGTCCCGCATGGGGTGCGGCCCGGCCGGCGTGCCTGTTCCACTACTTGACCTTTCCCCCGAGCGCAACGCACGGCTGGTATGGCTGGGCCCGGGAGAGTTTGGCCGGGGTGATAAGGGGCGACTGTGTCCGCACCGTCCCGCCATGGCAGCCCGCGCCGCGCCCGCAGGCATATGTCGCCGGCCGGCGGAGTGCACAGACACACACAGTAAACCGTCCGAGATGTATATTTTCATCGCGGGGAATACGTATGTAAAACCGCGGAGTGAGAATGTTATGTTATTCTAAAGCTGTGCCAAACCGCACCAGGCGAAATAAATTCCGAAAATTCACGCATATACAATGAAGGTGGAAGTTCATTAACTCCGTTGCTGGAGCTCTCTGAAATTTCCCCTCAAATTTCCTGAACTTCTTCAAAATTCGTCGCAGTTCGCCGAAATTCTTTAATATAATCGAAGTTCATCAATGTTCAGGAAACAATTTGCTGAAGTTCAAGCTGCAGTTTTGCATCTATCCCTCCCCTACGGTCTAACGGAAGGCGGGGTCAGGGGGTGCAAGCTTCTCATTGCGCCCATCCACCTGCCCTGCCCGCCCCTGCCCGCCCCTGCCCGCCCCGCCCCGCACCCGCCCCGCCCCTGCCCGCCCCGCCCCGCACCCGCCCGAGCGCTCACTCCACGGCACCCTCCACCTCAATAATAGTGAACTCGTGAGGGGCGTCGAGGAGTGCGAGCAGCAGGCGGGGCGGGGCGGTCCCCGTGACTCATGCCACTCCAGTGACTCACGCGGCCAGGCTCAGGCACAGTCACAGTTTTGCCTGAGTCACAATAACAAGCCGAAGCCCCCCTCACCCCTTGACCCCCCGAGAACACTGGCGCCCTCCCCGCCCCGCCCCGCCCCGCCCCGCCCCGCCCCGCCCCGCCCCGCGCGCCGCAGGTGGCAGGTGACGGGTGCAGTGTGCCCGCCCTATGACTCCTCTGGTAGTCATGCGCTCGCATGCGCTGCAGATGCCGTTACTGAACGACAAGCCTTTTTGGAAACTTTGGCGAGCACGGCTTGTTTCGACGGCATGGAGACGCCCCACGGGGCGCGCTGCGCTGACGGGGACCTTGGTGATGTGGCGCAAGCGTGCCCCCCCCCCCCCCTCTCTCTCTCTCTCTCTCTCTCTCTCTCTCTCTCTCTCTCTCTCTCTCTCTCTCTCTCTCTCTCTCTCTCTCTCTCTCTCTCATTCTGTGTGTGTGTGTGTGTAACTGGAACGGCCGCAGCTCAGCAGCGACGTTGGCAGTGATGATTGTCAAGTTGGCACAACGCTGGTGTGCTGCGCCTGAGCGGGGTGGCGTGGCGTGGCGTATGGCCTGCTCCACTTCTCGAAAAACGCTGATGTGAAAGAACAGCCTCAGCCACCTGAGCGCCGTGCCGCGCCGCGCCGCGGCCGCGAACCCCTCGACCACCCAGGCAAAGTCAAACAGAAAGCAGCGAGCCTCTCCCGCCCCGCCCCGCCCCGCCCCGCCCCGCGGCCAAGTTCTCGAGAAATTGGACGATTTCGCGCTCAAAATTTGATAGTCGTTCGAAGCCGACATGAGTAACGTTGGTCCATACACTCTAAAAAAGCTTACGGTGATTTTCACCGTACGGTGATGCACTCTGATTCACCGTAGCTTACAGTGACATTCACCGAAGCTTACGGTGAAAATTCACCGTAAGCTACAGTGCTGCAGGGTTCTCCGTAGCTTACAGTGAAGATCACCGTAAGGTTTTATCAGTGTAAGCCGTGCGCACTTTTCAAGTGCGGCCGAAGCTGTACTGGGCCAAGGCTGCTCCACTGCTTGACGGTGATGCGCGGGGGCGGCGGCTGTGGCCGTCGAAATGCCACCGCGGACCAAATAAGTCCAAAGTAGGGCGCGGGGCGGGCGCGCACTTCATAGCCCCCCCCCCCCCCCCTTCCCGCACCATAATGTTTCCATGGGGAGACTCAGGGTCCGTGTGGATGGACTGAGAGCAGCCCTTGTTGTAGCACTAGCTACACGCCTTGCCCTACCTAAGGTGCGCGTTAGAGTTAGCGGTCTAATGAGAGGCCCGGGGGGGGGCACCCCACTGCCATATCTCTGGGCGGAAGTTTCCCGCGATTAGAGGGTCAGTGAGGATAAATGCCTGAAACAGGTTAGACAGAAAAACCCGCGATGCACTCAATGGTTAAACCGGCCCTGCTACTTTTTTTACACAAGGGAAGAAAACACGAAATAATCCACTAGTTACACGCGCGAGGGGTCGTCAACTCGTATATTACTTCGTACGCGATGGCTATATTACCTGTATTTTACCTACATATAACCATATATATTACTTGCATATTACCACAATTTCGCTCTATATTACCCCTATATTTCCATATATTACTTTATATTATTTTATATTGCGCAATATTACCTACTGGTAATATACGCGCATACTACCTCGTACACGGCTAAGGGGAGTTGACGAGCCCTCGTACACGCTCCGTTTTCTTGAATACGGCATATCAAATCTAATATTAGTATAGGGTTGGTTGCAGGTGAGATCTGACTGTCCCCGCACCGCCCCGGACCCTCGTAGGCATACTGCCCGCCGTGCACTCGTGCGAGCGGGTTGCGGGTTGCTGGTCGCCCGGGCGGGGCGGGGCGGGGCGGGGCGGGGCGGGGCGGGCGGCTGCATGCGCCACTCCGCACAGTACCAGTACGTAGTCACTGCGGAAGGTGGCGGAGCAAAGTACACCCGGCATCTTGGCACGTGATATTCGGTAACCGTGGCTTTTGGCGGAGTTGTAAAATTGAGCGGGTCCGAGCTTTTGACATTGGGCGGGCTTCAGCCGCAGGGAGCCGCGTTGGGCGAGGTCATTACCTCGCGGGGCGAGGCGGGGCGGGGCGGCGATAGTGATGGGGATGGGGTTTGATAACGGCGCGCACAGCGCGGCGCGTGTTTTTGCCGATGCTGCGCGCTGAGTACTACTGAGTATGTTGAGTCCGACCCGACCCGGACGTGACATCAAGTCAAGAGTCGGGACGTCAGAGCAGAAACAGTTCTCGCCGTGTCACCGGGAGGGGAAAAAAAAAAAGAGGAGGGAGGGGGATTTGCTTCGGTCGCCGCGCCGCCGCCAGGAGGACCGCGCGTCGCCTCGCCGCAACTCACGCCTGTCCAAAGTGGGACTCCCCTGGGATGGGCGCAAAGCACGGGAGATGCTTTTGACGAACGCGTCCGCGAGAGTGCCATCAAGCGTGCGGGACCGGACACACAGTTCTCATTCGGGTACCCGACGGGACCCGAACTGCGTCCGAAACGACAGGTGTGAGCGACATGGAGATTCGGTCCGCTTCGAACCTCCTCTCGCTCGCACCTGTCGTTTCAGACGCAGTTCGCGGGTCCCATCGGGTACCCGAATGAGAACGATGGCCGGACAGGACAGGGCTGTGCAGTGTGAGAGGCGCCACGCCACGCCACTGCCACGACGCGGTAGCACAGCGTGCGCCGCACGCGTGACAGAGTCGCAACGTTCGAATAAGTGACCGTCGTGGCGCTGAGCCAGCCCCCCCCCCCCCTCCTCCTGCCTCTCTCAACTTCTCTAGCTCAGACAGCTCAACGTTCTCCTTCCGCATTTCTAGATTCATTGTGGCGTTGCCAGCGCTGACGAAGCTCACGGGTAGGGCCTGGGCCTGTGCAACCTCCGCCTAAGCGACAGACTTACTGATAGTAGCGGTGTTGTCTGCCCAAAAAGAAGGCAAAAAGCACTCAGCAAACATACATCCCTGTTGAGCGTTCGGTATCAACGCCTGCCTGCTGGGCAACACCTTCATAGCTGTGCAGAGGGATGGCCTCCTGGCCTAGTAGGCCGAACGCTCAACACGGATGTGTGTTGGGCGCTTTTTGACTAATTTTCTGGCAACACTGGATAGTAGGTTTACAGCTCCAGTCCACTAGAGAATTTTGCGCGGTTCTTCTAAATAGGCGGCCGGGGCAGAGCGCCTGACAAACACGAGATAGGCAGCCCGCCGCACTCGCACGCACTGTGGTGCCTACCTCTACGGAGCTCTGCGCGCACTGCTCACCAAGGCTTCCAGCAGCAATTTTTTTTTCAAATCAATATTTGTGAGTGCACTTGAAGACTTCTAACGAATAAAATTCTGTCTCTCTGTTTTTCAAACAAAGAGCAATAAATGTAAATATTCCATTCTGCTGCAGCGCCCCCCTCTCCCGCTCCCGAAAAAAAGGCCACAGTGGTAAGAGACAAATGAAACTTTATTTGCCTTTAGTTCTGATATCACAAATGGAAATTGAATTATAACTAATACATTATGACAATGCTATCTTGAATGCCTTCTTTATCTGCTCTAAAATTTGTTGCTTTTTATTTTCTTCATGTGTCTTTTTGAGTTTGACATTTAGTTTACTCACTAATTTTTTTAACAAGGCCCACTGCTGATCATCCAAAGAACTTGTTAGGGACCTATTTTTCATTTCACTATTTAAGAGGTTTTGGACATCACTCTGGGACATTAATAATGGTAAAACTTTCTTTGAATTTAGACCCCCCTTTGAAATATAGCCATTTGTTAAATGCTTGGTCTCTTCATTTTCATTATCAAGGATAGTCTTTTTACAATCTATTTCATTTTTCAATGAAGGCTTCTTGAGTTTTCTTTTCTTAGCTTTAAGTTTGCTATTGACAGATTTTTCTTCTTGAATTGAAAAGTCTGGGGTGTCATCTGCAGCTGCATGGCTTTTACATTCATTGACTTGAGAGGTAGATGATATGGCCAAAGAACTGCGAGATATTGACACTGTAACAAGAATGAATAGGTGTCACTTTGAGAAAAATAATTTTAATATCATAATTATTGATAAAGTGCTCACCTCCAACATCATCATTGATGGACTGGATTTTTGGAGTAATGTGACTGGAGCGTGGAGAAACTTCTTCTGCTTCTTCATCATCATTATTATCGTCATCATACAAAAAACACATGTCATTGTTCTCACTCAAATTTGATGAACTACAAACAAAATCAAATCATATTTATTAGTTTAATATCACTGCAATACTTTTTAAAATTTTGGTCTTTTTAATTAAATGACATACTTTTCATTGGTTGCCACAAGTGTTTCTGTCCATGACACGTCTAGCCATTTTGTGAGATCAGGAGGAAAAATATATCCATCTAGGAGCCAAACTGGTCCATTTGGTTTAAAAACCTTTAGAAATGGTAGCATGACATTATACCACTTGACACAGGACTCAAACAAATGCTTGGCTATTGCCCTAAAATTTAATTAGCGGCATAAAAGAAAACTCATGTTAAGAATAAACTCAATCTGAACAGACATGCCATAGAGAGAGAAAAGAATTGCTTCTTACCAAATGCGGCTTATTACTCCCAAACATAACAATGAAACATGCCAATGATGTCCAGAACTCATTCGGGTCTTAAAAAGAAATGCTCCTTCCAGACATGTATGTACTATTCTACATAATAAAGCTGCAAGTCCTTGCGTGCGTAATAAAACATACTCCAACATCTGTTTGGTGGGACAGTAAATTTCTTTCTCAGAGCAGTCCCATGGAATTGTTCGGAAAATGTTATCGTACATTGAAACAAGGTTCAAGGATAAAAAATGACGAAGGCAGTGGTTGATCTGTGTTGGAAAGAATACTGGAGTTAAGATTGGAAAACATTGCTGCAATATAACAGGTAGCTCAGGGAAAGCATATACCTTTTCGATGGTCTTAAATCCCTTGTCTCCATGAAACAGGTTTTTCATGCGGTATATTAGACGGGATAAAGTAGCCGCCTCAGTTGACAAAGCTTGTTGATTTTGAAGTAAGGTCAAAGCATCCCATAAAACGTCAGAAAGTTTCCGTAAGGCTGAGTGAGCTAGAACAAAATACATGTTCACAAATTACTTTTTAACATAGCACAACAAAGAATCCGTTTAGGTGTTGTCATCATTTTCACTGACAGACTTCACTAGATGCCAATTTTGAAGTGAAAGTTGGAGGTGGTTTTAAGTCAAAATCATTCCAAAGTGGAGTTCCCATCCTGGTTGGACACTTCCTAAGTTTCTACTTAAACTTTCTATAACATGGGAAAAATATTTTTATCTACAAATATTATTTGTGACAAGAAGCAAAAGAAAAACACTACAACACCACTTTGGGGAACTACCTAAGAGCATCAAGAGGAACAACCACATGAGTAAGGTTAGGTTAGAAAATAATTTTTGAAGCAGTATCGGCAACGTGTAAAAACTCATTACGCCAGTTTCGGTTGCTTATACAATTTCATAGTAAAAGCTGTAGTGTGGGTAAGAAGTTTTTAAAAATTTTCACCAAATTTGAAGATGGAGAAACTTGGAAAAAAATGTTAAAAGTTTTATTGACTTTCCTGTAGTTTTCTTTTTGAAAGATGGTCAGAGCTGTAGCAGACGATGACGCCTATTTTCAGGAATCATTCTTATTTACACTTGAGTGTTGTCGTAGCAGGTCGCAGGTTGCGATCAGTTGTGATGTTGTGATTAAGAAAGCAGAAAGGAGGAAGCAAAGATGTCATGACCATGGAATGACTAGTGTCCTGTCTGAACCCTGAACCTTTTGTCACTGAATAACTAAGGGAGTTAAGCGAACACCTTGAAAAGATTTATGTTTGCTTTAAATCCAATTTAGAAATGCAACCACCTCCGAGACCTTGGGAAAGCGGCCCAGTAAATAGGGTTGCACCGCAAATCAACACTGCTGGCCGCCGCTTTGTGATGCCAGGGTATGTACGAGAAAACTGCTTTCAATATTTTGTTAAATCCATTTGAGGTTAAAAGTTAATGAAGTCACACTGCTTTCGTTAGACGACTTTTTTTTTCTTTTCTTTTTTCTTTTTAAAAGGTTGAGGTTATTTCTCTTTATTGAATTAGTTATCTTTGATAAAACACATAAAAGTTGAAGTTGAATTGAGGTCCTATATGATTGATTCTCTTACTTCACATTCTTATCTGTCTCTCAGTGGACCACCATTGCTCCATAGTTCATCTCCAAGCACAACGTTACCAGGAGGAGCAACGTATCTTCAAGCATCTTCAAATACTCAAAGGCCCCCTCCTCTGCCTAGAAGGACACCTGGCGTAACAGGCCCTTCACAGGCCAATGGACTGAGGTGCAAATCAAGTGTGGAGTATATTATTCTTTTAAAAATACATACCATTTGTCATATTCAATTTAAATTTTCAGATCTCGAATGTCATTACCGTACTCAAGTTCACCTTACGGTGGTCTTGGTGGATATGGGAGTTATGGCGGATTTGGGGGATATGGCGGATACAGCGGATACAGCAGCTATGGAGGATTAGGTTCATACGGAATGGGTGGCTATGGGGGGTTGAACTCATATGGGTATGGCTATGGTATGAATAGATATGGAGCTCCAAATCCCCATGACCCAGAAAGCAGGTTTATTCAATTGGCTGAGGAAAGCTCTAGACCTGCATTTCAATCGATTGAATCACTTGTCCAAGCTTTCCATTCTGTTAGTATGATGTTAGATTCAACATTCAATGCTGTCTACACATCATTTCGTGCAGTTCTTGGGGTTGCTGAAAACTTTGGCCGTCTGCGATCTCTGTTAGGTCAATTTTTCTCATCAATTGCTCTCTTTAGAGCATTTATTTGGCTCTATAAAAAAGTCCTTTATTTATTAGGTAAGTCCAGTATCTTAACTTATTGTGTAGTCTTTGGATTTCACTCAATTGAAAACTTAAAACTTTATAAAACTATCTTTGAATCCTCGATTGTTATTACTCCCTCCAATTTAAGGTCTACGGCGTGAAAATCCCAGTCAGGACCAAATTTGGCAAGCAGCAGTACAAGCAGCTGGAGAAGAAATGGCAACAGCAGCTGGGAAACCTAAATCTTCTTGGCCAATCTTGATGTTCATGGGTATTGTCTTTAGTGGACCATACCTAATTTTCAAGCTTATGAGCTCCTTGAGTAGTACAATAGAGAGCACAGAAGCAGGTGAGCACCTCGTTTTATTTGCAACAATATTTGGCTGAGTACATTAAAAAATGTTATTGATTGCGTGTACTAAATTTATTTTGTCACTAAAAATGCAATGAAATGTGTTTGTTAGAAAAGCGATTGCAGATTTCTGAATTCCTGCTCTGGCTTAGGCCTGCAGCAACTTACCAACAAGCTTTTTTGGATAAGAAACTTAGCTTTATGATAAAATTACAGTGACGCTTCCAGTAGCTTCTAGTATATTTTGTACTCAGCTCATATTGCCATCTCTAAATCTATATATCTATCAATTTATCCATCTATGTATAAATAACTCTGAAGTCATTTTCTTTTTCTTTAGGCCCACAAAATGCATCATGGAACCCTGAACAGATGACTGGTACTCCAGCCATTGCTATGTATGGGTTCACAGCTCGATCTGAAGATGAGTTGAGCTTCTACCCTGGGCAAAGAATTATGATTGCTCCTGTTTCTTTCCAACGGAAGGAATTGCAAGGTTTGTCTGGCAATCCATCAAAATTGAATTTTATAAATCTTATTAAATCAGATTGTTAATTAACAATTATAAAATTGGTCTTTCAGGTTGGCTTTTAGCCAAAGTTGAGGGAAGTCCACAAATAGGTCTTGTACCATTTAATTACTTGTCAGCGGCAACACAGAATACTTCTGTGAGGAATGCAACTTCTGACACACCTGCAAAACCGTCTAGTAGTGAGTTGCCGGATGGACCGTTAATGGAGCCAAGTGTAGAAGTTGCATCATCTTTCTCCACAGAACCTGATACAGAAAGGATCTAAGGTTCTGTACTTTCCATATATTCGATTACTCTAATTGTTTCTACTTATTCCTGTTTTTTTATAATCTGCATTTATGTAAAGTAGGCTGTTGGTTTTTATAATATAATTGTGATATTGACTCAAACTGTACATACTGACTTAAGAAAATAAGTATATAATGGCCAACATTGGCTTAGCTTGAATTCAGAATTCCTCATCCTTAACATTTAGCTGAAATGTCAAGCAGAGTTTGTGGTTGTGGACTTAATTGTTGGTAGGAGGGTGGCCTAAATGGTGCTAGCTCGATTTCAGCAACCATTCCTTGCCATTGTCACATCTATCACAAGTAAATTAGAGATGCAAGGGGAAGGTTTGGCAAGTTACCAATAATTAGTATTGCCATGTTGCATGTAGACATAAGTCATTATTTAGTATGTAAGGTATATAATAAATTTAATTAAAAAGCCATCTGTCACTTTTTTTCAATTTAATAGGTTGGTAGAAACATTTACAAGTAAGGTTCAGGGAACTCGAATGACACCTCCCTTCCAGTCAGCTTCTTATATACTGAGGCAAAAGTGTCCACCTGGAACAAGAGAAAACAAGCTTTAAGAAAAAGAAAATCAAAGCAGTTTTAGATCCTTTCAAATACGTCAATCTCAGTGGTAGTGACGAAGTAAGTAAACATCAAATGAATCAGTTCACATAAAATAATCATAGATTGATAGTTTCAGAGACTATACTAAAATGACCAGCCTCAGAGGTAGTGACGAAATAAATATGTACTTTCATTAATTTTCAAAGTGCATTGTATGCATCATAGGCTCACGGTCTCTAGAATGCTTGTTAGGGTCTTATTGGGTTCATATTCACCTTGTGCTCAATGTTCGTTTGCTGGTTCTTGTCCAGGTGCACCTTGATGAGCTGTGAGCCATCGAGCTTAACTCTGATGCGCTTTCCAACAATCTCAGCTGGGAAGACCAAGTCCTCAAGAATAGCATCGTAGACAGCAGTAAGAGTACGGCTGTGAAGTAAACATTACGGTGAGTTTCTTAATTAGAAAAGTGTACAAGAGAAAAACACAATTTGACTTACCTCCTGGGTCGCTTCTGCTTGTTCTTGGTGCGTGTCTTACGGGTAGGCTTAGGCAAGATCTTCCTCTCACCACAGAATACTACATGCTTGCCACTGAATTTCTTTTCAAGCTCTCTAACCAGTCTAGTCTGGATTTTCTGGAAAAGTTTCAGCTGAGGAATGGGCACATAGATGATGATTGACTGAAACAAAACAAACAGGATTCAAACTCAGATTGCAGGAAATGAGTACCAGAACAGCTCAAGAGCAATGTAACATAAGCAGAGAAAACAACAATACCATATAGAATGACACTCAGAAAACTTACCTTCTTGCCGTTCAGCTCGATTTCCTTAGCCTTGGTAATGTACAGCTCACGCAACTGAGCCTTGAGGTCACTGTTCATCTCCAGCTCCAAAAGGGCCTGGGAGATGGCAGTTTCGAATGCATCGGGCTCAGCGCCGCCCGGCTTCAAGATCTTGGCTCCTGATGCGAACATCTGTAAAGTACAAAATAACCACTAAGTATACGACAACAGGTATTAGAGGGAATTTGAGGGGAATCTTTAAGAGGGCCGTAAGTGCACAGAAAATACGCGGAGTGCTAAATTACACGTACGACTTAACCTCTGAAAATTTAATTCAGATTCAAAACACAAATTGCAGTCACTAAATAATGCAGAGAGAAACCCACAACAACTCTCAAACAAAATATTAGAGCATCAAACTTAGAAACAACGAAATCTGGTGAAAACATAGAGACCGCGAGAGGTTAAAACGTGTCACTGGTGTGTCGGCACAGCCGATACCGCCACTATCATCCGTAAACATCGTAGGAAACAGAGAGTAAAGACTTACTGTGGGTTTTCAAATAGGTCAAGACAAGTTTCGTAAAATTAATGTAACCAGGAGCAACGGTTATTTTACAGGCGGGACATAATATCTGAGCTTACGATAAGCTCAAGAAGAGGACAATTTCAACTCAGTTTACCTTGCCATGCGAAAGCGTGAAAGGGACGTTGAGTGCGCACCCGGAAGAAGGACTCGGCTTGACTTCTTCACTGCCTTAAGTAAATGTACTTTAGCGGGCGAACTTTTACTGCTCCCCGCAAGGCGGTGGCTGGTCTTCAATACGGAGAAAAAAATAATTAACACTTCGCTTTTAACAAAATGTTAGAGCATTGATTAGATTACGCCCTCCAAAATCAGATTTCAGTTGTAGAAGTATATAGCACATTCTCAAAACATTATGACTTCAGCATTCTACGATCTACGAGTGGGAAGTTAGCATTCTACGGGCTACACCATCAATGATTCTTCTGCTACTTTGTGGACAGTGCTGCTCTCTTGCGTTGAAGTCTGCGCATGAAGGCCCTTCCCAGTGATTCGCAGGTCAATCGAACAGGAAGGAATTAAAAATAATGGCTCTTCCAAGGGTCTTGCTTTCGTTATCCCGTCGATCCTTTTCGACAGCTTCCACGACTTCACCCATGAGTCGCCTTTTTTCAAACGCGGACTGTAAGTACGGTGTTTTACCCTGGTGGACGGGCGAAGGTCTCGATTGTGACGGTGCCTAGCCATAACCTTTATCTCGTGATTCCACATACATATATTTGCTATCGTTCAGTGGAATGACCATTGAATGTACTGTAGCAAGTACAATGTCATTTTCTGAACGCTCCCCTGTATCAAAAGTTCGTCGACATCTCCTGTAATGGATTTGGTCAAGTTGTCCTGTTTGACCCATTAGTAGGGGTTCTAGTTCTACAACTTCAAATCCCCTAGGCTACACTGTTAATCATAGACACCACCTAGTAGACAGGTATGTCCAATATATGGACTAACTGAAAAATTACATTTTTATATCATGGGTTGCTATAATGAAGAAAGATTGGAGTTACAATTTTCTCTGTACTCTAATTATAACTTTTTCCAAGTGTAAGAAACTTCCTACAGAGCTTTTGTAGTTCTTGGGTTTTGTGTTCAGATACCTATTATTTTCTGGACATGAGATGAACAAGACAACTTCCTTTTTTATATTACAAAGAATAACATTTAGATCTTGTTTTTCATATTTATATACCATTTGAAAATTTTTTAAAACATCTTAACAAACAGCTGTTAAAGTTGCTAAACAATTGGAAGTGCTTCATTAGTAATGAGTTAGATAACCACTGATTATTTCAATCCCTACAGATACTCCTAACCCTTTGGAACATGCCAGTGGCATAGAAAAGAAGCAGCTGCTTGCTGAATTGCAAGGAAATGAAGTGAGTGTTTTAAATCTTGTACTTTCTACAGTTTTGGCTTCCCAGCCTGCTACACAATTTATTCTCTGCAGGATCCATTTGACGTATCTGTTGTCAAGCGTGGCGCCTGCACCAAGGATCAACCACAGCTTGTGTATTCATGTAACCATGAGCGTCTTGTAGGCTGTATATGTGAAGAGGATTCTGAAAATGTTGTCTGGATGTGGCTTAGGCAGAATGAATCAAAGCGATGCGCTTGTGGCTACTGGTTTAAACTGCAGAAGAAGGAACCACTGTAAACCGTGTATAATATGAATTTTTCCTCAAGCGTGTGTAGTTCAAAGTAATTTGAGCACCACCATTAGTGAATTTTAGCGATGCCACAAGTCATTGCTATTTGCTTTGTACAAAATGAAACCTGCAATAAAATACTTTTAATTGGGATTCAAATCATTTTTAACCATACTTCAGACTTGTTTCTTTTGGAATAAACTTAAAAGAATTACTTAGCACTGTTGAAGAGATTACTTAAAGAAACATGTGATCATTTAAAGATGTATAGACCTGTACACACCTTGTATTGTTTGTTTTGGGAATCCTTGCAGGAATTCCACTTGGGAGAAAATAAAACCTAGTTCTTAATTGTTGTGATACTCTTTTGAATTGGTATACCTTGTTGGGAAAGACAGAATGTAATTGAAGTAATAATTTTGAATGATAAGTGATCCAGCTGAGAAGGGGTAATAAGGCAGAAACAGTTCTGCTAGAAGAAACATTTTCTCTTTTTTAAACAAATGATTATTAATGTACACATAATGCACTTTTAGGAGCTACACTCGATACATAATATTCTATACATTACAGAGCAAGTTTTCTAAAAAGTGCGCAGTAGTACAACAGTTGTAAAAATTAAGACCACAATTAAAAAACAATAATTTAAATTACATTATGGTATGGCACTTAACAGAAATAGAGTTAGCTCATGCCAAAGCATTCCTAATGTGTAGAAAAGGCCACATAACTTTGCTAACTCTATTTCCACCTAAGAAGTCTCCCCTCCGATCTAGGACCATGAGATTTGGAAGAGCATCAAGCAATGGCAAAACATCATATTGGTGGACAAACCTACAGGCACATAAGTTAAGGGCTTTCAAATTTGGGAATGATGATGGGAAGTGATGGAAAAGATCTGACGTTACCATAGTGCCATGAAGATTAAGTCTTTCTAATTGAGGTAGGTGTTTGAGGAAAAGTTTAAGGGTCTCATCTCCTACATTACATCGGCTTAGGCATAGATTCACAAGTTTTGGACAGCAAGTAACTAACATAGGCATAGATTTGTCAGTGATGAAGTTTGAATATCCTATATCAAGAGTCAACATTTCGGGAAACTTATCACGGAAAAATGTGCTAGAAAAATCTGCATCAGTGTACTCATTAGGCTTTATGACAAGATTACGTAGGCGACGATACTGAGGTTTTGATACAAGAGTTAAAAGTTCTTTACCCACATTTTGTGCAGCAAAGACATATACTGTTCTAAGGTGGCTTCCTGACCTTCTCTCCCTATCCATTCTCTCTGGATCCACATAAATTTCCACAGCTTCTATTTTTGACATGTAAATATTTTGCAAATTGGGGCAATTACTTATGCAGTCAACAACAAATCTTTCATGATAATTGAAGTTCCTGACTATAAGTGTTCTAAGAGATGATATTGAAGAGATACCAGTTAAATTTGGATCATGGTCATGTTTCTTTTCAAATTTCCACCTTAAATCTAAATCAAGATACTGCAAATTTGTGAGATTCTTCAAAGCACCATATGGAACAAAAAAATCACCATGTAATTTAAGCCATGACAGATTAAAACAATTTTTGATTAAACAGGGTACAAATCTGTGACATGAGGTGTAGGTATAAGAAATAGCATCCACACTTGGTGCACAACGGACATAGCTCATTAATTGGTGGCAAGGCATGTCCCTGCCAAAAACAAGTCTTCTCCCTTTCCAAACATGAATAGCTTGCAGCAGTTCGTGCCAACGACTGCAGACATACTGCACAGATGTGAAAAGATAGGAGACATCACAGTAAGAAAAAATTAAATACATGACTTCTGGGGGAAGGTCCAAAATTGATAACGAGGGTTCTATTTCAGAAGCGACTTCCATGGAAGATTCATGTTCAACTTCAGGTTCCATTGTTCGCTGCTGTTGGAGGGAAACAAAATTTAGTGATTAATGATAGCACAAATTGAGACCTTTGACCTAGGAAACTTCTAATGATGACTTACTTTCTTGAAATTGTTGATCACAAGAAATGCTTGCTTTAGTTGGATAATGTGGCAGATGTATGTCCTCTTCATCCTGCTTCAACGTTTAGCAATAATTTGTGAATAGAGGTAGAATTCCCTGTAACAACAAAGGTCACATAAGCAGCTGAAATTTTTAAGAGCACACTTTGTTTCTTAGAATCATTTAATTTAAGAATACCCAGGAGAAAAACCTTGAATGGGGAAAGTAAGGTGTTTGCTAAGGATTTATAGGGACAGTATTGCCAGCAAGACACAGAGTAAACTGGAAATATTTCTTTCTCTCACTCCTCTTGGGATATTGATTTGTCCGGTCCCGGGAACCTGGGGCAACCTCCGGTAGAAGTGGGGGTGGATGGGGAGAAGAGGAATGGAAGGGGGTGACGTCAACACGCCTCCACCAACCACACGTGGAGAATGTTACGACGTCAGCCAATCAGAGATACGTCCAGTGACAGCACAACCTAACCCAACCTGGTCAGCCTGCAGTAAGGCGCGTGTAAACTCTGCTAAACACTGTGTAATCGGTGTAATCGTTGTTAGACAGGATATCTCGGTTTGGGCAGGTTTGGGTCCAAAGACAACATGCCTTTGGTGGTAATAACAGGGATACCCGCTTCGGGAAAAAGTACACGGGCGTCGCAACTCAAGGACTATTTAGAGAAGGACCTCAAAAAAACAGTTCATATTGTTAGTGAGAATGAGGTTATTACTTCCTCAAATATAAACAAAAATGCACTTTACCTCGGTAATAGAAAAAGTTAACTTCCATTTTTCAGCAACAAGCTTTGTAATATTGTAGAATTAAATAAAGATTTCAAAAATTTCACAGATTCCTCCAAAGAGAAAGAGATACGAAGTATTATTAAATCAAAAGTTCAAAGGTATAAAATAAAGCTATGCTTCTTAAACCTTTTTATCTATTTGAATAAACTATACTAATATAAGCTTCCTTACAGATTAGTTGGTCCAGATACAGTTGTTATTATGGATGCAGCTAATTATATTAAAGGTAATCACTATTTTTGTGGTGTGTTGTTAAAAATAAGCCTGAACCTAAATTTATTGTTAATCATTGTGTCAGGTTATAGGTATGAAGTTTACTGTATGTCTAAAAGCAGTAAGACAACACAGTGCACACTCCACTGTGAAACATCGCCAACTGTGGCTTGGGAATTCAACACATCCAGAGAAAGTCCTAAATGTAATTATTTTAGGATAAGTTACATATATCATCCTTGTAAAATTCACAGATTCAACATGCTTCATTGTATTTCAGGCTCTGGTGATGAAGAATATTCAAAAGAGACTTTTGATGCACTGGTCATGCGCTACGAGGCTCCTGACAACAGAAATCGGTGGGATAGCCCTCTTATTGTAGTTCAGGCAGAAGACACTTTGCCTGTAGACAAATTGGCTTGTGCCTTATTTGATAGAAAACCCCCACCTCCAAATCTATCCACTCAAAATGTTAGTATTCTATCAATTTTAGAGAGTTACTTTTAAGAAACCATTCTCTTTATGGAAAATGATTCATATTCATAATTTACATACATTTCTGTTTCTCTCTTACTTTAAAATAATTTTTTCTCTGTCTCCTGCTTTAGGCTCCATTATCAGCAACAAACTATCTTCATGAGTTGGACCGCATTACTCAGGAAATTGTTACAGTAATGCCCGCATTTTTTCTCCCACTTATTCAGACCAAATTAATTTAAATTCTTGATCCAACCCCAATTTTTTCAGGCCATACTATCTGCTCAGAATACAGGATTGGAAGGAGATGTGAAAATTCCAGGACATAGCAATTTAAATGTTAAACTAAATGGAAACAAGTTGACTGCAGCTCAATTGGGACGCCACAGAAGACAATTTCTCACTTATTCCAAGATGCATCCCTCTTCAGATACCTCTCAGGTGGCCTCCTTATTTGTGCAATATTTAAATACATCCATATCCTCATGATTGATCAGTTTCATCCATTGAAATATACCCTCGTTGTTTTAAACTAAATGTTCATTTCCATTTATACTAATGTATGGTCTACACTCTTTTTCTTTACAAAAACAAAACCTTTCAAATTTAAATTTTTTGAAAAATTCTTTACAAAGAGAAAAATGCAATTACTAGTTTTTTCTGGTTTTTTAAATATGAAATCATGTAAACAAATATAACATGTTCATGCATAGAATACATTTAATAATTAAAGAGACAACCATTCAATTGCAAATTGATGGACATACAACAGAAAATTACAATTTTATTGAATCTAAACAGAAAGCAGCTATTAATAAAATGATAAGTATCTTATCTGTGCGGTGTGCGGCTGCAATTCGCCTTAAAGGAAATATTTTGTTTATGTCAGGGCTTTGGGAATGCCAAGCTTGACATCCCTAACCTGGCCTTCGGGTTAAGCGGGTTTCATGGTACATCTGTACACTTGATAAACTGAAGCAATACCTTCTCGTTCCGTCCTACTTGACGGTTCCATCGTTCCATGGTCAAATTAATACCACAATTGGGTGTAGTTGCACAGCAAAAGTAAGTGACAGCGGCACGATCAGCGGCCTGAATCTGCTTAACACCTTAAGGACGTGCTTCAGATTTGCAGCGGTAGGTGGCAGCACAGCCGAAGGCGGGCGTCTGCTTTCGAAACGTTCCAGCGGAGAGCGCTGCAGTCTGCAATGTTTATGGCACCAGCCAGGAGTCTTTAGCGTTGTGCTTTGATATTGCCCAAGCAAACATATCGTTGGTGAGTTTTTAAAGTATTTCCACTAGTTTCAATGAACACTGTAGTAGCTTTACATACAGTTTTATCCCATACCATGTGCTGGTCTTTCTCCGTGCCAGGCCTACAAATGTAAGTGGCTCGAGATAGGTTCTTATGGTACCATAACCCTCCCGGTCAGTCAACAGTTGTGATTAAGTAGATTCCAAGAAGCTTGCAATTTAAGTATCTATGTTCTGCGCATCTAACTATGTCTTCGAATTTCTGTTATGCTTCCAAAGCATTCTTTCAAAGCAGTAGGCTGTATATGGTGCGTCAGCTTTTTCTGTACATTATAATAATGTACACAATTCAGGATAAACATGTCTAATTTCACTTTATTTGTGAATTTAGGTCACAATTTTGCTACTGTGGTGTATATCTGTTGATGGATTCTATTGAGAAAAATTTCATTTGATTCCTCGTATTTGGTGAAGTATATCCATCACGGTCTCCCCTAACTCTTTGCTTAGTATCTCTTTCTGACAAACACCCAAGAATTTCCACTTTCGCAGATTTATCAGATGTATTTAGTAGTAATTCTATATTTAAAATTCCAAGATGCAAGCATAAATTGGAGTGTGTCTTAAAGTTTTCTAGATACTCCAACTGCTGTTCTCAGTAATTAATCAATGGGAATTTTTTGTGGTATTCTGTGACTTCACAACATCCGTGTTACATTTAAAATGTGAAGACACACTTATTTTTTCAATTTTCAGCGGCGTTGCGATTGTGAAGTGCAACCAAGTGCAACTGTCACTAAATTATCTGACAAATTCTACAATTCTGGTCAGACGTCAGAGGTCATGCATTTTTTTTCCCAAGTTTCTTTTTTCAATCTGTGTAGGGAAATTCCTGGTTTGGAGATGGTTCCGTGTACATAGAGTGGTTTTGCACAGTGTCCCACGGAATCTTCGCCTGTCATCATTTTGACCGGAGAGGTTTAGTGCTAGTGCGCAGTGGGGTCCGGTCCGAACGGACCTAAGTACGGCGGCGGGCCGGAAGTACCGGGAATAGTTGCTTGTTGAGAAGTCCAAGTTGAGGCCTTGGCTCCCGCTCGGGCCGGGCCGGGCCGGGCCGGGCCGCGGACGCGACCCTCGCTGAGTTCTCATCCCACCCGTCGCGTCTGGTCGCGGTCGGGATGGAGCGAGCGGGGCCCCTGGCTGGCCGGCCCAGCCGGGCCAGGGCCTGGGCGACGCCGCGTCGCGGTGCGATGCGCGGCTGAGCTGCGCTCCGCGCTGCGCGGCGCGGGCCCCCGGCCCCGGGGGCCCCGGGTCCTCCCCTCCCTCCCCCCCTGTTCTTCCCGCCCCTCCCAGCGGTGGTCGGGTCGGGCCATGGGCCCGCCCGCCCGGCCCGGCCCGCCCCCACGACCGTCCTGCCGCACCGCGTCGCGCCTGGCCGTGGCGAGCCGCGCCCCGCCGCGCTGCACCGCGTCTCGCGTGTGGCGTCTGCTGCCGGACCGTCGATCTCTCGCTCGAGGGCGCTCACTCCGCGATTGTCTCGGAACTCTAGCGCTACGTGACGCCTGCACTAGAACAGGACCCTGTGTCCTGCTGAAAAAGACGCGCGGGGTGTTCTCATTTAAAGGGAATTCCCTGAGGCTGTCAGGTTCCTCCGCCGAGGACTTCCCTGGAAAGGAGGGCGGGGGCGGGCTCCTCGCGGCCCGTCGCAGCCCGCGCGTGGCGCTATCGCCCCGCTCGTCCTGGCGCCGCGCCGCGCTGCGAGGTCTCGATCACATCGATTACTTTCTGCTTGGCGCGCGCCGCGGCCGCGCCTGCGTCCGTCCATGGCCTTGTTTTGGTGTGCGTGTGTTTGTGTATGTGCGGCCGTGCCGGAGTGATCCGCAGTCGGTCACCTGAGTCGCTCGCCGTGGAAGATGCGTCTTCTTGTCACCTGCGGACGTGTGCGTTTGTTGTGGTTCGCGTGCGAGCTGAAGCTAGTGCCTGATCTGTGTCCGTGCGTTCGAGGATATCGTCAGCTGTTGTGATACCCGACGCCCTTTTCTCTGAGAGGTGAGTGAGTGAGTGAGTCAGAGTCCGCGGACCGCGTCATGCCCAGGCCCAGGAGGACCCAAGGAGCCGCCGAGGCGGCTCGGCCCGGCCAGGTCGGGGAAGTAGGAAGGGGATGGACCGCGGGGTGCGGGGAGACCGGGGAGACGCGGCGTCCGCGGGAGAGTGCGCTGCGCTGAGCTGAGCCTCGACGGCCAGCTGAGCCGAGCAGCAGCGCCAGGCCAGGGCGGCCAGCAACAGGGACGGGACGGGACGCGGTCCGCGCGAGTCCACCCGGGTACTTTTTCGGGTGCAGTTAACGAGGAGCTCGCTACGGTACCCTCCTGGAGGGCCTGGCTCAGCTCTGCCCGGTCCCAACCCGTCCCTGTCTCGGTCAGCGAGCTGGAACCGGTAACTCAGCTTTCTGCTGCGCCCGCCCCGGGCCCGGGCCGAGCCGCGGCGAGCCGCGCCCGCCCCAGCCCCCCCTGCGCTGCCCTGCCCGGCTCGGGGGCCCCAGGCAGGCCCAGCCCCTTGTTGCCCCAGCCCAGCCGCGCAGGAGGCGAGCCCCCGCAACCCCGCGCGCTTTGCGGAGCCCCGCCGCCGTCCCGCCCGTGGCGCCAAGTTCAGGCTGGGCTGGTGGCGCTGGTTGTCTCGCCAGGGCATCAGCTGCGCAGCGCAGCGGGGCAGTCGTTAGAGGCTTCGATAAGGCTATCAACCCCTATCCTAGGCGCGCGGGGCGGGGCGGGCGGCACCTTGCGTCAGGCAGACCGCCAGCGTAGGCCAGGGCCAGGTTAGGTTGTCTGCTCGAGTTAGAGCCCCGAGCCCTGCTGGCTGCTCTGGTCTGTCGCTGTCGCCTGCACCCGAGTGCACTCGTCCTGCGCCTCGCATGCTGGACCCCGGACGGGCCGGGCCGGGCCGGGCAGGGCTGCAGGATGAATGGGACATGTTCGTCTGCTTGCGCAGGATTATTGATTCAACCTGTGTTGTGACTGAGCGCGGCCGGCGCGGCTCGGCGTGGCTCGGCTCGGCTCTTGTTCGGCTCGCGGACCCGGCCCCTGGTGCTCGTCGGGAAGGCCCCGGCCGCCGCGCCGCGCCGGGCCGTGCCGAGCAGCGCCCCGCGTGAGCCGTGTATGAGCCGTGTGCGCCGCGGTGGCGGCCCAGCCCGGCGGTGGAGGGGAGGCCACTGGCGGGGCGGAGCGGGGATAACGCTCGCTAACGTACACCGTACGTCGTGGCTGCTGTCGCTGGCGGCCCGGCCCCGGCTCGAGCACACTGCTGCGTAGCCAAATCTGCTCCTCTACGTGGACTTCCTCAAGCCGCGCAGGGCCCGGGCAGAATCGCGCAGAGCGCACCTTGATAATGACATGAGTGGCGCGGCCCTGCCCTGCGGTCGCCAATCATCACTTGGGGACTGGACTTGATCGTTGCCCGCGCCGCCCCGCCGCGCTCGGCGCGGCGCCCTACTTTGGTGGCGCTACCCTGCGCTACGCCACGCCCCCTCCCCCGCCACTCGTGACAGGCAGGCGGCCCTCGCCTCTCCTCCCGGGATCGATAAGGAGTTTGGTTAGGAGAGCCCCCTCCCCCTCCCGCCCCGGCCCGGCAGCGAGGTAAAGGCTTGCAGGCCGTCATGACCCCCGGCCCGCACAAGGGGACGGGACGCAGGACACTGCGACTTTCTCAACGTCGTTGGCGAAAACCGGCCCGCCGCCGCCCACTCTACTCTGCTCCAGGGCGTACGGGGGCGGGGCACCCAGTACCCGACGCGTTGACCGCGGAGCTCGGCGGCGGCGGAGGGGCGGGGCGCGGCGCGTGGACACTTGTCCACCGGGGCCGGGGGTGGGGGTTCCAGCGGGACCTGTCGGGGCGGGGCCGCGGGGCGTCCTGGTCTCCCTGCTCGTCCACTCCCTCGCCTCCGACTGCAACAGCCAGCGCGGAGCGGGGGCCCGCGCCATGTACCGGATTCACTCTAAGCTCCGTCCCGCCACCACGGCCCGGCCCGGCCGCCGCGCCGCGTCGCCGTGGCCGGTCCCCCCCCCCCCCCCCCCCCCGCACCTCGCGGCTGACGCCTCCTCCTCTTCCTTATTCTGTTTTCTTTCGGTTCGTGTCCGTTCTTCTCTCGCACGCTCGCTCCTCTTTTCCCCGCCGCCAGCTGGCAACAGGCCAGGGAGCTGGAAATGCATTATGGGAGCCGAGCCGCGTCGCCACCGCTGCAGCTGCGGCAGGTCGGGCCGGGCCGGACAGGAGCGACAGGAGTGCTGAGGTGGTGGTAGCGGCGGCTGCAGCGTGAGACGATTCCGTGTCTCTGAACGAACTCCGCCGCAGCGCAGCGCTTCGGCTCCGCTCGGCCCGGTATGGCGGCCGTCCCTGTCCCGACGAGTCTCGATACGACTGCGGCGAGGCGCTCTCTCTCTTTATCCTCCCCCTCCCACCTTTGCACTCCTACCACTTCGATTCACCCCACCACACGCCACCCACCCACCCTCCCTCCCTCTCTCCTTCCCCCTTCATCGGCCCCCTCTTGTCTCCTTCTCTTCGCCCCCACCCCCCCTCTCTCTCTCTCTCTTTCGTCCACCTCGCCGTCTCTCTCCCACCGCGCTATGCTCGCGCCCGGGCAAACTTGTGTCGGCCAGCCAAGCGTTTCGTTGTGCTCGCGCGGGGCCACACGGGTTGGGGCCCAGAGGCCCAGCTCGCTGGCCCAAAGAGGTTTCGCAGCGCTCTGCTCGGCTCGGCACGGAGGCCCCGCTCGGGGTCAGGCACACTGACAGGCAGATGGTGCTGTGCGCTGCGCAGCGCTCCACGGTATGGCAGTATGGATCCGCTCCGCAGTCTGGTGCCGGTGGCCCTAGTCCCCTAGCCGCCACCCCCTATGTCCTCGCATCCTCTCTCTCTCCTCATTGTCAATCACGTCTCAAAGACACAATGGCTAACGCACATACGTCGCAGACTTTACCAACAGACACATGAACTTTCGCGAGCCGTGGCATTTTCCTGTCTTTCCCACCGGGCCCTCGCAGTCCTTTAGGTAACCAGAGGCGCTCAGCATTAAGACAGTCACCCGTCAGATCACCTTGCCCGCGCCCGGGTCGGGACGGGCTGGTCTCTAAGGCCTAAAGGACGTGTGCGGCGGTTTGTAAGTTTACGTCTGCTCCTACACGGTTGCGTTGCCCGAATCGGCTCGGCTCGAATCGGCTCGGCTCGGCAGGCCACAGCGCAACCGCTGACGCTCGGCTCGGCTCGGGCGGCAGGACGGTTGTGGCCCCAGAATAAGCATAAATGCCTCTCAGCTCCCAATCTCTCGCCCCTTCTGCTTGGTGCCTGTTGTTTTACTGTGCAAACTCATCAATCGTGTGCAATGGTGACTGCACGGGGCAGTTTTTCGAGCTTCTGAACGTTCATGTGTGTCTTATGCGTGCCCATTGATCGAGAAAATAAACTATTTTGCGTTTCAAGTGAAGTGAAAGTTCGGTTTGGTTAGCTGCTCTTATGGACGTGATCCCGCACCTTGGATTCTCGAGCGTCGCTGGTTCGGCGGGGACGTTTAGAAGGTAATTTCGCCCTTGGTGCTCCTGTTAGCCGGTTGCTGGATGGGAAGACTCCGCCTGCAACCCCTAACGGTGACGGGGGCTGCTGGGGGAAGTTGGTTAAGGATGAGCTATGTTCTAACCTAACTCCCATAAGTGATGACCGAGGCTGGGCCACTTGTCCCCGACTGGCCTACGCCTGAGCTCGCACTGGGTCTCTGCAGCGCTGTGAACTGTTTATTTATTGCCGTTATATCTCATTGTTGGTTAAGGTAGGCTCGAAAATTGATTTCGGCTTGAAGTTTTGACGTGGCCGCGTCTATGAGGTCAGGGTTGTTTTGGATGAAGAGTGTGGACATTGTTTGGCATTAAGTTGTCAATCTGCCTATGGCGTCTCCCCTCTCTGTACCTTTTCAAATCGCAGAGTCCATTTATTTTCAGTCACTTAAAACCGTTCACCTCAATATCCTTCCCATCTGTTTGTCTATTTTCCTTAACCTTCTTTTATCACAATAACACTCGCTATTCAATCTTCAGTGATGTGTGCGTCTCTTAAGCAGACTTTGATCATAAGCTTAATTTTTTTTATTTGTTTTGAAACATTTATTAATTGTAGGCACAGTGTGATGGTCTTATTTGATCATGTTATCTTCTGTCAGCGGTTTACCTTCCAATCTGAAGAAACTCATTCGGAATTTCTTCTCTTTTCAGCTACGCCAATGTGAGTTGAGATGAAACGTCGAGTGGAGGAGGCTGCAAAGCAAGAGGGTAGCAGCAGTAGTAGTGTTAGTTCTGGGCTGAGTGGAAGGACAAGCGGCCCACCTGGCGGGCCGGCCATTGTTTACAGTGGACCGGTTCGCCAACATCATAACCGTGGCATAACTCCGCCAGGTACTGATTTTCTCCTCAGAGGCATTCATCATTGTATTTCACTTTTGTAAAAGAAAAAAACCACAAACTTCCCTCTTTTTTTGCCACAGGTCTCAGCACTGTATCCTCACCGAGTTATATCTCATCACCTAGTATTAATAAAAACCTATCTACTTTGCCCTCTGATCGCGCAGTGGGCCCCTCTGCACCAAGTGAGGTGTCCATGCCTGCATTTTCCATTGCTCCAACTTATTCTTCAGCAATGCCTGGTGCCACAGCTATCAAAGTAAGAATCTAAAATTTAGATGTATTGAACTCTTTAATGTGTAGAATTTAGGTAATTGTTTGGTCTTTTTTCCCTGTTTAGACTACAGGTGGTGGGCTGCAAGGGGGCACACCTGCTGGACCAGGATTGCAGACAACCCTTCATACTCTGCAAGCTCCCCCACAGGTCTTGACTCAACAGCCACATGTTATCCAAACTCACCAGCCCATTAGGCACAAGGTAGTTTGATTTTTCATTATAGCTAGCTGTAAGGCAGTATATGGTAATCAGTTTCAGCATTTTTATTCTCATATAATTTTTGTAGGTCCATACGGGAGCCACCACTCCTCCTGCAGTGGCTGCACCCCCTCAGCAGTCATCCCAGCAATCTCAACAACAGTTTCAGAAACTAAAAGTGGAAGATGCACTGTCATACTTGGACCAAGTCAAGTTTAAATTTGGAAACCAGCCGCAGGTGTACAATGATTTCCTAGATATAATGAAGGAGTTCAAATCCCAAAGTATTGATACACCAGGAGTTATTGCTAGAGTGTCAGACCTTTTTAAGGGGCATCCTGAACTCATTGTTGGTTTCAATACATTTTTGCCTCCTGGGTACAAAATTGAAGTTCAGCAGAATGATCAGGTAAAACTTTGACCACTCCCTTTAAATCTACTTCAGCTTATTGATTGACCTAGTTATTAACTTAACTTTTTCTCAATTCTAGGGATTTGCTTTTCAAGTTTCTGTCAGCATTCCCAGTCCTACTGCCTCAACAACAACAGTGGTTCACACCCCTGGCGGTCCCATCACAAGCACACATGGACACAGCACAACCCTTATCACACCAATTGGGCCTCCAGGCTCAGGTGTTAGTAGCAACAATATTGTAGTTGCTCCTATATTGCCACCATCTACTTCCGTTGTCACTCAGGGTGTAGCTCCAGTTGGTGTACCGACAAGTACTCCTCCCCTCCAGTCTGGTCAGCCCGTGTCTATTGGCAAACCTGTTACCATTATTAGGTAGGTGCCACTTTCTCTTTTCCAGAAAATGTGAAGTTAACTCTTATTATTATTTTTAATGTGCAATGTCTTGTAAACTTTATTACATTTTAGCTCGAGTGGACCTATGGTAGGTCATCATTCGGCACCCATGGTTGCTACAAGTAACCATAATACTCCAACTGTGACATCAGGACCACCAGCAGTCCCTGTCCTTCTTAGTAATTCTTCGACTGCTAACCCTGTGTCAGTGTCAGGTGGTTCAGTACCCCACCATGCTTCAGCGCCGATTCATCATGCTTACCCCCAACCATCAGTTGTGCCCTCGGCACCACCACCTGGCAGCACAGTTCCACATGGTGTAAACAGCGTTTCATCTACTAGTGGAGCACAAGTAAGACCCCATCTCTTTTAACAGACTCATATTCATAATTTATTCTGCTTATGTGCATTGTGATCTTGGCTATGACCTTTTCTTGATATTGTGAGGGAACTGTCTACTTATCTTTCTGCTCTTTCTTTTTATTTTATTTGCAGACTTCAGTACCAAGTCACCCCAATACCCATTCAACTCATACACCTCATCACCTTACAACAGCAGTCACTAATCTGCACCATGCAGGAATGGCTCAGGCTGTTTCCCAAGCGCATCAGGCAGTGTCTCAAGGCTTACCTCATGGTGAAACGATTCCTCATTCAACCCAGAGTCAACCAGTGGAATTCAATCATGCCATTAACTATGTGAATAAAATTAAGGTATGTGTAAATCATGCATGTACCTACTTAAGTTAAGTTTAGGACTGTAAGCCATACTCATTTCTCTAAAATCTTATTTACAGAATCGTTTTCAAGGTCAACCTGACAAATATAAACGCTTCTTGGAGATTTTGCACACATACCAGAAAGAGCAACGAAATTTAAAGGAAGGCTCAACCATGAGTGGCAACACTGGAGGTGGTAAGCACCTTACTGAGGCAGAAGTGTACTCTCAGGTGGCTAAACTCTTTGAAAATCAGGAAGATCTTTTAGCTGAGTTTGGACAGTTCTTGCCTGATGCTACTAGCCACCAGAGTGCTATTGGAACTAAGGTTCTTACAAATGATCATCACGCTGTGAAGAAACCAACAAACCTGAAACTGAGCTACAACAGCAACTCAAGCTCTACTACTCGTGAGCGTGATGGTACAACGCCCACTTCAGGGCTTGTCATGATGGGTACTCATACTGACCGTGTTCATAGCAACATTAACTCTGCATCCAAGTTTGGGAACAGCAGTGGTGTCAAGAGGTCACCTTCATTCTCATCCCCAACCCCTAATTCGGCTCACCACGGACACCACCAGCATATGCACAGTGGTAGTCATGGTGGTCACAGTGCCCCTCATGGAGTTCATGGGACACAATCACATGGTCCACCACCCCCAAAGAAGCACAAAGCCTGTATTAGAGATGTTACTCTAGCAGATGCAGGCAAATTTGGTACCTTAAATGATTATGCTTTCTTTGACAATGTCAGAAAGGCTTTGAGAAGCCAAGAAGTTTACACTAACTTCTTGCGTTGTTTACAATTATTTAATGAGGAAGTCGTCTCCAAGTCAGAGCTAGTGCAGCTTGTAACACCATTCCTTGGGAAATATCCAGAACTGTTCAGACGATTCAAAGATTTCATTGGAGCTTGTGAAGGAAATGTGAACGCTCCTGGTGTTCATGGTTTAGTTGGTGGCCTTGGGTCTGGGAGCCTTGGTGGAAATTCTTTGGGAGTTGAAAGCATCTCGAACAATGTGGCACGACAAGATAGACCATCAGGAGAACATGCATTGGAGATAGGTAAGTACATGTCGAGATAAGTAATATACCCTCTCCAATTTAGTGCTGTCATAATTTTGTGGTGTTAATTTATATATTTTTTTCTAGACTATTCCACATGCAAGAGACTTGGTGCCAGTTACTGTGCTCTACCAAAAAATTATACTCAGCCCAAGTGCACTGGCAGAACATCCCTGTGTAAGGAAGTTCTCAATGACACATGGGTGTCATTCCCAACATGGTCCGAGGACTCTACTTTTGTGACATCTCGCAAGACGCAGTATGAGGAGTACATATACCGATGTGAAGATGAAAGATTTGAATTGGATGTTGTTATTGAAACAAATGCAGCAACTATCAGAGTTCTTGAAGGAGTCCACAAAAAATTACAAAGGCTCACCCCTGAAGAAGTTGCTAAATTTAGATTAGATGATTGCCTTGGAGGTGCCTCTCCAACAATACATCAGCGAGCTCTTAAAAGAATATATGGAGACAAGGCTGCTGACATCATTGATGGCCTGAAGAAGAATCCATCTGTAGCTGTACCTGTGGTTTTAAGAAGGTTAAAGGCTAAGGAAGAAGAGTGGAGAGAAGCCCAGAAAGGCTTTAATAAAATATGGAGGGAACAAAATGAAAAGTACTACCTGAAATCCTTAGACCATCAGGGTATTAATTTCAAACAAAATGATGTAAAACAACTTCGTTCCAAGAGTTTGTTTAATGAGATAGAGACCTTATTTGATGAAAGGCATGAGCAGGCAGAGGAAGGCAGCAGTGAAACTACATCAGGTCCTCACCTAGTGCTTCCATATAAGGATAAAACTGTCCTGAATGATGCTGCAGAGCTGCTGATCCATCATGTTAAGAGACAGACAAGCATCCACAAAGAGGACAAACAAAGAATTAAGCAACTACTACGTCACTTTCTACCCGATCTATTCTTCCATCCTCGGCAAGATTTAAGTGATGATGAGAGAGAAGATGCTGAGAATGATGAAGACAGTGATGCCAATGCATCTAAGACAGCACCTGTAGGTGATCGAAGAGAGGCATCAAATGGAGCTCAATCCAAGAAGGAGGAAGAGACAGATGGAGATGTGAAACCGCCTCCTCATGCGGTGTCTCAGCATCCTGACGAATGTTACTCTCTTTTCTTTGGTAATAACAATTGGTATTTGTTTTACCGGCTGCACCACATTCTTTGTGAACGCCTTACTCGCATGTATGATAGAGCAGTTGCTTTAGCAAATGAAGAGGCAAAATATAGAGTTGATAGGAAGGAGTCAACAGCCATTGCCCTGAGATTAAAGCCTAAGAGTGAGTATTTATCAGGATACCTGAAACTGCAGCCCCTTTGTTTTCTGTCTTCATTCTGTTAAAATTTTCTTTTCTCTCTCCTTTTTTCCAGGTGAAATTGATGTTGAAGATTATTATCCAGCATTTCTGGATATGGTCCGAAATGTTTTAGATGGTAATATGGACAGTAATGCCTATGAAGACACACTAAGAGAAATGTTTGGAATCCATGCGTATATAGCATTTACCTTGGACAAGGTTGTCACCTATGCTGTGAGACAGGTAAATTGTGGGTTCTGCTATATTAACTTTTCTTCCTGTTGCATTGGTTACAAAATTACCTTATCCTGTTTATAGCTGCAGCATCTGGTGTCAGATGATCCATGTACTGAGTGTCAAGAAATTTTCCTTTCGGAGCAGAAGAGGGGAGGCACTGCTATTGGTGGACCTTGTAGCACTGCTCATCTAAGAACAGCAGCAGAAGTAGCGTATCAGAGAAGAGCTGAGCAAACTCTTGCTGAAGAAAATTGCTTCAAAGTCTTAATTGTTAGTGTTTTGGAAGCTAATGTGATTTTTCTTTTGAAGTATGTGAAAGCTAAATTTCTATAAATTACTCTTGTCTTTCAGTATAAAAGAGACTGCAAGGTTACAATTGAGCTTCTTGACACTGAGTCAGAAGAACAGGAACAGCAGACAACAGCGGCTGAGCCATCAAAGTGGACCAACTTTGTGGATAGGGAACGTCGTTTTTCAAACTCAGAAGAAACTAACAATGCTGAGACAGGGAACAGAATTAAAGAAGAAAGAGATGTAATTTATTTTTTGCTTTACCTGCTGTGTACTGCCTTTTTATGTTGTATTCTTTGCAACTTATAAGCATCTATTTCTGTTCTTAGGTTGATGGTGTGCTCCTCAGACAACGCAAGGCAGTATTCCTTGCCCGCAATGTCAGAAGAAAGAAGTTGGGTCAAACTGATGTAGAGAATGAAATAAAAGGAATAGGCCCTGTAGCTGTACCTGTACCAATTTCTGAAGGAAATGATGCATCTGAACAAGAAAAGTCATCTATTGAACGGAAGAAGAAAGATAAATTGAGGTGTGATTATTTCCTTCACATTCTCATGTCATTTGTTACATACCTTAAAACCCTTTTGTTAACTCCCTTTCTCTTTTTAAATTTTCAGTTCTGATGGGGATGAAGAAATGGAGGTTGATGAAGATGTAGAGGCAAGTGGTGGGAGACGGCAATCTAAGCAAGGGAAGTCAAAACCTGTTCGCCTTAACCACAAGCTTAACATTGAGAGTGATAATTTGGATGGAGCAGATGAATTACAATGTCACTTCAATCAGAACTCATACCGCATGGTCTATGTGATAAATAGAGATAATTACTTGTACAGGGAGCAGGCTCTCCCCAAAGCAAGACAGGTATGAGGCAATCTCTGCTTAAATAGTTACATCAGGTTTAGTGCAGTATTCAATAATTCATTGCTTTCTCTTTAATTTTTAGTCTCATCCACCTGTGTCTACAAGGCTGAATAACAAGTTCCGATCATGGCACGACCAGTGGGCCAGAGATCATGTCAGCGACTCTCAACAAAAATCTAACAGTGATTGGATGATGGGACGTGGTGAAGGTGTTGTGCCAAATAGGACACGAGTTTTAACCAACAATGATATCAGCAAGCCTCCTTATAGAATTTTCAACAGGTATAGGGTGGATAGGCTAGTTAGTGAAAGTGCTTCTTCAGCTGCTATTCCTACTGCTGAGTCATGATCCTGCTACCGACTCTACAATCCTTGCAAACTAAGGCATCCTGACAAAAATGATTGAGTATTTTTGTTACTGTGACGTATTATAATTGCTTATAGTTCTCATGTAGTATTATTTCCTTGACTGATTTTGTTTTATTTCAGTGTTGAACTATGAATTGAAATTGCCAATCAAAATGAACATGTCATTAACATTCCCTGTTTGATTCTGATGTTGTTCAATTGTGGCATTCCTCTTGTATGAAAAAACATTCTCTTATCAAACATCTGGTCACTTTTACTAAATCAATTTAAATATGAATGATGAATATCCCTTACTGGCTCAGTTCTTTATTTTATTTTATTCCTGTATTTCCTCATGCTTAGTGATAGTACAAATGCAATTGGTACTGTTTTTATTTGCATGCCACAGAGTCATACATGTGTCATGCATCTTAAGTTTCGGCAACTCTCAGAAGCACAATGGAGAAAGCTTTTCTACATATTTTAGTTTTTGCAAAGGTTGTTGTGAGAATCATGTGACCAGTGAACTGTTGATGTATATAACTAAATGTATACACATTTATTATTAAATATTTATCTTATATATATATTATATGTATACATAGGTGTATGTAATATATATATATATATTTTCTGTGAATATCGTGTAGGTATTTTTTTAACTTGGAAATATTGTACTTAGTATTTGAGATCTATTGGACTATAATTAATTGACTGCAATATGGTCAAACATTTTGCATTCACTTAACTAAATTTGTGTAATTTAATGTAAATATACATTGCCTCGTACAGAAGTATCAGATTAAATATGAACACAGTACAAAATGTTAACATATTTTTTTGTTGTTCTAGTTGTAGGAAAGTGTCAGCCACCATCATATCTCATTTTCATGTAATTGTTTTTGTTATGGTATGAAGAACTGGTCAAGGCCTCTGACCATCCAGCATCCAAATTTTAGCTTAACACTAGAATCTCAATGCATGTGCTGATTGTGATTGTAAGTAAATTATATAGGTAATTTATTTATGTGAGGATGGATTGTCAGAGGTCAACAGCCAGTTAGGTGCCATTTGCTTTGTATATAAGCCCTTGTGATGGTGGTCATATTTTCTTTCTGTACACACATAGTACTACCTTTTCTTCAAGACAATGTATTTTAAGAACAGAAATTGGAGCTAACTGATATAGAGTGAATAAAAAAGAATGAACTCATAAGGAAAACGCAAGACTAAATTTTGTTTCTTTTCTCAACTACAGCTCCTCACTGGTCCCTTGGGTGTTTGTACGAGTCAAATGTTCCGTCATGATTGTGAATAAGAATTTGACTGCGAATATCATGAACCCTTGACCTGTAAACTTTGAATGACTAGTCAGTGCTGCTCAAGCTAATGGATTGGGTTGTGGAGGTACCCTAGTCAAGAATGGGAGTACTGTGTAAACATGCAATATTCACAACACTTCTGTCTTTCATAAGTTCTAAGCAATTCAATCCAATGGCACAGTTTTCATGTGCAAACTGCTTCCTGTGACTGGTTAAAACTTACTGGTGTTGGATGAAGTTAAATGCATTGTTTGTGGTGAGCACTATCTTTGCTGTGTCCATGTATGTTGAATTGTTTACTAGCCTTGAGATCTCATTCACAATTAAGTTAAATTGGGATGTATTGTCTTATATATATCTGGTGAGAGTGGTTATTGAAGTGGAGGTATCCTAGGTTAGCACATTGCATTCACTTGTATCTCATCTTGTGGCCTGACTGTTACTTGAAAAGTTTATTTGCTTGGAACCAATGTGCTAAACTCTTATCCCCACGTGTCATGGTATTATATGATCTGGTATGTGTTATCAGTGCATTCTGTTTACAGTCAAGATACTTGTCAGGGGAGTGTAAGACATATAAACCTAAAGCAGCCACGGGAATGGAAAAGGTAAATTCAATGTTATTTGACATCAAAGGGTTCGTTTTGACCACATTCTAACACCTAAGTTATGTTTAGGTGAGGTCAAAATGACCCCTTTGATGTTGAGTGACATCACTTTGACTTTTTTCTGTTCCCTGGGAAAGTCCTTGTTTGACATTTTTAAAATTATTACAAGCAAAATCCAATTTTAAAAACAAAATAAGATACTCTTGAAGGCATGCATCTGAATGGCTTCTAAGCTAGCATAGAAATAAAGGCTGCAATTTATTTTAGGACCAAAGTGACAACGTTGTGGATTTGTAAATGGTCCCGAAATAAGCCTGAAATTGTATTTGACAAAAATCAGAATAATTTGGGGGGCTGATAGTTTATCCATTAAGCAATATGCACATGAGGAACATACTTTTTCTTTAACAAAATTTGATAGCGAAGGACATAAGAACATGATATGAATTTGTAAATGAGGATTTCATAATTTTTCACACTATTAATACAACACATCAACTCATACCTTGTTTCAAAGAAAATTTCTATATCTCACTTATTTATAGAAGTTTTGTGACAGCAAGAAAAAGAAGGAACAGTTAGGATCCGTGTTTAGAAAAGGTAGATCTAAGGTGAGAATAAAAATAAAAAATCAACTATATCAAAATTTGGTAAACTTTTGGTCCAAATCTATGATATGGCTATAATTTGCATTTCACAAATCAAGGAACCTTTTGCCAAGTGCCATCATGATATATATCAAGCTGTATTCTTGAGTGTGCTTCCTCCCTAGGATATTACCAGCAATTACGTGCCCTTCCCTTTTTTATTTTCCTATTTACATTGTGTATTGTGATAATATTTTCACCTTTATTCTGTGAACTAAGTTCAATACATATATTTTAAATACAGGCTGTTCTAATTTTACTCTTCTTATTTAAACTATTTCTTTCTTGATGTAGATCTTTGTACACAAGAATGCAGATAGATTTTACCTTTCTCACAAAAAACGTTTTTAAGTTTTTTTTAATTTATTCTTTGACATTTAGGTATTTACTTCATGGAGATTTTAGACTTTTCACTGATTGATTCATAACTTACCTCTCTTAAGAATATATTTGTTATTTTTCTACCTGTGGTGTCTCAATTGATTTGGGCCCTAACGAGGATTTCTTGTATTTTTATAGATAATATAGGTGTTCTGATTTTTTTTCTTTTCACGAACAGAATCCTGGGGATTTTGTATATGTACAAGACGCACTGTCAGAGTCCTTGTTTCAAAATGCCATCAAACTTGATTTGTCTAGTAAGCCAGTGGGCCATGCGTGACAAGAATTATTCTATGAATTGATGCACTTTGTTTTACGTTTACATTTATTAGTACAAAAATTACCTATGAGAGGATACGAAAACAACCCTCCTGTGAATTTTTCTAGGATTAAGTCTTGTTTTTTATGCAATGTTACTTTATACTATGTTTTTCACCACACTGATTTTGCCAAATGAATTCTGTGTGCATTTTCATGAAGTATTTTGATACATTTTCAAGGTAAAATAATATTTTTAAGTCTAACAAGTTTATTTGTACTTTGTACATTAGATAAGTTATAATGTAAATTGTGGCATTTTACTATGATCATTATTTCAGACACTAGAAGAAAAAAGGTGCAAGGAAAATGTGTCATTTAAGTCAATCCTATGCTGTGATCAAAAGCACTTTTTTTTATTGAAAAATATAATACGTTGTACAATTAATTTGTATATTTTTGTTAGTGTACACAAACTATCAGTACTTTGATGACTGTGGGACCATCCACATGACTTAAATTATTCCGGACTTAAATCTGTCAGAATTTCTACTCCATTATCAGTTATAAGCACAGTATGTTCACTCTGAGCAGTTCTTGCCTGATCTGCTGTTATCACCGTCCACCCATCGTCAAGAAGTTCTAACTCCATGCCCCCTTGTGTGACAGCTGGTTCTATAGTAAAAGTATTTCCAGGTCTCATCAGTCCTCCATAACTATTACCTTTAAAAAAAAATTAAAAAGTATTAATAATTTTTCCAGAAACTAGATAGCAAAAAATTGCTGATTGGAAAGAATTATTTCTCCCACAGGCAGATCATTCCCCCTCTTCGCAGTCCTCTCCCTAATTTTCTCTCAAAGCCACTCCCAATCCTTTCTAAGAAGAGTACTAAATAAGAAGGGACTTACAAACATGCCAAACTTCTGGAGGACCATGGAAATATGAGCCAATACCATGTCCAAGAATAGCAGGAAGAACAGTAAAACCATGGTTTCTTGCAGTTTCTTCAGCCACATTTCCTGTAACCAATTAAGCACTTATAATCTTTCTTCTGGTTACATCTCAAAATAGTGTCGTTGTCATCAATCATATCATCAAATACATTAAAGAATCAACAGTCTGCAGCTCACCTATCATACTAAATGGCACATTGGGTTTGCAGACCTCAATGGCATGTTTAAGGCAAAGTTCAGTCACCTCAACCAGTTTTCTTCCATACTCATCAACATTGCCTACAAGAAATGTCTTTGAGCAGTCTCCATGAAATCCTCCAAAATATACCTTGCACAGGAAATTTTCTCAGTTTAGATGTATTTTATTGCTTTTTTGCTTTAAGAACATGGCAAATGATAATTGTTTCCACCAACTTACTGTGACATCAATATTAATTATGTCGCCATCCTCAAGAGGTCTATCATCAGGTATTCCATGGCACACAACATTATTAACAGAGGTGCACACTGATTTGGGGAAACCCTTATAATTCAGTGGTGAGGGGTAAGCATTAGCTTCTATGATACGCTTGTGGGCATATCTGTCCAGTTCTTCTGTTGTTACACCGATCTGGAAGAGATGGAAAAGATTAATCAAAATTTTAACACTTTGTTGTCTCAAGTGAATTTAGACATAAGACTGACTTTGGCTTCTTCTCCAATGTACTCCAAAATCTCTCGTGCGAGGCGACAGGCATGTTTCATGCCCTTCAGTGACTTTTGATCTTTAACCTCAGGTGTACTAAATAACACCGGAGGGGGTTGTCCAGTAGAGAAATATGGTGGCGTGGGAATGTGAGGTGGCACAAGCCGTTCATGATTGGCGACATTTCCAGGACTAACAATACTGTACTTTCCAAAATTTTTCTTCCTGTAAAAATAAAAGTGAATTAGTCAAATTTGATATGTAGTACAAACCAACAGGGTAAATCGACCAAGGATGATGCAAAATATTACTTCTGCCAAAGTAGAAACTCAGAGAAATATTTAAAAGGTGGTGACTTTTTGGTATTGCATGAATGAAAGTTTCGACAAAGGTTTCGTGATGTCGTATGAAATAATCTGAGAGCAAGATTTATCTCGAAGCAAAATACGCAGTGCATGTTTCCTTTCTTTGGAAACAGGAAAAATCTGATACAGCAGAGAAGTTATGAAGGAAACAGTTTCTAGTTTCTAGTTTGAAGCAGAAGAAAAAAGCAGAAGACTTCAAGGATGAGAAACTAGTCCTCGTTCAACGTTCATGTTCTTATTTATCTTCCTGCCACCTGCCCGCCCCAATATTTGAAAAAAAAATTAAAAAAATAGTATTAATGTAAGAGGAATACATAAAGTATAAGAAAAAAGAGGAAATCGATTGAGTTCAAGCTCAAGCCACTTTCAATCAGGGTGTTAACGCACTTTGATAACCATTTCATTATTGGTTTAGTTTTTAGTGAAAAGCAACCCCCTGCCCTGCAGACCTACCTCACCAATGTGCCAACGATCTTTCAACCACAACGTCCTATCATTGTTTGGATCTGGAACTCTTGGTTATTAATGTTACGTGTTGTAGGAGATTGCCTTTGGTACACGGTGGGATTTCCAACATACCACCTGTTTTGCCGTTAAATATATCAAGCTATGCACGACGACATTTTCCCTGCGGCGGAGAAAATTTTAACTGACATAGAGAATGTATTTAAAAGAGATAAACTACTGTAAGTTATACAAAAATCCTTGTATTTTCATTTATTTACTTTTACTAAATATATTTAGGTATATTTTTTCAAATCATGGATTACAGTTCAATTTTTTCTTTAGTAGATTTTGTTTGTTTGTAAAAATAGGTTAAGTTCTGTAAAGGTTATCATTCATACATCTTGCATCTTATTCCTTGGTTGTAGGAAGGATTTCGAGATTGTGCCTGTGACAGTTGGAGAAAACAAGTCACCTGTTCTTCATGCCGAACATACCCTTGGGTTACAAGAATGGTGTGTACGGCATCTGTATGTACATGTGTATCACAAAGTGATGAATTTAAAGCGACAACAAAGGCTGCGTCGTGAAGGTGAATAGATCAACAACAAATCATGTCTAGGATTAACAGTACTGTGTCTAATATAGCTTTAATTTACCCACGCAAGATCCAAGTGTGCTGTCACGCCTTTTACTTGGTGGGGTTCTTTTAAACCCGGATTGTACGTCATTATGGAATATTAGACGTGAATTTGTGGGTTTGGGACGCTTTGATCCTCTCACTGAACTCCACATTAATGCCATCACTCTATCAAGGCGACCTAAGTCTGCTGAAGCATTTGTATATCGACGTTGGATTTTGAAACGCATAACAGGTTTGTGTCTGAAATATATATTAATTAATTAATTAATTGATTAATTATAATTCAGCTGAACTTCACTTTTACATTCTCTACTAGCTGAAGCCTTAGAATCTGCAACCTTGTTGAGTATAGTAGAAGAGGAACTGCAAGTCTCTCTCATGGCTGCTGACCGCTATGCAAACAACTACCACGCATGGAACCATCGAATGTGGGTTATGTCTCACATACCTCAAGCACAAGATAAATTTTATGATGAATGGACATCATCAGAGATCTGGGTCTCCAAACATGTATCAGAACATAGTGGTTTACAGTATAGGGAGTTTTTACTAAAGCAAGTTGATCAACATTTGGAACACACAGATTATTGCCTTAAATTCCAATCTTCTTTTGAAACATTTTTATCTCCTTTGAAACATTCTATTTCAAATCAGGACGTGTCCGAGGACAGTACGGTGTCTCAGCGTTTGTATCAATCTTTTGTAGACTTATTAGATAAGAAAGGATCTTATTCCCAGTGCCCCATAAATTGCAGGCAAAACAATTTTATATTACAAATAGGTTTCTTAGCTTATGAACTTCTTTTGGTCACAGAACTGATACATTTATACCCTGACCATGAGGCATTATGGTGTCATAGGCGTTTTGTACTTTTTTGCTTTTATTCCTTATCCCAAAAAATTAGTTGTAATTTCACCAAAGAATCAGATATTATGGATGGTATACCTCTCCCTAAAACACAAAAATTGTCTGTACTCGAAAGTGATTCTGATAAATGTTTTCTATGGAGGCTTGTGATGCAACATGAGGAGGTTCTGATAAAAGATTGTGTTACCAAAACAACAGAGGAATCCTATCAAACAAAACTGGCACTCAGACATGAAAAGTGGATTAAAAATGTATTACTCTCAAAGCAAAATTTAAGCTGTAGAACACCGCATGTTTCATGACATACTGTTAATAGAAATATAGAAATGAAACAGTAACTTGTATTGAAATTTCATCCTTAGGCGCTATCCACGCCAAGTCGACAGGTAAAAGATGACCTACTTGAATTTTCTATTTTAATGCGCTTATCGATGCTCCCATAGATGTGAGACACGGACCCGAAATTAGATTTTCGATATCTCAATCGGTTGGGGGTGGGGGCCGGCGCCACCCATACCTACAGAGCCTACAGATACCAGAAAATATTGGAGTGGGATCTCTATGGGCTTGCTTGGGAAAGCCGAAAAACTTCTAGAATGCCCAACGAGCCGATTCGAACGGTGGCGCGGCGCACGGAAAGCTTTGTTGTCTGCTGGGTGCGCGCGCATCTCAGCACTGCTCGTGCACTAGATAGAGCGACTGCCCGCCTCTCGCCTCTCGCCTCGCCCGCCCAGTCAGCCGGCCGCCGGTGGGCAGGTGGGCAGTTGCAGTCGAGTGTATTGGTGTCGTGTGCGGCGCGACGCGAGTGCTAGGTACCCCGCCGTTGTTGTCGTTGCCGTGGGTCAGTGGCAGTGCCTGTGTTCTGTGTTCCAAGTGCCGTAAGCAGGAGACGGTCGATTTGGTGAAGGAATTTTATAATGACGAAACAATTCCGTATTGCACTCCACAGTGGCTGTGAAAGTAAACGGACAGAAAACCCAGCTTCAAGAAAAATACTTGTTGTATAAACTGAAAATGTGCTTCGACTGGCTTCGACTCCTTCGACTTCGTCTCGCAAGTGGAAATGGAGTCGTTGGAGGAGAGTCTACGTGAGCGGTTCGAGTCAGTCAGCACAGAAACGGGCACCATGGCGTTCCATTGCTTCAAACCCGTGTCGAGCAGCGAGCTGGAGTGCAGCGCCCACACTCATTCCAGCGCACTCCAAGTTCGCACTCTCTACCCAAGCCAAAGAAGTAGTGATTGGTGAGTCGACTTTATTTTTGAAATGGACCGTTTTGGGGGAATTGTTATTAGTTTTAAGCAGTGCCGTGTTGTCCTCCCCTACACGCACTCGCGCGTCTCGCCACACGCGTGAGAAAATTGAGAGGGAAGGCCCAGCCGACTGATTCAGAACATCGCTCCTATGCCTCCGTCCTTGTCGCATTCACGGAGGTGTCCCCTGTAGGGTATGGAGCTGCTCCATGAGTGCGACGAGGACAGAGGCATGTGAGCGATGTTCTGAATCAGTCGGCAGGCCAACACGCTGCGCTGCACGGGACGAATGGGCCACTCTAGCCGCCCAGAGCCGCTCGCGCCAACAAAGCGCGCGGGAGTTCAAACGGGCCCCGCTATGGCATGAATAGTTTTACGAGCGTCCCAAGCAAGCCCATAGAGATCCTACTCCAATTATTTCTGGTCTGTATAGGTATGGGTGGCTACTACCCGGCGCCCGAACGAAATCGAAGGAATGCTTTTCGAGGTATTAGCGGAGATATGTCGGCTTATAAAATTTTTAATTTGTCAACATGGTGGTGAATATATTTGGTTCGCACCCTGCGGCTTCGAAAGGCCTCCCCTGGTACTACTCACTGACAACAATTGGTCGGCGCCGCGCGCGCGGGCGGAAATAGTGACTTGGGGGGAGGGGTTAAGAGGGACTGTAGGTGTTCCCCGAGATCAGCCCTCCTCTGATAAGTCTAACGTTTTTCGGCGCTGCTCTGGAATCTGCGTCCACGCTTATTCGTGGGTGGATAGGCCGGGCTTCCATTGTGGCTCAGATGGTGGGTGGGTTGCCTATAGTCTCGGCGCTGTTGCTCGGCGATCCGTTATCCGTAGACAATCGCAATTTCGAGGTAACCCAAACCCAGAGACGACCCTGGATTTTGAAGTTTCGCGAAGAAGTTGTACAGATGAGCGACAGAACGTCGATGAATCGATATTTTAGACTGACATTTTCCCATGGGTTTCTGCATCATGTATTGAAAGGTACCAAATTTGGCGGGTGACGTCAGTTTCCGCAGCCGGAAGTTCGAGTGTGGGCGTTGCGACGCGAGCAGACAATAACAACAAAAAACAAGAGACAGTCCCATGAGGTTTGTTATGTCAGCGTACTCATACCTTAGTTAGACAACTACAACCATCATATTAAATGTAGCTTCCCTCGTAAACACGGATCGGGTGGACCCTTCAGATTTCTTTAAGTAATAATAATCAGAATTCGTTCATGTGAATACGAGAAAGATTTACAAATGGAGTTCAATCAAGAAGTAAAGCAAGAGCGAGTGGACAAAGATGGGAGTGTCGCCAGTGATCTTGTTTACAATCCGTCATTGAGTACCTCCACTCCTAATATCAAAGTTGAAGATCCTTTAACTTCAGGCTCGTCAGCTTCTACTCGCGTTAAAACGGAGTTCATGGGAGGTTTACCCGACCAAGATTTGCCTTTGCCGGCTCAGGTATGTGTACCCTCTAACCTCACTCAAATATTGTTTATTTTGGATTTAAAATCTAGTATTTTACTGTACTATGATTTGTGTATTGTTAGTGAGTAATGTTCTATGTTGTTTCCTTTGTGGTCTTCACCAGCATCACATTTTATTTTGTGATTTTTCTGTTATTTTGTTCAATGAAAATTTTAATTTTATACCTTGTTTACCTGACTAGTAGACAAAACACTGATACAACCCCTCTAAGCAATTTGTTGTAGAGAAAACTTTTGAAGACATTTTCTTCTATTTTGTTTTTTTCTATTTCATCCAGGCAAGTTCCAGTACTGCACATACCCTCTCTCCAGATGTGGGTGATGGTAGTGGGTCGCGATCTAGTAGTGGATCAGATGAGGTATTGCCTGACCGAACGCAAACACGCAACTCACGCACCCTCCCAGTAGAGAAGGTGGATGTGGGTGGGTTGTCCCTGCACAGTGTACCACCTGACGAGCCTGTGGAGCCAGATCCCCTGGAACCTGATGCGCCCGTCAAGGAGCGGCCCACTAGGCTCCGAAGAACAGTGACAGCAAGACAGCCTGCTTTAGGTGCCATGAGTGAAGACAGCAATGATGACTACTCGAGCAGTGAGGAGGAGGAAATGCGGAAAACTATCATGATCGGCAGTGCCTATCAAGCAGTAGTCCCTGAGGGCTTCTCTAAGTACAGCAGTGAGCGTCCCTACAAGCATGCTGACAAACTCCTCTGGGAGCCCAAGGGTGGCTTAGACAACAACATCATTGAGCAATACTTGAATACATCGCATCAGCTGACTGATAGCACAGCTGTCGGTATTGACATGATCCCTATGGGTGCCCACATTAGGGATGATGAACAGGCCCTTTTTCTTCTTATGCAATGCAACCATAATGTAGAAGAGGCGCTAAGAAGACGGCGAGCAACTCCCCCTGCCCAATCCAACCCCTCGGCTCCATGGACAGATGAAGAGTGTAGAAATTTTGAAAATGGAATTCTTACCTTTGGTAAAGACTTTCACACAATCCAAGCAGAGAGGTTGCGGACAAGAACTGTGAGTGAAATAGTACAGTTTTACTACCTGTGGAAAAAGACTGAAAGGCATGATGTGTTTGCCAACAAGATGCGTCCAGACAAAAAGAAATATATGCTCCATCCGGGGGTAACACTTGTTGTTTATGAGTTACTGGAGAAAGAAAATCAAAAAGAAACAAGCTCTAAAGATACTGTTTCTGCCTGAGACGTTCTGACTATCTTCCTTCGATTATCTGTCTTTGTAAGGAATTAGACAAATTATGTTTTTCTTTTTTCTATTACTTGGCTGTATATAGTGTCAATTTACAAAAGATTATTTGGAGGTCAGTGAAAAACAAAAACATTAATGGAATTGATGTTTACTTTTCAACTAATTTTAGTTTATTTACTCACCATTCATTGTATATAGAAAATACCCCAAAAGTTGTTGATATAAAACTTTGATGTTCTAGTACAAAATTTTTAAATGAAAGATCATTTTAGTCATTTTCAATTAATTTCTTGTTTCCTTTTATTTTCTGAGTTCCATTTACATTAATTTATTTAAATGGGCTGTACCATTTTAAACATTGGCTAAAGACATATTGTTTTGTGCCTAGCAGTATACCTGAAAGTAAGTGAGATAGGGATATATTTTGTCAATAGTATGTCAATTTCCTTGACATGACAGAAGTTTTGAAAAGAAAAGAGCAAAAAAGTACTCAACAAGCACAATTAATTCACAATGTAAAATGATTCTAGAGTCCTGTTACAAATTTTCTGAAGGAATAAAAAAATGTTAACTACTTGAAAATTTGTTTCTAGTAGAATATTTAAATGAAAAGAGTCGTGGAAACAACTAATGACAACATACAGTAATTAGTATTCATATTGTTCCTACCCAGCAGGACACATGTAATCCTTAACATACAGATTGATATTGATAAATTTTTGTTATTAATTCACTTACTTAATATGGTCTTCACATAATTTCAGCTTCACAAAGTGAGATGTAACAAGGTACAAACAAACATATATTGCTTGTTGCACTTTACATGGTTGATAGCTTTATAACAAAGACTGGTAACAAGAAATCATCAAGGTAAAATTGATATGGTATTACTACTTTGAAGATAATGAGATCGCTCAATGTGATGAACATAAAAGATTTTAAAACTACATACAATACTGATGGATGTATGTAGGCTTTGACTGATTGTCCCAAACAATAGCAAATTATATAATGATAATGTCATAAAAGCAAACATACCGATACTTCAAATTTGTGTCTTTACAAATCAAAAAGTCAAAATTATTATTTATTATCTACAAAATGAATGAGACACAGATAAACATTACAAAATAAGATGGAGCTTCCTACCCAACAATGTGAAATACATAGATATTAAGTACATTTAAATCGTTTAGTTATTATCTAGTTTTTCTGCATATATACATTTCAAAATTACAGGTTCAGATAACATTTGGTTCCCCATCCCCTCCAGTTGAGGGCATGTCAGAGTCAAAATGTAGAGTGCTTCCATTAAAACTCACTTCTTGGCTCTTTTCATTTATTGCTTCCTGAAATCCACAGAGTTCATCTGCTCGCAGAGAATCTTGGCTTTCTTGGCTGTCCTCTTGAAGCCCTTTAAACTCACTTCTTTCATGGTCCCCATTTTGAACATTATCACTACTAGAGTTAATTGGACTGCCATAGGTTGACTTGTCAGTTAATTTACTATGATCTTGACTATCTTCCTCCATTTCTCTCAGGTCACTGGTAAAATCTCCAACCAGGCCACATGGGGAACTACTAAATGACACTTCATCCACCAGGTTTGAAGCCTCACCCATTAGTTTATCATGTAACACATGGCTCTCAGACATATGACCAGCTAAGATGTCTTCAGAGACTAAATTTGAGTCTGATCCATGAGTTGATATTGAATTGGATTCCTCTCCATAAAGGGCAGAATGAGATGTTAAGGATCTAGGAGCTAATTCGGAAAGATTGGAAGATACTTCATCTTGACTCTCATAATGTTCATTTGGGGGAGTGTTATTTGAATTTTCATAATCCATGGTTTCCACAGGCCACACAGAATTGTTCATTTTGTTTGGTACTATATCCTTTACAACGGATGACTTGGGAATGACACTATCAGATTGGGGCTCACTGTAAAGATTCATATTCACAGTATCTTGCTCAGAATTTCCAATATGACCCACATTACTTTTTTCTGGCTGCAAGAAATAAAAAAATATTCTTGTGAAAGTACATATACAAGGTTTCATTTTGAAATACTATACACATTTTCCATGACAAAACATATTTACCTGAAATACTTCATATAGCTCGAGGTCAGGACAATGTGACTCCTGATAATGCTGGATAAGTTCAAAATCACCAGGAAAGTCATCTCGGGGGCAGCGCGGACACAAAAAGGAACCGCAGTCCATGTGATCAGCTAGAGAATGCTGGAGGCAAGCTGCAGAACCAGGTAACCATCGGTCACACAGCAGACATTGTGTAAGAGCTTCAGAAGCTGGATTGTTCTCCCTACTGCGTAGCGTAAACCCATAATCTAAGGAAAATACAAAGTTTAGTGTAAGTAAAAGAGATTTAAATGGCACACATGGACAAGTGCTTTGTTTTCTTGTCTTCTACCTTCGTTTTTATGGGATGCTCCACTAAGCTCAAGGATTCTTTCAACAGTTGTCTGAGTGCTTCGTCTTCCTCTTCTCCCTCTTGGAGTAACTTTAAATGGTCTGCTTCTTGGTCTACCTCTAGGCCTTCTGCCTCCTAGACCTTTAAGAGAAAGCCACAGCATTTGAAATATTAAAACCTATTAGATAGGAGTGCAACAGAAAACATTTTAAGAAGAGTAAGAACTTACACATTGGTTTAGATGGCTTCAAGGTTATTCGCTCCTCGGTTCGAAAGGTCTCAACGTCCTTATGGCCAGCAAAGAATTCATTATAAGACTTTTCTAATTCTTCATTAGACGGTTCAATGGGATCTTCTGGTTCATCCTTGATTATGATATTTTCCCAAGCATAACTTCCACTGTGTCCAGTCAAAGACACAGATGGGTCACTCTGCTTTGGTGTTTCCTTGCACTCTGGACATTCATATGAAGATAATGTATGATGTGAAGAGCTTGCTTCTGCTGTTTCATTAGTTTTATGCTGAGCCCTGAAATTACAGATTTTAACAAGAATAGAACATTTTATTTGAGTAAGTTCAATCAAAGTGATGTGGTCTTAAGTAAAATAAGCCTTGCCTTAGTGAGTTTAGCTGACACTCAGCTTTTAGCACTGTAGATCTGAATTCATAAGAAAGGCGTAGTCTTTCTATACACACTGTGCACACTTGCTTTGGCAATTTATCACAGCAGCTCACCTGAATGGAAAGAAAAAATAATTAATATAAAATATAATTAAGAAATGAAGAAACTAGAATAATTTTGACGCAATGACTTACTTTTACTGGTAAAGTTGCTTTAATCATAGACAGGACATCATCAAACTGTTCCTTTTCTTGAGAGTCATGTGCACCCTTAGGCAAAACCTCAGGATGATGAGGAGGATGACGGAATAAAAATACCAAGGCAGAGCCTTGGTAGGAAATAGCACACAAGCGGCAGGGTAAAAGAGCATCCGAACTTTCATCTTTGGAGGACTCAAAATTTTCAATGGTTTTGTTATCTGCACCAAGTAAATCAGAAGTTTGCAATTCTGCCTTATCCACGGCATTCTCCAAGGATGTGTCCATGGGAATATCCTTCTCTAAACTTGGGTGTTGCAATAATGCAAGTGAGTTTACAACACAGTTTTCATCTGATGCGTTATCTGATGTGGGAACTGACTCAATGATCGGTACTTCAAATGATTTTGCGTCAGACGGTGAGTCATTCCTTGTAGTTGGTTGACTGTCATAAGCTTCTGTGAGAGCCATAACTGAACTTGCTACATGTTTCAATTTGCAAGTAAAAATACAGAGAAAAAATAAATCAATAAAAATTAAATAAATACATAGACAAGTATGGTAAAGTTTGAAAAAGAAAAAGCAGAAATAGGAACTACAACACTAACCATTTGTGGTTTCTAAACTGGTGTTGTCATTGTTTGACTCCAGCTCCGGATTCGAGGTTCCTGGACTTGGACCAGGCTCACCTGTCATTTCTGATTTAAAGTTTTCCATCATCAGTAGCTGATGTGTCTCACTCATTATCGATACAAAGACATCAGTACGCAGAGTCAATAGTTTTCAATAATCAGAAACTTAAACTGGAATTAAAAGAAAAGACAATTAGAAGTTGACACAGCTCGCTTAGATTTAGCGAGCTAAGGTGACAGAGTACCATCATTTTTAAATATTTAAGATGGTTCTTGACAAAAGTAAAAAAGATGAACAAAGTGCAGACCAATGAGCTTACAGTATATATGTGAGGGGTGTAATAAAAGCACAGAATTAAAAGAAAAGTGTCTAATTTACAATTAGGCAAATACCTAGATTAGAAGGTAATTATTTTGGTGGTGATTGAAAAGTTGCTTTAACAGTCAATTTAGTGCCACTAAAATTTCATTTACCCGAACAATTCAACCATGTTTTATTTTCAGTGCTTTTAAATTAAAACGGGTGACGTTAATTCCCGTGATGTTTACCGGCAGCAGAATGAAGTGGCCGAGTAAACCCTTGGAGCGAATGGATATTTCGATATTTCCTAGGTCTGACAGAATTCGTACATTAAAGAAACCCTTGAGTGGTCACAATTATGAAGAGGGGTCTCGATTTTTCATTGCTCACAACTTTTTCCACATTAAATACAAATTTTGATCAACTCCACGCACTTTGCTTTTTTCACCTTTTTTCTCTCCAAATTTTCATCAACTTCGAGGATACTACTATACACCACTATACACACCAGCACCGGTGCAAATAGGCCCCCCGGACCTTATACGCACCAGGACAAAATGTGCTGGTGCAAATAACCCCATTCCCCTTGCCCGCAAAATACGCCAGCTGGTAGTTGGTGTAACCACATCCACCAGCTGCCCCCTCGAAAAAAAAGGTCGTCAAGATTAGAGGTGCAAACGGGTTGTGATAGTGTGCGATGGTACTGGCACTAATGTCTTGCGTCCGCCTAAACACTTAAGTGCCAGAAAAAAAAACGCGAAGTTCAACGACCGGTGCCAACTTTTTCAGTGGACTATTTTTTTTTCCTTGTCTCGAGTGGTTTTTAGAAATTCCACTCTTTGTCAGGGCTCACAATGGCAAATCCATGCTCGGACATGCCTCAAAATCAATCCTGCAGGTGCACGTGCGCAAGGGAATGTTGAACACCCCGCGCCCGCCGGGACACAAACAAAGCAGAAAGCCAGTGTTTGGAACCCGGCGGTGCGGGGTGTGGGGGCTGTGGGGCGGGGAGGGAGACTGGCCCGGTGGTGGGGGTTCAACTACTAAACCTAAAGTGGAACTGCCGAGAGTTTAGTACACCAAATGAGTGAAAAGAATACGCTTTCCCATGAGTGCGAGAGAGATACATAGCCTATACTTTCGGTGGGACGACCATACTAAACCGCTCTCCAGCCAGCAGCCAGCCGGCATCGTGATCAGTTTCACCTCGCTCCACATGGTAGTGCTAACGATCTCCCAATCTTATCAGCATCAGTGTTGACGGTGACGATAGTACCAGACGCCGCTGCTGGCGCAGCTTTCCTCTAAGGGAAAATGAGTAGTGGTCATGATAATAAACGCAAGAGGAAAGCAAATGTCCCGAATGTCAACGATGCCAGCCCACCACCGGGACGACGGGTCAGCGCGCGCTGTCGCCTCCCTCCAAAGACTAGTCAGGACAGCCCCTCCAGTTCTAGTGAAACTCAAGACTTGGTCAAACTTAAGAGGAGAAAGAGTCCACCTGGAGCGGAAAACCCTACAAGAATCAGCCCTCGCCGACCCCGTCCCCAGCCAAGGAAGGACGGCAGTGACAGTCCCTCTGGGGACAACATGGCTATACCAAGTGGACTGCATACGCCTGTAAAGAGTGTACCCAAAAAGGTGATGTCTAGGAAAGTCAAAATATTGGAAGAGAAGGAAGCAGATAATAGAAAAGGCTACACGTCAGACGGAATGTCATTTGAATCTCTTCCTGACGATGATCTCCCAGACATAAACATAGCATCACCATATAAAGGCAGTAAGTTGTTGACGTTACTGTCAGTATTACAAACATGCCGTATCAATTCTCCTTGACTGTCAAGAAAAATATGCATTGTAAAATTTCTATTGCATTCTCTTTCAGAACAATATTCCAAAGATGACATTGTTTGGGCTCCATTTAATACCAAGCACGTCAGCATTTATTGGCCAGCAGTTGTTACGTCAGTCAAGGGGCTCAATATATGTTTTCTGTATATTAACTTTTATGGGAAACCAGTCTATAAAACACATGCCAAAAGACTGATACCTTTTGATAATTCTTCAAAAAATTTGGAGTTGAAGGTTTGTTAATGAGTTACATAATGTATTTTATGATTAGAATGTTATTATTCCATAGTCAACATTTTTTTCCTTCTCAGGAATTAGGTAATAAAACTAACGGATTTAAAGAAGCTTATGAACTAGTTATCAAGTATTATTGTAATAGGAAACAAAATACAACATTGAATGCCCGTCGTTTCCTTACACACACTTACGATGAAAATGGTAATTTCTTCATGTCATACTTGGTAACACCATGAGACATTTAAAACCTACAGTTTAGTGTTTCTCGTCAAATAGATTTGCTTAAGGATGTCAATTTTACTGTTTTCTGTAGTTTTATTGCTCTTGTTTATCAACAGACAAAGTTGGACTTGCCAAAAACTGCCTGTTTCGACTTACTGGAAAGTTGGATAGTCATTCAGATGATTTTGAGGAGGTTGTTGAGGTTGAGGGTGTGGATATCGTAAATGATGTAGATATTAATGAAGAGGATGATAGTTGTGAGGAGGAGAAGAAACCTGATAGCCCTCAATCAGAAAGGATTAAAGAAATTTTGGAAGACTTGGAGACCCTACCAGATCACATGACTGTTTCATCTAAGGTAAGTTGATACTGTAATTATGTTTTTCACATAACTTTTTAAAAATGTACATACGTAATTTTTTTTTACTACATAGCAACATGATCGGATGCGAGAAGAAGCTGAACAACTCTTAATTATCATTCAATCAAAAGACTGCTTTGAGCACTTAATGGAAATACGCCAGGGCACTCTTGAAAGTTCTCGCCACAAAAAGTTCATGAAGGGTGAAAAAGTGCAGGGTGGCCTTGGACCATTCACCCTTTTCATGGATCTGGTTAGTCTTTATTATTTATTTATTTATTTATATTGATATCTTGGTAAATTTCCTGCTATGTTAATTCATATTTCAGACTGATCAATTCTTATCTGCACTTGACAGTCATTGTGATTGTTATGATTCATATGATTATAAACACAATGTAATGCTACCTGAGGTAAAAGCAACAAATTTATTATTTTAGAAGGAAAGTTTTTAAGTGACTGCCACTTAATTTTTTTAAATATATTTTTTTTCTTAAATCTATTGTTGCAGGCTATAATTTTTGGAATTATGAAGCTTAAGAAGGTTTCAAAACTGAATGCCAAGAAATATTTTCATCAAACCTGCCATAAACTTGGCATCAGAGACTGATTTGAATGCCATATTCTTTTAGTGTACATCAATAGTCCAAGTTTTTGTTGCAGTTTTTCTTGAATTAGCAAAACATTTTACCTACACACTCTTTTCTCTGTAACTGAATTCTATATCACTTTAATGGGTGCTTGTAATCTGTTTGGTTGTGTGGTTTCATACCTTTCAACTTATCGCCCATCACTTGAATCAAAGAAAAAAGATTGTTTTTGTTTTTTAGTTTATCATATCTGTAAAATGTGGGTAGACAATTAAAGATCAAAATATGAACATTGTTTTCTCTCTTTATTCAAAGGCCACATACATTAACTTAAAAATGACCAAATTTGAGTGGATCCAGGAACAGCATTTGAATTTGTAAAACAGGAAAAGGAATAAAAGATACGATTCACAGACTCTAAATGGCAGTTAAAAAATTTAGTCCTCTTCTGAGAGCTGGATGTTAAGAAAGGTGCGTGCCTTGGGCAGATTTGATTAGGTAAAGCAGATCACAAGTCTATTAACACAAATACATCCCATATACATATGTATCATGTAAAGAATTTGAAGAGATACGGGCAAGAATGTCCAAAACAAACTAAGCTGGCTTCTCTCCTTTCCGATGTTTGGACTGAAATGTACAATGATTCTACCAAAAGAACCCTTAGACTAAATTGTAGTTTAATATCAATATCAGAAATTAATTGCAAAAAATCTACATGTGATTGTATGTCATCACTCTGATGTCCAGAAAAATTTCTTTCTGTTTCAATCACATTACAGCTGACATGACATGGTCCTCCCACTCCTTAACCCCATTTTAACTCCCACATCTCATGCTTAACCATACAATTTCGACTGAATAGATCATGTCATTCACCCTCAAATTTTAACATGTCATCATCACACAAATGTTCAGTTACTTTTGTAAAGAAGTGTGTTACTTCAGAAACAACCGCAGAACTGACAAAGCAAAGTCCCACACCTGTCCCCATTTCTAGTGATTCTAATTTTTCTACAAAAGAGAAGACATATGAAAGAAAAACATACGAAAGTAGTCTCTCTAAGAGCTTATCTTAGTTACAGGAATGGGTGAATTAATGGTCAAATCCTCATATCCAGTTTGTAATTATAAAACAGTCTAATAACATGCAAAGTAAACTTTTTCATGAGTTTTTGCAGACTTTCTATGACAAGGGAATATCATCCATGTTTAATCTCTGCGAGGGGGTAAAATGGTAAGGTGGTGTGCTGGCCTGTGCTCCATCAGTACTTCCTGACAACATATTTATAGTCAACCTGACAAGTAATAAGCAATAATTCTTTTAATCTTTTTAAAATTTTTATCATGTTTTCTGTTTTATGGAAAAATACATCTTTTTCACAAACTGCAGACGCTAAGGTCTGGCCTTACAGATTACAAACTTTTGAAATCTACGGCCCATATAAGATCTGAAAACAAATGTGTCTAAGTTACTGTACAAAATAAGTCAACAAAAATGGAAAATTGCTTTGACTGGCAAATACCTCTAACTCCAAAGAAACTCACAAAATGGTAGCTAACATTCACTATCTTTTATTATTTTTTCAAGGGTTCATATTCAGTTTAGTGCATCAGCTCAAGTTGGTGTAACAAAAGCAACACAAACTGGATGAATTACTTAAAACAATATACAATATGTGCTAAACTTTTCTTTATTTAATATATATATATATACTTTTAAAATGATGGAATTAAAACAACACTTAAACAAATTGCAGAAGAAGGCCAATTCATTCATGGGCAACTGGCAGGGTAAGGAGGGGAAGCGGAAGAAATGAACTCATAGCAATATCTTAGGTTGCTCCGTGCACTTTTCTTCCCTCCACTTGAAATACAAAACATATGTACAAACAGGTGGTCACAACATTCTTAACATAAGTCAAGTCAGAAAATTAAAGCCAATGTAGGGGAACTTTCAAACCTCAAGAAGAGCCCCTAATCAGCAAACAATATAATTAAAATACACATGTGACAACAGAAAGCAAGAGAATTTACAGATGAACACCTAAATTAACTGATCACACTTCTACCCTTGAACAACTTTAAGTTCAACATAGGAGTAGTTCTGAAGTTTCACATGGAACATCACTGCATCCAAAGGCATCAGTGAATTAGCTCCTGTGATACAAGGTCCTTTCTAAAGAAGTTCATGCCACACACAAGTTAGCGCCGACAGATGATTCGATTCTGTCTTGTAGAACCTATGGTAACTATTGTACTTTACAGCAATCACACAATATGCCGCACAGGCTACAGCAATATCACAAAGTTCACAGAGAGCCAGTGAAGAAAGAAATATCGTGAGTGGCCAAAATAATAGTCACACAAAGTGGTGTCCTGTTTAAAATATTCTTGATCTTCACTGTTTGTCACAACTTATTGAGCTGCACTGAGGGGTGGTGATTTCTTGCTGTAGAAGGCGAAAGAGTTTACTGATCATTTCTCAATGCAGATAGTAGAGACAGTGGCAAAGCAAAGTATTGAAGTCTGGCCTAAAATCAGTATGTCATAGATTAAGATAGATCCAAAGTTCTTGATAAGCACTCCTACATGTTATTTTACAGTAAAAGTTTTCCCCCATTTTAATTACAGTACTGTACAAACGCAACTTAGAAAAATAGGTATATTGTTTGATTTTCAAACTATTCACTTCCAAAGATTTAATGAAAGATAAAAACTGCACGTTTCTTACTACATGTTTAATAGAGGTAAAAAGAGAATGATCAGTTATCTTTACAACCTTTAGTGATGCGGATACTTGAGGTGACAGTCAGTCTTTATCTGCAACTGATGAGCCAATTGCTGACACTTTAAGCTAGCCATCTTCTTTCGGGGGTGTGAACCAACCTAAAAAAAAAGAAATGATGGAAAGTCACAAACAGGCAAAATATTAATTTCACAAAATTATTTAATTTAAGTCTGATTATCTCACCGTTTTTCTCATGTATCTGAACTAGGGACTTGAATGATTGCTGGGCTTTGGCAAGGCTGTACTGACTCTGAAAATTAAACTGGGGATAAAACACTTTCCTTTTTTTAAAAAAGGTACTACATCCAATCAAATTTTGAATTACTCATACCTTGGGTAAAGTAAATTGAATTCGAGCTTTGCCTTTGACAAGGGTAGCTGCTATTTGCATGATAACAGCTTCTACAGTGTAAGCAGAACTCCATCCTTGCTTTGTCAAGAGTTCCATACAGATAGCACCACCAACAAGAACATATCCACCACTTATCACGGGATGAACAACTCGAACAAAAGGAGGCTCAAAGGGATAAGTTTCCTGGAATGTGAAAAATTAAACATGCTTGATAAGTAATAACACCCTTTATTTTACTACTGAAGTTAAGAAAAATTAAATCATGTACAAACCTTGAATAGCATGTTTAGAAGAATGGAGTCTTTCCCCTCTTTTTCTTTTAGAAGCACCAAATCATTGTGTAGGGGGGAGTCAGGATCCACACTCATCAACCTGACATTCCATTCATACAAACTGTCACTAACCAATTCAATATTATACATTCCTTAAACAAGGAAATACATGATTAGCGTTTAAAATATTAAATACACGGTTTTAAGAAAGCACATATTAACTGGTAATACCTTTCTTAAAAGTATCTGATCGGTAAATGTCTCTGAGTTCCTTCATTAGACGATCAGTGGCTTGAAGGGATCCTGACACCGACCCTTTTAAGTAATCTTGCCGCTGATTGTTTCTTAGTCGTTCCAAATGAGCTAAATTTGCTATGTCCATATCATCAGCCTGAAAACATTTTAATGAAACATAAGGATTAAATCTGTGGAAAACTGAAAATCCGGAAAAAGGAAACAATGACAATTACTTTGTTTTTCTGAACTATTTCTGCCTCTTCCATTTCAAAATGTTCATCTTCCAATTCATCATTATCATTTTCTTCATCCTCATCTTCATCATCATCACAGTCTCTTTCAATACTATCTGAAGGCCTTGGGGCTGGTGAGGCTCCACCACCACCAGCTGTGTGATTGCTATGTGGCACTGGTAGAACCAGCCGATCTACATCTGATAGCTCTGGTAGGCTATGTAAACGGCATAGTTCTCGTAGAAGAATACCCACTTGGTTAATTACCTGGAGAGGAGAAAACAGAGGTCAGAATAGAAAAAAAAAGAACTACTCCAATCATTAAGCACCACACCTTCTACGCTTACATGGTTATCACGCCCAGTTGTATTGCTCAGTATCTGTACAGCATTGGTCACACTTGTTTCTTCAGAATCAGCAAACCATACTGGAGGTGTAGATGGGTAATTTTCCTGCAAGCAAACAGGGAAAAAAAAAAAAAAATCATGAAAAACTGGCTAAGTTGAAGGTTGTAGCATGGTTAATAAAAATGAAATAGCATGAATCAAGATGAAATAACATTCCAACCCTTAGGGAAAACAATGAATGGCGCAGATAGACGAAGCAATAAAAATTGGAATTAAAAACACAGTAAGTTCATGGCAACAAGTTCAAAACAAATGATAATTTTATGACAGGTCAAAAATCAATGAAAAACAACTTTCAACCATGCTGCATAGAGACATGATACACATCCTTCCACTGTTGTTCAAGACAGCAGTTAGAGAAAGTATAATTGCGGACATTAAAAGTACGCCAGAATCGTCCGACACGGATGATTGTAAACACACCAAATGAAAGCGCACCAAAACTTTGGAGAGGTTAGCTAATGATCAAGAGACATGCTTAATGGCAGTAGGCTTACTAAAAGGAGTTGCATATGGAATGTTCAATACTCAAGGCTAGTGTTAGGGTTCGAAAATTTGGACGAAGGCAAACATGTACCTCTCCATGTGGATGGCAACTTTCGCGTTGAGTTGCCAGTAACAGAATTGCAGTAACCCAGATACAAAAAAGGCTGACTCGCGTAGCTAATCCTTTGTTCGCAGACAACAACTTTTCGCAATCTCCCCGACGTCACTAGCAGCATCCGCAAAGCAAAAGCTTCGAGGCACGGTTATTTAAAATACACTCACCGTGATATTTGCGTGAATTTCATATTTCTTGCCATTCTTGCCAATGAATCTACAATTCAACTCATCGACACTGGCTGACACTATCTGAAACCTTTCATGATTCTTCGGGAAAACAGACTCTAGTGTTTTGATTTCTTGCTTCAACGTGTTCAAGCAAGCCATTTGTGGAAAACCCAAACATAAAGATAACGAAGTCCACGCTTATTTGGACAAAAACAACACTATTTTAACATCAACACTACGTCTGTATCCAGAGAAAATGGCGACTTTACTAGGGTCGTGTGTGGTTGTTCGGGGTTCGGGCAAAACTAATGTGTCTTTCAGACGCAAGGGGGCGCTGCTGCAACTGCTACGAGGTAAAGGCGATTACGAGTAAAGTCACGCACCTGTACGCGTGTACCATATCACCAACGCCCATTTAACCGACGGCAGCCTTCAGTGTTTCAATAATTCTCTCTTCCTTATTCGCTCATATTTCATAGGAATTAATTTTGTAGGGATGCACATTCGCCGTCACAATCTTTTTTTTTTTTTTTTTATTTATCATTTATTTAACTCCAAAGAGCCAAGGGCTCCATGTGAGGAGTTGTCAAATATACATGTGGAACATAACAGGAGTATTTTGTATTTTTTTTTTTTTTTTTTTTTTTTTTTTTTTTTTTTTTTTAAGTAAATAGAACAAAGAAGAAAAAGGAAAATAATAATAACAATATTTGATAAAGCTATGATGAGCAAAAAAATCTTGCTGCCTCGATCAGTCTCGCCTTGGCCACTTGCGCATATACATCTTTTAGCCAGTACAAGACTAAACTACGCGCCACAATTCGACTTGATCGCTTAACCCAGCCTGATCATTGCATTGTACTGATGCTGGCGAACTTCAAGAAGAGGCCTAAACACAAGTCCTTAGGCTTGTCACTTAGCTTGGCATTTTCCCCGAAACATTTTGACGAGGTAGTTCTCTCATTTTGGCTAGAAAACTCAGCTGTTGCAAGCAGGTTTAATATTTACTATTTTGCCTAGGGATTTTCTAGATAGATCTTACCTTTGAGGAAAGGTATTTTCAAATAATGGTATCAGAAAGGTAATCAGAAACCCAAGGATGACTTCCATTAATTCAGTCAATTTTTCTGCCATGCCTAGCGTATGCCATGTCATGCAAAGGCAGCAGTATCTTTCAAATACACACTAACAGTAAACAATTATCACAAAATAAATAATTTTATTTTAAAAAAATAAAAAATTACAAAACAGAGATTCTGCACATGAGATTCAGCACATGAGATTCCCCACTGCTTGCCTAACACTTGCAACAAATTGTCCAAAACCTGCATAGGCAATAGTAGTAAATTATCAGTTTTTTCCTGTGGATCCAAACCCTCCATCCCCTCGATCAGTATCACTCAGCTCCTGGCAGACAATATAAGATGCATTAGTGAAAACAGAACAGAAAATCATGACTACAAAGATAAGATGCAAAGAAGTTACCTTGCACTCCTCAAGCTCAGGGTAGAAAATTTTCTCACAGATTAATTGAGCAATCCTATCTCCTTTGTTCACTTTAAATGATGTTTCAGCATGATTAAACATCACCACACCAACATTCCCACGGTAATCTTCGTCAATAACACCAGCTGCAAAAATTTCACTTGTTAGGACCAAAATACCGAGATGCAATCATCACCAAATTCCTTCCCAATAGTTTATCATACCTCCAACATCAATGTGATGTTTCCAAGCTAGGCCAGAGCGGGGAGCTACTCTACCATAACAGCCAGGTGGTAATTGAATTTGAAGGTCAGTTTTGATGAGTTCTTTACCACGAGCAGGAATTTCATAATCGTAGGCACTGCAAACCAGGAAACAGTTCGATTATCATTTGAGAATAAAAATGAAAAATAATAATGTTAGTGAGGGAGTTCCTCAAGGATCCATTTATGGACCTTATCTGTTTTTTAAAATGCCTTTATTCAATCATTCCTGTCGTATGGGATTATGATATGGGGTCATGAAGACAACCAAAAACTACTCATAGATAAACTTTTTAAATGTCAAAAACGAGCAATTAGAATGTTAAATAGTATAAAAGATCAAACTCATTCATGTAGAAGGGCTTTCAAAGACAGAAAAATTTTAACTCTTACGTGCCTGTATATTTATCATTCAGCAGTATTTGTAAGACTAAATTTTAATAATCTCACAAGCAATGAAGTTACAACGCTTTGAATAAGAATAAACTATTTGTTGATAATTTTTGTAGAGGTGAGATCAAATCTTAATGTATCTCTAAATAAGAAGTTACCCCTCGGCATTACTAATAAAAAAACCAAAGAATCTTTTAAAATTGCTCTTAAGAACTTCGTATCAGAACAAGAGTTCTATAGTATGAACGAATTTCTTCACAGGTATTTTCGACATTTTTCTTCTACTTTAAACCAAAATTCACCATTGCTTATTATGACTTATCACCCATTACACTCTGTACTGATCTGTTTTGAGTAAATAAAAGCTAATCTAATCTAATCTAATATGATCTAAAGGTCGGCAGCTTCCTAACCTTCTTAAGTCAAAGCCCGCTGCTTTGGCAGACCCTTTCACAGGTGAAAATGCGTTAGCTGTTGTTTTAACGAATTTTAACACACACGGCATTCTTGTGCGAATAAAGGATAGGCGTCAAGATATTAAAAAACAAAATCTGCGAAAGGGCCAGAAAGGATGGATCAAAGTGTATGGCCTGTGGATTGCACGTGAGCCGGCCCAAATGTTTGCGCCAAAACTGCCATAAATGTTTATCGTTTGTATCTACCAACCTTTCAACAATACATAATTTCTGATACATGAAATTTGCATTTGAAAGGCTTTTGTCCATTCTGATTTTTTTTTTAATAGGGATATCTGAGACCAAGCTACTTGTAACTGCCAAAGAATCAGGGCGTTCTTTTCATTTGAATATGCATTTTTTTTTAGAAAAAAACCGCAAAATTTGTAGGAGTTAAATTATGTAATGTTGGCGAAACCGTTTGCGCCTTGTCATAAAACGTACAACGTCAGCGGCATTGCTTTTCCGACCGCAGCCATATTTCTCCACGAGGTTTCCAAGATGGCCAAGAAGAAGGACGCCGACAAGGCTACCCAAAATGACGAAAATAGCAAGCCGGAGAAATCTGAAAATGCTGAAGATGAGGAACCTAACTTCAGTGACCCTGAGGATTACGTAGATAATATTTCTGATGAAGGTTAGTGTCCCTACCGGCCAATTTTTGTGCTTGTTGTGACGACAGCATATGGTCTTGGGTCATTCCTTTGATATTTTATTAAATACCAGATTTAGAACTAGTTTAACTCTTTTTTCCAATCCTCCCTATACCCCACATGTCCCTTTCACGAGCTTGAAAGATTCCATCCGTTCATCAACTGTGTTGTCTCGCAAAAGTCTTACATTTTTAACCTAACTTTAGGTGTGATGTCATCACATCAGCAGGCTGTTGACCGGCCTGCTTATCCTATTTGTGCAATATGCGATTTGCAGCCGTTTCCTCGTCAAGAATGTATACTCTAAGATAGGACTTGAAGTTTTGACATTCTGTATACAGGCCTTTTCTTTCAGAGTTGCAGAAAATTATGTTATCTTATAAATGTCACTCACACTGTGCCTATCTGCCATGAACCCTGTCCTTTCCGATAGCAATTTGCTCTTCTTAAATTAATTTAGCTTTTTTTTTTTCTGTGGGATCAGTGCATTGGTAATGTATGGTTTTATTCGTTTATCTTTGCAGATCTTTTGGGAGATATCCTGAAAACTAGACCCCAAGAAACAGATGGGGTTGAATCTGTCATTGTTGTGGATGGTATCCCCCAAATTACTCCTGACCGATTTGATAAACTTCGCAATGTAGTCAGCAAAATTTTTTCTAAGGTGGGGGAAATTGTCAATGAGTGCTATCCCAAGACCCCAGAAGGAAGCACAAAAGGGTAAGATATCCTTTCTCTTGCCAAACTCCTGTCAGTTCAACAAATAGTAATTCTTTATATCATTACAGGTATGTATTCATTGAGTATGCCAATGCTGCTCACGCTGCTGAAGCAGTAACATTGTTGAACAACCACAAACTTGACAGACAGCACACCTTCACCGTGAATTTGTTCACTGACTTCAAAAAGTAAGTAATAGAGCAGCTGTGACTTGTACATTGGTGCATAATAATGGTTCTTTTGCAGTGTGTAGAATTATTTCCCCTTTTCAATTCATATATTTATACTTGCATTCGTATTTGCAGATATGAGGAAATCCCTGATGAATGGGAACCTCCAGCACTTCAACCTTACACTGACATGGGCAATCTGCACTATTACTTATTGGAGCCAGATTCATATGACCAGTTCAGCACGGTTTGCAACCGTGGCAGTACAGTTCAGATCTGGCTTAACTCTGCCCCAGAACCACAGAAACTTGTTGAAAAAGAGGTCTTTACTTCTGTTTAATTATTTTGTGTAATCTCAGAGTTCTAGTTATTTATTTACATTTTAATATTATTTTTCAGAGATGGACAGAAACATTTGTAAAGTGGTCTCCTCTGGGTACTTACTTTACAACTATCCATGGTGCAGGTGTTGCCTTGTGGGGCGGACCTGATTTTACTCGTAAAATGAGGTTTGCGCACCAGGGTGTGCAATTCATTGATTTCTCCCCTAGTGAAAAGTAAGTATATTCTGGAGTTCCAGTTGACCACTTTAGAGATAAATTTTGACTCAGTTACCTCCAGATTACATTACCAATCCTTTCCCGTTTTGTCATGCCTCTCTCTGTGATGAGAAGTATCATTCAGACTTTAAACTGATGATTATTTTTGGCTTAATCTTTTCTGACTGAGATGGCTGTCAACTTTTCTATATCTGCCTTTCTCCAAATATGATGAAAAGACTGTACATACTTTGTACTGATGATTTTTATTGGCTTAATCTTTTCTGACTTGATGGTTATGAGCTTTTCTATATTTACCTTTCTCCAAATATGATGAAAAGACTGTACATACTTTGTACTGATGATATTTAATGGCTTAATCTTTTCTGAATGAAATGGCTTGAACTTTTTCCAAATATGATGAAAAGACTGTACATACTTTGTACTGATGATTTTTAATGGCTTAATCTTTTCTGACTTGATGGTTATGAGCTTTCCTACATTTACCTTTCTCCAAATATGATGAAAAGACTGTACATACTTTGTACTGATGATATTTAATGGCTTAATCTTTTCTGAATGAAATGGCTTGAACTTTTTCCAAATATGATGAAAAGACTGTACATACTTTGTACTGATGATTTTTAATGGCTTAATCTTTTCTGACTTGATGGTTATGAGCTTTTCTACATTTGCCTTTCTCCAAATATGATGAAAAGACTTTACATACTTTGTACTGATGATTTTTAATGGCTTAATCTTTTCTGACTTGATGACTGAGCTTTTCTACATTTACCTTTCTCCAAATATGATAAAAAGACTGTACATTCTTTGTATTTATGTATAAAGCTATCTTGCAGACTTTCCTTTTGGATGTATCCCATTATGATGAAATATCTTACTCAGAAATCCTACTGTTGATCTACTGGCTTAATCTTTTCTGAATGAGATTTTACTGTATCCCTTAAAGTAAAAGCTCCTTATAATGTCTCCCGCTTGTAACGTTTTCCGCATGTATAGTAGCGTTTTCTGTGTACCTAAATGGCTTATTACATGTAAAAATATCCGTTATTGGCGTTTGCTGCACATAACATTTTGATTTCGGCGTCAGAATGGGTAATGTTTTAGGGAGTTTTTACTGTACTGTATTCTTTTCTATTTTCGTCATTTCCAAAATAGAATTAAGTATTACCTTAAAGCCATAACTGCCCTTTATTATTACTATTTTTATTATCAAATTGTTTGAAGCTTAATTTGACTAAATCTTAAGTAATTCCCACAATTCTGCTGGCACAGCTAATGTTTTCTTTGTTTCTTATTTTAAAGATACGTCGTTACATATTCCCCCACCTATGAAGGCCAAGGTGAGCCCAAAAACCTCATCATTTGGGATATTCGCACTGGTCAAGAGAAGAGGTCCTTTTTCTTGAACAGTCAAATGATGTGGCCATTTATCCGATGGTCCCATGATGACAAATACTTTGCGAGAAGTGATGAGGACATGCTGAGTGTTTACGAAACTCCAGTGAGCATTTTGTAAAATAATTGGTTTATCTTGTTTTTCCATTTCAAATTTCTTCATTTGCTTTACTTTGTTTTGTTCCAGTCATTTGGTTTGCTCAACAAGAAAAGTTTCAAAATTCCTGGCATAAGAGACTTCAGTTGGTCCCCTGTGGACAACATTCTTGCCTATTGGATGGCAGAAGACAAAGATGTTCCAGCCAGAGTGACACTTATTGAAATTCCAAGGTTTGCATATTAACACTTATCTTCAATGCTTTGCTGAACTTGTTCATGTTGTCTCAATCTTATTTTACCTAATCTAATCTAATTGTTCTCAGCCGTAATGAGATTCGCTCCAAGAACTTATTTAACGTAGCAGATTGTCGAATGCATTGGCAGAAGTCTGGTGATTATTTGTGTGTGAAGGTGGATAGGTACAGCAAGATCCGAAAAGATAAAAATGAAATTAAGTACAGTGTAAGGGTTGTTTTTTTAAAATTGGATTGTTACAAATTTTGATGTTTCTTCTAAATCATGTGATATAACTAGTTGTTTGCTCTTATGAATTGTAGGGTATGTACTTCAACTTTGAAATCTTTCACATGCAAGAAAAGCAAATTCCAGTGGACAGTGTGGAAGTTAAAGAATCTATTCATGCTTTTGCATGGGAGCCTGTTGGGTCGAAATTTGCCATTATTCATGGAGATCAGCCCAATATTTGTGTTTCCTTCTATGGTGTTAAAACTGGCCAGACACCTGCTCTTCTGAGTAAGTGATTCATTGTGATCTGTATTTTCTTTTATTAGACCATTATTAATTATTGGTTTTGTCTTAAAATTTACAGAAAAGTTGGAAAAGAAATGCTGCAATCATCTGTTTTGGTCTCCCACTGGCCAGTATATTGTCTTGGCAGATTTGCGCTCATCTAGTGGTGTGTTAGAGTTTGTTGATACCAATGATTTCAATGTCATGACACAACAAGAACATTTCCAAGCCTCTGATGTTGAATGGGATCCCACTGGTCGCTATGTTGTAACCGTTTGCTCATTCTGGAAGGCCAAAGTCGATACTGGGTATTCAGTCTGGTCCTTCCAAGGTAAGATTCTGAGACGCTTCAACTCTGGAGCTTTCTGCCAACTTCTTTGGCGACCTCGGCCACCGTCTCTGCTCTCTGCCAAGGAGCAAAAAGAAATCAAAAAGAACCTCAAGAAGTATTCTGCCCAGTTTGAAAGTAAAGATCGTATGCGTTCATCTCGAGCTTCTAAGGTATGTTATTATCCGTTTTAGTTGCTTCCGTTTTTTTTTTTTTTTTTATAAAGTTTCTAAATGAAAGGTGGTAATTTCAGGAATTGGTGGAGAAACGGCGAAAACTGTTCGAGGAATTCAACGCTTACAGGGAAAAATGCAGAGAGAAGTGGTTGGAGCAGAAACCAAGACGTCTTCAACTAAGAAATAGTTAGTGTTTTATCATTACATCAGTTTCATTTTCTGCTGAAGAATGCAATTAACACTCCTGAACTTCTCTTGCAGATGTAGACACTGATGAGATTGAGAATGACACCAAGAATGTTGATGAGGAAGTTATTGAATTTTTCATTAAGGAGGAACAAACAATTATTGACTAAAGCTGGTTGGTATTGTATCTTTGGCCATTCTGGAAACCTTTTAATGTGGAGAATTTTCATGGTGAATTGTGATCGTCATTGAGGTCCAAGTGTTTTGTAATTGAGAAATACTACTGCCTTTCTCTTTCTGCCTCTCAATGTTTTGTCCAAAGACATACTCCATGTCTTGCTTTTGCAGCTCTCACTTTTTGGTGTATTTTGGTCAATTGTATCATGTTCCATACAGATTACACCTCATTGACAATTGTACCACTAATCATGGCTCATGGCACTCTGTCTTTACCATTGAAACTCGAGTTCATGTACAGCTCTTTATATTACATTCATCTTGGAGCTTCAATATTATTAAATACTTCAACATATATCTGTAATTATTATCCACCCCTTACCCACATACTAGACATAAATTTTGAGCTTTTCACACCAATGTGTGTGAAACTTACTGAGTAGTTAAAGGCTAAGCTTAATGACCTACGGCTGACATAATTTCTTTCCTCTGCTAGAAAAGTTTGTCTTTACAACAAATGGTGTACATGGTGACAAATGGTCAGCAGATAGGAATAGAGGTAGAGCACACGGGCGACGTCAGGATCGAGCATCGAGCGGTATGGGCGGTCATCCCAAACGACACAGAGGTTGGGTGGGTTGCCTGCTGTCCCGGCGCAGCTACTCGCGTTTTCACGATTTCCGTCCGAAAAACATTTTGCTCCAAAGTGACGGGGGTTGTGCATGTGGACTCTTATGCACCCCTAGACCAGCCCCCAAGGGTCAGTTCGTCCGAAAACCCGGTTTTTCTACGAGGAAATGCAGTGTATTCCTGATAGCGCGCAATGTGTTCGGGCGTGGTGGCTTAGGGGCCTATTTTCTCACTAACGACGTCCGATATAGGGCTCCTTGGACTTGCTTTGTGTTTTTTGGACCCAGATGGAGGTACCCTGTGAGTTTGGTCGAAATCGGAGACAATTTTTTTTTTCGGCCGAAAATCGCGAAAACGCAAAGGCTATAGCCTTTGCATTTTTACGATTTCCGTCCGAAAAACATTTTGCTCCAAAGTGACGGGGGTTGTGCATGTGGACTCTTATGCACCCCTAGACCAGCCCCCAAGGGTCAGTTCGTCCGAAAACCCGGTTTTTCTACGAGGAAATGCAGTATTCCTGATAGCGCGCAATGTGTTCGGGCGTGGTGGCTTAGGGGCCTGTTTTCTCACTGACGAAGTCCGGAATAGGACTCCTGGGACTTGCTATGTGTTTTTTGTTCCCAGAAGAAGGTACCCTGTGAGTTTGGTCGAAATCGGGGACAATTTTTCTTCGACCGAAAATCGCAAAAAACGCAAAGGCTATAGCCTTTGCATTTTTACGATTTTCGGCTGAAAATTAATATTTTCCGAAATGACGGGGGTTGGGCAGGGGGACTCTAACGTATCCCTAGACCAACCCCCAAGGGTCAGTTCGTCCGAAAACCCGGTTTGTCTGCGAGGGAATGCAGTATTCCTAATAGCGCGCAGTGTTCGGGCGAGGTGGCTTAGGGGCCTATTTTCTCACTAACGAAGTCCGGTATAGGACTCCTAGGACTTGCTATGTGTTTTTTGGTCCCAGAAGAAGGTCACCTGTGAGTTTGGTCGAAATCGGAGACAATTTTTCTTCGACCGAAAATCGCAAAAAACGCAAAGGCTATAGCCTTTGCATTTTTACGATTTCGGGCCAAAAATTAATATTCATCGAAATGACGGGGGTTGTGCAGGGGGACTCTTACGTACCCCTAGACCAACCCCCAAGGGTCAGTTTGTCCAAAAACCCGGTTTGTCTGCGAGGAAATGCAGTATTCCTTCTGAATCGTATTTTGAATGGCACTAAACCTGGCGGGCGAGTGACGTCAGTTTCTGCAGCCGGAGCCGGAAGTCGGAGGTGTTTGTTGTTTTCGGAGGGATCATGGCGGACGCCGGTGTGCTGTGTGCGGAGTTTGGTAAGTGTAATTGTGATATTATTTGTTTCAAACGTAATATTCCTTAATTAATTAATAATTGGGAGGAGTGTGATATTTTTATATTTAAATATCACCTATTTTATTGTTTCGGTGAGGACAAACTGAACATCCTCGCTCCTGTAATGGTTCCTCTTTCTGCTGAGTGCCTACCGTAAGCTTAGAATTAACCATCAGCATTGGGTGTAACTTTTCAATGATATTCTTATTAGCGGAATGTCGTTGTTTCCTTGAAAGGCTGTAATTTTCTTGTAGCACATTATGTAGTGCCCAAGGGAGGTTAGCTATGAAGGTTAGGATACCTCATGGTGAGGCTTGGGGCTAAGGCTATGGTTCATACATGAAGCTCTTAATTTGGGCATTAGTGTGAATCAGAAATTTATTTTACGTTGCGTTCTTGTTTAAATGTGAAAGTGGGGGTGTCCTCAGTACTCTCTGTGAGGAAATCTTGGACCAGATGGATTCCGATTAGGCGACAGACAGCCTACAACAGTAGTAGCATTTTCTATCAGGCACACTTGCGTGTTCATTTCAAAATCAAAGGGTTTTGTATAAGTTAACATTGGGGGGAAAATAGGGAAGCTAGGACTCTTGGCTGAGTCAGTAGGGCTTGTTGCATTAGTGGGTATCCTTCCACTTGAAATCGCAGTTCTGTGCTCATGATGATTCTTCTTCTTTGAACAATATTGCATCTTCGTAGTGAGAATAATTAAATGTCAATGAGATCTTTTCTTTTTCAAGAACTGAAAGTATTGTTTAGATATTTATCATTTGGAGTAAGTCATGTTCATTCTCAAAACGCCTTCTAGTTTTCAAACAAACTTAATAATACAATAGTCTTGTGTAGATTTATTTGTTTTAAATGCAATATTGTTTAAAGTGTATGGCCAGTCACTCGTCTTTATCCAGAATTTGTTTGTCAATTGTCTAAACACTAGTTGTTCACTTATTGATCTAGTTTATGGTTGGTATCTTGCCAACTGATATCCATGAGAGATATCATCAGCATTTTATCGATGTGCAATTACCTTTCTAAGGTATTTGGCTTTTTAAAAATAATACTTGTTCACTTTTCCATCCATCTTATTTAAGGGTGGTATCTTGCCAACTAGTCAGATGCTGGATGCATTTAATAATTCGGATAGAGGCTTTTAAAGTAGTAAATCTTGTTTTGTGGAGAACAGAGATGAGTGACGGCTTTTGCTTACTGATATATGAGTGTTGCCCTGTTGCCCCTGTGTCTGCTGTTCTTTACTTGCTCTATTGCAAAAAGTATCCATTGAATGCTTTGTTTTGCGCCATTTGGCCTGCCTGCTTCCTCTCACTTTGACCTCGGCCAGACTCCTAAAGGTCAGGGTGTGAGGAGTAGGCATTTTAGTGGTAACCTTTCAAATGTAAATTTTTGCTTGCTTCCTCGCACTTTGACCTCGGCCAGACTCCTCATGGTCAGGGTGTGAGGAGTGGGTTTCTTGCTCTTGTACCTTTGAAATGTAAATTTTTGCTTGCTTTCAACTTGTTGTAGTTGCCCCCTCTTGCTGGCATGTTGACCTAGGCCAGACTCCTGAAGGTCAATTGTGGGTGAGAGGGGGTGAATGAGAGGGGATTCCTCTCTCTTTGCTTTTGTATTTCAATTTTTGAATGGATACTTTTTACTGCTCTGTGCTCTGCCCTTCACTCATATTTATTACCAGATTTGGTGTGTTATTTAGATAAATGCTAGTCATTCAGTTTTCTCTATATCTTATTCATGATTGGTATCTCGCCAACAAGTCAAGTTTTATGTTTTTCTGAATGCATTTAATAATATGGCGAAATGCTTTTTAAAGTACTAAAGCTTGTTTTTGTTTAACATATATGAGTGATGGGCCTTGCTTCTTGTTATATTTGAGTGTTGCCTTTGTGTCTGCTGCTGCTCTTTACTTGCTCTATTGCAAAAAGTATCCATTGAGTGCTTTGTTTTGTGCCATTTGGCCTGCCTGCTTCCTCTCACTTTGACCTCGGCCAGACTCCTAAAGGTCAGGGTGTGAGGAGTAGGCGTGTTAGTGGTAACCTTTCAAATCTAAATTTTTGCTTGCTTTGAACTCATTGTATTTGCCCCCTCTTGCTGGCATGTTGACCCAGGCCAGACTCCTGAAGGTCAATGTGTGGGTGAGAGGGGGCGAATGAGAGGGGATTCCTCTCTCTTTGCTTTTGTATTTCAATTTTTGAATGGATACTTTTTACTGCTCTCTGCTGTGTTGTTTCCCTTCTGGCTCTGGTATAATACGGCCTCCTGGAGTGGGACTTGTCTCACTGCTGGGTTCGAATCCCAGCGGGTCCTATGCCTCGCCTTTGTCTGCCTTCCTTCTCTCTAAATGTATGAGAAATTTAGAGGAACACAGTGCTTTGTTTACATTGTTGTTTACAATTTTGTTTACATTTGTGCTGCTCTGCCACTGGCCAATTTCTTCTTCTCTTTTTTTGGGACTTAGTATTTGGCCTTTGCAGTGTTCCTCTCACTTTGTCATACTGTGTCTTCTGCTCTTTGTTGTTGTTGTTGACATTCATGCTTTGTTTACTTTTCAGCACTTGTACTTTTTTTTTTTCCCCCTCCTTGGTTGTTGGCTTCGGCTTTCCTTGCTCGAGCTGCTCATTGGTTTCCACCAGTGAGCTGCTCGAGCAAGGAAAGCTGAAGCCAACAACGAAGGAGGGGAAAAAAAAAAAGAATTGTTTTTTGTTGCCGATGTTCCACTGCTCCAAGTCCCGACTCAGCTGCTGCGCCTTTGCAGGCGCAGCAGCCGAGTCGGGACTTGGAGCAGTGGAACACTGGCAACAAAAAAAAAAGTAAATAAATAAACAAACAAACAAACAGTTGAATAAAGAAAAACAAGCTTTATTGGAAGAAGAACAAAAAGAAGCAACAGCAGCTGGCCAATGGGAGGCCTGCACAAAAAGGCCCTTTTTTAGGCTATCTCGAGATCCCTATGTGATGCGGCCCAAGTAAAATTTCTGGGGGTCAAACAAAGTTCCATCTGGAAAAACTAGTCAATTTAACTGTCAAGAGGAGTTTAATTAAAACCCCTCATAAACTGACTCTACGCAACAATCACTTCATATGAACTCAATCACAGCCGACGAGATGAAACACAGGACCCGAGAGCAAGCAGTGGCCTGGTGAACCTTCAATAACATGTCACTAAAGGAGCCCGAGAAATGCGTACCAGGACCTCGGGCCATTCCATGTTCCACTGTGACTGATCTCTCCTCCACATGAAGCAATCGTTGCTCACATTAGCAAAAGTAAGTTCAAAGTAAGTTCATTTCTTCATGCCGACATCCTCGTCTTGCGTTTCGAAGAATCTTCACAGTCGTCCTTTCTCGAGTTGGTTGCTTGATTTGAAGAATCGTCAACGGCTGCACATTTGGTTCTGCTTTCCCCGTAACTTCGTCTTGTCACCTGCAAAAATAAATATGTATCAGAAGCAGTTCAATAAAAGAGTATCATTATTTCACGATTTGGTTGACTTTATTTAGGAAGACATGATGTGAAAAAAATTATCCAATCCGTCTTTAATAGAGAGAACATGCCAAAATTTTCCATCTTGCCATGGTATTTCAATTAGCAATCAATATATATTCAGCAATTGGAAGGTGAAGCTAAAATGAAGTCAGTTGCATCTATTTCAACTATAAATATTAGTTTTAAAAAATTACCAGAAGCAAGTAAGTTCATTTCTTCATGCTGACATCCTCGTCTTGAGTTTTGAAGAATCTTCACAGTCCTCCTTTCTTGAGTTGGTTGCTTGATTTGAAGAATCGTCAATGGCTGCACATTTGGTTCTTCTTTCCCCGTAACTTTGTCTCGTCACCTGCAAAAATAAATATGTATCAGAAGCAGTTCAAGAAAAGAGTATCATTTCATCACAACTCTGTTGATTTATTTAAAAAGACATAGAATGCAAAAAAATAACATTCTCTAATCCTTTTATTTAATATGGCAGGTACAAGTGATGACGTGCCAAAATACTACATCTTGCCAAGGTATTTTAATTTGAAATCAAAATATGTTCAGCAATTGAAAGAAGGTAAAGCTATAATGAGCCCAAAGTTACGTCTACTTCAAATATTTTATTTAAAATGATTACCACAAACCAAAGTGGCAAACAGACATAAAATTCACTCCTACCATAAGTTTGCTTTCAGTTATTGGTAGCTCTGAGCAGACTAACACAGCAGCAAGTGATTTTCTATGAATGGTAATAAAATCAATTAAACTATCAAACAAATGCGTGATGTTATTCACCATTATACAGGTAACTTATTTAACATGTCATGCATCTCTGGTTTAGTCACTATGGCAGCAACTCAAAAACATTCCACGATTCTAGTGTCAAAATTTACCCACTATGATTTCTAGTATTTTAATGGAGACCAAAGTACTAGCAGCAATATTGCAATTTTCTATTGATTTCACAACCAGCAAAGGTGGAAAGTGGCAGTTAGTTTAATTTTGAAAGCCAATTGCCTTCTACTTCATAGGGGAGTTTAAGAGATATTCTGATTCAGAACAGTGGTGCAATACCAAGTGAACTTTTCAAATTAAAGGAATAAGTAGACTTTCATAACTTATGTCAAAGCTTCCCTCAACAGATATTTAAAATACAAATAACTCAATGCTTTTTCACCATTCTGCAAAAGGGAAATATTTCTTACTGTCTGATCTTAAATTCAGGGCACTGAATTTCAAAATGAAAGAAATCAAAGTTACAGACTAGACATTAAAATTCACCACAGGAGTGGTGCTGTACTAGGCAAGCTCAAAAAGTTCATTGTTTATCAAAGTTACTGTCATGAAAGGTCTACTCATACCAATAGAAGTTAATTAAAATATTAAATTGCTGAATATTATAATTCATTTACTATAGCTTGTACAGCAGCCCAACCAAACAGGTGGTGCTGTGCCTGGAAGGTAATTCAAATGTAAGGATTAACTCAGTTCCTGTTGTCAAAGGTCTGTCTTTCCAAACCAATCACAGTTAGTCTGCTAGTGGCAAACTACCTTGACATGGAACTCCCAAGTGCTCAATTACAAATTGCAATATGAACTACTGCTTTTACTACTACAAATGTTCTCCAAAAGAGACTAGCAGCCTAATTTCTTTTATTTTGAGAAAAAGTTCAATAACCTGATCAGAGCTATACAGTATTGAATCCTTACTCCACAGGATAAGATTCAATCAATCATCCTTGAAAGCATGTCCAGTGTACTGGTGAGGCAGGAAATGAACATTGCCAAAATGGCTATTTAGCTCCAAGATCTGAATTTGGAATCCAAATGGGAAAAGATCTTTGAGGCAGCAGCAACAATGTGCTGTTTGGCAGACAAAGAACAGGATTTCTCTTTGGGCACTCATTTGCAAATTGTATAAATATAAATGCACCACTCTTCATTAAAGGTAAGCCATATTTGTCCCAGTTACAACTTTGCTCAAGTTAGCAGATGTGTGTAGACATAAGTCTTAGCCACAGGAATAGCCAATTATAAGCAAAGACGCTTCAAAAAATTATTTGAAGTGGGTGCAAATCAAAATATACATGTCTTTTTTAACTTCTCAGATTTCTTTCAAAGATCCATGCCTCAACACCTAACCAAGACCTACTTGATAAGCTCCACTGGGCGTTCCGCTGCGTACAGAACCCTGACAAGACTCAGTCTGGACGTGCCAAAAGTAAGCCACTCGGGGGGACCTCCTCCCCCCCGCCTACAGCCAGTGGTAGCAAATTGCGCTAGGGTCTCCACCCAAACTACTGCTTATGATTGTTGAAGTTGTTTATCACACAACCAGATGAAAATATTGTCATATAAATTAGAACAATTAAATTCATTTAATTGAGGCCAAGATCAGAAAATTTGTTGTTATAAATAAAATCTGTCTCTACTTTGGTTAACAATTTTTCCAATGCTCTGAAGTAGTTCCAAAACGTCCAAATGCAGCTCTAGTGATGGAGCCGGGAGGGGGCCTGGCCAAGACTCGGGTTCAGAATGCGTTTTGACAGAGTCTTGTACACATCAGAACGCACAGTGGAGCTGATCGAATAGGTCTCTCATTAAACATTGCTTACCTTCAAATAACAGCATGATCGCAGCAGATGAGGTTGCAGATGGAGATCCAAGCACCTCCGTAGATTATCAAGTGAAATAACAGCTTCAATACATTATGTAGAACATGGTGAATACCTGAAGAAATTAAGAAAAACCTATTAGCAAGACAAGAAAGAAAAGGAGAGGGACAAGCAGGTAGTAAATCTGATAGGTATAAGAGCACAGCTGAAACATTAAACACCTACCATGTGTGAGATGACATCACAGATGAAAACAGCTTATCAGCACTGCAATGGCGGACAACAGAGTAGAGATCTAAGCAGCTCCATTAACTCTTCGAATGTAAAGTGGCAGCCGTCAAGGGCAGGGTTCAATGGAACGAATGCAGCTGGGCAACCTAAAAGAAACAAGCAATACTTATTAGCACGGCAGGAAAGATCAGGAGAGGGAGAAGCAGGTAGCAAAGAAATATGGAGCACAGCATAAGCATAAGCCAATAAAATAAAATACACACCTTGAGCTATTGGTCATGTTGCAATGCAGCCTCAAGCATCAGAAGAAATCCCAAGCAGGCAGGCTCCACACTTTCAATCAGCATTCAAGATACTCGATAGACGAAGGAATCAGCATCATCCTGAAGAAAAACAAAAGATAGCATTACATTAGTATGTCAAATGTTACAAAATAAATGAGAAGATGCCAAATTGAAATGCGCTATTCCCATCGCCTGTCTCATAAACAGCCTTATAATAAGATACTGAAACACGTGGCACGTGGCACGAGGCTGGCATTCCAACCTTTGGGCGAACTTCGAGCTCATAACCCATCTATCAGGGCTCCACCATATCAAGAAAGCGAATAAAAGCAATGAACGCGACGCCTGCATTTCGGAAGAGAGGGCAATCAAGGAACCTCCAGCTGGAGGCCTAACCTCACAACCCACGAAGGAAACACGCAACCATTAGCAGAATCTGAACAAAATCTCTTCAAACCCCCACGACGGAAACAGGAAACGCATGAAACTTCCAACACGTGGTGTTTCATTGAAACCCAGCCAACCTCCATCAACCATGACCTAGACATCTTACCTCTTTCAACAACAGCAGCCAAGTGAGCGAGGCCCGGCCGATCCGGCGCGTCGGTAGCAGGGCAGGGAGGGGGAGGGGCAGTGGCAAGTGGCTGGTCGGTCCGCCACCAGAGGGCGCTAAATCCGCGCCAACCCGCCGCCCTCTCAATCCGCGCCATTACGCGGTAATATTTCTGTTTCCGCGCCAAAATCCGCGCCAGTTTTCAAATTGTTATTCGGGAGAGCAAGATGGCGCTTTGACCTGACCCAGCGTTGTTGTGCGCGCGGTGCTATTCAAGCTTGCTCACGCATAAGTACTGTATGCATTCCGTGGCCGATATGCGAAGCAGGCATTCCTGTGACAGACGGAATGTCTGACGCATTGCTAAGCTGCCCGTTTACGTATCACACATTCCTCTCATTTTTGAAAATAAATATTCAACTTCACGAATGCCTGTCTTACAAATGAACCGCTTCGCCTGTTGAAGATATAGGTCTAGTAATAGTTGAAGTTGTCGCAGCCAAAAAGCCCAAAACTAAATCAACAAACTTCTTTATTTAGACGCATCACACACACAAGAAAAAAACAAAACGAGAACAAATTTAAGTGTACAGGTGGAGGTCCAGTATCACCCTTGTTTAGCCTTTCAACAAATATTTTCGTAAATAAATACAAGTTGAAAACTTTTATACAGCAATCTTAAAATATGGGTATAATTTTTTTAGACAGTAATAAAAATGTTACTAAAGGACAAATCAGATAAGCTTTCTCTTATGTTCACTTGCTCATAGTTTCCTCTTTGGGTCTCCTGATTCTGGAAGTTAAATGGTGCATTATTTCCTCACGCAAGACTGTCAAGGTCTGGTGTGTTTATCAGACAATTGAAAACTGGTTACATAGCTATCAGTGAACAACATTTAATTTGAATACTTACAAAAACAGGTTAAAAGAAACACATTAGTGTCTTATCTCAAAAGCCAAAATGACACTGATTTAGATTTATGTTCATAATGTACACAATGAGCCAGTTATAGTAATAATAATAATACTAATCAAAGAGTGATACAAATAATGCAATATGAAACTTATACTTTAAAAAATGAACAAGTCTATTCACTCATAATAAATAATTAAAAACTACATCACAAAATACATATCATCCACAAGTACATTAAGGCAGCATTTCATGCACTGCAGGATAAATGTGTAAATATCAGAAATAGGAAAAGTGGCACATTCCCCCTCCCCCAAAAAAAAAAAAAAAAAAAAAAAAAAAAATGTTCCTTTTCTCTTTGATAAAACCACAACTTTATTTCTGATTTGTTTACATTTCAGCATTAATTAACTTTGTGCCGAAGTGCAGCACTAATCCTTCCAACATTGACTGACTAGTTCCAAACCGCAATAAAAAACACAAAGCATTTGTGCTTTCTTAAAACCACAGTGTAGTTTAACAAACAAGATGGCTTCTTGTGGGAAAAGAATTATTATGATTGAATATCATACTGCCAATAAAATATAATCTAGGCTATAATTATCTATAAAATGGCATGTGTAATTAAATTATGTCCCAGAATTTGATCACGAAACAGGTTCCTCAACTTTCTAAACGGTTATATGCAAACTTCACCCTGGCTCCCATTATTTTAAATCAATGATTGTTATCACAATTTTTCGGTTGGTGTTCACATGCACATATACAATGCCTCACACAAAATTATTTAGAGAGCGCTGCTTTGGAATTAGGAACTGAGTTCCACTCACCATAACACTGGCAGTAGAAAGAAGGAAAACCATAGAACCACCACCAAATAACATTGTGTGTGAAAGTGAGCAAGTAATGTCATCAGATTTTAAGGAGAATGTAAAGCAAAAGTCACAAATTGCTAACTAGAGGTTGATGGATCAGACTGAATTTCAGGTTGAGATTCTTCAGAACTTTCAGGAGGAATTATACCAAGAGATGACATAACTTCTTTGAAGCAGGATAATGTTTTCTTTAGCGTTAAACAAAATCCCTTTGAGGCTGGAATTAATGGGAACTCGGGTAACGGGAGATCTAGAAAAGAAAATGTGAAAAATGTTACGACCTTATAAGTTAGTACAAAATATACCGAAGAGAGCAGTACTTTTCAAATTACCATCTCCAGCAATTTCTTTAAATGAAGTAGGAGTAGAAGGTGAAACAGGGTGCAAGTTATTGTAATGGTCTGAAACTTCCAGCCATTTATTCAAGCGTGAAGCAAACCTAAAAAGACCATCAAATACAAATTTAGAATTAATTTGTTGGTTTTGTTGCATAAAACTTCAAACCAGTAAGGTTTATTGAGATGGATTTGCTCCCTTACCTAGGAGCATGATGTTTAAAGTGTTCTCTTATGTCATCTTCAAATGCCGGGGGAGGGTTCTGAACTAACTTCGACATGGCCTGAACCAATTTTAATAACACCATTTCATTATACATACGTGAGTTTTCCCTTCCTTGTTGACTACCTTTTTGCTTTTCATAACCAGCTTCATTGAAATAAGGCTCATTCACAAGAATCAACCCTAGAGACAGCAAAATGTTCAATTTAGTGTAGGAAAGGCCATTCTGGCTTGGAAAATAAAAGTACATACTGTAATAATGATATCAAATTATTTACCTTGAATAGAAACAATAACTTGGAGGAGGTTTGATTTTGATGACCAAAGCTCTGTTCCTTTCCCACTCCAAGTTCCAAGTAGACTTACACAGACCTTGCCATCTTCATAGAGGTTTGGATTCAATCTATCACTGCAGTAGCTAATATAATGGCAAAGTGGGGGTTCATTAGGGTAGTTGGGAGAAAGTTGAAAGTCAAATAAGAATAATCCATCTTCATATGGTGTTTTTTCAGGGCCTCGAATCATTACTGAGTAAAGATCCTGTTCCGGATAAAAAAAGGTATCAAACAAAATTTTAAATCACAAGAATTCTCCAGAATAAGTATTTCAGTATATCTAGTCCAAATGGCAGCAGGATGAAGAAATCAAAACAAAAAGATATGCATTACCATTCGATCTTCAAATCCTTTAACCCAAATACCAGATGGCAGTGCTGAGCGGAGAAGTTTTATTTCTTTGCGAACTGTGCGATAGAAGTTTTGATGGTCAACGGGTTGGAACATTGTTAGCTTAAATTTGTGACTGATAGGTGCATTATCCTCAATTGAAAAACCTAAAAAGAAGAAAGAAAATAAATGTAATAAATATTAGGAGTGCCAGTCCTTCTAACATTATCGCTAACATAGATATGCTGGGCATACTTAAACAATTAGGTAAAAAATTGGATCTGACCCTCACAAACATTATTCCACACCTATTCTACACCAAATATTCATAAGGTAATGCATCAAAAAGGTAACTTACTTCCATTGTCACTTTCTGCAGGTAAGATTGGTGGAGCAATAGTGGCATCAGTCAAATTTTCTGAGTCTACAGATTGTGTAGAAATATTCAAATCTGTTGGAGCAGCATCTTCAAATGTTTCTGGAACTGGTCAAATTGAAAAAAAAAAAAATATTTAAAAACATTAATAAGTATTATATACTAATAATAAATATGAAAAAGAGAAAAAAAAAAAACAGTACTGTATTAAATTCTTTTCCTATAAACTTTCACTCTGTCATAATTACCTGGTATATTTGGTATACTTGGAACAACAGGCGAGTCATTTTCCGGAACTTCACCTGGGTTACTCCCAGGAGAGACAGAATTGGCTGCATCACTCAAAGTCATTGGTAGCTGTTGACCACCATACCTTCTAGTTACTTCCGCATGAGCTTTAACCAGTTGAGCTTTAATTAAAGAGCAAAGCCTGACACAAACAGCATTATTACTATTAGCATTATCAGTAGGGTCCTCTGCATCAGAGGAAGATGCAAGAGCCATCTCTTCAGAAGCTTGGACGGCAGAACATGACTCATCTCTTGAAGAATCAAGGGCATTGATTTTATTGGGAGATGGTTGAGCTGAAGGGCTCTGATTTGTGCGGGCTCTTGGCGATCCAAGATCTTTACTGTACACAACTTCTTCTCCTGCTAACAGCTCACACCTAACACTACCACCAAATTTACCTAAAAATTAAAGAATAAAAATTAGTTGCATGAAGTGAAGCATTTGGTCTCTGAAAATTAAATTTCTTGTAGGAATTACTTACTAAGAATGACGGACATCTTTCTGGCAAGTCTCCTTGTGGAACCTGGTGCAACAGCAGCAGCTGCTGCAACCGAAACTCTTCTTTCCAGACTAGACAGACTTTCAGCCAAGAATTCACCAGATGTTATTTTTTCTGGAAGAGATTGGTGATCTCTGTCACTCTCATCTAGTTGAATAGCGTGCTCACTAACATCACTTTCTAAATCAAACTCTTCATCAGGTTTTAATGTATCCTGAGCTGCAGGTGAAGCACATAATGGTGTGGAATTACCACCACCATTAGTTGATTGAACAGGGGAGGAAGTATTGTCTTCAGGGTGAATAAAAATTAGTCTTAAAGTGTAAGTCTTGCTGGAATCACTACCACCAAAGTCACAAGCATTGAATTTGGCTTCACCAAGGACACGAAATCTTTCGTTACTACTTGGCCCATCCTGTTTCTCATTATTGCAAGCATCTTTGTCTTGAGAAGTATTACGAGGGCATAAAGAATTTTGGAAAAGTTGTCGAATGTGCTGTGAGACTTTCTTCAACGAGTGGTGATGCTCATATAACTTGTCCAGAAAATTATTGGAATTCTTAGGGGGTATTTGAGCTGCAGAGCTAAGCTGAGATTGAACAAGTTCATTGATTTGTTCAGCCAACTGCAAAGTAACAGCTAATTCCGGGAAAGCTTCAGCATCCGGGTCAGACAAAGGTGTATTGGAAGTATTCGGATGAAACAGCCGGGACACTTGATCAGCAACTCTTTGAGCAACATTGACCCTGCCTCTTTCACGAACTTTTTCCAACAGTCCTTCAAAATGCTTTTCATTGAAGAATGATGTATTCATAAGTTTGTCAAGATACCTGCAGACATTTAAAGAAGATACAGTATTAATACTGATTACACAAGTACATTTACATTAATATGATACAATACTCACCGACAGTCCTTGTATACTTCTAGTAACCTCCTCATCACATCAGTATTTTGAAGAGCAGGATTTTGAGTGAAAATTTCTTCTAATCGGGACATTGCAATTCTTGCTTTCTCTATGTTTGCAGCTAGTTTAGGTCTAAGAGACTCATATTCAGGTTCTATTTCTCTGTAGAAATCATAGCAGAATAATGTTAAGTCAGGATGGATAGATCCTTTGATCATATGGAGTTCTAGAGAAGAAGCCCCTTTCAAAGCAAGATGTGCACAACAGGTGATAATTTATATGTGTTAAATTGAATCAAAACTTACCCCTCTCCCGCAACAGTGTCCTCACTTTCTGTTTCCCAAGATGCCTCACTATTTGTTTCCTCCCAAAGTTCTCCATCCTCTGAGTCATATTCACCACACTTGTATAAATCCTGAGGCCAACACATTGAGATATGTCCGTCAACCCACCACACTCTAACCTATGTGAGAACCCAAGAACCAAAATATTAATTACAATACAAAATAGAATATAAATCGATTTTACAGATGAGAAAAAAAATCAACTTGTAGCAGTGATGTTTGTTTGACTTACCCGTCCTTCAGGGTAGTTATCCAGAACCTGTCCAGCTGTACAGTTCACATCTTCTCCTTCAAAATTTGCTACACGAATGACAACTGTACCAGGGCGATACTGGAAATCAGGGTGATCTTTCAAGTCATAAACACTAACTTCATTTTCTTCAAGCAGGGTAGGCCTGAAACAGGTAAGTTAATACTTACATAAGAATCTTAGAAAATTATGAAAAATAACATAGGAATTCTGAAATTTATCTTACTGAGGCTCTTCATTGGAGGTGTAGGTTTTAAACCATTTCACTTTCGCAGTTCGACCAGCATGATCAACCAATTGTATAACTCCATAAACTCGCATACATGAGTTTTCATCTTTGTTTTCAATAACAAAGTCACCAGGGAAAAATTCTTGATCATCCAAGTGGTGAATGGGATATAGCTGAGTTGAAGGGATACCTCGCTCCACTGACCCATCCTGCAACGCATGACAATTTTTACTCAAGTAATTAAATTAAAAATGAAAGGTTTACAAAATTTGACTATGGTTTGTTCCAGGATTTACCTGCCAAATTACATCAGCCACAGATGACGTAGAGAGTGTCTCCACAACTACTCTTGTGCCAGGCTCTAGCGATACCTGTGGTGCTCTTTTCTTGGCTCTTCGTAATTTTTTCTTTTTTAATACTTTGGTCATAAGGGCTGGTCCTTTTTTCCTCAAACCTAAGGGAAAAGGCATGGCATTATATAAAGTTGGTTTCGAATTCACTCTTATGAATCAGAAAATACTCACACATACCCAATGAACCAGTGCTACTGCAACCGCTGCTAATAGAAGTTTCCTCAGAAGTGCTATAGTCATCTTCATGATCATGGTCAACTTCTTCAGAACCCAATTGACTAGCATTTACATTATGGCTCTTTGCAACAGAATATCCTTTGTTTCCAGATGCTTCACATGTCTGACCTTCAGTAGCTGGCTCTTGACCAACTCCATCATGTTTGCTAACATTTGAAGAGTCCTCAACTCTATGTTCTCCAGTTGCCAACCTTTTGGATGTGTGGGAACTTGCCTTTGAGGAGGCTTCCGGAAGTTTTTGTCGACTGTAAATTAATTTGGATTCTCCAGCAGACCTCTTTTTTCTTGTTTGTTCTGTTGTGGGATCTTTGTTTCTAGCAACACCAGAATCCGAAGCCTTTGAATCCTGACATGACATTATATCAATGTCTTGGCTGGTTTTGCTGGGACGGAGATTGGTCTTAGTTGAATTTTGAAGCTGCTCTGTAACTGATTGTTTAGTGGAGGGCCCATTTACCATGACTGAAAAACAAAAAGGACATTAATAAAGTGCTTTGCAAATCATCAAACTCTTGTAGAATCCTCTAATTATACTTTGTTTCTGGGATGGGCGGCGACGTTGATGTTGGTTATCAGTTCCACGATCCCGTTCTTTGGATGTAGGTCGGAAAAGTTCCCGTTGATTCCGTTTCCAATGCTCTTTTGTAATAACAGTATCCTCTTCACGGAAAGTGTAATAATTTCGATCACCAACTTGCAGAGTGCAAGGTTCAAAAACATTCAGAAGCTTAAGTCTGTAAATCATGTTAGAGATTATTTCAGAGTAGAAATTAAAAATTATTGTGACTTTAAACTAAAAACACTTCAAAGAATCATGCACCTCTTCAAATCTTCACCCTGCACAAGAAACTTTGGCTGCTCTTTGTCATTACCAGCACCATCTTTTGAGTAAGCTCGACATTGCCAGTGAACTCCTACAGATGTTGTTTCAACACCTTCAACAACCACCTGAAAATTTAGAAATGTGTCAATGCCAGATCCATTACAGGAAAAATGATAATGTCAGAGGAAAACAACATACTTGAACAACTTTGTTAGGCTTACTCCTTTGAGCTTTCATATCTTTTGTGCATTGGGTCCAATTTGCATACTCAAGACAGTGCAAAGGACCATACAGAACCTGCCCTGGATAATAATCGCTTCTATGGGGAAACTCCGAATCTGGATCTTTCTTTTCATCAAACTCATCCAAGCCATTGGCCTCCAGTTCATTGATTACGCATCGTGAACCAGGACCAGCATCAGGAAGATAAAGGTGGAGTTTTGAGTGTACCATTTTAATACCACCAACCCAAGAATCTAAACATACAGCTATATCTTCGGCAAATTCCTGCAAGGTACAACACAATTTGTGTGAAAACTGGAGAATATAACTGAGTTAATAATTCTTCAAGAGACAAAACTTACCTCTAACGGCACTAGGTGCTCACTCTTCACATTGGGTATCACTTGCTTTGTTCCAACAACTTGAACACAGGCAGTGACACTTATGTCACGACAATAGCCCCGTTGAGTATCTTTCCCTTTAATCATTCGTCTAACTACATCTCCAGGCATCAATGAACGGTCCGCCAATCCAACCTACAATAGAATGAAAATTTTGTGGTTTGGATAAGCAACAAAGCTCATGCTATTGACAATGTAGATATATGAATGGGATGTCAGTAGTTAAGATACAAATTATGTTTTTAAATAAGAGAGTGATCTGTCCAGAGGCTAGAACATCATACATTGTAAGGAGTAAACATTTGCAAAACGATTGCAAAATAGAGTCTTCGTTCATTTCATTCAGATAATTAGCTTATGCAATTTCAGTGACAGCTGTCAGATTCAAAGAGGTTAGATGTCAACATAGAAAAGTAACCAGTTTCCCGTGGACAGCGGCTTGGCCAAATAAAGAGGACATTCCCTCTTAAGAAATTCAAATAATTTTTAATGTACAGAATTAACATTTACTAAGCGATAGAAATTTAAGTGGAGCAGTCACGGGGGGTGTCTCTGCCTGACAAGCAACATAACCTCATGAGTAACCGAAAACACAAGACATGTCATACGGATTATATGGGAGATTTCGCATCACGGAAAAAGACGTTTTCGTGCAACAAAAATACCAGTTAAGGGCATAAATAAATCAAATTAACCTTCTTCTCAGAAATGACTTCTTCGACACCCGAAGGGTGCCATGCTACTCTTATTTGACCCTTCTTCATTCCGGGGCCATCTTCAGCTTCCGAGTTTTCGTCGCTGCTAACAAGTTCGGAATTTTCAAGAACCATTCCAAATTCAATTTGTCCACGTTTGTCAATACGGTAAACCTCATCTTCGTAAAAATATTGGTCTTCGACGGCAGCCATGTTCGATATGGTGCCGGAAGTGCAAATGTGAGGCAATATCGAGTCAAGTATCAAGTTAAGTACTATGCTTGCCGAACAACTACGTCCATTGAATATTCTAAACAGACTTAAACATTTAAATCCTCAAAACATTAACCTTTTTTCATATTGTGAATTGAAGGGAAAACAGATCGCGAGTGAAAACTAATTTTCCAGGTTGTCGCTACTCATGTTGACTACTGGAGTGCGCGCCATAGCGGGCAAAAATTTTGAAAGTTTGCAATGACATGACAGAAACTTACCAGGTTAGAATTATAATACTTTTTTTCACAAGAAAATGAGAAATTAATGAAAATAAGAGAGGCATTTTAATGACGAACGATGATATAAGTAAAAGGAGAGATTCCCCCGTCTTCCCTTCGTTATGGTTATCCTGAAGTAGGCAACTCATAAGTTTGTTAAGTTAATATTTTTTTTTAATACATAAACATAATAAACAACCGTGTAACTGTATTTTAAAAATCCTGCTGTCCATCCCCCATATTTATTAGCATACGCATTATTCCAGGCTGGTCGGCCGGCCGCCGCCGGAGCAAGTCTCGCAGGGGACTCAGTCGCGCTGCGCTATCGCTTCGCTTGCGCCCGCGGGCGACCAGACACCACACGGGTTGGGGCGGCGTAGCGGGCGCGGCGGGACTCCACCCGGTCAGGAGCGATGGCCTGTCCACCCCGATAAACTGACCGCTCACTCTGTTAGTTTCGCAAGATGCGAAGAAGCTAATGGAGGCAGAGAAACTGCAATTTTCCTCGTCGGCTCCGTTTTTCAGAATGAGAGGGTAGGAGGCGCACCCAATGCAGCCCCCTGAGGATTGCGTTAAAATGAAGTCTAGTGTGAATGTTTGGCTAGAGTAAGGGAAATGGAAACAAAGCCGAAGGAGTGACGAAGCGGTGCGGCCGGGACACGACGCGTGAGCCCGGCAGCGAGGCTAGGCGGCCGCGACCAGACCGCAGTCATCGATTTCATTACTAATCACCCCGGGGCGGGGCGGGGGCGTCCTTGGGGCCGCTGATCAAACAAACTAGGATCCTGTGACCGCAGCGTCCCGAGGCGAACAGACCATGCCCTCGGGTCCACCGCGGGGCGGGGCGGGCCGGGGGTCGCAGCGCAGCGCCGCGGCCGAACGTGTCCGTCCGGCGAGGCGAGGCGACCAGACTTCCGCTCTGCGTTACGCATGTGCGGTCTTCCCTCTCGCGGGACCAGACGCCGCCACACTAGAAATCCAAATGTAAGAATGTCGTTCCCTTTCTGGTGAGTGAATTTTCCACACATTTGTAGGAAAGTGAATTTTTGTGAGAGCCTAGTCACACACTCAAGCTAGATGCCGCCCTGCCGGCCATCTTGCTACTTTGTACTACGACCCGGTCCCCGCCTCATGCATTGCATACCGGCGGGGTGGGGCTGCGCACAAGTACGAAATCTACAGCGAAAAATTCCAAAGCCTCACGGTGTGGCGATGAGTCAGAGAGACCAGGAGAGGAGCGGGCTGGCAGGGCAGGGCAGGGCAGGGGCGGCGCCAGGAGGTGCAGGGGTGGTGGGGGCACACCGAGGAGTCATTGGCCTCGCCCGAGGAGGAGGAGGAGGTAAACAAATAACTTCATAGAAGAAATCAACCCGTAATTTACACTGGCAGGTGGACATGCTCTGGGCCGGCACAAACCAGTCCGCGGCGAGACAGGGAGGCTGCCAACCCCGCTCGGCCGGCCCGGCCCTGCAGCCAGCCGCCCAGTGTCGCCAGCGTCGTGGCACACCCGGGCGAAGGGTCCATCAGGAGCGTACACACGATCACCAGTGATTACCATCAGTTCTCAGTGAAATTTTTGAAGCAACGTTGAAATTTGTGTCATTGCTTGCACATTTTCACGAGGGAAAACCCAAAACAGCGTGATAAACAACGGGAAGAGGAAGTTTTGGGATGTGATCACCAGTGATTACCGGACAAAGTGTACTCATGATTACCAGAGTGGTGGATCCCACTCACCTGGCCTAAAGCCCACTCTAGGGCTTTAACCTGGCCTAGCCCCCTGCCCGGCCCGCCCGGCTCGCACCAACACCTTTGCATCAAAAGGAAATGTGACTTTCGGTCTAGCCATGAGATTAGGTCTAGCCGTGGTCGGAGTTCAGGGAAAAGCTTACTTACGACCAAGTGATAGCGCCCCCACAATAGACATTACCGAGGCGGAGCGCCTGCGACACACTGGATAGGCCAACCCGCCAAGCACTCACGTGAAGATGGCGGCCTACCCGGAGAGCCCAAGCGCAGAGGAAATCAGAAATTAAATTCCTGGTACCCGAAATTTCATGCCATCAATTCCCGATGTGTTCATTGTGGGGGTACCTTGAGAACGAGGGAAAGGACCTCAGGACTAGATTCATTGCGCCGAGTTAGCCCTTACATGACACTCGTCGCGTGTCCGGGCCGACTCTGAAGCGCTACAGAAATTTTTTATCGAATTTCAGCAAATCCACTTCAAATGCAAGAGTGAGATGTCTCATCTAAAAAGAGCAGGATTTCTCCTCTTGCCCCCGTTTAAGTGAGGATTTAGTAACCTCGCTCTTATTAAGAAAGAATCTATAACATCACTCAAATTAAGTGAGATAAAGGATATCAACCCTCACTCAAAAAAGGGCGATCGCCTCGAGGTTTCCCAATCCTCGCTCTGGTAGTTATACAGTGTCAAAGACGATTCTGAAACTGCCGCGGCCCGGCGCGACCTCTCAATGTGGTCGCGCAGAGCTCGCGCTAGGTGCGTGCGACTCGTCTCGAGGCGCACTATCTTAAACTAAATGACTTTTTGGATAAATAAATAAAAAGAAATTCCTGTCACTCCAGAGAAAAGGTATCAGATGACACCTCCTGTTCTTTTCTCTGCCTCGCACACCCACAATAATACTGCTGCTGCTGCCGCCCGCTGTGCATACACCGGACCGGCACATACAATGTGCAATGTGCACATGCACCGCCACGCCCCGCCACGCCGCGAGGTGCCAAGGCGCGCGCGCCGTGCGAAGAGCAAAGCCAGAGTGCCCTCTCCTCTGCTCTCCTCTCCTCTCCTCTCCTCTCCTCTCCTCTCCTCTCCTCTCCTCTCCTCTCCTCTCCTCTCCTCTCCTCTCCTCTCCTCCCCTCTGCTCCCCGCGGTGCGGCTGCCGCATTACAGGCGTCCGGTGTTGTAAAACCAATCAATTACCTTATAATACTGGCTGTGCCGGGCCGGGCCGGGCCGGGGGGGTCAGCGCTCTGCCGTGCAGCGCAGCAGGCAGCCATTAGCAGGCGGTGCAGCCCGGTGCAGCCCAGGTACACGGGGCGTTCACTACGAGAAAACTTGTACAGAGTACTCCGTATGACACGGCATTACACATCGGTATTACATGGAAATTTCTCGCATTTTAGAGCATATTTGGTTATTTTTCGGTATTACATTACGCGTAATACCCTCCTGTAATAGCCGGGTCACCTGTACAGGGTATTACAGAAGTAAATACGGGGTGTTCACTACGAGAAAACTTGTGCAGAGTACTCCGTATTACACCGTAGTACGCGGTACTACACCCGTATTTCATGGACAAGTCTACCGCGGCGTGTGGGAAGGAGAGAGACAGAGAGTGTCGGGTAGGCCAGACCTGACCCCGTAGGAAACACTACCTCCAGCTGTGCGACGCGACGCGCACAATGCCTCCCTCTCGGCGCGCTCGGCTCGGCTCGTCTCTGCTGCTGGCGGCCGCCGTGGAGGCTGGCAGCCCGTCGTGCTGGCGCGAGTGGGTGTTGCCGCAGCCCCAGCCGCAGGCCAGGCCCTGGTGCCGCCGGGGGCCGGGCGGGTCCCGGGTCCTCCCCCCCTCCTCCCCACGCCCGCAGAGTCGTCCGCTTGCTCCCATCCATTTTCCGCGGACAACGACGCGCCCGACAATTGCGAAGGGGAGAGGGGGGGGGGGAGATGAGAGGGGTAGCACCGTTAGCCCAGCGTTGCGAACAGGTGATATGTAATGGCGATGTATTTGCATGCAGGACCCGGTCGAGCAGCGAGCACCGCGCCCCTCCCCTCCCCTCCCCGCCCCTCTCCTCCCCTCCCCTCCGCTCCCCGCACAAGCCAGGCTCGCTCCACCGAATAAACTGATGACGGATTTCTTTTTTCCTGCCAGCATGACCGCCAGAGGGTAGGTGGGACTGGAGGGGCGGGGCCAAAGAGGGATCCATTGCCTACACTTACAGTAAGGTGAGTGAAGGGAGTAAGTACCATAACGGCCTGTTTCCCGCCCTCGGGAGACGGAAACGCTATCGGTGACGACATGCTCACCCGGTCGTCCCGCTGCAGACTGATTCAGAAGACCGCTCTCGTTCCTCCTTCCTTGTCGCACCTATGGCGGTGCCCTATGCTAAGCTTGGCAGCGCTACATGAGTGCGACAAGGACAGAAGTACGAGAGCGATCCTCGGAATCAACCGGCCGCACTCTCGTTGTGTCCCGCGTCGAGGTCTCCCCGGATCATCGCGAACCTGGCGCTCACCCTCACCCCCACGCTTACCCTCACCCTTTGAAATATAAAATGGCTGAAGTCCACGCGGCCCAAATAAGCAGCTCGGCGGCGGAAATCGGGCAGGCTTTCGTCGGTTTGCAGCCGCTGAAAGCTGACCCGCATTCCATCGACAAAGTTGCCCCCGACATTCACACACATTCACGAGTCCGGACAATAAAAAGGAGAGAGAGAGAGAGAGAGGGAGAGGAAGGGAGAGTATACACGCTGACACAGCACCGGTCCTTGTCCTGCCCTGCCACACGGCGAGTTGCTGCCTGCCTGCACTGTTTGGCGGGCACTGGAGCAAGGTGAGCGGGGGGCCGCGCGGGGCCGGCCGCACCTGCAGCCATGCCACACCCACCACCTCCTCGCCTCTCCAGAGCTGCTGCAGAGTGTCGATGACCCGGTGCTGCTCGAGCAGCGCTGCTTCTTGCACCGGACCACGCCGGCCCGGCCCGGCCCGGGCCTGGCCTGGCATGGCATGGCATGTTGGGCAGGTCTGGCCCGGGTGGGCCAAGCGGGCCGGGCGCTTCACTGTGGGAGTCCATCCCCTCCCCCAACACAAACACAAACACACACACACACACACACACACACACACACACACACACACACACACACACACACACACACACACACACACACATGCGCGCGCGACCGGCGCCGCCCAGCCCGAATGGCAGCCCACTGCATCGCTAATTCCTCGCGCTTTTTCATTCCTGTGTGATCGCAGAGCGCGAGAACGTAAATCACGCCGCCAGTCCAGGGAGTGGCCGTCGGCCGTCGGGGCGGGCAGGCGGGGCGGGGCGGGGCGGGGCGGGGCGGGGCGAGGCGGGGGTGCGTTCCACGACGTCCCACCCGCCCGCCCGGGCCGGCCGGGGCCGCGGCCGCGCAGCGACGAGACGGTGACTGACCACTGCTGACCACCGGACCGGAGGGTGTCGGCGGAGGAACGCGTCCGCCCCGCCCCGCCCCGCCCCGCCCAGCCCCGCCCGCGCACCGTGCGTGATAAAGCAGCACCCTGATTTATTGCGTCGTCCCGTCGCGTCCTGCCTCCTCTGGCCGCCGGGGGGTCAACGCGCCCGGGCAGGCCCGGGCAGGGCGGGTCCTAGTGTTGCCAAAAACCTTAGGCAAACAGCGCCCTTAACAAACAGCCGTGTGGAGCGGTGGGTATCAGCGCCTGCCTACTAGGCAACATCTTCACAGCTGTGAAGAGGGATAGCCTAGCAGGCTGGCGTTGATACCCACCGCTCCACACGGCTGTGTGTTGGGCGCTTTTTGCCTACTTTTTTGGCAACACTGGCCACCACCGTGTCAAAATCCTGCGGGCGTTTGGGGCTCCTGCGACCTCTGTCTGTCTGTCTGTCTGTCTGTCTGTCTGTCTGTCTGTCTGTCTGTCTGCCTGCCTGTGTGAGGGCTCGTGCTTTTCGGAAATGCCACCGTTATACTTGCGGAGGCTGAACATGTCGCGGCCAGGCTTTGCACCGCAGAGAGGCGTTTGCGTCGTCTGCGACGGCCAATATCGCCGATAAAGAAGCGAAAGGAGTAGGGGCGTTGAGCGACCAGGCGCGCCGGGCGGGGCGGGGCGGGCAGAGCCAGGAGCCAGACCTGGCCAAAGAGGACCGCCTCGCCCGCCACAACACTCCGCGGTACCCAAAAAAATAAAGGAGAAAGAAAAAAAGAGATGTGGTGTCTATCGCGTCTTTTGGCAACCGCTACCGCTGCTTTTGACCCAGAAAACGGAAAACAAAGAGGGCGATTTGCCCACGAGATAGTGAGTTAATTTTGACTCGGATAAAAATAACATCGGAGGCCGGCGGCGTGGCACACGAGCTGTTGGATGAGTACAGAACGGGGGCAATTTGAGTGAACGCCCACGACGAGGAGGCTGAAAGAGGCGCGAGGGGGGGGGGGCTCCCCGTCCCCCGTGTTCGGACCTTCTCTTATTCGCGATGATCGTGACGATAATGACGTCCTGCAGGATGCTTGCCCTGGGGGGGCCAAACGCAAATTACATTTAGGGGGGGCGTGGTGGGGCGTGGTGGGGCGGGGCGGGGCGGGGCGGAGAGGAGAGCGACGCGTCTATCCCCTCCGCGCTGTGCGCTGCAATTCACCGGCACGAGTGTCGCGGACCAGGCAGGGCCGGGCCGGGCCAGCGAGGGGAGGAGGTCTCTAATGGACCGGAGAACGACTCAGACCGCCAAATTAAGAATGGCAAGTGAGCATTGTAAATTTAGATAAGCCGTCCGGTCCGGTCCGGTCCGGTCCCGTCTCCCCCCGCAGCGCGGGTCAGGTCCGGGAGGGGAGGCGGGCCGTTAGGTTAGGCCCGGCCGGGCCTGCTGCGATATGTGGGCCGGGTCGGGCCGTGGCGCCAGGGAGCTTCAGGTTTTCCTGGGGTCCCAGCCGGGCCGGTCTCACCTGCGAGCCGGGTGCCGTCTTAGTGTTTTAAATGATTCGCGGTGTCAGACTGTGGCGGCGTGGTAACCGACTGGCTCGCTAGTCGGAGAGGAGAGGAGAGGAGAGAGGCGGGCGGGGCGGCAGGACCAACAGGCGACCCAGGCGACGCGCGCGGCCAGGGACATTAGGAGTTGTCGGACGACAGCCCCGCCCCGCCCCGGCCCGGCGAATAACTGAATTTGCCCGTGGAGATGGATGAGGGCTGCAAGCTGTCTCGGCCGGTTAGGCAGACGCGGCTCTGAGGTTGGCAAACGGGGCGGGGCACTCGGTCGACTCTTACCCCTTTTCGCTGGGCGGTGCAAATAGCCTATAGACAGTTTGTAGCTCCTTGGACCTGCGACGGTACAATACAAACCCCGCCGTGTCAGCGGCGGGCTGGCGGACCCCATAACTGCAGGCCGGGGGCAGGGCGGGGCGGGGGGCGGGGCGGGGCTCGTGTGCGGGGCGATGAGCGCGGGCTCCTGCTGCTGCTAATTGTCAGGATGACTGATCGGGAACGAGCGCGGCGACACTGCCCGGGGGAGTTTTATAACAGCGATTCTCTAAACCGATTCAACGAGTCCGGGGAATCCAACGGGGGCTGCGCCTGCGCTGGCTGCGCCGTCGTCCTGCTGTCCTGCGGGGACGCGAGGCGGGGCGGGGCGGGGCGGGGCGGGGAGGGGCAGCGCTCCGACAACGGCATTCGGCAGGACCGGGGCAGCGAGGACACAGCGTTTAGCGGGAATTACTAAGAATAAGAATGAAGAATAAGAAAGGCGTGATACGTGAAATTAAGGGTTAGCGAAGGATGATCCGAAGCCGTTTTCCGTGACACTGCGGCGGGCAGTGGCAGGCTGACACGCGTCAAGGAGGGGCGTGGCGCAGCGTGGTCAGCCCGCGTAGCCCGCGGCAGCATCATTAGCAGTTGAGGTGCAGTCGGAGATGGCGCGGCGGGGCGCGGCCAGGCCGCACAGGGAGCCCCGCCCCGCCCCGCCCCGCCCCGCCCCGCCCCGCCCCGCCCCGCCGCGCTGCAGAGCGCCCTCCCTTGAACCCCTGGGGGGTCCAGGAGCAGAGCTGTGGCCGGGCGGGGCCGGGCCGGGCAGGACCGACCAAAACAAACTGATGAATGGGCCGCGAGCAGCCCGTTAGGGTTGGCTTCGGACATGGTTTTATTGCGGGTTATTGGGTGTCTTGCCGTTGGGTCCTCCTCCACGCCACGCCACGCCACGCCACGCCACGCCACGCCACGCCGCTGTCCGGGCGCGCTGCCAAAACCTTAACGGCCTCACGCGCCTCGCGAATACCTCGCGAACCTCGGGCAGCCCGCCGCGCCCCGACCCGGCCCAGCCCAGCCCCGCGCGTTGGTCACCGCAAGAGGGAGCCTATCATTATTTTATTATTTTATTTGCCCGCTGACCGATGCACCCCCGCGGGCGCAGTTGACCGAGCCCCTCTGTGCTGTGGGCCAGGGGTTCGTGCCTCGCCTCGCCTCGCCCCGCCCCGCCCCGCCCCGCCCCGCCGGGGTCATGCACCACCACACGGACAACGGGACTCGGCCAATAAAATCCTTTGCGAGGATTGCGCAAAAGAGTTGCATTCTCTGGCGAGTCGGGTCGGGTCGGATCGGGCCTATCCCCTCTGGTCCCGCTGCAGTCCTGCTGGACTCCGGGCCGAGTCGATATCCGGACCGTGGCCGTTCTGGCCGGGCCGGGCCGGGCGGGGCGGGGCGGGGCGGGGCGGGGCGGGGCGGGGCGGGGCGGGGCGGGCGAGGCAGGGCGAGCTGCAGAAGCGCATTGACGTGCAAATTGCCCCGCACCTCGGCGGTGCAAGGGCGTGGCGGCCGGGGCGGGGCGGGGCGGGGCGGTCTTGCATGCACCTCCTCGATAACCGGGCGGGGCCCGGGCAGGGCGGATAACCGGTCCTATTCGAGCAACGAGAATTTGCACGGGTTATGCGCAGGGGTGCGGGTGGGGTGGGGAGGGGCGGGGCGGGGCGGGGCGGGGCGGGGCGGGGCGGGGCGGCGCCTTGTTCGAGAGACTTAGCGCCTCTGCAATCCAATGACAATAATAGCGGCATGGAATGCGTCACTGTCCAAAGTGAGACTCATCGAGCAGCATCATCAATAATAACAATCATCATCATTATCAAAAGTAACTTTGCCACTTTGTTGTTTTACTGTTGCCGTGCGCTTCGTACCGCTGCTTTATTTCTTTCTCTGTTTTGTCTCTGGTCTCATTATCGAGGCATTGCGGCGGGGAGGGCCGGGCGGTGCAGGACGCCACGCGGCCACCGCAGCTCGGCACCCGCCCCCTACCGCACTGAGCTTGACGAGTACAGCATTGCGAACCCTTCAGGCACGTCATATTCGCATTCAGTCACAACTTGATTTTAAAGTTTATCGAGTTATTTTTTTTTATCAAGAAAAAGTAGTCGAGTTGAGTGAAAGAGAACGCTGCCTGTCATGACGGCACCTTTTTAAGGGGAGCTCAAAATTAGCGGTACAAAAAATAACGGAGGGAAAAAAAAAAGTTTCTGAAAGCTCATTACGACGATTAATAAATCGAAGCGCCAGTATGAAGACACCCGATAGCCTGTGGTGAGTTCGCTGCTGATGAGGCCAAGCGGTGCGGCGGGCGTTCTGCACCCAACGGTCCAAACGGGACGACCGGGGCGGGGCGGGGCGGGGCGGGGCTGCGCTTTTTCTTTCGTTGTCGTTTTGTTCGTCTTGTATTTTTCTCTACTCGTTTTGGAGATGCTGTGGCCGGGGCGGACCGGGGCCTGACTCGGGCAGGACCCCCCTAATCACCCCTCCTGCAGCACGCAGCCTGTGTGCTGCACCGGCCCGGCGCAGTCCTGCCCCGCCCCGCCCCGCCCCGCCCCGCCCGGCCCGTCATCAAATCCGCACTCACGCTACCGACCCACGGCGTGGCGTCGGGGTATAATGTGGCAGTCCCGGAGGAGTAGCGGCTCGAATTAAACAAAAACAACTTCACATTACTCCCCATGGTAATAAAACGAAATTCAAGAGAGAGCCTCACATTCTAAAACAACAAAGCATAATACGCAAAGACATTTCCATACCGAACAGTAGTTTTCCACTCTCATACCCGCCTGTGGTGCATCTCGCTTCCGGTGCCAATTGCAACAGGCATTACTGCACACTGTAAAAAAAATATGTACGGAAATTTCCGACTATTTTTTCCCCGGAGATATCTGTTCTTGATTTAAAAAAAAAAAGGGGGAAACCCGTTCAGATGTCCGTAGTATACGGCAGTTCCTTTAGTACAGTTAGAGAAAATGTAACTTACGGCTGGGAAGGACTCGTCCGCACCCATTATACAGCTGGTATGACTGGTACTGTATTTATCGACGTAAGTTTTCCGTCATCACTCCCATGCCAGGCCTCTAAGTTTTTTTCAGTGCACCAGGTTCCCGGGCGTTTGCTCTTTTTTTTTTTTTGGTAAAGTTAACGCCGCGGCGCCGCGCGCGCGTCCTACCCCAGAGCAGCCGATGCGACACGGCAGGAGGTCACGCCGCGCCGGCGAAGCAGCTGACGAGAGGACAGATTTTATATTGCCAATAACTCGGACCCATAAAGCGATGGGGAGGCGGTGCGGTGCGTCGCGTCGTCTGCTACCGGCGCATTCCTGGCCGGGGCCTCCTCCACGCGCGTCCGCCCGGCCCGGCCCGGGGGGCCCCGTTCTGAACTGGGCCACGGCCGGGAGTGCGAAAATAATCCGGTCCTGCCGGGACCTGCCCGCCTGGCGCTGGGATTTGTATTATTCGGTTCATAGATCCGAGCGCCGACGACGTCCGGTCCTGGCGCCCCAGTCCCACCGCCGACTCATTCCGAGGATCGTTCTCATCCCCCTGTCCTTGTCGCACTCACGGGGCACGTCCATGCCAGGCATAGGGCACCGCCATAGGTGCGACAAGGACGGAGGTGCGATCTTTGGAATAAGTCGGTCCGGGTCACACGCGGTGGCGCCCGGGCGCGCCCCGCCCCGCCCCGCCGAACGGGTCCTGACCATCTCGGCTAGCGGCAGCGCCGGCCCCGCCCCGGCCGGCCGGGAGCAGCGGAGGGTGGGGCCGGGCCAGCCGGGGCCGTTTGGGCGCCAGCCAGGCAGACCGCTCCGCGCCGGGCCGGGCCAAGCCTCGCCATTCAGGCACGCAAAACCCCGTGAGCGTGCAGGTAACACCACGCTCAACGGTCTTGTTACATTGTGTGCGTAAAACACTGGTAAACCTTAAAGCGTAGTTGTACGTCTTTTTCAAGCGTACAAGACCTTACGCCCTTCATGAAGCGCAGAACTACGCTGAAGACTGAGTTTTCGCTAAAACGACTCAAGACGACTCTTTTCTGTTATTTTTAAATCGCTATATTAGACTGATGTTCGCTGCGAGTCGTACACATAGCTGAGAACGTCTTCAGATTAACTCTTATTGAACGGTGTCGATCCGCCTCGCTCTCCTAAAAGAGCATGAAAATGTGGCACACAACTCGCTTTCCCCAGATCGGGAACTTTGACTCCCCCAGTGCAGGTACCGGGTGTTTCTTGAATGCGTATCAGTGTTGCAGGATTGCATACTTGCCCGGGCTTCAGGGGCCATGGCGCCTTACGAGCGTACTGGGTAGGCAACCCTGCAACACTGTTACGCATTCAAAGCAACACCCGGTACAGTGGGTGTCTGCTCTTGTCGGAGCCCCTGCGCGGGTAGGCAATCCCGCCGCGCAGCGCTGCTCTACGGGGCGGCCTACGCCGCGGGGGCCTGAGCGCCGTGCGAGTAGGCAGGCCCGCAGGACGCCGCCGCTGCACTGGGCTGCAGCCCGGCGCCGCTGCAGGCGGCCGGCCGCGCGCCGAGGCAGGAGGCGCGCCACCCCCCGCCCCGCCCCGCCCCGCCCCGCCCCGCCACTGCTCAGGCTCAAGTTCAAGGGGAGAGAGACGAGGTGGGGTGGCTGGGATAGAGGCGAGCTGAGGCGAGGCGTACTCGCGGAGCTTCCAGCAGAGGCCAGAGGGGAGGGGCAGCCTTCATGACAGCGAAACACGCCAAAAGCAGCGAAAACAACGCGCGGCCATGCGCGGGTCATGCCATCCATCCAGCCCATGGCGGGGCCCATGGCGCGGCGGGGCCCATGGCGGAAGCGAGCGCGCGCCGCGCCATCATACAACTCATTTACGCCGCAGGTGCAAATTGCCAGAGGTAAAGCCCCGCGCAGCAGCAGCCCTGGACCGGGCCGCGCCGAGCTGACCACCACGCCGGGGGGATTTATTACCAAGACGTTTACTAAAGGGTACTTTTTTTCTAGTTACTATTACAAAAATTACTATACACTGGAAATCCAAATGTACGAATGTCGCTCACTTGTAGGTGAGCTAATAAATCCACTCACTTGCAGGTGAGCGGATAACCATTCACTCACTTGTACCTACAAGTAACCGAATAGTTATTTGCTCACCTACAAGTGAGTGAATGGTTATTTGCTCACCTACAAGTGATTGAATTTATTTGCTCATCTACAAGTGAGCGACATTCGTACACTTGGATTTCCAGTGTACCTGTAGCTCAGCAGCCGGTATCATGGAACCAGTACACTGTTAGAAAAAGTTGTCAGCTTAATTACACTTTCCGTCATGAGTATGTTGTTTGCAAACTAGAGATACTCAAACATGCAAGGGAAACTGTAATTTAGTATCAAAAAATTCAATGAATATTGTTGGAACCTGACATGTTTGTTCTGGAACGACATGTCTTGCTAACAAACTCAACAACAAATGTGTTGTTAATATTCTACAACATATCTTCCAACAGTGTATGTGGGATCGAACGCACGAGTTTTATCACGGTGAAAGAGGCGATGGCGCGGGGCGGGGCGCGGGGTTATTGCTCCTAGGTGCTCGCTGCGGAAAACCCGCGCCGCACAGCGACATGACTAATATGACCCCGCGCATACCTGCATGCGCAGCGGGCGGGAGCGGGCGGGAGCGGGCGGGACAATCGCACTGCCGATAAGCAGCGGGGTACATAACCCTCAAAATGGTTATTGGCCCTCCCCCTCCTCCCGCGCGCCGTCCCGTCCCGTCCTCGCGGCCAACCGCAGCCCAAGTCATACGGCCGCTTCCTCAAAGCAGCGGAGGGCCGAGAACCCCGCCCCGCCCCGCCCAGCCCCGCCCCGCCCCGCCCCGCCCGGCCGCGCATTCTCACACAAACTGCTGCAAAGCGGCAGCGCGGCGGAGCAGGGCGGGCGGGGCGGGGCGGGGCGGGGTAGGGTGGAATGGGGCTGGGAGCAGAGAGCGCCGCCGCTCAAAGCGGCTCAGAGGGGAAGTTTGTCCTGTTGACCGTTGCAGTGGGAGCGGCGAGCGGCGCATGGCGCCGGGCACAGCGGCCTGCAGGCGACAACCAAAAACATATTCCACGCATCTGTACACTCTCAGATTTCCTATGCAGAGTTTTGTTACTTACAATCAACGTATAATTTGCGCAAGGATAAGGCAATCAATAATATTGTCACTTGCTACCAAGAAATTTGTCTTTACAGACTTAATACACTGCTTTCACGTCTAAATCGTCTGATGTGAACACTCAAAGTTCAGTTGACGTAACTTAAATTGTGTTGGCTTTATCAACGCTTCTCTTTTTACAACTGTTCCGTGGAACAAACGGTTTTTTTTAAGTATAATTATTTCATTTTCACAGCCCTTTTCCTACATTAAACATTTGGATTCCTCTCCTTGACCCGTGGGCGCGACCCGGCGCGATCCCTCGTAATAAAAACTCGTTGGTCGCCGCTGCCGAAGCTTCTCTGGAATGTCGTGGCCACATTTTAATGCAACACATCGGCTCCTCGAGCTTCTCAATTCGCTCTTATAAAATCGCGCCGCCAGTCGTGCCGTTTCTAAGGAAAAGAGACCGCTCCGCTCACCGGGCGGAAATGGGATATCGACATGGAGAGAAAGGCCACATCGGTACGCGTCGCGCTGAGCGGGTCTGACGCGGCCACCGCCACCCCGGGCCGCATGGCGTCATACAGGGGCGGGGCGGGGCGCGCTGCCACCGCTCACCTTTCTTTCTCCAACTGCGCTTTCGTATGAGGGAAATAAAACAAACGGTACAGAGGGACGTGTGCGCTCTAGCTGCACCCGCGCAGAGAGAGAGAGAGAGAGAGAGAGAGAGAGAGAGAGAGAGAGAGAGAGAGAGAGAGAGAGAGAGAGAGAGAGAGAGAGGTGAGGGCGTGTTTGCAGCCGCGCTCGACCCATGCAGAAACGGTCGCAGGTCAGGCCGGGCTGGGCGCGCTCCGAGGGGGAAACAACTCTAAAATTTTTGTACACCTATTAATTCAGAAAAATTCAGAGAAATTCAAAAAAATTCAGAAAAATTCAAAAAAATTTCACAAAAATTCAGAAAAATTCAGAGAAATTCATAAAAATTCACAAAAATTCATAAGAATTCACAAAAATTTACAAAAATTTAGGAAAAATTCAAGCAAAAATTCACAAAAATTCAATAAAAATTCACAAAAATTCACAAAAATTCACGACATTTGTACACCAAAATTCAGAGTTGTTTCCCCCTCGGCGCGCTCGCAGGCAGGCAGGCCGGCGGCCCCTGAGCTCAGCCCGCCCGGCCGGCCCCATCACGTGCAGCGCTCGGCGCTGGCCTGGCCTGGCTGGCCGGGCTGGCCGGGGCCCTGCATGCGGGGCACGCGCACGCGGCCGCCAACACGCCGGCCGGACCAGATTACTTTTGCAGACACGCCATCGACGTGGAGGCATCGCCTCGCGACTCGCGACCCGCTGCCGAATAACCGCGCCAGGCGAGGCGCCGCCGCGGGGGAAATCCACAACCATGAGACTACTATGAATTTTTATAAAAACACAAAAAAAGAAGAAAATAAATAAGATGATGATGGCCGGTGGGGCAGGGGTCGTCGGACTCGGACTAAATTCCAGAACACGCTGGTGTTTGCTGGTGGGTCATACCGCCCTTCTATAATGCTCACCGTGATGATTGATTGCTAACGTGAACGGGACGGGAAGGACAGTAGCAGATTTGTTTTTTAACGCCGCATCCGTTTGGCTTGCCGTCTCTTTCGCACCCCCAGCGCCGCCGGGCTGGCTGACACCTCCAATGACATTAGCAGTCAGTCGGACATCGGGAATCGAAATCGCGTTTTGTTATTTTTCGGTGGCGGCGGGCGGCAGCTCCCGGCCCGCAGGCAGGCCAGTCACATTAACATATTAATAATGACACCCCAGCCCAGCCCGCGTATCGGCGCGATCAGGGCGATCACCTGGACACGCTGATGAGAGCCTTCTTGTCGTCCTGCGCAGCGCCGTGCCCCGCCCCGCCCCGCCCCGCCCCGCCCCGCCACGCCCGGCGAGTGACTCACGCCCATTTGCATGTGTGTGTCTCCGCTCAGCGCTGCGTATGTTTCAAATGTCAGGCCGGAATATAACATCGTCGCCGCAATTAGAACCGCGTTCGGAAGGAAACCTTCGGGTCGTCTGCTGCATGTCTGGTTGTCTCACTCTCTCGATCATGCTGCCTGGTGACCGTGTCTCTGTCTGTCTCTCCATCTCTGTCTCTCCCTCTTACTGTACCCCCCCATCCTCTATCTCTCTCTCTCTCTCTGAGCGTGAGTGAGACAGACGACCGACAGTTCTTGTATTTTCCGTGGATGTGCAGTCCAGGCCAGGCAGGCCGGCAGCACGAGGCGGTACGGTGCGTGTGTTTGATTTACGCCCTGGCAATGCGTCTGTGTGATGTCATACCGACGTGTGGCGTGTGGCTGTCCCGCCCCGCCGCGACATGTCACATGCGCATAGTGTGTGTCACCTGCGCGGACAAAGACCGTCGAGTGGCGACAACTGAGAGCCAACCGGATCAAGTATGGGGACGCGGGTAAGACAAAGGTATAAACATCACACCCTTCCTGGGGTGTCAAGGGAAGTGAGGGTAGCGCTCCGGCACGACCAGGCGCTGCGGCACAAGTTCTAAAGAGACGACACCCTGGGCGGGCGCAAGGGCGGGGCGGGCGCAGGGGCGGGCGCAGGGGCGGGCGCAGGGGCGGGCGCAGGGGCGGGCGCAGGGGCGGGCGCAGGGGCGGGCGCGGGGGCGGGCACGGGCACGGGGGCGGAGAGCGCAGGTGCGGTGATAGCCGGGCCGGCGAGGTGCAAGGTCGTGTCGCCTCGCATCGCATTCCCCCCGGGAGACGCCGCTGCTGCTGCCACCGATGCAAAGTAAGTCGCCTAGCCATTTTATCGCTCGTAAACAAAGAGCGCCTCGCACGCGGCCGCGGTGGTGTACTCGCTGATAAGAGCCGCTTTATTTATCATAATACGGCCTAAGGGACACAAACAGCAGTAAATAACTTCCGCTGCAACATCACGGATTGGCAGAGAGGCGGCTGATGCGGCTGCGGCGGCTGCGGCCAGACGCGGCGGGGCGGGGCGGTGCGGTGCGGTGCGGGGCGGTGCGGGGCGGGGCGGGGCGGGGCGGGGGTCATTAAGCAGCGGAGGAAGACATTTACTCGAAAAGAAAGAGAAGAAGAGGATGAGACGGGACGCGGACGGACACGGCGGAGGAAAAAAAGGAGAAGAAGCTGCAAGCTGTTTGAGATGCCTGCCGGCCCGACCGGGCCGCGTAGGGGCGTGCGGGGCGCGACCTGCGATAAGCCTCACGCTGCACAAAACACCGGAGGGGGCGGGGCGGGGCGGGGCGGGGCGGGGCGGGGTGGGTTTGCGGCGCACCGCCCCGTCCCGCCCCGCCCCGATCGGCAGAGATAGCGACAGAGATGATGTGAACCCCCCGCCTCTTAAGTAGTATAATTCTTTTCAATACTGCGATTGCACGTGTATGATCGCGAAACGTTGCGCCTAACAACTGTTTCGCTTCGGAACGCGTATTCTATGTATTACAATATGTGTATATCAAGATGTATATTAAAAGTTGCTGGTGAAGTCAAAATGTTCGCTAATTTTGTAAGAGAGAAAAAAAAAAAAAAAAGGTGACCCAGCAAAAAAAGGTTTGTTAGAAATTACAAGCAGCCGTTTTCTCATAATTCCAGCAAATGTTTCTTACTGTTATCATATTGGCAAACTTTCTTGAAAGAAAAAAAAAAGGAAACAGCAATCGCCTTTTCTGTGTGATAAAAGTTGAAATAATGACCTGCTTGTGAGAACACTTATTCTCCAAAACCCGATCTTCACTACTTGACGTGCCTTGCCTCGGAGGCTGGCCGCGCGGCTCGTACTTTTCCGTCAGGCGTAATGGTAACTATCACGCGGCCCCCCAGGGCCCCCGCGCGGTTGTTCAAAAATTCCCGCGCGTCGCCCAAAGCAGAGCGGCGCACTGCAGCGCCGCTGGCTGCCTCTCATTTGTCCAGCGCAGTGCCTTCTTAATTATTCAATAAGCGCACGGACTCCCCCCTCTCCCTCTCTCTCTCTCTCTCTCTCTCTCTCTCTCTCTCTCTGTGGCGCGGCGGCAGTAGTAATGAGAGGGTCCCGTGGCGCCCCGCCCTTGCGTAACACACGAGGACGCCGCGGTGTCGCGCCCGGCCCGGCCCGGCCCCGCGGGGGACAGAGCAGACACACCGAATAATGTAGTTTACAGTTGTCGCCGCAACCAATCGGCTTATTACACTCCATAACTAGATAGGCCCACGGCGCTGGCTACACACACTCGGAGGTCGCATACAAGCGTATGCACAGAGATGAAGTGTGCGCGCGTGTGTGCGTGTTAGAGTGAGTGTTTCTGTGTGTAACATGTGGTGTACACCCTGGAAAAACATATCGGCGTCTTCACAACTGCACGCAGAAAAGCCAGTTCTTGTCGCAAGAAATCCTCTTGGGGATTCAAGTAATTCTCAAGAGGATTTCTTGCGACAAGAACTGGCTTTTCTGGGTGTTGAGGGTTTTAGCAAAACTTAAAGTGAAAAATGCATTTCGTAGGGCGTTAAAAAAAAACGTAAAAAGAACCCTAAAGAGGGTAAGAAAACTTAAATGCCTTGGGCAGTGTTATTAAGGTACTAAACCATTGATTCACCAGTGAACACACGAGATCATTTTTTTAGCACGTAGCTTTACATTAAAAAAAAATTCCACAACTTGTACCCAAGGACGTGTAGCATGTTTTCACACCGACAACTCTACCTGCGACGAACCCCCTCGCTCGCTCGCTCATGCGTTCTGTCCCTGTCCCACCACAGGTCGTTGCGATAAGTCGTTTGGAATCCTCCACACCACGCGAGGGTGAATAAGAAGAGCAAGGCGCGCCCCTCCTGTTTGATGTAGAGGAGCCGAGCGCGGTCGTGGTGCGTGCCACTGCATCGTCACAGCGCCCCGCCCCGCCCCGCCCCGCCCCGCCCCGCGACAGCAGCGCACAGCACAAACACGCTGGAAACATACGAAAAAAAAAGTGCGAGGTGTATATTACGCGTGCGGCGGGCACGGGGCGGGGCGGGGCGGGGCGGGGCGGGGCGGGCGGCCCATAGGCCAGGTCAGCACGGGGCCCGCTGGCCGCGGTCCAGAAATCGCGTCATAATTAGTCGAGCAGGTCATCTGTTCGTCGTCGTCGTGTTGAAGGATCGTCATCAACAGCTCGACTTTACGGCCGGACGGGGAGATAAAAGCGAAGGAGCATTGTCGGGATCAATCATCGTGTGTGTAAGTGTGTGTGTGTGTGTGTGTGGCACACCGCGGAGGGGCAGAAGGCTAAGCGGGCGCCATTAAAAAGCGCACAGATACGGAGATTTTCCCGCCATAATGGATCCTGAGCGTCCTCAGCCTCCAGGCCCGCGGCGCACCGCCAGGCCGCAGGGACCGCAGGGCAGGGCTCTACGTCCCAGCCCAGCAGCCCGCCCCGCCCCGCCCCGCCCCGCCCCGCCCCGCCCCGCCCCGCCCCGCCCCGCCCCGGCGCGCGCTCCCTATTTGGCGCCCTCACCGCCGCTCTGCTCTCCTCTTCCTGGTTTCTGTTTACACTCGTTCACGTTTTCGCGCGCAATCATCAAACTCATTCACACAACACGTGTTTTTCTGCACAATTATCACCGCCGCCCACGCCATGGGCCAGCACCGGGGGCAGCTCACACTGGCCGTGAGTAACAAACGGCAGGCGGGTGCATCCTCCGGCCGGGCCGGGCCGGGCGCAACTGGGAACCCAAGTATGTGAATGTCACACACTTGCAGGTGTGTGGATTCACTTGTGGGTGTACATATTTCTCTGAATATCACTCACATGTAGGGAGAAGTGCATGGATGGACATTCACACACCGACAAGTGTGTGACAATCACACTCTCAGCAGGTTTCCAGTGCAGCGCCGGCCGCTCGACGACAGAGGAGGCGACCAGGCGGAAGACACGCTAACCGGGACCGGACCGGGACCTCAAAAACGAGAATTTGAATATGCGTCTTCTTGCGCGCGCCTTCCGTCTTGTAATTACGTGTATCGCCGAGGATAGGAGTATATCGGTAAAAATTCGGACGGAATGCTAATGAAGCACACGTCAGCCCGGCGCGGCGCGGCAGACGTCTGGTAATGAGCAGAGCAAGGCGGGGCGGGGCGGGGCGGGGCGGGGCGGGGGCGGGGGGCGGCCCTCATCGCCCCCCAAGGCCGGCGGGGCTGCTGCGCTGGGGCCACCCAAGGACACAGCACAGGCCCCGCCGGGCTGGGCCGCACAGGGGTACAGCCGCACCGCGCCTGGTCGCGCCGGCTGGGGTGCGGCGGGTGCGGCCGCGCGGCCTCCGGGCCGACCCCGCCATGGGAGATGCATGACTTCAGTGAGGAGCATATGCAATGCCGACATTTGTCAGCCGCGTCAAATTACCCTGGTTACATCGTCAACTCAAACTGCTCTGCACTAGCTATATAAACTGTCTACAAACCCGCAATTCTTCTAGGAGAGCCGTCATCTATAAAGTCTATATATAAAGTCCCGGGAGTTTCAGAGAACACGTGACCGTACGCGGGTTTGCCTACCCGCTCCTGCCGTAAGGCGCCGTGGCCCCTTATTGGGTAGGCACACCCGCAACACTGTTTCGTGTTCTATGCAACTTCGTCGCCGGCGTCAGCCAATCAGCGTCAAGGAGGAAACAATTCGGGAAGCATTACTGTTCTCTCTGGATCCGGTATAAATGAAGTGAGAAATACCCTATTCGACGTACGTAAGTGTAACTGCCCATCTGTCTTACCAGAGTCGCCCTGGTCCTGCCCTGTATACCCTCCCCAGTGACTTATCACTACCGACCAACCCGTCCTTTTAATCATCGACGGCGAGGTAATTGACAGAGCGACGGTGTGCGTGGCGCGCGCGCGCCACTGCTAGCGCCGCTCCTCGCGCCACGCTCGGGTCGCGCGGGGGTCAGCAGTCGAGTCGGCAGTACAGGCAGATAGGCAGGCCAGGCCAGGCCGGCAGAGGAGCCGCAGAACAAAACACATCCGGTTGTGTCCGGCCCGGCCCGGCCGGAGACGCGTACGCAGCGCGGGGTGCAGCGCGCCAGCAGCGGCAGCAGCAGCATAGCAGTTTCCGACGGCATTATTTTGCCCCTCCCCTGTCGCCTATAAGGAAATCGGCCTGAGTGAGCTCCGGTGAGCCGCGGCTGGCACGCGGCGGCTACCTCGCTTGACCCGGCGCGGCGCGCGTCCCCGCCGGCCGGGGGGCGCCCCTGACCCCTGCAGGGCCCTCGCTCTCCCCCCCCCCCCCTCCCCCGGGCTGAGGCGAGGCGAGGCACCGCAGTCTTGACAAAAGAGATTTGCCTGTGATTGACGCTGCGCGCGCTGCCCGCCGCCGACCAGACCCCGCGGTGCGGAGATGAGATGCCTGCCGATGGTTATCAGATCGGAAACAGCCCGTGTAACGCACCGCACCGCCCTCCTCCACACAGACTTCCGGGTCCTTTTGTTTCGTGCCTGCATCACTCTGCAAATGCACTAGTCAGACGTCCCATCTCAAAAGAACGAGATTTTCCCTCCTCTTCCCCATGCAAGTGCTCTAGAAACCCAAGTGTGTGAACGTCGTCGCACACATCTCGGCGTGAGAATTTCCATCCGCACTTTGAAACAAAGAAAGGTGCGAATTTTCCAAGGAATTTCACACATATGAAGGGGAAAGTGTACGAATGACAATTTTTATTACACCTACAAGAGGTGTGCGGCACTCTTACAATTTCCAGTGCGTGTGGGCCGTGGTAAGTCAGACAGCTAGTTGAATGTAACGCCGGTTGGAGCGCGTAAGGCCCCGGAACAGCCGCGCTTATGGACCCAAGTACCTCTGGCCCTCTCCGGGTCCCCTCTCTATCGGCTTAGCACTACATCAAGAGGGCTGCCGGGCCGGGCCGGGTCGCAGCCGCCGCCGCCGGTATTCCTTGCTGTCACAGCCACATGTGAGAAATGTTTGTAAGAGATACGGAAAAATTTTCCATGAGAAATGTCGTAAAGTTACGATACCAAATTGTAAAATTACAAAATTTTAAGGACACTTGGTATCGACTTGTGATTCTTAACCGAGCACAAATAGGCTTTTCGTAAATTTACTATTTGGATCGTAAAGTTACAAGACCGTTTGTAAATCACAAACCACGAAAAAAAGTCGTAAATTTACAGAGATATTTTTTACAGTGACAGCTAGCTGCTGCGGCTTTCTAAAATACAAAATAAACAACTGAAAATAATACTGAAAACGGGAAAAATCAATTGCGCACGCAACCGGTTATCCCCACCCACACACTGCTTGACGGCGTCTCTCCTAAACTGCAAGACGAAGTCCTGTCCGGGACGCACATTATTCAAAGGCAGCCTGACGGTGCGAGCCTCCGGGCTCAAAACATTCCTTCGCGCCGATGACAAATCGCCCAGTCAAAATTTTCGCCGATTTCCAATAGCCTCTCACGCAGTGACTTTGTGCGTGTGCGCTCATCGTAAGGGTAAACAACATATGCGCAGCGCAGGCCGCACCTTCCCAGCAGAGATGAAAACAAAATAGTCTAAGACACAACAAAATAAGGCAAACTCGTTAAAGACGTCTGACCGCATCCGACGTTATGGACTCTCGTGTTACATCACTGAGTCTCCAGTGCGGCCATAAAATCATGAGGACTAATGAGGGGCGCGGGGCGCGGGGCGCGGGGCGCGGGGCGCGGGGCGCGGGGCGCGGGGCGCGGGGTGCGGGGCGCGGGGTGCGGGGTGCGGGGCGCGGGGCCGGCAGGACCGTACCGCCGGGCCGCGACACTCACACTTGAGGTGATAATCGGCCTAGACCACCGCCGCGCAACCGCCTCGCGCCCGCGAAGGCGAGAAAAATTCGCCGGGGGGCGGGTTTATTAAATTCAAATTAAACTCCGGCCCCTCCCTCCCGCGCACTCCATCACTTCTCACCGCCTTGTGCGTATAGCCAAGACAAACATTTCCATGACAACTCGAAAAAAATAAATAAATACGAAATTACTGCTGTGCGTGTTTATAAGCGCGTGTACGTGAGTGTTTGGAAGCGCGGTGATAAAATGTATCGAAACATTATGCCCTCGCAGCGAGGAGGTGGTATCAGACGCTATCGATGCGGTGAGTCAGCGGCTTTAGCTTCAAAATCTCTCCCTCTCCCTCTCTCTCTCTCTCTCTCTCTCTCTCTCTCTCTCTCTCTCTCTCTCTCTCTCTCTCTCTCTGAGCAAGCCCTCCTCGGCAGCTGTGACGTTGTCGCGTGACGTGTGTGTGTGTGTGATGGCGAGGCGTGACGTCACGACGAGAATAACTTTTGACGCCATCGCCAGGTTTGGACGCGAGCCGAGCTCCAGAGCGGGTCCTGGTCGAGATGCTGGTGGTAAGAAGGTAAAAAACAAAAACACCATCTTAGTTACAAATACAGAGACAAAAAAAAAATCTCAGTATTGCAGTTGGCGATCAGGAGGACAAGAACTGAAACTCCTTTTAAAATGCCGAAATTCGGTCATCAAGGAGACCTAAAATCAATATTTATCAGCGGGTACCAGAATTCTGGCAAGCAAATAGACCCCGGTCCTTACAGTGTAATGAAAGCGCGATTCGCCAACAGGTAGTGCGGGCGGGGGTCCCTCTGCTTGTGCGTACCTGAGTTCCTGCGGCAGTACTCGCCGAGGTACCCGCGCCGAGCGAGGATGACTCGCGCCTCGCCGTGGCGTTCTCTCTGTCTGCAATCAATCTTAGTTCATTACTGAGCCGGCGAGGAGCTTTACGTTTAACCCCGCCAGGCGCGGCTAGTTCTGGCCGGCTCCGCCCCGCGCACAAGTACCAGCCCATGCTGCTACTGCTGCTTGCTTTGTCTCCGCTCCTCCCCGCAAGCGGCGCCTCTAATAACCTGCGACACGCCAGTCCGGCAATCCGGGTTATGGTCTGCGAGGTACCTACCTATTACCGCACATTCCAGGTTTACACCAAAGCGCTAACCCGGCCGGACTAAGACCCAGTGAGAGCGAGAGAGAGAGCGAGAGAGAGAGAGAGAGAGAGAGAGAGAGAGAGAGAGAGAGAGAGAGAGAGAGAGAGAGAGAGAGAGACAGAGAGAGACAGAGAGAGAGAGACAGAGACAGAGAGAGAGAGAGAGAGACGAACGTGCGGATGGAATGAGAAACTAAAAACATCCTTACTTTTCTCGCTCTTCCCCATTTACGGTGAGATATTCTGCGCCTCGTGCCGCCCGGGCAGGTAATTAGCAGCAGGGTCCCCCGCGGCAACGAATATGCCCGCGGCTCGCTTAGTCCGACCAGGACTCCTGCCGAGTTATCCTGCACCGCATGCGTAAGTGCGAGCTCACGCAAACCGTCGCGGTGCGAAGGGGCCTAGTAAAACGCTAACATAGTCTCGTAGCAGGGACTATGCGACTGTGAATATAACACCAGCTCAGCAAGGTGCTAACTGCGAATAGTGTGCGCAGGCGCGAGCGCGTGCACTGTGATTGATGGATCTTGCTGCCCAAACCCGCCCCACCCCGCTCCGCCCCGCCCCGCCCCACCACCGCCCGCCGTCAGTGTATTAGGTCAACAAGTTAATCAAGCGATACTCCTGCCGGTGCCCTGCGGTGCCCGACTATGCCGCGGGGGCGGGCCGAATCGAGAGGGAGCCTCATTAAACCGCCAGTACATTTCGGAGCGCTTGACTTGACGTTTCCCCGACGTGGTGGGGCGGGAGACGCCTCCATCGCCTCCACCCGCCACCCTGACAGCTCGCTGAAAATGTTCATCGGCTACGCTAATTATATATCTGAATTACCCACAAAATAAAACAATTATTACATTTTCGCAATTTTACGCGCTGCGCCCTTTGAAAAAGGGGGCCCCAGCGTGGGGTGTGGCGCTAAGGGGTGGGTCGGGTTTGAGGGGCGGGGAGGGGAGGGCTAGGGGGAGCCGCTGTGAGCGGCAGCGGCGAAAGGGGATTATGGTGATGGCGTAATAGACTTGGGTGCAGCGCCAGCGTTTTCAAAGTCCCTACGAAATAAGCGCTCTTCAGCCGTTTGGGCTTGGGCGCGCATCGCTTCGCAGCGCGGCAGAGAGAGAGAGAGAGAGAGAGAGAGAGAGAGAGAGAGAGAGAGAGAGAGAGAGAGAGAGAGAGAAGGATGTGGATGAGGGTGATAATCCGCGTCCCGCGAAATTAGTCCATTTGCCGCTCACATGCACACACATAACCTTGCAGCGCGGTGGCCCCCGCCCCGCCCCGCCCCGCCCCGCCCCGCCCGGACAGGACCCTCGCTCCCCCGGTGACGTCACCCCAAGGATGCGTCGCGCCGGTGTCCCCGCTGCTCCACCAAGATCCTTAACAGTCCAATTCACTGCGCCGCGCTCGCGAGCTGAGCTGAGCCGGGTTGTATACCACACTCAATGAAGCGTTATTACACAAGCGCAAGTATCAATTTCCCAGTTTGCTTGTTTTCCTCGTTTTCTTCAGTTTTATATGTTTTTTTCGCTTCGCGCCGAGTCACCGTGTTTTACATCGCGTTTCACGGCTGTAGAACTACTGCCGCCGCATATCTCACCCATTACCCCCTTCCCTCTGCCCCCTCCGCGTCTCACGCGCGCTCGTGTAAATTCTCGCTATTGCCCGCTCGCCCCTTCGCCCCCCCCCCCCCCCCCAACACATTCCGCCGCGGCGCAGCGCTGCTCCCGACCGTCGGTACAGAGTAAACAATGTAGGAGGGGCGAAAATGAGCCGCCGCGGGTACAACAAGAGCACACTGGAAATCCAAGTGTACGAATGTCGCTCACTTGTAGGTGAGCAAATAAATTCACTCCTTGTAGATCAGCAAATAACCATGCACTCATTTGTAGGTGACACTCTTAAAACCTTACGGTGATTTTCACTGTAAGCTACGGTGAACCCTGCAGCACTGTAGCTTACGGTGAATTTTCACCGTAAGTGATATTCACCGTGAATTCACCGTAAGTTACAGTGCTGCAGGGTTCACCGTAGCTTACAGTGGAAATCACTGTAAGCTTTTATTAGTGGAGCAAATAACAGTTTGGTCACTTAGGTACAAGTTAGTGAATGGTTATTCGCTCACCTACAAGTGAGTGAATTTATTCGCTTACCTACAAGTGAGTGAATTTTTTGGTTAACTACAAGTGAGTGATTTTATTTGCTCCCCTACAACTGAGCGATATTCGTACACTTGTATTGCCAGCAGTGTGCGGACCAGACCGGACCGACTAGGTACACGGCAATAACGTGCGAGTAATGCGATTGGTTTACGTCATTATTGTACCTGGCGAGGCTCCAGACCCGTAGCGCGGGGCGTGGCGGGGCGCACCCCTCGGGCGGGGCGGGAGGCCCTCCAGCGCGCGCCCTGCAGGGCTAACGGGCCGCCCCGCCCCGCCCCGCCCCGCCCCGCCCCACCCCGCCAGTGCGCTAACGTCGTTATCCGCGACCAGCTTGTTCGACTCGCCAAAACGAGTTGCCAAAGCGAGCGCAGGCAGGCGGGGCGGCAGGCTGGGCAGCGGCAGTGAACGGCGTGAATGGAACAAATTTTCGGTGATTTGAGGCGAATGGAGTTTGGGAGGGAGACCATGCTTTAGCACTGCGGGTGCCGGCCGACCAGCAGTCGAGGGGCCACCACTCTGCCGTGTAAACGGTCAAGACAATTTTAATGCCAAAATTTTGGCCACTACTATGGTACTATGGTAACAGCAAAATAATTTTGTTACTGTTTGCTGTTTTATCAAACTGTTTTCTAAAACACAAAAAGCGCAAAAAAGTTATTAGAGATAGCAAAATTCGGTTGCTGTTGCTGTCACCATCGAAGCAAACGTGTTTGCTAAGCCCGAGAAACCAGAGTATTCTTTTTTATTCGAGGAACGGCGCGAGGTTTGTCGCGCTGATAACTCAAGCGAACAGCCCAGGGGAACTAAAACTAGTCTCTGTGGTATATCAATAGACAAAAAGGCCCAACAGAGTAGGATATTGCAGCGTGTCGTTTTAAAACTGGCATACCAGGGGCGATTCGAGGAGGGCGCGAGGTAGGTCGGCGCGGCGGGGCGGGGCGGGGCGGGGCGGGGCGGCGGGGGGCACCGCGTGCCAGATAACAGTGGAGTCAGTACGTGACGCACGGGCCCGGCGCGACCCACGTGACCCACAGCAAGGTGCACCGGGTAGTGGGGCGGAGGGGGCGGCGCAGTGGCAGTGGCAAGTGCAGGGGCAAGGGCAGTGGCAAGTGCAGGGGCAAGGGCAGTGGCAAGGGCAGTGGCAAGGGCAGTGGCAAGGGCAGTGGCAAGTGCAGGGGCAAGGGCACAAGCAAGGTCAGGAGCGAGTCCACGAGCAAGTGCATTCTGCGGTACTCGGAGGAGGGGTTGAGGTGTAGGTGTTTGGGGCCGGTGTCACTTGGGGAGGGCGGTGCTTACAGGAGCGCCAACTCCTCGAGTGTGCCTGGTCCTCCTGCAGGACTCGCACCCCGCGCCCACGCCCCACCCCGTGCGGCCTGGGCCTCCGGGACGGGACGCACTGCGGCTGCCTGGTGAGTGCGGTGCGGTGGGTCGTTGGCCGCGGGTCCCCGCCCCGCCCCGCCCCGCCCCGCCCCGCCCGGGCCCCCTGCCGATAGGCGCGAGCGTGACCCCGGACCATGATACGGCGCAAACGACGTAAACGAAAACGGCGCCAGGCCAGGCCAGATCAGACCAGTCCAGTCTGTGCAGATCTGAGCGGCCGGCCGGGGTACCGAGCCATGGGGCAATTCAAATAAGGCGAGCCCATCCCAGCCCATCCCAGCCCATCCGTGGGTGTTATAGACGCTACGCACCGCCGGCCGGGGCGGCGCGGGGCAAACGCGGTCCAGGGGAGGAGGGACGCAAAGGGTCCAGGAAGCATTATTCTGTGTCCGTCATGCGTACGCGTGGTTGTAAACAAGTTGGCACCCCTGTCCCATAGCCCGGGCGAGAGAGAGAGGGAGAGAGGGGGAGATAGAGAGAGAGAGAGAGAGAGAGAGAGAGAGAGAGAGAGAGAGAGAGAGAGGGAGAGAGGGGGAGATAGAGAGAGAGAGAGAGAGAGAGAGAGAGAGGGAGAGAGAGGCGCAGGGGGAAGGACGGAGAGAGTAATGAGTGTCCTTGAGGATAACGCGAGAGCAGTGTACCCTCCCCTCTCCTCTCCTCTCACACATGCAGACATTTGAGAGGAGCGCTCGGCCCGCGGGCTGTCCTGTCCTGCGTTGACGCTGCGCTGCCTGATGATGCTGATGCCGCCGCTGCTAGATGGCGGAAGCGCAGTGCAGGCCAGGCCAGGCTGACCGCAGCATCCACGATACATGATTTGCACTGCGGAGGCCACTGTGCGCGCGGCCCTGCCCGGCCCGGCCCTAGCCTCCTCGCCCGCCCCGCCCCGCCCCGCCCGCTCTGCCCAACCCTACGTCCAGCCTGCTGGCCATTTCGAATGGCAACTCGCAACAACTCTCCAGCAAATGGCGGGTCCGAGAGTTCCTGCACAGCGGGAATTAAAACAACAACCGGTCGTGTGTATGTGTGTGTGTGTGTGTGTGTGTTTAGTGCTTTCAAACTGCTCCGTGAACCTGGCCGCGGGTTGTAAGACCCAGCAGCAATGCCAACCCACCGCGACGAAAAGCGGCCCATCCTCGCTCTGGCCGGCCGGGTCACCGGGCCGGCCATGATGTCACTCCAGGAAACTCTAGCCTGGGGCGGGGCGCGCGCCCGGCCCAGCAGCCTCAGCTCGCGTCAAGGAAGGTCCGAATTATTAAGTTATGCGCTGAGCAAATAGCAATTAGTAAAGCACTGCTGTTCCGGCGGGCGCGGCGGGGCGGGGCGGGGCGGGGCGGGGCGGGGCGGGACGGGGCGGGGCGGGGAGGTGGCGGCATGCTGCCGGACATCGTTACTCTGCGATGACGCGCCGCCGATGGACCGTGCGCGGCGGGGAGTCCTCGTCAGGAGGAGTGCGCGCTCGTCGTGCGCACACGCCGTGCCGTGCCAGAGTGTACTACAGCGTCGGGCACTCTCACTCACACCAGCACGTTTTGGTCTGTTTTCGTTGTTTTCGCTCGCCGGCGTGCATCTGGACCAGTCCCTTGGCGGTGCGCCGGTGCGCCCCGTCCCATACCTTCTACCCCATAACCCCACCGCACACACCGGCCAACAACATGGCCATGCTAATTCAACGCCGTGTACATCTGTCGTAACAAATTATCTGGACGTAACACACACACACACACACACACACACACATGCACACGCGCGCGCGCATACGATATTGGAGCAGATGTGCGTTACCTCACAGGGTCCGGCCTGCAGGACGGGTCTATTCTCCCGCCACGCCACGCCACGCCACGCCGCCCCATCAGGGTCCATCGCGACACGGGCGCAGCGGCAGCTAGGGACGCGTGGGAGGGAAGACCCAACGGCCCCGCTCTTACGTATATATCCTCTTGAATTCACCGCGCCGACCCCCCCCAAAAAAAAAAACAAAAAAAAAACAACAAAAAACAGGCGTTTCTTGTCATTTTTTAGGCCGATGGTATTTTTTACCAGCAAAGAACTGATAATAATCGATTGCATTTTCGAGTTCACTGGAAATACAAAGGTGCTAAACAACGCTTTTTCTGGGGCGCTAAGGGTTAAGTTTAGTGCCTTTCCTGATTGATGTTATAGACGTTTAAGGTAAGGCTAAGGTGTTAACTCTATAACACTTGGTTTGTCTATTTGTTGTAGTGTACCTCGTGACCATTGTGGAGCTTGAAGGACCGGGTAGTGGACGCGGGGCCGGGCCGGGCCGGGCATGTCCACGGGAGGACCGCGCGGGTGCCGCGGGCTGAGCGCCTCGGGTCAGCGGGACTTGACCGCCGCGCCGGGCTGGTCAAGCACTTCCGGTCCGGACCACGCGCACTCGCCGCCGGCTACCACTAAAGAGTACACTGCGGTTTTAAGTCCGGTTGTCGGGAGGGGCGTTGCCCTGCGGGTTGCCTAAACACATGGAGTCTGCGGCTCAAAGTGGCTTACTTTGCAGGTGGCTTCCTGAGGCTGCACTGTTAAACCGAATCGTAATGTGACGATGCATATTGCTATACGATTATTTCGTCACAAGAGCTGCGATGAAACATGACATTCATCTCGTCACTTGACATGCATTTTTCGTCGCATGACATGCAGCATTCGTCACACTGTGAAGAACGATATTTTTGTCATCTAACATTTATCTCACCCCTTGTGACGAACCTTTCAGGGATACAATTTAGCTTTGACTTTGTCGTAATGTGACGACTTAAAATTTTACAGTGTGACGAGTGACGATACGGGGAGGGGAGGCGCGATCACCCCTTCCCCATAAAACCGCCACTGGCACACTGGAAAAAAATAATATAAAGGTAACAAATTAAGAAGCCGTGCAATGTCGTGCGCACTTACACCCACGTGTGGAGCAGGACCACTCCGCGGTGTATCCTGCCGGGGCTGCCCAGCCGGACTGAGCCGGACAAAAACAACACTAGCGTCACGTGCGGCGTGGCGGGACTTACGGCGGCGTGGCGTGGCGTGGCGCTCAATCCATTTCAATTAACAACCTGGGGGCTGTAATGAGGCAACGCATTTGCATCCGCGCCTCCTGTCATCCTCGCCCTCAGTACAGTGTATATTTTTTTGTCCTTTTCGCACACGCTGACAAAGGGTGAGCGTGTTCTTAGTTTCAATAACGTTCTTATTAACATTACACACAATGTTAAGCTTATAAACGACGTGTGGACTAGTAAACGAATCAGCGCTACAGTGCATTTGTCGCTCACTTGCAGTTGAGTGATTTTTGTTCGAAAGTACTTGTAAATTTGCGGCATATTGCTCATAGTGATTCACATACAGCTTCATTCGTACATCTAGATTCACCGGAAAAACAAAGGTGCCAAACAACGCCTTTCCTGACGCACTAAATCTTTGTGCCTTTTCAAAGGCACTAAATTTTGTTAGCGCCTTTTAAAGGTAGGACTTAGCACCTATGGTTTTCCAGTATTTCCAGCGCACACCAGCAAAAGAAAAAGAATGACTCCAAACTCTCAGTAATGACTTCACAGCTGCCGCAGCTGTCTCAGGCTCCACAGCTACCGCAGCCGCCAGCTCGCGCGTGCCGCGCGGCGCGTACACGTCCTCGCCCGCCCCGCCCCGCCCCGCCCCGCCACCCTCCACTGGAGAGACTGGACCTCCAGCCTCTCCACCCTGAACTTGAGGCGCGCCCCGCCCCGCCCCGCCCCGCCCCGCCCCGCCCCACCGACGCGATGCCCTCATGCAACCAGTCGGACTTCCCGTGTCTCCTCTCCTCTCTCCACATATGGCGTAAGCCCTGGCCACATCCGCGTCGCAGACCAAACTGATTATTTTTTTTTTTCAAGAACAAAGATTTAAAACAGTAAAACGCCACACCGCCGTAACGCGTTACTCACAAATAAAGTCAAACACTGCCGCGTCGTCTGCGGAGGTCTCAGCGTGCAGTTGGTATATCACAGTCTCCTTGGTGATGGGGATCTCTAAGCCCGTCTGGCGCGTCACCCAGTGACTGACTGCAATTGGCATTGTGGAGGGTCGCCGGAGAGTGAGAGAGATAGCGAGAGGGAGAGTGAGAGAGACAGCGAGAGGGAGAGAGAGAGAGAGGTGGGCGCGCGGGTGGGAGAGAGGAAGACGCTGCTCCCAGTCGTGACTCCAGGTCCAGTCCCCGCCATGCGACGCCATACGACACAGCTTCCGGTTTGTTCGGCCGCGACGCGATGCTGCAGGATGTCAATATACCCGGGAGGATCATTAGAAGTAATAATAAGAAAAGGAAAAAAAAAAGAAAATGCGCGCTGCTCAAGGTGTAGGATTTGAACCCACGCCGTCTGCCGCCCAGTAAGACGATCATAATGTAATATGAAAAAAAAAAAAAATGTTGAGGCCGGCGGCGAAGCGGCAGCGAGGGACCGGTCGGGTCGCTGCGAGGCAGTTCGTTGCACCCGGGTTCTACTGCAATGGAGTTGTATACTATACGCACAGGGAGCAAGAACCTGCAGTTATGAAAATCTCGATAAAACTAGCATTTTAAAATAATTCTCGGTCTGAGACGCACAGAGGCCGGGCCGGGCAGGGCCGGGCAGGTACGCGGCCGCCGCCGCTCCCGCTCGCGACAGGAGCCTTGGCTGCGCGCATCGTGTGCCCAGGGCAAGGAGAAGAAAAATACTGGTGATTTGTCGCCAGCGCAGAGCCTGACCCCGCAGGGCCCCGCAGGGACCGTAGGCCACAACCCGCGGCCACTGCAGTTTTTCCGGATGCTCTTTTTCCGCGGACCTGTCAGGCAGGCGCGACAGAGGACACGGGGACACTCAAGGGCGGGCGGAGAAAGGATTAGAAGAAAGCTCAAGGGGACATGCAGAAAAGGTCCGGCCGGCCCGGGCCGAGAGTACAGCACCGCGCAATCGTAGCGTGTGATGTGGAATTAACGCTACAAAAAAATAATAATAATAATCGAGATTAAAATTTATTATTAATCACAACAATTTCTCATTTAGACCCTTGGAAATATTTTTTCAACCCGACAGAAGGAAAAAATGCAACCCCCACGGATGGCACTCATAGAAAAACACACAAATTTTGTTCAAAGACAAATGTTTACTTCCGATTTCTGTATATCCCCTTTCTTTCACGTAACGCTTGCCCACAGAGCGAAGAGCCACTTCCTTTCCCACCCACCCCGAGACCACAGCGTCTCCTATGCCGTGCTGGACTGGAATCTGACGGCCACGCCGAGCCGCCGCGCCGGGCCGCATAGAGGAGAGGGTTACTCAACTCTGCCGTGGGTGCCTCGGCCGGGGCGGGGCAGGGCGGGGCAGGGCGGGGCGGGGCGGGGCGGGGCGGGGCGGGGCGGGGCGGGGCAGAGCGGGCGGGGTCCCTCAGCATGCAGCCGGGTGCGGCGCGGGACACCTTCCAACAAACGTGAAAAAAGTGCGAACGGCGCTGTGGAGTGCGCGGGAGTGCGGTAGGGCGAGGCGCGCAGCGCGGTGCGGGCGGGCAGGGGCGCGCGCACACACACACACACACAGCTTGGCTGCGGCATGACCACCATGTGGTCACGCCAGTGTGTTAAATCATGGGGGATAAAAACGCACCGCGCACTCTGAATGTGTTTTAATCCCTGCAGGGCGGGCCATGGGCTCCCGTCCCGATAACCATGAATAACTTCCTAAACACGACAGGTTGTAAATGCGGCCCCCGCCCCGCCCCGCCCCGCGACTGTGTACGGCGTGTTCGAATAATAATGCATCGCGGTGCACGCCCCGCCTCGCCCCGCCCCGCCCCGCCCCGCCACAGAGGCGCCGGCCCGGCCCTCGCCTCGCGCCGGCTATGAACGCTTTGACTAATCCCTCCATCGAAAACGTTTCTGTCCAGTGCGGCGGCGCTGCCGGAGCGTGCGGCTACTCGCACAATGACCATCCCAAGTGTCATAAATCTCCAGCAGCTGGAGCGGCTGGCTGGAGGCTGCGCTGCTCCACGCGGGGCTCTCTTTCCAGCCGATATCTTTCGCCTGCCCCGCGCACTTAGCTGTAGGCCCCCCTGATTACGCAACACGCCAAGCGCACGACACGGTCAGTCAGAGAGGGACATCACACACACACACACACGAAGAGGCGCGCGGGGCGCGGCCCCCGGGCAGGACACAATGAGATAATAAGACACAATCACCCGCCCCGCCCCGCCCCGCCCCGCCCCGCCCCGCCGGCGGCGCCACAGTGCATCGCGAGCCGACACCTTCAGCTGCATTTCAAGTTCGCGAAATTAGAGCTTCCTCTGCCCCCGCACTGCCTGCCGCCGTGCTCCCCCTTCCCCCTATCCACCCCGGCCTCATCTACTGCTCACACACGACTTGCTTTATCGCAGCAGCTCTACACTCTAAATCTTCTACCAAGAATTTTTTCGTAAAACACAAAGAAATCTGTGCAACCGTAATATACAGAGAATTTTCTTGTATTAAAAATAAAAGCTTTGTACTACAAAGATTTTTCTCTGTATTACAAAAAAAAATTGGCTTTGGGTTACGGTTGCACGTGCACAGAATTCTTTTCAATGCAAGAATTTTCTTTGTAAGAATTTAAGAGTGTACTCTAGTATCGCTAGACTCATTTTCATATAAAACCTCTGGCTTCGCAAAATGCAAAGCGACGCGCGCTAAGCACACGGCGGGGCTGGGATGGCGCAGCGGCCGCGAGGCGGTGGCGCCAACCTGTTGGGCGGGGCGGGGCGGGGCGGGGCGGGGCGGGGCGGGGCGGTGCATAGACCCTCATGGGAGTAGACACACCGCGCGTTAGATTCATTTATTTCGAGATGAGCGCGCCAGATACAGGGGTAGCGAGTGCGTGCCGCCGTCCCGTCCCGTCCCGTCGCTCCCACACGTCCTGTCCTCCACAGGGGGAGGATCTCATCTACAGCGGGCTGCTGATGCGGCGGGGCTGCGGGTGTGTCCGTAATATAGGGGGATTACCGAGGAGGGGAGGGGCGGCCAACTCTTGTACACTCTGCCTGTATTTTATGTATTTTTCTTGCTTTTTTTTTTTTGGCGTATTTCAATGTATGTCTCTGTATTTTTAAGTATTTTTCCTGTACTTTCGAGCATTTCTGTGCACACGGTTTTATTCGAGTCGGCCGCACCTTGGCTTCGACCAGTCACTATTCCAGTCACATACCGTCACGGGACAATAAGGCAAACCAGTCGCAAAACTCCGTACACCACAATAGCGTGGAAACCGAAGAAAAACTACTCGTGCTGAATGTCACTGTATTTTCTTACGCAGCATCCAATCACTTATCTTGTCTCATTTTTCAGTCACATTCAGCCATTCAGTCACTAACAATCTTTTTGACTTCCAGTCAATAACGTCGTGATGCACCCCTCGGGGATTACGGTGCCGATGCAGTCCAACGCCCGCGTTCGAACCGGCAGCGGGTTGCGCCCTTCTCTCCCCCACCCCCGTGAGTTCGCACGCCGCGACCTTAACCTTGACTTTGAACTTGCGAGGCGCGGGGGAGGTTACCCGGTGGCTTCGCAAAAGCCTGCTGCAGAAGCGCGCAGAGGGGAGGGCAGATGTGAGGTTAGGGAGGGGAGGGGAGGGGCCGAGAGCCTGTCGCCGGCGCCCTGCCGCCGGGGGGAGGGGGAAGGGGGGAGGGAAAGAGTTCGGGGAGGGGAGGAGAGGGGAGGGGAGGAGAGGGGACGGGAGGGGAGGAGAGGGGACGGGAGGGGAGGGAAGAGGCCCCGCCGCGGAGGCTCGCGCCGCTCCGCTCCGCTCCGGCCCGGCGGGTAGGGGCCTTGTTGGAGCCGGGCCGCGCGCGGCGGAACTGTGAGGATGAGTCTTGTGCAGACCGGGGCCGGGCCGGGCCGGGCCGGGCCGGGGCCCAACCACGTGGACCTCCCCCCTCCCCAGCGCGACCCGCCGCCGCACCGCCTCCTCTCCCCTCCTCCCCTCCCCCCGTATTCGCCAACGCCTTCCTCCACCTCATTGATGTCTGTGTGTGTGAGCAGGCCCCCACCGCGGCCCCGGCGTGCCCCAGACCTTCCCGACAACCCCCCTCTGGCCGTGGCGGTGGTGGCTGCTGCAGCGCCCGCGTCGACCAATGGCGGGGCTCCGCGCCGGAATGTGCTCCCCGGGGTCCCCCCGGGTGGGGCGGGAGGGGAAGGGAAGGTTTGGGATTTAGCCAGCCTGAAAAAAGAAGTTGGTCTACACACATATCGCCTGGAAGAAGCACCTCCCCGGCGACGCGCCGTCGCCGACCCGGGCGGAGAGGGGGGAGGGGGTGCGGAGGAGGAGGAGAAGGAGGAGGAGGAGGAAGAGGAGGAGGAGGAGGAGGAAGAGGTGGTGGAAGAGAAGAGCGGGAGAAGAACAAGAGGAGGAACGACGCCAGCCAACAACAGCAACAACAACATGAAGAAGCAGCAGAGGCCAGGATGAGCAAGAATTGGTGGTGATAGGGTGAGGCTATAAGTATCGGTGGCCGGGCGCGCAGTGCGACTGTCGAGAGGGAGCCGCGAGCGTGAACGAGTGCTGGCCAGGAGGGCCCCCGGTGTACCCCGCGAGTGAGTGCCGTCCCGTCGCGTTGTGCAGTGATCAGAGTGCCGCAGTGCCAGTGCTGCACACCGGAGGAGACCCGCCAGCGACGGGCGCCGACCCGACACGACGCCTCCTGCAGCAGCATCGGCAGCAGGACTGATCGCCGCCGACACCAAGGTGAGTGCCACGTTCTCCAACACACTTAGCGCGGGGTGTCTCGCTCATCCCCTGTGGTTCACCAATGGAGCGTGGCCACACTGTGCAGGGGACTCAGACTGGCGGCCAGGGGATGTGGCTACAGAGAATGCGTGAGAGCAAGTGCTCCTCTTAAGATAGCAAATACACACATGGAATAGGAATAATTTTACACTAATAAATCCTTGCGAACAAGTTTTTCGCATTGCGAAGGATTTGCGGCTGCCTTGTAAGGCCTACAAAGAAATTTGTTCGCCATTGCAAAGGATTTTGTTCGCAATACAAAGATCGTTCGGATTTGGTTCGCAATTACAAAGCAGCCCCAATGAAGGTTTTTAAAGTGAATAAAATAACTGTGTGTGCGGAGCGTGCAGGATCCGGGTCACTGTTGCCAGATAAGTAGGCAAAAAAAAAAACTAAGAAAGGTAATCTCATGTGTGGAGAGTTCGCCTAGTAGGCAGGCGGAGATCCCCGTCTCCCTCACACAGGAGGTGTATTCGCGGGATCTTTTGCCCACTTATCTGACAACACGGTGCCGTGTCACACCGCCCCCCCCCTTCTCCCCCTTTCCCACTTAATGGCCGGCAGCAGTGCAGAACAGCATCTACTAAATTCAGAGGGATGACAGTTGGGCTCGTCTTATTGGAGCGCCCGGCTGGCCTGGAGGAGGTGTCGGTGTCGCCTCCTGCCCAGCCCGGTCCAGCTCAGCCCAGCGCTGCTCGATGCTATCACCAGGGGGCGCGCACACCGCGCTAGCTCTATCTCGCCACTATTCATAGCGCACAAAACGACAAGTGCCGGTCGAGGTGCTGCGCTCGCGCGGTGCGCCCCGCCGCGCTGGGCGGAAGGCGAAGCGCGGCGCGAGCCGCCGTCCCGTCCCGTCCCGACCCGTCTAGTCCCGTCGCTCCGGTGCGAGCGCATCTGCCGTGCCGGGGTGACCGATGGCAACGAGGAACTTATTATTATTTTTATTGGTATCCTCTGCTGTATAAACACTCACTCACACACACACACGCGCACACACTGACGGAGCGTTTATTCTTTGTTGCGGGGCTGATTGCCGCTCCCGCTGGTGTCCGCCGCGGCGTTAATGACTAGGATGGGCGAAGGCGGTCTTCTTCTTCTTCTTCTTCTTCGTTTCGCGGGGGTCGGAAAGAGGAACATGTACTACTTGAGTGTCTTGTTATACGGACGCGCGCGGTAGACTCTCCGGTTTTGTCCGTCGGTGTGTCCGGCCGGCCGGGCGGCCCGCGCGAGTATGCGTGTGTGTGTGTGTGTGTGTGTGTGAGTGGGCGGTCGGGCGGGTCAGGACCGGACAGGCCTACCTGTGTCATTTAACTCACGAAATACTTTAAAGAAAATAAATGAAACAGCGAGTCGGGGATAATGACGAACGGAATGTGGACAAGCGTCGTGGATTTGCTTATCCGCCGAGGGGAGCTGAGCGGCGGGGCGGGGCGGGGCGGAGTGTGAAGGCGCGGGTATCTCGGTGCGAAGAGACACGACAATTATTAATCAACCGACCAGTCTCAGGCCCGCGGCCCGGCCGGCCCCGGCCCAGACACGGCAGGAACATCTCATCTTCTCCTTTTCGGGTTCACTTTGGCACCCGTGAAATCGGCGCACTGGCTGTGCGGGGCGGGGCGGGCGGGATCAGTGAGGAATCAGCGAGGCGTGAGGCGCCCCCCCCCCCTCCCCTCCGCGGCGGCGGCTGGCTGCCGGGGCGGGCCGGCGCAGGGAGCCCAAGTTCAGGGTCGAGGCGAGACGTAACAGGACGGCTGCCGCGCCGCCGCGGCGCTCCAGGGGCTCCAGGTACCTGCCGCCTGGAGGAGGGAGGGCGGCCGCCCCTCTGGAGCTGGAATCTGGAGGGGCTGCTGGAGGATCGGAACGGGAAATTTTACACGCAGTATGACCAAACCGACACTGGGAAATCTTACGAGTGTCACTTGCATACAATTGAATCCATAGCCTTTTTCATACGGTTGAGCATTCGCTCAACTTTACTTATACAAGTGTGTGAACGATCTGTCGTACACGCACACATGTGTGAAATAAATCACACTTGCAAGTAAGCAACGTCCGTACATTTCGTTTTTCAGTGAGGGTGCTTCTGGAGAATTCCAAACTGGACTGCAGCAGGGAGCAAGTGTTGTAGGGGTTGAGGTAGTCCGCCGCGGCCGCTGCACTGACTGGGTCGCTGCCAAGCCAAGCCGGGCCCGCCCCGCCCCGCGCGGACACGGCGATGCCGTGATACGGGGCGTTACATTGTGGGCATACTGATGCAGGTGACGTGAGAGGTTCTCGGCCATTTCATGGAAGCGTCTTGTCTTGTCGCAGAGGCAAAGGCTGGCGGTGCTGTTAACGACACGACCGCGGGGGACGGGGGGACGGGGGGAGGGGCATTTATGAGCCAAAACCGGACCGCGCAACGCAGAGTGGAAGAACTCTTATTCGCCTGAAAAGAGGGGTCGGTTGGGGTCGGTCAGCTCGGAGCACGAGTCGCACCACGCTATCGACAGTCCTCCTCCGGGCACGCGCGCAGGGGAGATAGCGCCTCGTTAGGCAAAACCACACGCGGTATCTGGGTGACTGCGAATAACGCAGAGTGCAAATACCACTGCGCCGTCTGACAACACGTGCGAGTGAGAGAGCGACAATGAGTGAGTGAGAGAGTGCGTGCGCTCGTGAGTGACTCCATGTGTGTGTGAGCGCGTGCCATTAGGCTGATGACGGGGCGAGACAAAGTAAAATAAAAATGTGACGAGTCACTGTGACACACAGCGGCGCGTGCCAATAAGGCGCTGGAGCTGGAGCTATGGGGCCGGGCCGGGCCGGGCCGCCGCGCCGCTGGACAACTTTCTCCAAAAAGGAGGAGCGTCTGCTGAACGCGTTCCAAAAACCGCGCGCGCGCCAAGTTCACGGTCGCCAACTTCGCCCACACACTATCCGTGCGGCCGGACCGGGCCGGGCCGGGCGGGGCCGGTCAGGCGGGGAGGTCGACGGCCCGTGTGCGAACCAAAACAAACCTCGCTCAATTAAAGCGAGCAAAAGGAAAAGAAATGCCCGCTGGAGGGACCGGGCATAAAAATGGCTCACAAGGTGAAGGCACTCCACCAGGTGCTCCCCGCCCGACCCGGCCCGGCCCGGCCCGGCCCGCGGGTGGTTGGATGCTTGGGGTCGTTTTATTTTAGCGACCGGTTCGGTTCCTCCCGACCGGGCCGGGCGGCACCTCACGCATCGAGTAAGAACCGGCCCGGACGGCACACGCATTAGCGGAGCACTACTGACCACTGCCGTACCTTGCACAATTTATTTTATTGAACTAAAAACGCCCGCAACGGAAAAGCAGCACCATGCCAGAAGAACGCGCACTCTAAAAAGCTGCTTACAGTGATTTTCACTGCAAGTTACAGTGAACCCTGCAGCACTGTAGCTTACGGTGAATGTTGACCGTAAGCTATGGTGAATGGCACACTGTAAGCTACAGTGATTCGCCTTGATTCACTGTGGCCTACAATGACATTCACCGTAGCTTAAACTTAAAATCACCGTACGCTTTTACTATTAGTGCGGAGAGGGAAAATAAATTAAGTTTGAAAGCTGACAGGACAGGACACGGCTGGCTGGCGTGTCATCCTGGTAGGTAGGCAGCCGCTGGACATCTGAGTTCGGCGGGTCTGCCTACCCGGCGGGCGGGCGGGCGTGCAGCGGGCTGCAGTGTCACACTCGCACCTCCGGCCGTCACGCGGTCGCGTGACACGGCGCGACACCCGCCACGTCCTTGCCGCCACGCCGCGCCACGCCACGCCTTCCCCGCCAAAACAAAAAATAATGCCGCGTCGAGGTGTCGTTATTGGTACCCCCCTCGCGTAGCGCCACCGCTATCAAAGAGCCAGAAGTCGTAAAACGCATCGCCGTATCCGAAAAGGCGCGAGCGCGCGCGCGCGTCGCGGCCCTGGCCAAGGCCCTGGGGGGAGGAGGTGTAGTGCTGTAACTTGGATAAGCGACGCTGACGTGAGCACGCCTTACCTCTCCTTACAAGCAGGCCCGCGGCCCGGCCCGGCGGCCACCATTGTAGTGGCCCGCCCCGCCCCGCCCCGCTCCGCCCCGCCCCGCCCCGCCCCGCCCCGCCCCGCCCCGCCCCGCGCTGCAAGTGCCAAGGACAAGGTCAAGCAGTCAAAGCAGATCGCAGACCAGCCCGTGCATCCCGTCCCGACGCTGCTACTACAGTCCGCGGAAACAAAAGAGTACATCCTCCTTTAGTGTGTCTATGTTTCGCTCTAAAACTTTACGACGCACTTCTTTTCTGGAATATTAAATACCAAGCAGCGTCTGATCTAGCGGGCGGGCTGGGTCCTCCTCTGGAGCACTCTATGTTGGACTGCGGGGCAATTTGTTTTACGGCGCAGCCCTCAAGGCTGTATCGCAGTGTGCCTGCTTGGGGATGTTGTACATGTAAGCCAGTGGAGGCCTGTTAAAAGCGTTCCCACAGCAAATGATCGTTATGCAAAGCGCGCGGCGCGCAGGGAAGACCGTCCCTCACTGTCGGCTGCGCATCACGGCAGTATCAATCAGTCTCATTGCACCCTCTGCGCTTTACATTTATATTCCGGCGCAATGCCCTCTGACGACTTTGTCGGCACGCGTTTGGTTGAGAGCCGACTGAAGGTCCGTCGGCCTCCCACAGAGCACACACACGAGACCCAAGTGTGTGAATGTCACACACTAGTAGGTGAGGGAATGTCGCTCACTTGCAGGGGTGTGAATGATTTCGCTCACCGAAGCGAATATAAATTAACTCACCGACAAAGTATGCAAAATTTACACACTCTTGGGTTTCCCGTGCAGCAGGTGGTTCCCGTGCAGCGATTGATCTCATAGCAAAAGGTTTTGCTGTCCTAGCAAAAAAAATAATTGTAGGAACTATATTATCGTTATTTTTTTTCCTCCGTGCGGCCGATGCAGGAGTTAGTTGCTCTTTACCTTCGCGAGCGCTCCACTCGCCCTGCTGCTGTTTTCGGCGGCGCGGAAGCCTGCAGCGGGGGCGCCCCGGCCCGGCCCCGGCCACGGCCCCGGCCCCGGCCCCGGCCACGGCCCCGGCCTAACCCAACCCGACCCGCGGGTGCTCCCGCTCCCGTTTCCGCAAAGAAGGTCCCCTGCGCCCGCGCGCGCCCGGGCCTGCTGGCGCCTCTGACCTGCTTCAAGCGCCTTGTTGGGCGGCCGCCCCGCCCCGCCCCGCCCCGCCCCGCCCCGCCCGGCTCAGCCCTCATTAACGGACGCCTACGCAGGCGCGGCGTCCTCTAGCCTCTCTCCCGGGCGCCTCCGGGCACCATCATCCTCCTCCTATCCGTGTCCTGGCAAATTAGCAGAGAGGCGTTGTTCCTCTCCCGTCTGGAACAAAGTGTCCGGCCGGCCCGACCCGACCCGACCGGACCCGTCCGATCAGTAGCGGAGCAGGCCGACCTTGACACGGCGACCCTGACACACACACACACACACGCACACAGCGCGCGGCGGGGGTGTCGCGGTATTGATAACATAATCGGCGTGCATTTTTCTTACGTCGCCCTGCCGCCGCGCCGCGTTTCCTTTTCGCGCGCGGCTCAACATGGCGGAAGCACCAAGGCCGACGCGCGCGTGTCCTCTGCGCGATCATATACCGCCGATATCTCGTCGATATCTCGTCGATATCTCGTCGATATCTCCACGAGATTTTTTTTTCGCACTTCGAGATAAGCCTATATTTTCCAGCCGATGGTATCTTGAAGCGCACATCTCCTCCCGCCTGCTTGCGCCGTGTGTGTGTGCGTGTGCGTGTGTCCTTCCCGCACTTGCAGGCAGCTGTCGACAAGACAACCCCGCGACAAAAAGAAACCTCTCCCTTTTTCCCTCCACTGATACAATGCAAACCCAAGTGTGTCAATGTCACACACTTCCACGTGAGTGCATTCCATTTGTACGCTTGTGTGTGCGTCTGGATTTCCTTGTCTACACTTGTAGGCGTGTAATATCCATGTGTAAACTTTGTCCCGTCAATAAGTCAAGTGTGCCAAATTCCTTGAAAAAATTGTATACGAATCGGAATTTACGCGGCTTCAAGTTGTGAAGTTCAAGCACTCGTGTTGCTAGTGTATTTGACGCGTGACTGCAATGCAAGCGGTATTGAACATTTGAGGCGCTAAGCGGTTCAGCACACACACACAGACGCTCTCGACTCGCGTGTGCCGCCGTGTACATACATCCTGGACCACATGGGGCCTAACGAGCGCTTTTGTGAATCTCCACTGCCCGCGGCGGCGTGGCGCCGGCCGCGGCGCTTACCACTCACAATAATAGCCTTATTTTGTTGTCCGCCGATTCCTTTTCATTTTTCATGAGCCGGCTGCGCGGGGCTGCGCGGGGCCCCTTGTACCGATCGCAGTACTCCTGCGCATTTCCTGACGTCCACACGAGTTTGATGCCTTTTCTTTTTTTTTCACTGACCGGCTTGCTCGTCTCCTCTTCAAATTGTTCCGTTTTGTTCGCGATGCGCGTCGCTTCTCTGCAAACGACTCCATCCCGCTTCTGTATTTGCAACAAGATCGAAGTGCGTCTCTAACGATGGCGCCAGTTTAAATTAAAACAGTCCGCCGGCGGGCCGGGCAGGCCGCGCTGCTGGCCATACTGCGCGTTGCGTAAGCCGCGCAGTTAAATTTACACGCGCTTATTATTTGTGCGGCGCTGCTCGAGCGCTCGAGCCTGACAGCCAAAGCGGCTCATAAATAAAGTTCACGAGAGCTTCATCGCCAAAAGGGATGAGCGGGGAGTAGGGATCGCTACACCCGTCCACTTCTTACCCGGGTTTTTCCGCCCCGCCGGATCACCCGGGTATACCCGGTGGAACAAGTATGCCGGGTTGCCTACCAACAGGCGTAGGGATTTACTCGGTAGCCCTAGTGCGAAGCCCGCCCCAACGCGGCTACCTGACGAAGATTACAGAGTCATGTAAAACATGAAATGAAAATCTTTACAATCGTCGGCATGATTGCGTGCAGGGTACTGCCGGGCTAGGAGGGGTCGGGCGGACACACTTTTGGGCGCGGCGGCGCCGGGGCCGGGCGACACCCGGTACAAATTGAACCGATGTCCCCAGCCTTTTTTATTACGCTAGGATAGGAGCGCCCGGTTGCGTAAGGCGCGTAAGGCACACGCCGGGGCGGGCCGGGGCGGGCCGGGGCGGGGCCGGGCGGGGCCGGGCCGGCACGCGCCTTACGTGTCGGAACTAGGCCGCCGCCATGAGAGAAGCTTCCTCTCCAGGGCGCCCTTCTCTCATGCCGCCGCGGAGGAGGCGCGAGGCTACATGGAGCGGAGCGAAAAGAACAAGGCGGGCGCTTATAGCCTGAAAAACACACACGAGTCCACTGTTATTCAAGTACTGTGACGTCACACTCTTTCAAATGTGAAAACTGTCACATTGGTCAGAATGTGTTGTCACACGCGTTTTAATAAAAATCGGCCAGACTATGCGCGCTGAATTTCACAGTCACATTCAAAAAAGGATTTTTTCTCCGTGGGTCCGTGAGATTGTTATTATATCAAATTGGGCGAGATGGATGGGCGAGTAGCTTCTAAATATATCGCCGCGAGAACCGGGCTGATTGAAACATATCTCATTTCTGCGGCTTCGGCCTCTCTAAATCTTTCTAATAACGGTGAGATAGACGCGCGCCCCGGCCTGACAGTTCTAATTAGTTTGAAACGCCCGCGCCGCGGTCGGTGAGCTGCGGGCCACCGACCGCCACGGCCCGCCACGCCCTGCCGCAGCGCGGTCCAGCCAGCAGCAGCAGCAGCGGCGAATGCACACTGCACAGGCCCTTCTGGCGGTCATTAAGTTGTTGGCCACCCTGACGGACGGGCCGGGGCAGGGCCGCCAACCCAAAACAGATAAATACCCCGCGCGTGTGTCGGCAGCCCTGCTCACGTTGAGAGAGAGAAAAAAGGACACAAAACAACAAGCACGCGGCTCGGGTCCGCCAATAACCAGTTTGTCGGTCAATGTCAAATGCGGAGGAGAAGAAAGGTGTTTTTCGTGGGGCATCAGCCTCTGCAGACCGACCGGGACGTGATGCCATGCGAGGTGGCGGGGAGACGGAGAGTGCGGCTCATGCAGTAGAAGGATTAATTTAGATTACACGGCGGAGGGAGACGGGGCGACCAGGGCCCCGCGTGTCCCGCCCTGCCATGTTCGGCTGTGATAAAATTACTCCGGGATGAGAACGTGATCCTGCGGGACCCGAGAGGGACGCGGGAGGGAGGGGGGCATAGGTGTAAACAGACACGCGATTACCGCCGTAATAGGCTGGCCGCATACAGCGCCGGGGGAAGAGTTATGCGTAGTGTCCCTTACCGCCACCGAGAGAGCGAGAGAGCCGGAGAGGGGGAGAGCGAGAGACAGAGAGAGAGGCCGCCCGCTGAGCGCGCCGCCGCATGCGCGTCGGGGCAGACGGCGACAGATGCAACAAAAAATTGAAATTGTGATAGCGTGACGCAATAACGCACACGGAGGCGGATGAGTAAGTCGATGGCGTCAACTCGAGGGGCCATTTTCCCCTCCGAGTTGCATTTCTTATTCGCGCGACCGCAGCCGCCGCAGCGTGCGTGGAGCCCCGGGCCGGGCCGGGCACCGGCGCACCGGCTACTGGAATCTGCGACATTCTCGCGCCACGCCGCGCCACTCCACGCCACGCCACGCCAGCTAGTAGTTTAATAACCGCGGGAAGCGGGCAGGATCGCTGAATAGCGTGCATTCCTCCCAGAACAGCGCGCGGCGCGTATCTTTGACGTCTCTCTCTCTCTCTCTCTCTCTCTCTCTCTCTCTCTCTCTCTCTCTCTCTCTCTCTCTCTCTCTCTCTCTCTCTCCCCCCTCATCGGCTCATCGGCAGATGTGACAGCTTGAAACCTTGCCGGCGCGCGTACTCTATTTCTGGAAGTGCGTAATTGGACCCTGGAGCGCGGTGGAGTGGACCGGGTCGCGGCGCAGCTCGCCCGCTGCCCCCTGGCATGGCACGTTGTGTGAGACTCTCATGCTGTTACGAAACTGATCCGCTAAAAAAACAAAAACAGGCGGACAACGCGGCTGTCATCGTTACCTTTGAAGGTGCGCGACGGCGAACTTCGATCGTATTATACGGTATATTCCTGCTGCCCCGTCAATCATGACGCACTCGGGGCGGGGCGGGTGGACTATCGCGGTGCGAATAACGGTATCCGCTGGCCGTAACACGTCGCGCACTATTCGCACCAACGGGTCGGCCCGGCAGGGGAGGAAAGGAAATAACCAAACGCGGGTCAGGTCAGGTCGTTGCGGGCGGCGCGGACGTGCTCTTGCGGGGCCGCGCGCTCAGGTCTCCACGGCGCGCACAGGAATAGCTCCTTAATATTTATTTTGTGAGATTCTTTCACGTTTTATAAAGTAAAACCCCACAAGCTAAAATAGGAGTTAAGACTGGTTAAACTAAGGCAGGACAAATCGCAGATAACCTGGGGTTTTACGGAAAATTCTGAGCGTCATAACTCTGTACGAAAATGAAACGGCCCAAAACGTGATAAATTTTCGTGGCCATTGGAGCAAGTAATGCCCCCGCAAAGGCATTAACGCTTTGACGCCTTTTAAAGATTCGATGCCCTTCCATTATTTTCCCGCAGTTTCTACACGCCACACTTGTCGCATGAGACTCGCAAAATAAAAGTGGCATTTCCAGTGGCGGCGTGCAGCTGGCTGCAGCTGCAGCGGCCGATGTCCGATATGGCAGCCCTAGCTCTCGTTCTGAGGAAGGTCGCCTCGCCGCCCTTATCCGACGGCACGGCTGTCCTCAGGTCTAATTGAATACGAGGCGGGGCGGGGACGAGGGCGGGGAGCCCTCCGTGCACCACAGCCCACGACCAATGTCCTTTTTCTCTCAAAGCCATAGTGGCGGCGGCCTACCGTGAGCAGTATTTTTAGCAGGGTGCCTCCTCGCGCCGGGGAGCGGGCGGCTGAGATCACGAGCTTAGGAAACTGCCATGCCATCCGCTTGGTGCGCCGTATTTAATATATATCTTTGCTCGCCAAAACAAAGGCGCTAAAACATGTAAAACGCAGACTTCCATGGATGTTCGCCTTTCCCCCGTACTCCCCCCCCCTCCCCTCGCACACTGATGACTGACAAAAGCCTTGCTCACCATTCATCGAGTGACCCCGGCGGGGCGCGGCGGGGTGGGGCGGGGCGGGGCGGGGCGCGGCGGGGAGAGGCGGGGCGGGGCGTCCGGCCCCGCGCGGCACAGCTGATGGCCCCCCTCCCCTCCCCTGCCCTGCCCCGACACCGGTGACATACTCACCGCGGACCACGGCCGGGTCGTAAAAAGACAATGAACTCACTCATGGTGGGGCGGGCGCGGGGCGGGCGCGGGGCGGGCGCGGGGCGGGCGCGGGGCGGGCGCGGGGCGGGCGCGGGGCGGGCGCGGGGCGGGCGCGGGGCGGGCGCGGGCCCGCGGCACTTCCCTCTCGCGGTGCAGCGCGCGGCCAGGACGAGCAGGTGATTTGCTATGTCAGAGTCAAGGTCTCGGGGGCCCCGAATCATTGCAAGCGCTTATTGAAAAAAAAAGTAGGAGGAAAAAACTGAATTGGGCGGATGGATCTAGTCAGTAGAGTACGCAACGAAACCACATATCGTACAGTTATTTTACACTCGAAGCCTAAGTGTGTGAATGTCGTTTGTTGATGTGTGAATTCTCATTTTTTACACCAGGACAAAGTAAAAGTGTGAATTTTCCTGAGAGTTTCAGACAATTTTCGGGACAAAAGCCCAACTAGAATTTTTATGCTCGTATTTAAATTCGCACATAAACACTGCAAACTGTTTCTAGCAGTCAGCTTGACAAGCACACACACACACACACCTGTAAGTGTGTGTTTGCAGGCACACGCGCTGGAATAGCGGGAGCGCCGCGGGGGCGCGCCACCAGACGAATAGCAAACAAAGTCAAATTCGCGAGCCGCGGCACTGCGGTAGCCTCGGCGGTAGCCGGGTCACGGCACGGTAGTCATGTTTTGGCACAGGCGGGCCGGGGGGCGGGGCGGCCTGGAGGAATGCAGGTGCCTGGCGGCGGCGCGTGGCCGCAGGGAGGGACACAGGGTGACGAGAAGCTTCAGGGTGACCGAGATACCTGCGCGCTTACAAAGTAAAAGTGGATTTTGATAGAGAAAACGCGTATGAAAGGTAGGCAACTTGCGCTACAAACCCCCTGTAAGTAGGCAATTCAAGGGGCAACGCCCCCTCTATCTACAAGACTATACCGAGTCTTACACCCTTTAAAAGTGGACATCGGGTGCTTTGAGAAAGGAGTTATCTAATATGGGACACACTGGGTCCTCGGAAATAAAAATAATGACAATGAAGGGCTTCGCGATCTAAAGTTCTGAACATGCGGCGCCCGGAGGTAGGCAACCCGCAGCTAACTGTTGCCGTGTGCGCTGCCGTCGGGTGTCTCACCGGGGTGGCCCGGCACACGTGTCGCCCATCAGCCCGGCCGCTCACGCTCGTGCGTGCGTGCGTGCGTGCGTGCGAGCGTGCGTGCCAGCGTGCTCGTGAGCGGACGGTCAGCTCCGCGACATTGTCGCACCCCTCGGTCACGTACCGCGCTGGACGAGCAATTACTTTTTATTCTCTGGTGTGCGTTATTGCAGGCAGCTCCCCCAAAGAATACAATACCGACGAATCCGAGTCTTTTTCTTCTTTTTATTCTCCCTTCGTGGTTTTTGCCAGTTCGGGGACCGGGTCCGCACCGCGAGCCCTCCGAGTTAGGGCCGGCGTGTCCAGCCGTGCGGGCTTCTAATTGGCAGTGCACGGGCGTCTGCGGGGCCGTGCTGGCCCGGGCCAGACCAGGCCGGGCCGGGCCCCTACATCGGAGGAGCATCGCATCGGTTCGGCTGCCGGGCCAGGCCGGGCCCATCCCATCGGATTCTCGGAACATTTTCGTGCGCTGACAGTGAAATACACCTTCGCAAAAATCCCCAAGCAGTTTTAGCCCGGCCCGGGCCCATGCCCGTATAGTCTCTGTGATTGGTATGCCCAGCCGAGCACCGCGTGCCTTTTGTATCCTCCCCCTTTCCCCCTCCCCCTTTCTCCGGCCCGGCGCGCCCGTGTGTAATGCCGAGTTATTTGATCCACTTGATTCTCCCCCCCGCCCACCTCCTCCCACCCTCTCTGGCCCTGACCGCGTACTCCAGCAACCCTCTTGCCAAAAAAGAAGGGCGATGAACTCTGCGGCGCGTTAACCGAGCCATGCCCAGTCTATCCGCGTGCCTAGGCGACGACTAGAGATGAATTCCGTCTGCTCACCTCCCCCACCCCACCCACCTCATCTCGCACCTATGATTGGCGCCAGGAATAAGAAAAGCCACACTGAGAGAAGCTCACGGTGAATTTCCCAGTAAGCAAAAGAACTGCGTAGCTTACACCCAGGAAACCAGTTAGTCGATACATCCAAATTGGGGTTTTAGGAAACAAAATTTAGTGCCTGAAACCGGCTAAACTTTAGTACGCTCGATTTTGTCTAAATATTGTTGAACCAGGCCAATTAAAATTAAGTGAACTTTAAATCATTAAAACAAATCAGTTCAAATTTAGTTCATAATGCTAAAATTTTGTCGGTTTTGGAATTTGGTCTCCTGCGGGTGTACAGTGAGTTCTCATCGTAAGCTACGGTCACTGCCACCGTAAGCCACAGTTCAGTTCACAGTAGTTTTTCAGCGAAACGTCAGCTTTTTAGAGGGAATAATTTGGGAGGTCGCGATTGCGCGCGAATGCGACGACAGCTGATAGGGTGTGACTGACACCAGTCAGCTGAAGTCGAGGCCGAGCCGCCTGTCTCGCTCCCGCAGCGCGTGTGTGACGAGGATAGCGATACGGCGGGCCAACGCCCCCGCCCCGCCCCGCCACCACTCGATAAAAGGGGTTGTTTTAGTACAACGCCGCAGGGTAGTTCGCCCCCCGCCCCGCCCGCCCCGGTATCACTCGTCAGGTCGTTAAGATGCGTGGAGCGTACCACCGGCCGGCCCGGCCCGGACCACGACGACTCGCCAAAGCAAAATTAATTCTTTTTTCTGTCTTGTCTTTTTTTTCTTTCTTTGACGCAGTTAAGATTACATTATTTGCGTGAGGCTGTCTGATAATAAATCAGCCCGAGAAAAGACTTGACACTGATTTTTCGCTACATCCTCTCCGGTTTTCATTTACCTCTCAATCCCCACCCTCTCTCGCTCCTCCTACTCCGCTCGCCGCGTAATGAATGAATCCTCTCCTGTCACACACCAACGAAAAACTTATATATCCCTCGCCTCCCCCTCCCCCTTTTTTTTGCGCGATCGTATAGGTGAAAGGAAAATAGAGAAGCTCGCTCCGAGGATCGGGAGGCGGGGAAGACCCGCCCCGCGCATAGTTAAATTTGACGTATGTGGGCGTGGACCCATGGGAAACGGTTTTATCGCGGCGAGTTCCTCGGCACCTCCCGCCACGCCCCGCCCCGCCCCGCCACGCCCCGCCCCGCCACGCCGCGCTCCTCCACTACCATAGAACACACCGGGCCGGGCGCACGTGGCGAGGCGGTGGGGGCCGAACAGCTCGCCTCGCCTCGGCTCAGCTCAGCGAGATAAACACATAATTGTCTAGCATTACCGTCATCGCTGAACCGGACCGGATTGAGCGAACGTTATTATTAGAAGAGGCACAAATACTACATTTTAATTTGCATCCGATTTCAGATCGGCTGCCTTTTTTTTTTGCAAAGGGTTTTGCACAAGCGTATTATTATATTATTTGTACTATACTCGCGGGAGGCACGACGCTGAGCTCATCGCAAAGTATGTTTGACGGGGATATCAAACAAGGATCGGAGTCAGATAGGCAGTGACGGAAGTAGAGGGGAGGGGGGGACGATTCCGGTTCGGGACGTAGCTTTCCTTACATCGGCTGGACCGCGCGAGCCTTGCAGTGTAGCGGAGGGTGACGTCACCCCCCGCGCACGGCGCGGCGCGGGTCAGCCCCGGTGTCAGCAGATGTCAGCAGACACTGTCAGCGCGTTCCGATCGGAAAGCGGGCTGGGCTAGCCGTTGACTCCGCACCGCCACTATTTCTTTTGTTTTTGGCAAATTGTAAAGATTTTGCGGTCACAAGCGACAGCGAAAACGATGTCGTGGTTTTCAAGCAGCTTCGTCAGCTCCTAAGTTAAATTTCCCCAGACTACTTGTAAGCCAAGACGTCGCTTTTATCGTGTTAGAAACAGCCCTCTCATCGTTTTGACACCCCGTAAATACAACACGTAGTTCTCCCGCACTCATATCTGTTGCACTCACCGCTGGCCTCCCGCCGGTCCCTTATGTCCTTCCAGCCGCCGCGCCGCGCCGGTCCGGTGCGTAATTACTGCCAGTGATGTGTTTTCATTATCCGCGGCGAACGAATAATTTCCGGAAGCCAAGCAGAGGCGGCCTGTAGTGTATAGCGACTGGGGAGGCCGGGTCGGGCCGGGCCGGGCCGGACCCGACTGGACCCGTCGCCGTGAGAGAATCATACTGCCCCATTGTCTGCCCGGCGGCCATGCGCGCTGTACTGCGCCTGCTGCAGCGCAGCGTCACTGGAAAAAAAAAAAACGGCAACGCGTTAACAATATTGAAATACAAGTCACTTGGTGGGATTGTTGAAATCGAGTATAAATGAATAAGATATATTTTTAGATCACAGCAACAAATGGATCGTGCAAACACGCGGCGCGAGGCAGAAACCTAATTTTCCACGGCGGCTTGGCAATTCCGCTCGCTGCTGGCTGACAGTGGCCTTGTCCGGAATAAGACGCCATATCCCGCCCGAGCCGGGCCGACGGCCCACCCGCTCAAATCGAGATTCAAATTAAAGAACTTAAACCGTTTCCTTATTCCCCCCCCCCCCCGGCCCGACCCGTGGGGTTGTTGGATCCCCCGCGGATGTCTCGCGCGGCGTAACGTGGCGGTGCGAGGCGTCCCCCCCCCCCCCCCCGGGGCATTAGTGGAGCTTGGAATGAGGGACGCTTAGCGCTGCTGCAGGGCGCGTCTGGCGCGGAGCCAGCGTCAAGAAATCGAGAAAACAGCTCTAAAATATAGCCCCGGTGTACTTTGGGCGGAAAGAAAAGAGAGGGGGGGGAGGGGCTGGAGCAGGAGGGGGGTCGTTGACTCTGCAAATCTCACACGCGGAACCGGTTCTACCCCCACCTTCCGAAGGGCGGGGGGCGGGCTGCAGGCCGGCAGGGGCGGCTCGGCCAGCAGGGCAGGGCCTACGTACAACCGAGCTCTAGTCCCACTGCCCACTGGCTTCATTTGCATGGGCGAAATGGTAGGCGGCGGACCTGCTCGGATCAGCCTGCTGGGTAGGCAAACCCGCAGCACGCACTTGCCTGCCGGGATTGCCTACCTTACCAGGCTGTCATATCGCTCAAACTTGAACTCGAGCGGCGGACCTCGGATCAGCCTACTGGGTAGGCAAACCCGCAGCACGCACTTGCCTGCCGGGATTGCCTACCTTACCAGGCTGTCACGTCGCTTATACTTGAACTCGAGCATCATCCTTCGCGTCGCAAGTAGTAGTGCCCCCCTCTCCTCTCCGCGCTGTTCGCCCCCGCCCCGCCCTGCCACGGCCAGGGTCCGGCCTGGCCACCGGCGCGACGGCGGTACGGACCATTACGCCCGCTGGTCTAATCGTCAGAAAAAGTGTCCTCTGGCGGTCCTCTGCAGGCCGCCCCGCCCCGCCCCGCCCCGCCCCGCCCTGTCCAGCGCGGGGGGTCCCTTTTTCCATCAGTCGTGCTCGCCCGCTTGTCCTCAGCACTCGTGCCGGCTAGCTCCTCGACCCGACCCCGCCCCGCCCCCCGCCTTGCCGGAGTTTCGCACTTCGCACACGCGACTCTTTTTCCGCAAAAGCTCTCCTGTAGGCTTGGACGGTCTCGAACCCCACATAAAAATCATTTTAGTCAAGTGGCCAAATTCAAAACCGACAAAATTTAAGCCTTTCGAACGAAATTTGAACTAAAGTTATTCAACAATATTTAGTTGAAAACGAGGGTACTACAAATTAGTCGGTTTCAGGAACTAAATTTTGTTTCCTACAACCCCATTTTGGGTTGGATGAACTACCTGGTTGCCTGAGTGCGCGCCTGCCTGCTGACCATCCGTCGCTGGATGCGCCTCTCGCCCAAGGACACTGGACCCGCCCGACCCACCCCGGCGCATTACTGCCAGCGGGCCTGGCCGCCGCCATAAACACCACCACTGCGTGCTAATCTGAACCGCAATGCAAACCCTGCACAACCCGGCCCGGCCAGCGCCTCCTTTATGATGGCGTGATTCATATTGCACTTCGCGAGACCCTTTCAAAAAATAATAATAATAATACTTGGCGCGGGGCGCGCATGCAGGCGATAACACGTGTGATGAGAGATTCTCTCCTCTCCCTCCCTCCCGCTCCTCACTGACATAAATTGTACATCGCTCCTCCTCCCTCTCCTCTTTCTTATCCGTTTTGGATTTGCGGTCGTCGTGATTTTCCCGCACCAAGTATAATTGACTGGCCGTAAAAAAGCTTCCAGCCCAGCCCCGGTGGCAGGGCCGGCCGGGTCCTGCTCGCCCGCTCCGAGCTGAAAGGAGCCGTGCATTGAGGAGGGGAGGGGGAGGGGCCGGGCCCAGAGCTCGCCTGCTGTCACCGCTCATCGTTCACGCCTCCCGGATGATGGCCGTCGCCCTGCCCCCCCAAGATGAGACCAAACTGCTTCCAGCAGCCGACCTGTAGGGGCAAAATTACCTCTCGGGTTTCATGTCATGAACGACGTGAATTTTTATGCATTTACTTTGCATTATTTTAGCCTGAAATTCGTTCCAAATTTCCCTGAGGTTTTCATTAGATTTTATTTTAATTTTAAATTATCCAGAAATGCGCATAGTGCACGAGAATTTCAGAGTTATCTCGTCAACCGCACGCGAAGTCCTCTCCGGTACGGGCCGCATACCGTAACGTACCGCGCTGGAGCCAATCGTGAGGTCCTGGAGACTCCAGGGCCGCCGAGCCGAGCCGAGACGCGCCGCGACCTCTGCAGTTCACACGCACGCGGCGCGCCCGCGCGGCCCTATCAGCCTCCACGCGGCGCCACCAAGCCTCCGGGTAATTTTTACCGGGATGAGCAATCGAGGCCTGGCGCGGTGCGCGTCGCCACGCGGCGTTGGCCCTACGATACCGAGAACAGGCCTGGCCTACCACGTCGCGCACTTCCGCCCGGCCCGGCCCGGGCACCGCACAGCCATGGCACGGCGGTGGCGCGCGAGTTTACTTGTAATTTTTCTTGCGGGTGGAGACAAGCGGAAACCATCAGGATGGTGACCCCGCGGCACTTAGGAGGACCGACAGGGAGACAGACGGGCGGGCTGACCGCCAAGGCCGCGGGGTTGGGCAAGGTCGCGCGCCGCGCCGCGCCAGCGAAAGTGATGCGTCGGGGTGACGATGACACCCGATGGCGTGCAGTGCGGTCTGGTGGGGCAGCCTCAGCCGAGGTACACACTAAACCCTTATGCATGAGTTTTACATCGTTATTTGCACGATTATATACAACCATAGTTATGCACAAAATTTTATGCATAACTATGCACACAATTATGCACAAATTTGTGCATAAGGGACAGAGTTAAGCATAGTTATGCAGACAAAATTGTGCATAGTTATGCTTGCTTAAAATCCTGCAAGGCTGATGCACAGCAAAGTGCATAAGGGTTTAATTTGTACCCTCTCAACATTCCTCTCACTTTATTCAGCCCTGTTGTCCGCGCCCACCGCGTCCTGGACCTACCCCAACGGCGCGGCGGCGGGGCGGCAGGGGGGCAGTGAGTTAAGGGCCCGACGCGCCGTAAGCTCACCTGTTTTGCGCGGAGATGCTATCGGCCTCAATCGAGGACGCCGCCGCCTCCTCCTCCGCGGCCGGCCGTGTCCCCTCCCCCCACCCCTGCCTCTCTCACGGGTATACGCCCCGGCGCGGTGTCACGCCGCCTGTCATCGAGAGATTGCGAGATATCGATATCTCGATGCGATAGCCTTCCGGCTGCCTGCCTGTGGGATTACGTAGGCCGCTTGCTTTGAATTGGGATAGGAGTAAGCGGAAGGGACAGGGATGCAGTAGCAAGGACAAAACGACAAAATGATGTACGAACATTATTGTCCGGACGGTCTTCCAAGGAAACTTAATATCCACGACATTCTTTTATTTTTATTTAGAGCAGGCACTCTTATTCTATTATATCGCTCATATCGGTAGATTAGCATCGCCGGCGAGGTGCATCGCCGTGGCGGCGCACAGCAGACGACAATGACACAAACAAAACGAAACTCTAGGCTTCCCATTTCCTCCCTAGTTCCTTCGTGGAAAGCGCCGCGTTGTCGTCGCCGGGCGTCCACTGCAGTGGGGCCGCGGCGGGGCGGGGCGGCGCCAGGGGTCCGGGAACCCGGGCCGGGGCCAGGGACGCCGACAAGGATACGCTCTCGAGTCGAGCGCCCCGCCAGCCCCGTGGAACCCTGTCCCGATCGACGAGGGAACAGCTCTGAAATTTTGTGGGCAGAAGTGATGTGAATAATTTGAGTTTCTTGGACTCAAACTCCCTTCTATGCCATGAATTTCCCGGAATTTTCCTTGATTTTTTCGAATTTTTTCGATATTTGTTTACCTCCTCGGTACCAATACTCCCCGCCGAGAAGACACGGGCGGGCCATTTGGGCGCACCGCACTGGCTGTGACGGCCGTCCTAAGTGGACCCGACTGGTCGTGCTGATACGCCCGCAACGGGGCGGGGCGGGGCGGGGCGGGGCGAGGCGGGGCGGGGCGAGGCGAGGCGGGGCGGGGCGGGGCGGGGCGGGGCGAGGCGCTACTTTCATCCGCGCCGCCAGGCAGAGGAGTTGTGGAGGGAGGGGAGGGCACTGGCCTAGCCTGGGAGCGAGTGGCCTGCTGGTCTGGCATTCGCCATCACCTTCCCCAACACACACACACACACACACACACACACAAACAACTCTCTCTCTTTCTCTCTCACGCGCAAAGCGCCACTCCCGGCCCAGGCGGCGGCGCGGCCCCTGATGAGCCTACGCGATCGGCGTCACTTAAGCCCCATCGCTCCAATCGGATTACTCCAATTACCTCAGCACTGCCGCCCGCCAGTCGGACCGGGCGCCGCTCGGGAAGCTGGAAAACTGCAACATTCCCTCCTCCCTCCCCATTCTTTCTCCCGCACTGCATCTCCCTTTTCTCCCCCCCCCCCCCCTCTCTCTCTCTCTCTCTTATTTTTCGAGCGCTGATGAACGAGACATGCTGGAGAGGAACATGCCAATCCCATACGGCTTCGCCCAGGCGTACACCCTTATCCACTTACCGGGCGGGGCGGGGCGGGGCGGGGCGAGGTGGGGCGGGGCGCAGGTCGCGAGTGGCCAGGAGAGGACCAGAGGAGCGGGCCGCGGGCCGGCCGTGCCGCCGCGCGCGCTTCATATTCAAATCGAGATGAGGAGGGCCGTGGGTGGCGTAGCAAAGCAGTTCCTTGTCACACATATGTGTCACACATGGGTTGTAATGCATTACAACCCGCGGCGGAAATGAGAGCCTCCCGTAAAAAGGAAACTGTCATCCTCCCCCGAGCCACTACTGCTATGACGGCGCGCGGAGGTGGAGAGAGATGTCGAGTATTTTCCGACCAACTACGGCCGTGCGCCTCGTACGTCTCGTGCCGCCCGCCGCTCCGCCCCGCAATGGCATGCATATCGGTGCTGCCGCTGCGCGGCCCGCAGATGCCTGCAGATGGCCATCACCGACCGCACAGACGGCGCGGCTCCGCCACCTTCCTGGAGATGGCGATGAGATGACAGCTGCTTGTATGGACACGGCCGCGCTGGCCGCGCTACAACACCGTATGTCGCCGCCTCCTTTATGACGCGCTGCCCCGCCCCGCCCGACCCTGCCGCACTATCAGATGGCTCGGCGAACACCGGGGCGGGGCGGGGCGGGGCGGGGCGGGGCAGGTCGCCCTGGCTGAGCTGCATCACAACTCCACGGGCACGCCATAGACCTCCAGCGAGCGACGCTTCTGTTTCCCTAGCTCCCTAGCTCTATTTTTGCGCAACTTGGTAGCTTTATTCGCCCCCTTTTCTGCTGCGCGCTCAGCAGAAATCCGACGCCTATCCACTTTGCTGCTCCCCATTCACGAAAGGTGCCACCGAATCAGCCGCCCCGCCACCTCTCTCGCTCCAGCCCGGCAGAGGTCGTCGACCTCTTGCTCTCTGTTATTGATGCCGGTGTGTTTACGACGTGGAGAAGACATCATGTATACGATGTTGATTCGACGCCATCGATGACATGAATACTGCCCTCTGAAAATGTCGCACACGCCTATAATATATCACCTGACATCATCTCTAAGTTTGCGAGCTAATTCACGCCCTACAAGAAGTGAGAGGGTTGGGTTCCCAGAGCGGTGTTGGTGGAGAGTCACCCCTGACCAGTTCACGGCGTACACGGGAAAAAATAAATGCGCACGCCGTTCGTGTTTTAACTGTTTCCTTTCCTTTCTGTTGCAGGGGCGGAGCGCGGCCATGGGGCGCTGGTGGCTGCTTGTCGCGGTGCTGACCGCGCAGGCGTGGCAGGCCAGCGCGAGCTGTAAGTACACACGACCCCCCAGGGAAAATAAAAAAGCCCCAGACTAATATTTCGCATTCGAAAACACACCCCTGCATGTTTACTGTTTTTTTCCTCCTCGCGCGTCCCGCTAGCGAAAATAAAACGAGAAAATTGTTTTGAGCCGGAGAGGGCTGCGGCCCCGCCCGGGGCCGGACCGAGCCGTTCCACCAATCAAATCAATTGGGCGAAATGTAACAAGCAGGGACAAAGGCGGGTGTGGCGCTCAAATCACTCATCTCTATAATCGCTCGCTCGCGCCTATCTCTCTCTCTCCCCCCTCCCTTCCTCTCTCCCCCTCCCCCTTCTTCCTCTGTCACTCTCTCCCTCTCTCTGCACTATGATTTGCGCCGTATATTCGCCACGCGCCCGTCATGCATATTTATGTCGGGGGAATGACTCGAGCCACGTGGGGAGCTCAGGGGCCAAGTGGGGCCAAGACCAGAGGCGCCACCGCGCCCGTGTGTGTGTGCGTGCGTGTGAGCGGGCGCGTTCGTGTCTGAAGCAGGTTCCCTTTGGAGAGAAAAATTTTAAACCTCTCGACTCATTGGTCGTGTGCGCGTACCCACACCACCGATACATCGATCTATTTCAACTTCCCATATCGACAACGGTGAACTATACAGAAAAAACAAAAAGAAACGAGGCGGGGCGGTTTGGTTGTAATAACTCAGCAAGATAGTATTCAATACCAGAGGAAACAAAAGAATGGCGTTTTGTTTGATGAGGCGAGAGGTACGGAGGAAGGGCAGGGAGCCGATGTTATCCCCGCGGCGAATGATAAAAGGCAGACACACACTGCTCGGCTCGGTGTTTCATTGCCGCAGTATTTAGGGCCGCGCATCACTCACTGCACTGCGGCGCGACCGGAAGCGCGCACTAACCTCCGCCGCGACTACAATGCGTCGCGGAAGCAATAAAACGGAAATTAGAAAGATGTACTCTATCTCTCTCCCCCTCCCCCCTCTCTCTCCAGGCGCGTTATAAGGTCTTGTAGATGGGGGAAGGGGGGCGGTGCACCTTGGGTGGCCTACATACAGGGGTTCTGTAGCTCAATGTGCCTACCTTTCAGGCGGTGCACGTGCACGTAGTACTACAGGTCGATGGGGTGGGCGACGCCTCCCGCACCCCGCCCTTATAAAGCACCCCCCCCTCTCTCTCTCTCTCTCTCTCTCTCTCTCTCTCTCTCTCTCTCTCTCCCTCTCTCTCTCATACCCCTGCTCTCCTGCGCAGACGATGAGGACGCCTACTACTTCGGCGGGCACGCGGGCGGCGGCGAGGACGGCTTCCTGGCGCGGCCGCGGCGCCGCACGTTCCAGTGCAAGCGCGAGGGCTACTTCCCGGACGAGAGCGACTGCCGCACCTTCTACCGCTGCGTGGACTGGGGCTCGGGCTCCGGCCTGACGGCCTTCAGCTTCCAGTGCGGGGAGGGCACCGTGTTCGACCCGACCAACAACATCTGTAACCACCCGGCGGCCAGCGGGCGGCCGCAGTGCGGCGGCCAGGAGGGCGGCGACCTCGCCAACGAGGTGCCCAGCGGGCCCATCCAGTACCCGCAGCAGCCCGAGCAGCCGCCCACCTACCCGCAGCAGCCGGAGCCGCAGCCGCCCGGGGAGATCGGCAGCGGCAACTGCGACAAGGAGGGCTTCTTCGGCGTGCCCGGCGACTGCAAGAAGTTCTACCGGTGCGCCGAGGGCGGCTCTGGGCTCATCAAGTACGAGTTCGCCTGCGGCGAGGGCACCGTGTGGGACCCCGACGTCACCGCCTGCAACCACCCGTGGGCGGTCAAGCGCTCCGATTGTGCCACCGGCGGCCAGCCTGGAGGACAGCCCGGAGGACAGCCTGGAGGACAGCCCGGCGGTCAGCCCGGCGGACAGCCCGGAGGTTATCCTGGTGGATACCCTGGCGGACAGCCCGGCGGATACCCCGGCGGATACCCTGGCGGACAGCCCGGCGACGGCAGCTGGGGAGGACCCGATGCAGGCTACAGACCGCCGGGCCAGAGGCCCCCGCGGCCACCAACAGGACCCATCTACGGAGGGCAGGGCCCCACAGGCCCCATCGACAACAGCCAGGGCCCGACCGGCCCTATTTACGGAGGACAAGGACCAAGCGGACCCATTTACGGTATATAAATGAACATATAATGAAGTTCCGTACGAAAATAATTTTGAGTCCGTTCCTTTACAAACATTCCTTTGCGCAGGAGGTCAAGGCCCGACCGGACCTATTTATGGAGGACAGGGACCAACAGGGCCTATCTACGGTGGCCAGGGGCCAAACGGGCCGAATGGACCTAATGGCCCCAGCGGACCGAACGGGCCAAACGGGCCCAACGGAGGTAAGTCACAAAAAAGCGTGTTGATGCAACTGCCTCACTGTTTTTCACCAAATTTTTGCACCTGTAGTTAGTTGCACCAATTCCAAACTAAAAATAGTTTTCACTTGAACTAGCAATAGCACAAGCACCACCATCATGCATGTTTAACCAGTCGTTTATAGAGCCGATTGGTGATGACATATTTTCGTGAAATATTTTGTTTAGGCCAAGGACCTACCGGACCAAACGGACCCAGTGGGCCAAACGGTCCTAACGGGCCTAATGGACCAAGCTCTGGTGGACAAGGACCAAACGGACCTAACGGTGGAGGACAGGGTCCGAATGGACCTAACGGGGGAGGTCAAGGCCCGAACGGACCTAACGGGGGAGGACAGGGCCCTAACGGACCTAACGGGGGAGGACAGGGCCCCAACGGACCTAACGGGGGAGGACAGGGCCCCAACGGACCTAATGGACCAAATGGACCAAATGGACCTAATGGACCAAATGGACCTAACGGACCAAATGGACCTAACGGGGGAGGACAGGGACCGAACGGACCGAACGGAGGTGGCCAAGGCCCCAACGGACCTAACGGGGGAGGACAGGGCCCCAACGGACCTAATGGACCAAATGGACCAAATGGACCAAATGGACCTAATGGACCAAATGGACCTAATGGACCAAATGGACCTAACGGACCAAATGGACCTAACGGGGGAGGACAGGGACCGAACGGACCGAACGGAGGTGGTCAAGGCCCGAACGGACCTAATGGGGGTGGACAGGGACCGAACGGACCGAACGGGGGTGGTCAAGGCCCGAACGGACCTAATGGACCCAGCGGACCAGGTGGACCCAATGGACCGAGCGGACCCAACGGGCCAAACGGACCTAACGGGCCAATCGCAGGTGGACAGGGACCAAACGGACCGAATGCAGGTGGGCAGGGACCTAACGGACCAAATGGACCGAGCGGACCAGGTGGACCCAATGGACCGAACGGACCTACGTCTGGGAGCCAAGGGCCTAATGGCCCTAATGCTGGTGGACAAGGACCCAATGGCCCTAATGCTGGTGGACAAGGGCCTAACGGACCAAACGGACCTAATGCAGGACAGGGGCCGAACGGACCAAATGGGCCAAGTGGCCCCAACGGACCTAGTGGACCAAGCACTGGTGGACAAGGGCCGAGCGGACCTAACGGTAGTGGACAAGGACCAAACGGACCGAATGGGGGTGGACAAGGACCGAGTGGTCCTAACGGGCCAAACGGACCGAGCGGACCAAACGGACCAAGTGCTGGACAAGGACCTAACGGACCGAGTGGGCCTAGCGGGCCCCGTCCGGGAGGACAAGGACCTAACGCTCCCGGACAAGGACCCAGTGGACCAAATCGACCTGGAAGTTCCACTGGGCCCAACCGCCCAAGTACACCTGGCGGCCAACCCGGAGGCAGTCCGTCGGGACCAGGCAACGGTAATGCACCGCACGCTGCGCTTCCACAATGCACGCACAACTGCTTACGCTAGCTTCTGTCGCTTACAATGCATGTTTGCTTAATAGGTGATAATACTGCAACCGGTCCGACAGCAGCAGTAGGACCGACAAGTAAGTACACAATGCGCGCCCCGATTGTACAGCTAATCTACTGAGAGGGCTTATTGCTTAATGCTTATTGCCTTTTTGGTTTGCTTGCCAGGCGGCAACTCTTCTGCGTCTATTTCTTCTAAGCCTAGCTTTACTGGCTTTCAAGCACATCTCTCGATAGGCAACAACTCACTCACAAAGCCATTTTCGGCGGGCTTAGCAATTGGCTGGCTTAATAGTGGCAACTCTTCAAGTAGCTTCACGACCAACTCCAGTAGCGCAAATGGCAACACATTTACTTCGACATCAAGTAGTTACAACAGTAGCACATCCGTTTCGACTGAAAGCAGCGAAAATGAGTCCGGGCCTGATTTTCAAAGCAGCGCCAACGATAGCACTCAAAGTACAAACGAAATATCGTTCTCTTCCAGCACTGATAGTATAAATACAGCAAACGATGGTGTTAGCGATTCACTCTCTAGTTCTAGTTCTGTTAGCCAGACAGCCGCAAACAGCTCTGTGAATACTAGCAGCACCGAGTCTTCACTTCCCAGCGATAGCACGGAAAGTACAAACGAAATCTCGTCCTCTTCCAGCACTGATAGTATAAATACCGCAAACGATGGTGTTAGCGAGTCATCCTCTAGTTCTAGTTCTGTTAGCCAGACAGCCGCAAACAGCTCTGTGAATACTAGCAGCACCGAGTCTTCCCTTCCCAGCGAAAATCAGAACTTTCCCGAAAGTGTTTCTCAGATTAATGACGGAACCGAGTCTACCCCAAGTTCCCAAAGCGGAACCAGCCCCAACGACACCGAGATCGTCAGCGGGACTGAGTCAACCTTTGGTCAGACCACAGTCAGTGCTAGTGAAACCGAAACGCAATCAAACTTTGGAAGCCAGCCCCCTGCTGACAACAGTCCACAGAGCATTGAAGGAACCAGCATATCTGAAAATGGACTTCAGAATGCTGCTGGTAATAATCCAAGTTCAGAAGGAAATTCAGAAAACCAAGTCGCGCCTGGAAATGAGCTTAATTATAACGCTGCGAGCTCAATCGCTAGTTCAGAAAGTCAGAGCTCAGCTATCAGTGGCCTTGAAAACGTTAGTAGCTCTAGTTCTGCAAGTGAAAACGCCGAAAGCCCCCAGTTAGGTACCGGCACAAGCACCAGTGCAACCACAAGCACCTCAACTTTAGAAAATGAAATTCTCGACTCATCCAACACGCAAACTACACCCCTAGAAGCCGCAATTGGGCAAACAGACATAGAAGGCCCTGGCTCGTCACAGAGCTCCAGCATAACAACTAACAGCCAAAGCTCTGCGGGCAGCGAAACCGTGACTGCAGCAATCAGTAACGGTACTTTAGCTTTTTCACTTTAAGTTGCACGGGGATTTCATATACGGTGTCAGTAACAAAATTTTTGTTTTCAAGGAAAATAATGTTATTTCGTAATTGCAGGTGGTGGACGGCCCGGTCAAGGAGGACAGCCTGGAGGACTGCCTTGGGGACAACCAGGACAAGGCGGACAGCCTGGAGGGCGACCCGGACAAGGTGGACAGCCTGGAGGGCAACCCGGACAAGGTGGACAGCCTGGCCAAGGTGGACAGCCTGGAGGACAACCCGGACAAGGCGGACGGCCCGGCCAAGGTGGACAGCCTGGAGGACAGCCCGGACAAGGCGGACAGCCAGGCCAAGGTGGACAGCCTGGAGGACAGCCCGGACAAGGCGGACGGCCCGGCCAAGGTGGACAGCCTGGAGGACAGCCCGGACAAGGCGGACGGCCCGGCCAAGGTGGACAGCCTGGAGGACAGCCCGGACAAGGCGGTCAGCCTGGAGGACAGCCAGGCCAAGGTGGACAACCCGGACAAGGTGGACAGCCAGGACAGGGCGGACAGCCAGGAGGCCAACCTGGACAGGGCGGACAGCCCGGACAAGGAGGACAACCCGGACAAGGTGGACAGCCAGGAGGCCAGCCCGGACAGGGCGGACAGCCAGGAGGCCAACCCGGACAGGGCGGACAGCCAGGTGGCCAACCCGGGCAGGGCGGACAGCCTGGACAGGGTGGACAGCCCGGACAGGGTGGACAGCCCGGACAAGGCGGACAGCCCGGACAAGGCGGACAGCCCGGACAAGGCGGACAGCCCGGACAAGGCGGACAGCCCGGACAAGGCGGACAGCCTGGACAGGGCGGACAGCCAGGTAACTAAAATTATTTTTGGGCGAAAGATTGCGCACACTGTACCTTTACCTAACTAAATTTTTCTTTCAGGCGCACAAGGATGCAATGGCGAAGGCTTCCAGCCTGCACCAGGCGACTGCACAAAGTTCTTGCGCTGTGTGGACAACGGTGCGGGCGGGCTCACCAAGTACGAGTTCTCGTGCGGGCCGGGCACGGTGTGGGACCAGGCGCTTCTCACCTGCAACCACCCGTGGGCGGTGCAGGGCGAGTGCGCCAACGCGCAACCAGCACAGGGCGGCGGTGACGGCGGGGACGGCGGTGACGACGGCTCCTGGAAGCCCGACGGCGGTGACGGTGGCGACGACGGATCTTGGAAACCGGAACCAGACGGTGGCGACAGCGGCCAGTGGCAGCCAGATGGCGAGAACCAGGTTAACCCTGACCAGAGCGGAGGGGACAACCAGGGCTATCCCTCGGGACCCCCGCCGCCTGCGCCGGGCGACGGCTCGTGCAGTACAGAAGGCTTCCAGCCCGACCCTAGCGACTGCAAGAAGTTCATTCGCTGTGTCAACAACGGCGCCGGGCTCACGAGGTACAACTTTGACTGCGCGGAGGGCACGGTCTGGGACCAGGACGTGCTCACTTGCAACCACCCGTGGGCTGTAAAGCCTCCTTGCGGCACCGGCTCCGGGCCCCAGAGCCCCCAAGGACCGGCAGGCGGACCTAGCGGACCTCAGGGACCTCAAGGACCTTCAGGTGGCCCGAGCGGACCGCAGGGGCCTTCCGGTGGACCTCAGGGACCTCAAGGACCTTCTGGCGGACCAAGCGGACCTCAAGGACCTTCCGGTGGTCCTAATGGACCTCAAGGTCCGTCCGGTGGACCTCAAGGACCCGGTGGACCTCAGGGACCGGGTGGACCCCAGGGACCGGGTGGACCTCAGGGACCGGGTGGACCTCAGGGACCGGGCGGACCTCAGGGACCGGGCGGACCTCAGGGACCGGGCGGGCCTCAGGGACCTGGTGGACCCCAAGGACCCGGCGGACCCCAGGGACCAAGCGGACCTCAAGGACCTTCTGGAGGACCCCAGGGACCGAGCGGGCCTCAAGGACCTTCTGGAGGACCCCAGGGACCGAGCGGGCCTCAAGGACCTTCTGGAGGACCCCAGGGACCGAGCGGGCCTCAAGGACCTTCTGGAGGACCCCAGGGACCGAGCGGGCCTCAGGGACCTTCTGGAGGACCTCAAGGACCAAGCGGACCGCAAGGGCCAGGCGGTCCACAAGGACCAGGCGGTCCTCAAGGACCAGGCGGTCCTCAAGGACCCGGCGGACCCCAAGGACCGGGAGGACCACAGGGACCGGGCGGCCCCGAAGGACCGCAGCAGCCTGGCAACCAGAACGGCACAGCTCCTTGCGACAAGCCCAAGCCACCGGCATCACCCATTAAGTGTGAGAAGGCCGGCTTCTACCCTCACCCGTCCGACTGCAAGAAGTTCTACCGCTGCGTGGACTGGGACGGCGACAAGGGCCAGCGCTTCTCCGTGTTCTTCTTCGACTGCCCCGCGGGCACCATCTGGGACCCGGCGCTCGACACCTGCAACCACGAGGCGTCCGTCTACCCGCCACGTGACTGCAGCGGCGGCGGCAGCGCCCCCGAGTCCAGCACCCCGGGCGCGCAGCCCAGCAGCGAGCCCACCACCACGCCCTCAGGAACCAGCCCGCCATCCGAGACCACGGCGCCGTCCTCCGAGTCCACGACCCCAGGCACAACCGAGCCCAGTACGGCTGGCTCCACGGACACGGCCACCACGAGCCCCGATTCTTCGACGACGCCCTCCAACGAGACGTCGACCGAGAGCACGACACCAGGAAGCACCGGTTCCACCCCGGCGCCGGAGTCCTCGACCACGCCGTCGAACGAGACGTCCACCGACGGCACGACGCCCGCGGAGAGCAGCACCGACTCGAGCACCCCCTCGTCCACCGAGCCCAGCTCTACGGAGAGCTCGACAGACGCGAGCAGCACGGAGGCGGGCGCCACGACGCCGCCCAGCAGCACCGAGGCGGGCGCCACGACGCCGGCCAGCAGCACCGAGGCGGGCGCCACGACGCCGCCCAGCAGCACGGAGCCGGGCGCCACGACGCCGGCCAGCAGCACGGAGCCGGGCGCCACGACGCCGGCCAGCAGCACGGAACCGGGCGCCACCACCACACCAGCGGAGAGTACGTCGCCCAGCTCGACCGACGAGCCCACGACGCCGTCCTCCACCGAGCAGCCCAGCACCCCCAAGCCCGCCAGCAACAACACCGAGTGTCCGGACCTGGAGGAGGACCAGATGCCGCTGGTTTGCCCCACGGGCTTCAAGAGGCACCCCAAGTTCTGCGACCAGTTCTACCAGTGCACCACCTCGGGCATGGGCGGCAACGACATGAAGGTCCTGGTGCTGTCCTGCCCCAACGCCACCATCTTCGACGAGGAGAAGATCCAGTGTCTCCCGGCCGACCAGACGACGCCGTGCAAGGGCGCCGTGGCCGGCACCAGAGTCAGGCGACTCGTGGACGACTCCCCTCCTCCGGTAAGACCTCTCCCACCCCCTCCACCCTCTCTTTCCTCTTTCAAGCTCGTTTTTACTAGCACAGCTGTACGCATACGCATACTAACCATGCTTTACTTGTATTCGAATTTCAGGTTCAGATTAACACCAAGAAGGAACTTTGTCCGTCGGAGGGCCTCTTCCCCTACGAGCAGGACTGCCTGAGGTTCTACAGGTGCAAGAGGAGTCCGAAGGGCCACCTCAGAGGTAAGCATGTGCCGCAGTATCTCAGCCGCGCCCCGCCGTGTTGCCAGAAAAGTAGGCAATAGGCAGCCCTAACACAGTGAACTGAAGCGGGCCGTATCTGCGCCTGCCTACTAGGCAATATACGCGCACCCGTCTAAAGGTGTTACCCAGTAGTCATGCAACCTAATTTACCTCCCTGTAATTAGGCTACTTATTGCCTACTTTCCTGGCAACACTATGACTACCCCGCCTGTTAGACCCCGTCAGCAAAGCTCCCCTCTCACTGCCCTTGTCTGCCCGCAGGCTACCTGTACTCGTGCCCCAAGGGCTTCGCGTACTGGGAGGTGTCGAAGCGCTGCGAGCACATCGGCCGCATCCCGCAGTGCAAGCGCGGCATGGCGTACGACAACCGGTACACGGAGGCGGCGCTCGCGCCCACCGAGATGTACAACGTCGGCGCGCGGTAGGCAAGACGAGACGCTCATCAGCGACGCTTGTCAGCGCTGCCTCGGCCGCGAGGGAGGCCGCGGGCCAGGTCAGGTCTCACCGGCCCGGCCCGGCCCGGCCCCGGCCGCACACGAGGAAGCACTGACGACCTGAACTGTTCTTTTTTTTTAGTGACGAAAATATTGACAAAGTGACGCACGCTACGACCGCTGAGGATGGCACGGCCACCCTGCGGTCCAGATTCTGACCGGGGCGGCCGCGTGTGTGTTTCATCCCCAGCGGGCCGTAGTGTCCACTGACTTGTGGTGAACGTTGGGGAACTAGACGAGCCTTTAGTTTGCTCATATTGAGCACGTTTTTTGTGACAATAGTTGGCAGATCGGTGAGTAGTGTGGTATTACTCTTATACAATTTGATCTGCTAAGCTATTTAGGGTAAGTGACGCAATGCGCAGTGATATGAATACTCAATAAAACTGAAGGTATTAATTTTAAGGACTTTATGACATCACTTAAATGAATTACGCAAATGTTTGATAATTTTAGTGTCAGAATTTTGTAAACATTTAACTTATTTTTTTATATTGCAACTTTTATACACTGGCTGCATTGTAGCAAAGTAGTTTTATTAAGCACAATCTATGCTCTGAATACCAGCCATTGACAAATGTGATCCGATTTATTTAAAAAGAAATACTAGGCTAGAAAAGTAATTTTAAAACTAAACGGAAATATAGGGGCCTCTCATCTGGCACAAGCAAAATGTATTTTAGGTTGAAGAATTATTAGAATTGCCTTTTTATGTATCTGTGATCTGCTTAGCACAATTTTGTTTTAAGTACTATAAATAAAACGCCACAAAACCTTTCATTATCAACAAGAGCAGATGGTGCCATTACAATGAGCTCTGCAGAGGTCAAACTTAGAAAAATGGTTGTTATTTAATTACAGGCTATGCTTCTAAGAAATAATACTTCTCAATTATTAATTTAGAAAGACAAAAATAAGATGAGAGTGCCGTAATGTGTAAATGCAATTGGTTGTATATAAACCCCAATGAGTGTATGAGAACTGAGTGTGAGAGTGAATACAATAGACTGTCTTGTTACTTGAATACAAATAAAGTTTCTAGACTAAATAGAAAGTTTTGACTACCATTTTCATGAAATAAATCCGCGTCCCAGTTTTACTCATTATAAAAATATTTTCAGTAATGCTGTAACATAGTTGTATTACTGAGAACGGTAGTACTTGAACCAGGGACAAGACGGGCAGGGCGGCTGAAAGCACAGCAGCGTAGCCAGTTGGCATATACACGGCCGTGAGGTGAGGAGTAACACCCCCGGACACGGGGCGGGGCGGGGCGGGGCGGGGCGGGGCGTGGCGAGGCGTGCGGGGCAGGCCTACTGACGCGGCCAAACGCACGAGCGCGTAGCGCGTGCGTGGCGCCGCCGTGCAGCCGCTGCACTTTTGGTTGTTGCCTCTCGCCTCGCTCGCGGCCGCGGGCGTGGTGTGTGCTGACGCCCGCACCCGCGCTGTACGGCCCCGGCCCGGCCCCGGCCCCGGCCCGGCCCCGGCCAACGGCCGCCCAGTGCGCCCAGGCCGCCCAGGCCGCGCGGAGTACGCGACCGGACCGGACCGCACCGCGATGGCCGCCAACAAGCTCGACTACTCGCGGCTGCTCGACGACGAGTTCCTAAACCGCACGCCGGAGCGGGGCCGGTGCCGCGGGGCCACCGTGTCGCGGGGCGCCGCCGAGGTGCTGGGCCTGCAGGCCGCCCTGCCCGCCGGCGCCGGCCCGTCGCGCCTCACCGTGTTCCTCTACGGGGCCGCCATGTCCGCCGCCGTGCTCATCTCCATCGTCTTCGCCCTGCTGCTGGTGCACGCGCACCAGGAGGGCGTCCAGCGCCTCCAGTCCCTCGGGCTGCCCTTCGCGCAGCGCCTCGCCATGGACGCCGCCGAGTCACCCGGCACGACGACGCCCGCACCCAAGGCCGGCGACGACCGGGACGACTCGAAGGAGTACGACCACGATCACGTCCACGACCACGCATACGGTCACGACCACGAGCACGACGGGGACCACGACCACGCCCTCCACGACCACGCATACGATCATGACCACGAGCACGACGGGGACCACGACCACGCCCTCCACGGTGCTGCGGACGAGACCGCGCACCACGTCGCTCTCTCAGGCGGGTTCGACGCCGCCGCGGACGAGCACGAGCACGAGCACGCCCAGGGTATACACGAGCACATCAACTCGGGCGACGTCGTGTTGGAGGACCACCACATCGTCCCTGCGGGTAAGCAAGCGCAAATCCGGGGGCAAAGGGTCAATTGCCCCCCTCCCCCATGGCACCTAGATAGCCGCCTGAAAGGTAGACAAAAGGCCACACTTTAATCCTGTAAGTAGGCAAAAAGATCCGCCACTGGGGGGTAAGTCTGGCGGGCTGGCCAGGCGCGGTACAAGGTCCTCTGTAGATAGGGGGGGTGCCTTCTGGTTTGCCTACACACAGCGGTTTTGTAGCCCAAGTTTGCCTACCTTTCAGGTGGTTTACTAGGGTCGATGAGGCCCTCCCCTTATAACGCGCCAGGGGCTGGTGCGGCGGCCTCCCCCACACTTACATATACATGCACTGTTTGAAGGCGACCCCGAGCCCACGCCGCACGTGCTGCTGCTGTGCCTGCCCCTGCCGCTCGAGGCTCCGGCCGAGGCCAACGCGACCAACGCGACCGAGTCGACGGTGAGGCTGAGCCGCGCGCAGCGCGACGTGGTGCACTCCGTGGCGGAGTACCTGTCGGAGACCGCGCGGTGCTACCTCATAGCCCTGCGCGGCGTGGAGGCGGAGGGGCGGACCAACACTACCACGCCGTCCCGCCGCCCCCAGCAACCGTACCGCCCCACAGCTCGTCGGCTTCAGAACGGGGTGAGTGCCCGACCCAAACCAACCCGAGCCGACTGCACTGGAATTGCCAGGGCGCCAAAGTTGCTCAGGTGAGCATTCGCTCAGTTGCAAGTGTGCAAAATTCACTGACCTAGGGGCGAGTTGAGCTGAGCGGCATTCGTCTACTTGCATGTAAAATCATGATAAATTGTTGGAGTGCGCTCAGGTCAGGTGTCCACATTTGGCTAAGTGTATGATGCGCACAGGTGCGGCTCCCCGGGGGACGCCGGCGACGAGCTGGACGGGGCCGAGGCCGGCGGCGACGTGGTCCTGAGCACGGGGCGCAAGGTGCCCGTGGTGTTCTGGGACGCGGCCACGCTGTTCGCCGGGTCCCCGCTCACCGCCGTGTGGCGCGGCCTGCGCCAGCGCCGTGCCGCGGGGAGCACCTCCACCTCCACCTCCAGCGCGGCGGCGGCCGGGCCCGACCTCCTCGGGGTGGCCGGCCGCCTCCAGCTGCTGTGGCGGTACGGCGGGCTGTCCATGGACCTGGACACCTCCACCGACCGAGCGCTCAAGGTACAGTCCCTAACCCCGCCTTAGAGAGACTATCTCGAGAGTCTCTCTACCCCGCCTGACCCTGCCCACCCTCCCTTCGCCGCCTCGCGGTACTCACGGCCGCTCCGGGCCGCCCCGCCTCTCCCCCCGCAGGCCCTGAGCGCGTACAACCGCACCGACACCGCGCACGTCTACCTGGAGACCACCCGCGCCGTGCTGCTGGCCGCCCCGCAGACCTGCAACGCCGTCGTGTTCGACCTCATCCGCGCCATCACCAAGCAGAGCGAGGCGGCGGACGCCCAGAGAAACAGGGTGCCAGACACACAGGTAAGCGTGCGGCGCTAAACCTAACGCTAGGAATACATAGTCGAGCGCAGCCAGTGTAACACTCTTGTGTCCAGGAGGTGGAGCACTACGACGTGGCGGACGTAAAGGTGTTCGACGGCGTCCTCAACGAGTACTGCCGGGGCGGCCGACGGCGCGCGCGCTCCGCGGCCGTCACGCCTTCTACAACCACTACCGAGTCTTACACTCCGACGGCCGCCACTCCGCCGGCGGAGACGCCGCCCTCCACGGTCACCTCCACCGCAGCGCCCGCGCCCTCCACCAGAGCGCCGCCCGCCCACGCCAGGGCGACGTTCAACATGCTCCGGGCGGGCCCGCCCGTGCCTCCGACCACCCCGCAGCCGCTGGACATACGGGTGGACACAACGCACTGCAAGGGGAACCTGGTGGCCATTTCGCTCGCGTAGTACTTAACTTATATTTTTAGTTATATTTATTTTTACCCTAAGCCCTATAAATAAATGTGTAAAAACCAATCCAGGCTGATCACTATTCCTTCCCCATACTAGTCCATGACGGACGACGCCGAGCTGGCGGCGGACGGCGGCACGCGCCCGCGTAGCCGGCGGTCCAGGAGCTTGAGCTGCAGGGCCAGCCCCTGCTCGTACCAGAGCAGCGCGCCGCTCCACAGGTAGAACTCGAGCGCTGCAACGTACGCGCCCCCGGGGACGTAGGCAACCCATCCGACGGGCCGTCGCGCGCCGCGAGCGCCGTGAGCTCCACGGCCGCAGCGGCGCGCTGCACGTTGGGTGGCCTACCCTCCGTAACGCAGGGGCCCGCCGCTCAAGGGAGGAGCACTGAGGAGCGTGGACTTACCTATGACAAGCCCGGCGAACAGGGAGTACACGGCGGCGGAGTACAGGCCCGAGTACAGCACCAGCAGGTAGGTGGTGACCACCGCGTCCGAGACGTCCCCCAGGAGGTCCGAGGCCGTGAGCAGGAGCGCGGGCAGCGACAACCACCGGCGCGCCTGCAGCAGAACAGAGCAGGTTGTAGGCCATCCTCGCATCTCCTCGAAAACGGCAGCCTAAGTGTGTGAATGTCACTCACGTTGAAGTGTGTGAATATCTATTACAGCACGAGCAAAGTTGCGAGTTTTCAAAAGAAGTGCACGCACGTGTGTGACATTCACACACATGGAGCGCACTCACGCGTACCGTAAGCACGGCGGCCAGCAGCAGCAGACAGGCGGCGGCGGAGGCGTAGGCGTGCGCGCCGCCCAGACCTACGGACACGCTCACGCCTAGAGCGGGCTGAGCGCTCGCCGCGCCGCGCCGGCAGGGGCAGCAGGTGCTCACCGGTGCGCTCACCGCCGCGCTCACCTGGCCGCTGGAAGCGCTGCGCGCCGGCCCGCGCGAAGCTGCCGTCGTAGCGGAGCACCCAGTCGCTGCGGCCGCGGACCGCGCCGTGGACGTTCACCACCTGCGCGGGGACAGAGCAGGGCGTCGTTAGAGGTGCGCGCCTCGCCGAGCAGCAGCACTGTGAAAAATATCTTTGTAGATTTACGATAAATTTTGTAAATTACGATTTACGAAATATGTTGTAAATTTACGACGGGCCTTTTTTGCTCGTGAATGAATTTCAAGCCGATATATAGTGCCTGTAATTTTACGATATGCAATTGTAATTTTACGATATGCAATTGTAATTTTACAACTGCACTTTGTGGAAAATGTTCTCGTAAATCTACGACTGTTTTTCACAGTGAGCTCTGCAATCATGTCTCGTGTGAGGTGAGGGTATTCAAGGCGCCACTGATGGGGACGACGCACCAGGCCGAGGAGGGCAAACACCAGGACGCGGTAGCTGAGGGTGGGGGAGACGGGCTGCTCCAGGGAGCTGACGCTGCACTTGCTCCGGACGACCGAGACGGGTCGCTCGGGCTCCCCAGCGGCAGCGCCGTCCGGACCTGCAGCCGCCCGCGCCCGCGGCGGCGCCCACAGCAGCTCCATCGGGGTGGACATGGTCGCCGAGGGAACAGCGGAGGAGGGCATTATTGGCACCACGGGCGCGGCGTTATTGGCACCACACGGCTGCCAATAATCTGCATGCGTATCGCGAGCGTGCCCCTCACAGCTCCAGTCAGGCGATTTGCGCGGGGTGCGCTGCGCGCGCGCCACCCCCACTCCGCGGCGCCACCCCCTGGCGCAGCGTCGCCATGGCAACCCTGGCGCCGCCGGCCGCCCCTAGGACGCCGCCGCGGCGCCGCTCGCGCGCCAGTGTGCCGCTGAGGCGCCAGCGCGTCGTGTCGTCCACCCCGTCGCAGCGCCGCGCCGCGCCCCGCCCCGCGAGCTCCACCTCGCGCGCCAGCCACGTGGCGACACGCGCCGAGCCGAGCCGAGCCGCGGCGACACGTGACCGCCAGACCGCCGCGCTCCCTGCGCCCCGCCCCGCCCGGCCCGGCCCGGCCCCGGGAGTTGACCGTCCACCCCTCGAGACAGTCTAGCCGCCTGGCGCGCGCGCGCGCGTGTGTGTGTGTGAGTGTACGCGTGTGACGCGTGTGATTGCGATAGCGAGCGCCGCCAAAAGGGATGTTATTGCCTTCGCGCACGGCAGACTGGATACTCGCACACAGCCGACATGACGTCATCACCTCGCCCGAGCGACGGGCGCTGCCGACAGGTAATACAGCCACACGGGACGGCGAGGCTCACACGCGCGACCTCGGCGGCGTTATAAGTTTGCCTCCTCCTCCATACCTTTGGCCCAAGTATACAAACAGAGCCATGGGCCTGAAACATCCACCCCGACCGACTGAATGCGGCGCAGCGAGGCGAATGAGCCTTTCACCCAGTGACCCGGCAACGGCGAGAGATATGAAAGGGATGGGGAGGGAAGTTACGGCGGCCCACGCTCACCGGGCCGGGCCGGGGCGCGGGGCGCGGCACGGCACTCAAGAGCAGCGACTGTAAGCGGAGGGGGCTCTTTTACCGTGTGGCGCTTAGCCGCCGATGTTATAAGAGCTTCCAAGAGCGAGTGGGGAGGCGGGCCATGACGAGGAAATGTGCGCTCTGTCGTCTCGCCGTCCTCCCGCTCTCTTGAATTGACTTGACTTAAGAGAAGCAGGTCACAATTGACCCAAGCGTGGCACGGTGGCGTGCCCTTAGGGTGCCACCGAGCTGCGCCCTTAAAAGCCCCCCCCCCCCCCCCCCTATCCCCAGCGCCAGCCTATACCACCGACACGCGGCCTCGCAAGATCCACGGCGAGATGGTGGTTGGTATGCTTTATGACGGGGATGGGGAGAATGCTCATTACAGGGGATTAGCGCCAAATCCCCGCCTCTTATAACTAATACCGCTGCAATTTATGAGCTGCTCGGAGATAAAGAGAGGGAGGTGGGGAGGGGGCGGGGCGGGGGTCGCGGCCACCACTCTCAATTAAAGATGGCATTTCCGAGGGAAGCCTCTTCAGTGCGGAGCGGGGCGGGCCTGGGCGGGGCGGGGCGCGCACGGGCGGGGTGGGGCGGGGCGGGGATGAAATAAAGCACGGTCCGTAAATATTACGATCCTTCAGACCGAACGAGGACGCGCGGCGCCGGTCCATAAATGCGCGTTACGCCCGTCGAAAATAAAATATAAAATAAAATGATAAAAAACCGGCAAAATAGATAAAAGCAGACGGTCGTACGTCGAGTACTACCCGCGCGTCTGCAGGCGGAGCAACGGGTCGTCGAAATAATACGGCTCTCGCGTAGTGGCGCAGGAACCAACGGGGGCGGGCCAGGCCGGGGCGGGCTGCTCCGCGGGACGCGAAATAAGAGAAAGATCCCTCTCTACCCGAGGTGAGCCAATTGAAGGACTAAGAGCAAAGCGAACAGAAATGGAGAGCTTACTTGCGTCGTCATTATTCTATTTGGAAGCGCCGCCTGCCTCTACTCGTCATCCTCCTCGTCGCCCCCGCAGTCCGTCAGCCCGTCGGCCGCCCCTCTGCTCCGTCAGTCCGTCGGCCACCCCTCTGCTCCGTCTGTCCGCCCAGGTGCCGTGCGTCTTCCTATCTGCTCTCGCTCCGCTCCATTGAGCGCGCGGTCGACTGGAAGTGGTGTGCAGCCAGGACAAAGGCGCCCTCCCTCCGCCTGCCCCGCCCCTCCCACAGCCCCTACCCTACGACACTGACCAATGACCAGCCATTTCCATGAGCCGCCGGCCCACCGCGCCGCGCCGCCCTGCCTGGCCGGCCTGTCCGCACGAGGTGTGAAGTTTGCAGGCCGCAGGGACGGAAGCACTGCGGCGGGAAAGAGAGAAAAAGGGAGTGAGTTAGGGTGCGCGAAGTTTGGGACCGTGGCGGCGGGGCGGGGAGGGGCGGGGCGGGGTAGAACATGTGAACAGCGCCGGGGGCCGGGGCCGGGGCCGGGGCCGGGGAGCGGCCCGACCGCGCTCGTCCGCCGCGCCGCGTCGCGTCGGGAGGAACTCATTCGTCAGCCCGGAGGAACTATTTATTGTCCCCGTGACGTCACGCGGCCGCGAGCGCAACTTGTTCGTCGTCGAGTTCTGCAAGGGGATGCGGTGCGGGAGAGTAAGGGGGAGGGGGGAGAAAGAGGGCGAGAGGGAGAGGGAGGGAGAGGGAGGGAGGGAGGGAGGGAGGATGCGGGCGGGCGGGTAAGAGTGGGAGAAGAGGCGGGGAGAAGGTCCCCGACGTCAAAATGATGACGGAATGCGGCCCTCCGCTCCGCTCCGCTCCGGAACACGGCGGTAACAGCAGAGCGAGCAGAGCGGAACAGCGGGGCTGCTGCTGCTGCAGCTTTTAGACCCCTCTCGTCTCCTCTCGCCAGACTCACCGTACAAGGGCCCTCGCTCCCGACCTGCTAAGCGTCAAAGTCGCGGCTGCACGGCGTGGCGTGGCGGGGCGGGGCGGGGGGGCGGGGCGGGGCGGGGCGGGGTGTGCCGCGCGGTGGTGGTTCTCCTGCCGCGCTGCTCCAGTCCATTGTCAACTCGTTCCTTGTTAGCGCGGCCCGCCCGCGCCCGGGCAGGGCAGGCAAGGCCCTAGCCACACCAACTTGACTTCACACTTACTTGGCTTGTAACTTCCAAAAGACGGCGCGGCGCGGCGCGGCAGATAAGGCGGCCCCAGCCACGTCCGGACCGGACGGCCAGAAGTGCTCGGCTGAGCCGCCTGCTGGCGTGGCTGAGCTGGGCGTGCTGAGCGCGGGGCGTGCTGAGCGCGGGGCGGGAGTGAGGTGCGGCGCCACATGACGAAGTACGCCGGGCACCTCGAGCGCCACACACCGCAGCAACTGTTGGGCGAAAAAAAAAGAAGAAGACGCATAACATGAGTTTTTTTTTCCGATAATTTGGCGCGAGCCGGGCCGGTGCAGCCATTCATCACGGCGATTGCGATTGCAATAATAAGACGGAATAAAACAATGTGGGCCCCATTAGCACCAGAGCCGATTGAATCATAATGGGACCGGACCGGGCCGGGCCGGCCGCGCGCTCTCAAATAAAGCGAGGAGTCCGCGCTGCGGTGGGCTGTTAAAAAAGGAGGGGAAAAAGCACAGCGAAAGAGGAAAATGGAAATTTAAAAAAAAAAGTCAGGTCGTAACGACTCGGCGGGGGCCGGGCCGGCGGTCACTCGTGGAAACCAATAGGCCTGGCCTCGAGCACCGATGTCTCCCCGTGCTGCTGAGCGCCCCCGCCCGCCCGCCGAGCTCAGCGCGCGCGGAAATTAAAAGCGCTTCCCGCAATTTCGCTGCCAATTTGTTTCCCTTCGCTAATTCTGGGCGGCTGCGGCGTATTTCCACTTGGCAGCAGCAGAAACGGCTCTTTTCCCTTTCTTTTCCTTTTTTTTTCCCTGCGCCTCGGAGGGGAAATGTTTATTGTGGGAAGAGGCGGTTGACGGAGGGAGGAGAGGAGAGCAGCGAGAAAGACCGTCGTCTTCCTTGCCAGCGTCAGGCGGACCGTGACCAGCGCTCTCCTCTGCACTGGGAGCACAAGTATAAGGGTGTTGCTCACTTGCGGGTGAGTGAAGTGTTCACACACTTGTCAGTGAGCGAACAAGCACACTTGCGCGGATATGGAAAAATAGCCGCGGCACACGTGGCTTGCAAAGTGTATGAATGGGCATTCGCCGGCATTCTCTTACCTTACATGAGAATAATAATTTTAAGGCACAAGTGTGGAAACATTCACTCCCGTGCAAGAGCGCCCTCTTTGATTTCCAGTGTGCAGCTGCACGCGGCGGCGCGGGGGGCGCGGGGGGCGCGGGCCGGCAGGGAGGTCATCATCTGCCAGAGCTTCGTCAGCCCCTTGTATTCCATTAGGTCTGCAGGGTAGGTAGGGGAAGGGTCGGAGTGATGGGGTGGGGTCGGGGGCTGAATGATTGATGCTGTGCAAAGTTCGCCCCGCCGCGCGGCGCGGCACCGCCCCGTCTGGTCTCCTCGGGGTCCTGCCTGCAGCCCAGGCGGGCCAGGCGGGCGGGCAGACGGGCGTCCCGTCCAGGTGGGAGAGAGGAAGGGGCGGGGCGGGGCAGGGCGGGGCGGGGCGGGGTGGGGCGGGGCCAGAGAATTTTAACCAGAGTATTTACCTGTGCGGCGCCCTGCCGCGCCCGTCAGGCCCGTCAGTTGCGCTAGGGGTTGGAGAGAGGGAGAGGGTTGGAGAGATGGAGAGGGTTGGAGAGAGGGAGAGGGGGAGAGGGGAGAGGGGAGAGAGGGAGAGAGGGAGAGGAGAGAGAGGAGAGAGAGGAGAGAGAGAGAGAGGGAGAAAGAGCTAGCGAGAGGCAGAGAGAGCGAGCGAGCGAGAGAAGGGAGGAGGGAGGGACGGGAGCGGGGTAAGAGGGAACAGGGATGAAGATGTCGCAGGGCAGGCCAGGGCTCCGCCACGCTCCGACACGCTCAGCCGTGGAACGTGACACGAGCGAACAGTTTGTGGCTCACTTTCGCGCGCTGCGCTGGCGGGGCGGGGTTGAGGAGGGGGGTGTAAGCTCTGACCGGGAGTGGGAGGGGGAGGGGTCTGGGGCAAAACGAAGGGGTTGGGGGTTGGGGATGGAGGGGATCTACGAGGCTAGAGATAAGGGGGCCCGGGCAAAAAGATAGGAGGGGGCCCTCCGCCCCGCCCTGCTCCGCATGCGCACCAAACCAACGCGTGTGGTGTGCGCTACACGCCGCCACGCCACGCCACGCACGGCTAATATTTGCCCAACGACGCGTACGTCGTTCTCCCACTCCGCTTCTCCACCGGCAGAGCAAGTACGTGTGTGTGTGTGTACGAGGGAGAGAGAGACAGAGGGGCGGGGGAGGGAGAGAGAAGGATCGCGAGCGCGACGTGAAGTGGAAGTGGCACGGCGCGGTGAAGTGGGCGGGGCGGCGGGAGGCCCTTATTTTATTAACGGTGGCGGAGGTTCTTGTAACGCGGTTATTACGTGACGCCGCTTCACTCCAGCTCCAGCCGCTCCAGCGCGCCCTCCGGGCTCCAGGCTCCAGGGCGGGGCGGGGCGCGGTGCTAGCGGAGCATAAGGAAAGGGTGTGGCGGCGCGGCGCGGTGGGCTCTGACGGGGCGGACGGGCGGTGGACTCACAAAAGGACAAACAAATGGTGACGAGGACGAGGCCCGGGCAGGCGGGCGGCGGGCGGTATGAGAAAGAGGAGACCGTCAGCCCCACCCCGCCCCGCCCCGCCCCCCGCGCACAGCACAGCACAGCACGGCAGGCCGCGGGGGACGCGGGCCACGTGTCATAACATGCCACTCCGCACACAATCATCGTCCTTTACGCTCCCCGCGCCCTCCTCCCCCCGCCCCGCGCCGACGCGAGCCGGGAAAAAATGGGAGAAAATAACGGGCGGAACCAAAGGCATAAGGCCTGCGGCACGGGAGTGTGTGGCGTGTGTGTGGCGTATGAATGCGAAGTAGGGACGCGGCCGCGGCCGCCCCGCCCCGCCCCGGCGCACCGGGTTGTTGAACCCTCTCCCCTCCCCACCCCTCCCCTCTTGTTCCCGTTCACGGGCTTCAGTCTTTGGCGGCGCGGCCCGCAGTAGGGTCTGCCAGAAGGGCGGCATGGCGTGGACCAGCCGACTGATTCCGAGGATCGCTCTCGTACTTCTGTCCTTGTCGCACTCATGTAGCGCTGCCATGCCCAGCAAAGGGCGCCGCCATAGGTGCGACAAGGAAGGAGGGACGAGAGCGATCTTCTGAATCAGGCGGCTGGACCACGGGGCGGGGCCGGGGTTCAGTATCCGAGCACGCTTGGCGCACGCGAGGACGGGGCGGGGCGCGAGAGGGGCAACCGGCGGCACACAGATCATTAAGGCCCCTCTGGCAGGGCAGGGGCGTGCCGTGCACACCCTCGGCTGGGGCTGGGCGAGGTGCACCCCAGGCGGGGCCGCGCCCACCCGGCGCCACCCTGAGGGCTAATGGCTGTGCGGTCCCCGGGCCGGGCCGGGCCGGCCGGCCGGCCGGGAGGGACGGGGCGGACAGGGCGGACCCGCGCGCCGCACCGAAACACCCCCAGGGACACGGCCGCCTCGGCCCCGCCCCGCCCCGCCCCGCCCACGGCCGTAAAGGGGAAAAAAAGTATATCATTCTGGCGGGTATTCGAACCCGGGCCGGGCCACGCACGCCTGCGGCTAAGCCTGCCAACACCCCGCGCGCAGCCCTCCTGCCGTTACGCCGGGCCGGGCCGGACGGGGCCGGTCCTCGCCTGGGGGTGTTGCGGCAGCAGGGTGGGGGCGGCGCGCGGCGCGGCGGCGCGGAGGGCTTGTCCAGATTTCCTGCGCGTCATCCCCTTGTGGTCTGGGACCCGCCCCGCGGCCATCCCCCGGCGCCGCCCCGCGCCAGGGGTGGCAGAGCAGGTACGGCGGATTACTGTGCCGGGATGACTTACGTGGATTTCCATTTAAATGAGAGCGGAGCGGCTGGCGTGACGGGCCGGGGCGCTCGTGGTCGCGGGCGCAGACGGGAGAGATGTACGGGCACCACGCCCCGCCGCTGCAGCGTGTCGCCTCCTGCTGGCTGGCGCTGGTGCTGGCGCTGGTGCTGGCGCTGGTGCTGGCGCTGGTGCTGGTGCTGGCGCTGGTGCTGGCGCTGGTGCTGGCGCTGGCGCTGGTGCTGGCGCTGGTGCTGGCGCTGGTGCTGGCGCTGCAACAAATTCCACGACTTTATTTTATTTGCGAGGGGCGGGGCGGGACGCCGGCGCCGGCGCCAGCAGCGGGCAGGGCGCGGCGGGGCGCCACCGGAGCACACGCTCCCTCTCACTTCCCGGCGCGTCGCTGTTTACACTGTAAACAATACGGCTGTAACCTAATTCACGGCCGTAACGGGGAGCTCAAATGTAGTTAGCCGTCGGCGGGGCGCGGCGGTGGCGGTGTGATGCCCGGGCGGGGCGGGGCGGGGCGGGGGCACCAGTGAGTGGCGGGGCGGCGGCATGGAGGTCTCCGCCCTGGCCCTGCCCTGCCCGGCCCATCTGAAAGTCAATGAGCCCCGGCCCGGCCCGGCCCAGCGCCCCCAAGAATACGGCACGGCTCATGCCCCGCTTATGGCAGAGTTATTTTGCCGAGCTTACCCCCGCATCACAAGCAGCCGATCGCCGAGCGCCCAGGTCGCGCCCGTCCTGTCGTGCCACGCCCACGCCCCGCTAGCAGAGGGCGGCCGACGGGAGGATGAGGAGGGACTCGTAGCGGCGGGAGGGAGCGGTGCGGCGCCCCGCGGTCCTCAGCCCGGGATGTCAGACGCTGCAGCCAGCCACTTAGTTTCCTCCCCCCGGCCGCACCACCTGCCGCACTGCCGCCCCCAGCAGCCAGCCCCGACAGATAATATATGCCAGTCCATTTCTTAATAGTTTGCCGGGGCGCGCGCCGGATGCGCCGCGTCGGGAGTAATACCACACGCCGCCCCCGCTCACACTTCTCACCGACCCGCCCGGCCCCCCGCACGCGCTAGGATTTCGCTCTCCGAGAGATATCAGCGATATTTCATAGGGGCTACGAAGTTTGGTGACGTATATAACAGCTAAGGGACCCCGACACAGTGCTCAGTGCGCTGCCAACCCGGCCTGCCCTGCCCTGCCCTGCCCTGCCCTGCCCGCGGAGGGGCCCGGCCCAGCCCAGCCCCTGCTGCCTGCTCTAGCCAGCCCTGTCGTGTGCATAGGAGGAGGTACAAAGGTGAGGGGCTTACCTCACCATCTGCTGCCCAGCAAGTGAGACGGTCTACCCCCCAACCTGGATGTGAATGACCTCCAGCCGTATCCTGTTAACAGCAAGTTTGCAGAGTCAACAAGGTTGCTGCGTTGCAGAGTATTGGACTGACAGTGTTCATGAATATACATACCAGGATCTGATTCGCTTGGCTTGTCCTGTGACCTGTGACGGAGCAAATATTTCAAAGTAATTGATTCAACGGAAAGTGTTTGTTACAAGGGAATGTGTGGTACTGACTACAGAAAGGGGTGGTGATGTTAAAAATATAATTACAAGTTGAACATTAAGATTTCAGATTGAACGGTACAGGATTTGCTCTCAACTGTACATCTTCGTTGGTCTGACAAGTGGAGCGCATTGATTGCTGATTTTTGGTAGATAAAGTCTCATTGACATGTCATTCAAGAAAATATTAACTAAATGACTTTACTTTTAAAGAATTATGCCAGTACTCAGTCTAATTGTTCTAACCTATCTTTTCTAATGATGCTTATCACAAATATTAACTAAATGACTTTACTTTTAAAGAATTATGCCAGTACTCAGTCTAATTGTTCTAACCTATCTTTTCTAATGATGCTTATCACAAATATTCAAGACAAATTAAGTGGAAAAATATGCAACTTACCAGTGCAAAGAAATCACCAAAGGTTTTCATTCTTCAGCACTCATATTTTAAAATTCAATGATAATAATAATTTTATAGTTTTCAAACAGTTATTGAAAACACACGGCAAATGTTGGTTCCGGACTGTTCATTAAAATTTTAAACTTGAAGACTTTTGCTAACGTTATATCCCACAAATATTGAAATACTTTTATCAGATAATAAATAAAAATGTATAAAAAGGATGAAATTTGAAAAAAAAAACCTAACACAAATTGTCGTTATAGCCGATCAGCTGATTTTCGCTTTTTTTTCTTTTTCCGTCCAGGTAGCCAACTGTAGGATGTTAGCAGACGGTAAAAAAAAATACAGGCATTTGCAACGTACATTAATGATTCTCACAACCGAAGAAAGTTGTTTCTACCTCAAAAATACGTCAGTTTTCATTCGGTCCTTTTTATGTGCTTTTCTTTTCCTTGTCATCCTTGTCTTACTTCGAGTTCAAGATGGCCAAGATGGCATTCATAAATTTTCGCGTGGTCCTCCCCCTCCCTAGATTCGTGATGGGTGAAGTGATTAGCGAAGTGTTGCGTGACAAACATAGGCCTAAGTTGGCCTCGGCATTAAAATCAAGTGTTGCGTGTCGAACTCGGTGTGCTTGTGTAATAGCAGTGCGTGTATTTGAAACGAAAGAAATGAGATTGTGGTGTGATCGGCCGAGATATGTCGAAATCCAAGAAGACTTGAAGAGAGGCTCTACTTTGCGAGTTCCAGTTCAATGGCATAAAGGTTGGTCTTTGATTTGTCAATGTGATTGGATTGTGTTCGGTTTTTTAATTTTTGGGAAGAGGGGGTCCGGGGGTCGGTCGTCCGTCGTCCGTCGTTATTACTGAAGCTAGAAATCAGGCAAACTGTCTTTAAAATGTATTTCGCTCAAACGGCGCTTGTGTGAGGTAGACTTTTTGAGGTTAGGTCGAGTTTAGCTCTTTGTCATTCCGCGCTCCTCCTCCTCCCAAACTTAGGAAGCTCGCATAAAAACGTCAGTCGAAAACAACATAACAGCCGTAAAAATGAAAGGATAAGGAAAGCAGCATTCCTGTCTGGACGACGGTAATTTGTGACTCGGAAATAAAACGGAAAAGTTTTGGGTCCTTGTGAAAGCCAGAGTGTTGCACCTGGACTGGCTGTGCCGGCTGCCGGCTGCCGGCTCGGGCCGGCTGAAAGCGTTGATGGGGGTGTATGTTAATTCCCCCGAAATCCGAAAAAGCGCTATCCGACCTGGATTTTCTCCGACCTTATCTGAACGTCGAAGCCACTGGATTTTCCGAGTCGTCCCTGATGTTAAAGTCGCGTCTGAGCAGACGATCCTCTTGTTTGTTGTGATGGATCGAGCGGATCGAGAGCCCCCTCCCCTCCCCCTTCGTCCTGGCCCGATACCCGATCAGGCTCAGTAACAGCTTTCAGATCTGCAAAATTCGTCAAAAAATGTACGAAAATAATTCACGAAAAAAGTCTCTTTTTCCGTCACGTTAGCTGCGTTTTTTTTTCCAAAATGGCAGTAAGCACATTCACTCAAATCCGGAATTTTCAATGCATCAGCAACGAGTGTGGTGAGGTTGGATTGAAGTTGGCAGCCCCGCAGTCAGTAACGTTTGAAGGGACAGTTTGAGAAATGAGCATCGCTCAGTGACGCGCGCGTCTCGTTCGGTACGGCGTTTTTATTCGTTTTCGCGGTTTGAACAAAACTTTTAGCATCCGTGCAAAGTATCGGCGTGAACATAAGATATTCAAGTAGTGTCAGGTTAGACTAGTCTTCGGTAAAAGTCATAAATCGGGACTGTGTGTGATGTCAAGATCGCCAGTAAGATTGCCTACGTCATGCCGCTGGTAACCTTTGTCAGCCGCCATTTTGATGAACGTACCCGGGGGACTCCGCTGGTAAGTGTTTTACCTCGACGGTCTTGTTCAATGCTAGTCATCCTGGGCAAACATCGCAGTTATTGCGGCTGTCACTTTATCCGAGCTGGGACAAAATCCAGGTCGGACAGCCCTTTTTCGAATTTCGGGGAAATCGCCAGGTCGCACAAAGATAGGTCGGACAATCTAGCTGCACCGGGGCGCGGGGTGGGCGCGGGGCGGGGTACATCGGTGCCAACGGCCACCCTCACCCTCCACTGAACGCCGTGCCGTTTGCCGTTTTCACCCAAGAGGACAACGACGACGATCGAGATCGCCGAATCGGCCGCCGCCGAAGTCATTCGGCGGCATTCCGAACGGAGAATGAAATCGGATCGTCGTCGTCCTTTTGTCGAGTATTACCACGTATATATCCCCACCCCCCGCGCCGCGCCCCCGCCCTCTGCCACCGCCCGCTTTCCCCAGGCTCTGCTCCGCCCAGAGACACTTTTCTCGTTTCCCCGCTCGAGTTTTTCTTCCCGGCTCCTCGGCGGAGCGGCGCGGCGCTCTCCAACACGTCTTTGACACGTCCGCGTCGTGGTGGTGCGCCATGGCGGGGCGGAGAACTCTCCACGCAGCAGCGCAGCGGCGGCCCCGGGCCGGGGGACTCGATCTGATAACGGGCGACACACACACACACGCACACGCGCGCGCGCCCCACTACCGCGTCGAGTAAAATGGACGGAAAAATTGTGGAATGACGTTCCTCAACCCCCGGCGCGGCGTCTCGTCTCCAGCGTACAGGCCGGGGCGGGGGGGGCGGGACGGGGCGGGGCGACCACCCCCTCATAGCGGGAGCGCAGAGTGGATATGGGAGCACTTTGTGCGGCGCGCGCCACGCCGCGCGTAGTGCCTTGACTGACACTCCCCTCGCAAGATAAGCGACGTGCATTACACACTCGCACGCACACTCTCGCACGTGGGTGTGCACGCACACACGCACGCACTGCTCGACGGGGTGGGGCGGGCCGCAACCGCAGCAACTTGTATGTGGGCCGCCTACACGTCGGTGGGGCGGGGCGGCCTCCTCGGGATAACAACTGGTGGCGTACGGCGCGGTGGGCGGGCGGCCCGGGCGGAAACCTCGCCCTCGCGGCAGGCTGTCGGCGGCGCGGGGCGGGGGCGGCGCGTCCGGAAACACACCGCCAAAGTGATGCGTATGGTGACGATGCCGCGCGGCTAGAAGTTTCGGCCGAGACAATGTCGTCGCGGTGCTCTTTCACCCCCGCCACGAAATGGGCGTGGGAGGCGGGTGCGGGTGGTCGTCCGGGGGGCTGTAAAATGGGGAAATTGGGCGACCCTGTCGTCGTCGTCCTCCTCCCCCTTCTGACCGTCCCACCCGTGCTACTCCTCTTCGTCCTTCTCCTCGACCTTGTCGTCCTCAGCCTTCTTGTTCTCCTCGCCGTTGTTTTGTCGTCCAAATCCCCGTTATCGTCCGCCTCCTCGTCCTCCTCCTCCTCCTCGGCCTGGTCGAACTCCTCCTCGTCATCGTCCTTCTCCCTTCTTTGCCCTTCCTATGGACCGCCCGCCGCCGTGTCGTCGCAACGTCTATCGGAAACAGCGTGGCTGTGTTAGCATATTGCTCGGACTGGGCTGGGCTGGCCGGCCTACGGAGGGCCCCCCCCGGGGGGGGGGGGGGGGCTGCCCAAGGATTGATGGTCAGCTCCACAGGCGGGGGGGCGGGGCGCGGGGGGCTGGACGCCCATACGGCAGCAGTGGCGTGATAAAGTTACCCTACACGCAGAGAGAAAAGAGGGCGCCCGCCGTACCCCGCCCCGCCCCGCCCCGCCCCGCTCGCCCCACCCCGCTCGCCCCACCCCGCCCCGTTACGGTCGGAGAGCAGCGCGGAACAAGCTTCGTCACTCTATCCGTCACGTCCTCCGCAGCGCCGCCGCGCCGCTCCACGCCGACTTTTGGGCGAGGCGCGCGCGAGAAACGCACACGGGGGAGGAATAGGAAAGAGAGGAAGCGAAACCTCACTGAGCACACGGCGCGGCAGGGGCGGGGCGGGGCGGGGCGGGGCCGAATGCGTGGTGGGGTAGCGCCACGGCGCTGGGGCGGGGCAGCGGCGCTGTGTTTCTACCAAACTCAGTCTCGGAAAACGCTTTGTTGTTGTTTGTGATGATGTTATTATGTTGAGGCGCCCTGCTCGCGCGGCGCACAGTTCGCCCCGCCGCGCCCGTGACAGGGGAGGTACCCAAGGTACCCGGCGGGGCGGGGCGGGGCGGGGCGGGGCGGCTGGGTTCCCCCGAGGCTGAGGTGCTGCCTGTCTCGAGGGGCAGCAGTACAAACTTCCTATACACTGTTTCGGTTCACCCGGTGTGCAGTGGAGAGGGGAAGCCGGCCGCAGAGCGTGGCGGATGGGCTGCCTACCCACCTCGGCGCCATTCCCCTTGGCACGGGCTCGTGACACCGGGCGGGGCGGGGCGGGGCGGGGCGGGCCCGCAGGCCGCAGGACAGGAAGCGAGGGGATGGGAAAGGCAAAAGCATCTGTTTTTACTAGTTGTTTTTTTTACAAAGCGGTGGGAGAGAAACTTTGACGGGTCTGCGAGTGCTGCGCCAGGTTGCGGGTCCACGTCAAGTTATACCTCCGTTTAGAGTCGCGCCGGCGGGGCGGGGCGCACTCATTTCGGTCCGGGCAAATATTTAATGCGCCTTAAACTTTTTCGTTTTTCTTTTCCGTCTCTGGTTATCCGCCGTCGCGGTGTGGCGGAAAAGAAAATAACAAATGATGACAATCATGAAAGGGAGAGGGATGAATAAGGTGCGGGCGGGGCGCGTGTGAAAGGCGCCCCGCAGGCCGCGCCCCGCGGGTGCGTGTCCTTGATGGGACAAATCCATTCATCCATTTCACCCTCCTCTCTCTCTCCCTCTCTCTCGCTCTCCCACTCTTTCTCCCCCTCCCTCTCTCTCCCTTCCTCCCTCTCTCTCTAGTTCGCACGGCGCTCTGCTGCTGTATGGCCACAATGGCCCGGTGCCCGGTGCCGCCTCTGTCTCTCTCCCTCCCCTCCGGCCGTTCTCAATTTGTGCGTCCCGTCAGGAGCCCCCGCAAGTCTGACGGCCTTTTGAGCCGGACTGTACCGGACAAAGGGCGACCCGCGGTGGCGCTGTGGGCTTCTGCGGGGCGCGGTGGGGCGGGGCGGGGCGTGGCGGGGCAGGGCGTGGCGTGGCGGGGCGTGGCGGTATGGACAAGGCCACCCTGGCGCTTGCCCGGCCGGGCCCGGCCCACCGGTCTGCGAGCGCACTCTGCTATAACGACAGGGCTGACCCCAGGGGCGAGCCCAGGGGTAGGCTCAGCTCAGTAGAGGACTCCCTCTGGGCCGCGGCACCGCACCGCTGCTGCTGCTTCGACACAACACAAATGTACAGAAAGTTGCTCACCATGCGGTATGCTTTGTAAATGTGCAAATATTCAAGGTTACAAACTTTGTTTGTAATACAATCAAATTCTTCGCCATTGCGAAGCAACAAATTCATTTGCAAAATTTCTTCACAACGCTCTATAGAGCGTTATAACAGTTGTTATAACAGTGTGCGTTGCGTTAGCCAATTGCAAATTTGATACAGCAAACCCTTTTGCTGAGCCAGCAATATTTTCTGCTGCCCTAGCAAAGAAAACTTGTCGGCGCTATGTTAGCAAAGAGGTTAGCTGCGGCAGCAAGTGTTTTCTCCCCTTGTGATGTCCGGTCCGCCCCGCCCCGCCCCGTCCCGCCCCGCCCCGCCCCGCGGCTGCGGAGGTCCATCTCTCATTCCCCCGGGCCGGGCCGGGCCGACGCTGCCCCTGGGGCCGGGGCCGGGGGTGCGGCGCGGGCGGGACGGGGCCGGACCCGACGATGAAGACGACTGGGGGTAGATCAACCCCAGGGAGCCGGCAGGGCCGCGCGGGGCCGGGCAGGGCGGGGCACTTGACTGCATCTGCGGCATTTGCGCCGCCAGTAAGAAACCCCACCACCACCCAGCTTCCACTTATTTCGAACTCCCCTCCCCTCCCCCTCCCCTTCTAGCTCCATCTTTCTATCTCGATCATTCCCAGCCAAGCTCCTGTCTCTCTCTGTCTCTCTTCCTCTCCCTCGCCCGCGGGGTTGAAGGGCGAAAGAAGGGCCGTGGCGAGAAGAGAGGAGATAGCCGCAAGCGCACCGCCCCGGTGAAATAGGAAGTTGAGAAGGAGAAGGAGGAGGAAATAAAAAGGGAAAAATAATAGTTATGTGGGTCAGGCGGCGCGCCTCTCATGTCAGCTGCCCCTCCTCCCCCAGCCGCCGCCCTCTCTCCTCCATCTCTACCAAAGCGGCTTATTAAAACGGTATTTCACCGTTAGTCTCGTGCTCACGGCGGGGCGGGGCGGGGCGGGGCGGGGCGCTGTCTCGGCGGTCACCGCTGCCGCGCCGCCTGCAGACGGGCGCGCCTCGCCTCCCCTCCACCTACTCCCTCCCCCGGGGCCGGGGGCGCCTGGCAGGTAGGCCGGCGCGCGGCGTGCGTGGCGGGTCTGCCTATCCCCCGGGCGCGCACGCCGGGCCAGCCGGGGGTCTTATCTCTGCTGCTGTTAATATTCTTCGCGCCGCTGCGTGCCGCGCGGTGTGGCGGCGCGTGGGGCGGGGCGGGGGCAACGCCCCTGCGAGCGTGCAGAGGTGCAGCGGCGGGGCGGGGCTATCGGGCAGCGCCAGGACTGCCGTGCCGCCCCCGCCACGCCCTGCCTCGCCCCGCCCCGCCCCGCCCCGCCCCGCCCCGCCCCACTGATGAGCCTAGCGACGTCACGCGGAGGAGCAGCAGGGCGATAGGCGGGAGATAATGCGCACGCATGCACGCGCGCACAAACTTTTTTACTTTTATTAAAAAAAAATATATTTTTTACTCGAAATTAAATGCACCCTCCGCGTCGCGGCGGGGCGGCCTGCTATCGCGCTCGCTGCAGTAACTTTACTTTCAGGACGGGGTAGTTGAGCGGGCCGGGCCGGGCCGGGCCGGTGTCGCTGCTGTACCGTCTGTCTTTTGTTTTTCGTCGTCCTCTCCCCTCCACCACCGCCGAGCGCTTGTTTCCCCGGGACACTGATCAGTATTGAACAGCGCATTAGCATGAGAAACTCGTTCCGGCCGTACTGCTGGGGGCGCCCGCCCCGCGCCGCCCCCACCCACGTCGCCCCCGCGCCGCCCCCGCGTCGCCCCCGCGCCGCCCCGCGCCGCCCCGCACCGCCCCCGCTCCGCCCCCGCGCCGCCCCCGCGCCGCCCTCGCGCCGCCCCCGCGCCGCCCCCGCGCCGCCCCTGCAGGGTAGCCCGGGCCTCTGCATTCTAATAGCCGCAAATCAGAGTCTCCGGCGTGGCGGGCCGCTGTACCTGGTGTGGGTCTGCTGGCAAAAAGGGCGTCGCTTGTAATTGGAAACAAATTGAGGCGATCGGGTAGTTCTCTCGCCGGCCGGCGAAGCGACGCACTCCCAGATTCGGAACGTGACGGAACTTTTATGGATCGCGCGTGTTCCCTCCGCGGGACGCTTCAGCTTCTTCTCTCTCCTTCTTTCACAAATCGCAACACTGTGATAAAACCTTGCGAAGGATTTGTTCGCATTGTGGAGGGTTTGGGTGCTAGGTGCTTAAGCGTACGAAGAAATTTTTTCGCAATTGCGATGAACTTTTCGTAAAAGGAGCACAATTCTCGCTCTTCCGAGGGCGAGAGTCCTCGCTCTGGTACAGTGCAACTCGAAGAAAATCGTTCGCAATTACATTGCAGCAGCACCCAGAGGTATTGCAAAGGTATTGCAGTGAACATTGTCCCGTTTGTCCCCTGCTAATATAGATAGCTAGTTAGATATACTTATTGGGAGTGTACTCTGCCGTGTTGTTGTTTTGTTTTCGTCATCCTCGCGCGGGGCGGGTCTGTAAGGCGGCAGCATCGTCTGTGCTCCGCTTTTTCAATGTGTCGCTCGGGTAATTGTAACTGACGGAGCCGCTCCGCTCGGCGCGCCGCCGCCGCCGCCGCTCCGACACAAAGAAATTAATTAGGGCCTTCGCCCCCTCCCCCTCCTCCGCACTCCCCCGGCCCTGAGCTACCCCCATTAGCATGGACGGGGGTAGGATGTGGGGGGGGGGGGGGGGGCAATCCCTTCCGACTATCTTGACGGATGAAGGTACAAGTTGTCGGAGGAGAGAAAGGGGGTGGGGGTGAAGGGGGAAGCGTCCCATATTGTCTCTGTGTTATCAACGGGGACGCTACGCGCGCTGCGGGCGAGGTGGTGGTGTGAGGGAGGGACCGTGGGGCGTTCTAGACAAGGCAGAAGGAGCGCGTGGAGGAGGTGTCCCTGCCCGCTGCTAGCCGGGGGCGTTCTCTAAGCTGCTGCAGCAGTAGCATGAGTGCGCTCACGTGGGCGTTCTAGACAAGGCAGAAGGAGCGCGTGGAGGAGGTGTCCCTGCCCGCTGCTAGCCGGGGGCGTTCTCTAAGCTGCTGCAGCAGTAGCACGAGTGCGCTCACGTGGGCGTTCTGCGGCCCGCCCGAGGAATGTGGCAGCCTCAAATCAACCGGATTGATTGCCCGGTATGACGTGGTGGTGGGTACGCCCCTGAGCCCGCCCCGCCCCTCATTACAGTGCCGGGCGGGGCGGGGCGGGGCGGGGCGGGGCGGGGCGGGGCGGGGCGGGCGGGGCGAGGCGGGCTGAGTTATGAGCAGATCTGGGGCAGGAGCCGGGGGACCGCCGCTGTGGTGCCGAAGACGCCGGCCCCACTCCGCACTGCACTGCCCAGATCCGCCCCACCCCGCCCCGTTCCTGCCCCGTCCCACCCCGCCCCGCCCCGCCCCGCCCCAACCGGTCACGATCACGCGGTTGGTGACTGGACGGGAGAAGTTTTCGTTTGGCGGAAACACGAGAAACTCGCTTTAAAACTAACGCCGCTGCGCGCGCTGCTGCTGCGACTGCCGGAAACACGTGCCGCTAAATCTTGGTGTGCGCGCGCGCCCCCGTTGTCGCTGCTCTTTCCGGCTCCGCTGAGTGCCGCTGGTCATTTCCGGTTTACCAGTGTTGTCTCGCCGAGCAGGGCAGGGGCTGCTGAGGTTGGTTGGGGCGGGACGGGACGGCCCTGGGCTGCGGTCAGGGGAGGAGGACGGGGTGTTCCTGGGCCGCCCGGGCTGGGGTGCACCAGGACCACCCCGCCAGGGCCCCTGGCTGCACCGCCCCACCCCGCCCCGCCCCGCCCCGCCCCGCCCCGGAACGCCACGCCCGTGCAACGGTGATCCCCTTATCAGGGCAGACTTTCAGCGCAGCGGCCACTGCAGCCTGGAGGGCGGGGCGGGGCGGGGTGGGGCGCGGCGGGGTGTGGCGGGGCGGTTCGGGACGGAGTGGAAGGGGAGATCAAACGAAATATGGTCGAGGAGAAGAAAAGTAGTGCCTGGGCGGGCGGGCCCTGCCCCGCCCTGCTAGACAGGGCATTGCTCCGAGGACAAAAGAGGATGTATGCACTGTCCTTGTTCCGGTGGCCGGCAGCGGCGGAGAGAGAGAGAGAGAGAGAGAGAGAGAGAGAGAGAGAGAGAGAGAGAGAGAGAGAGAGAGAGAGAGAGAGAGAGAGGATAGGGGGGAGTTTGTTGTGCGTCCCGGGCAGTACACGGAGTCTTAAGAACCCGCACACTGCACTACTTGTCCCACTCGGGCCTCTTCAAACTCTGCGGCGGCAATGGTTCTCCCTCTTCCTCCCTCTTCCTCCCTTTTCCTCTCTCTCCGGCCTCTCCCTTACTCCCTCGGACTCACTCAGAGCGTTATATTCTGGGCGCTTGTTATTCGCGGTCGGGTCTACGCCACGCCACGCCGCGCCACGCCCGGCCGCCGGGGCCGGACTTGGGTCGGTCTGTTGACACTACAACACGAGAGTGTGACCGGAAGTGTAGTGGCGTGGCGTGGCGTGGCGTGGTGGTCGGCCCCAGTCCCAGCGGCGGTGGCCTCGGCCCCACAGCGCAGACCCCTGTCATCGCGAGATAATGGTTCCTCCCCTCAGGCCGCTCTCTACTGCCCCGCCCCGCCCCACCCCACCCTGCCCGCCTCACCCCACCCCGCCTCACCCCGCCCCGCCCCTGCCTGCGGCCTCTTTCTTTTCCCCTCTCTCGTACAAATGCGTCCAGCCGGTGGCGAGGCCCGCCCCGCCCCGCCCCGCCCCAACGTGCACGGCCTCGGCCATAGGAAAGGAAACTTTAAGGCGATTGGATCCCATCGAACGGGGCGAGGGGGGGCTAGGGGGTTGGGGCAAGGCGAGCGGTTTACGGCTGGAATGCAAGCAAACTACAGGAGGGCGGTGGACACCTTTATCTGGTCTAGACGTTTGGCGGGCTGCTCCGCTCCGCTCCGCCGTGAGCTGGGCCGGGGGCCTGAGGGGCGGTTGCATGGGGCTTTGGACACTAACTCACCCGTCGCGAGGCCGGCCACGCCCCTACCAAGTCGGTCTGAGGGGCGCGGGGCCCCGGCACGAGGTCCCAGCCCCGCCCTGCACCCGCTGTTACACTGTTCGACTGCCTCCCTGGCCTACACTGTAAATTGGAGTGCCGGAAATATACGCTTCAAAGTGTATGCTACAGTATCAGGGTCGCTTTTTGTCGCACACTTTACGGCAAAAACGTCGTGTTGGTTTTCTCAAGCAGAAAATACTGGTTTTCAAGCAGATTGGCGTCCTGCAATTCGGTACGTTTATCAGGAAGCGCTGCGCTTGGACTCTCGAAAGCTGCTTGAAATTCAACACGGCGGTCAGCGAGCTCGAGCTCCAAGACGCGCTGCTTGAAATCCTGATCCTGTATCACACGCTTTAAACACACACACACAAAAAGTAGCGTCTCAGCTAAGATTTTAGCTCCGGAGAAAAAATAAATAGCTGCAGAGGCCCAGCTAATTTGATTAGCTATATAGCTATCTGGTAGCTGAGCAGCTAAAGCCACTTAGCTGTAAAGCTAATTTTTTTTCCTGCGGCTAATTTTTTTGCCACGGGTGCTGAATTGGCCAGCTAAAACGGTTAGCACGGAACTGATTTTTTTTTTTTTTTTTTGCGTGAAGCGCATACTCCTGGTACACATTACAGTCGTGTAGTCTCCACATCCTTGGCTGGACCACTCCTACCAACATTACGAAATGTAATCAGCCCTCTGCTTCGCTCCGAAGAGGTTGTCCTCCCCGCCACCAGGGACGTGCTTTTCCCCTTAGCCCACCGCCCGGCCCCCGACTTCGCTGAACCCTGGATTAATTTTTCACCATAGTTAAGGCACGGACGACGGCGGCGTACAGTTCGCCCGCTCTGTCGCTTTCTGTCTCTCTCCCACCCACTATTCCTCCGACTCTCTCTCTCTCGCTCGCTCGCTCTGAAGGTCCGCTTTTATTCCCTGTGACGGGGCATTACTATTTCACGGCTAACCACAGCCGTGGCTGCAGCCGCCCTTTGATAGGGCGGGTTAGGTTCTATTAATTACGCGACGTTGAGGAGAGGAGAGGAGAGGAGTGCTCTCCGCCTCGTGCCGCTTCACTCTTTCTCTCTCACTCTCCCACTCGCCCGCTCTCTCCCTCCCTCTTGCGTGCTTACTCTCATCCGGTGACGAGGATATCCTCGCCAGCAGCACCCGTATAATCTGCGACCCCCTCCCCTACTCCAACCTCCGTTAAACCCCCGTCCTACCCCCTCCCCTCCCCCTCTCCCCTTCCCCTGGGGCCGTGAACTTACGGCGGTAAGGAGAGGTGGATTTACTGCCGGATTTGGGTGTAAAATTCCAGCGGTTGTGGAATTTGGAGGAGCAGAATCAGCGAGCCTCCGGGCTGGGACAGGCCTAAGGGGGTAAGGTCGGGGGGTGGGGGGGCTGCTTGGGAATTGTTCTCCAAGTCTTGTGTCTTTGCAGAGTTTCCCGGACGGGAGCACACGACCCTCCCCGCACAGACCTTTACCCCACCAGGACGACCTCAACCTCTTCACACTCTTCTTTTTCGATTCTCTTGCTTTTCCTTTTGCTAGTTCGTCGGAGTGACCCCCCCCCCCCCTCCCCCCCCCGCCCCGCCGCCCTTCCACACACACACACACACACACGCACACGCACAGTCACCCTGGGGTCTTGGCAGGCGCCCCCGGACTCTTTCTGTTTTCTTGCCCGTCGAATAGAACAGACGCCACAGCACCCCGTATATCCCTGACAGATGGGGTCGCGGCCGGGCGGGGCGGGGCGGGGCGGGGCGGGGCGGGGCGGGGCGGGGCGCGCCGAGGATGGAGACACTCGCCCGCTGATCCGAACTGTTGCGTGTCGGGCGGACATGAGGGCGGAGCTTTAGCGTGCCGCTACTGTATTGATCTACCTCACCTCGCCACGCCACGCCAGACTCGCGAACGGCGCACGAAGAGAGATAGAGAGAGCGAGAGAGAGAGAGAGAGAGAGGGAGACAGGGGGGGGGGGGGATCCATAAGACAGCGTGGCCTCTTTGTCTTCGCGACGCATCATGTCGTTACTTAGCCGGTCTATATCCTCTCTTGTTGCTGGATGTAATCTTAAAAGCTTTCGGTTATCTACTATTCAGAACCGTGCACAAGTTTAAGCTAATGTAAATCAGGATGCATCACTGTAACTTAACAGTGACAGTCACCGTAGCTCGCGATGGAAATTTACGTATCAGTAATCAGTAGTGACTGCGGTGGATATAGAAAGTGAAGAGTTGGGCCATTTTTCGAGACGAGTCTCGGCTCTTACCCCGGCCAAGGTCTTGGGGGCGTTCTTTTAGGATAGGAGAAGGCAGGGCAGGGCAGGGGCGGCGAACGTGCTGCTGGTGTGAGTGTGCGTGCACTTACTGGGACATGTCCCGCGTTACGAGGCGGGGCGGGGGCACCTCGCAGATAACGCCGCACCAGACCACATGGGGCCCTGCTGCTGCTGCTACGGCCCCGCCCCGCCCCGCCCCGCCCTCCACGGCGCCACCCACGGCATCCCGGGCCCAGCCCAGGGTGTGTGGTAGTGTCCTCATAAAGCAACAACGGGTTGGGTCTACACCCGCCCACCCCGCCCCGCCCCGCCCCGCGCTGGACTTAGTGCTTGCGGGGTGTGGCGGGCGCCGCTGGCGCTGCGCTAGTCAGGTCAGATGGAGGACACAGAGGGGGTGTGGGGGGGCTGGTCAGAAGGGATGGGGGCGGAGGGGGTTGCCCGGCCCCGGCCCTGGCCCTTCGTCGCCTCGAGACTACACCACTTGCGTGTGCAGAATATACCATAGCCGGAGCCCCCGCCCCGCCCCGCCCCGCCCCCCAGCCCAGCGCGGCCGTATCTCTCTATCTGCCCCGCGGTGGCGTGGCGGCGCGTGGCGGAGCGAGCGTGAAGGAACGTGAAGAAGTGCGTGACAAATAACGTGACGGAGTGCGTGGCGGCGCGGGGGAGCGAGAGCGGGGCGCGGCGGGGCGTCACAAGGCACAGCAAATATTTTTTCGTAAAGTTCCTGGTTGATTCCGGATATCACTTCCCGGAAGATAGTTTTCGCCGTGACTTATTATGTTGTGCTCGATTGTGATGCATTTTCAGATATAAAACACGTTATTTGAGGATAGAATGGAGGCAAACTGATTTAAAGTCAAAGAGAGCAGGGGCTGACTTTACTTTTAGCTGCATGGCACGCAGAACATGTGAAATATACAAAATTTGTAAAATATGGCACTATGTCCAATTTTTTTTCCGAAAACAACCAGGAACTTCTCGGGAAAATGTTTGCTGTGGGCGCTGCCGTCGCCTCAAATAAAAATTTGGCTTCGGTGCGCCTCCTGCTGCCGCGGCGCGCAGCTCCGACTGCAGATCGGCGGCTCGGGGCGGGGCGGGGCGCGGCGACGAAATATTTGAGGAATGAAGAAGATTGGGTTCGCAGCCCCTCGGCCGGGCGGGCCTGGGCTCGGTCTGCATGAGCACGGCGCAATAGGGCGGAACGCAGCGGGGCGAGGCGGGGCGGGGCGGGGCGGGGGCGTGGTGCGGGGCGGTGGGGCGGGAGGGATGAAATCACTTGGGTGCCATTTCCTCCCCCGGCGGGGGCGGGGCGGGTTTGGGGCCGGGCGAGTCGTGCAACCCCTCTGCATGACCCTCATCCCCCACCCCCCAACCTCACCGTACCGCACGGCTAAACCTAGAGCCAGAACCACGCTATCGTCGCGTGCACGTGCCAAAAACTTGCAAAAACTTTTTTCATATTTTTGAGGAAAACAATTTTTCTGGAAACATGAGGTGTGTTAATATATGTCACGCACTTTCAGGTGTGTGAATTTTCTTAAAGGTAGCAGGTGTCTTGAATTTCTACGAATATTCACACCCTTACTCGTGCAAATGTGTCAATGAATATCACACATGTACACGGGAAACATTGACTCCCCTATGGTGTCCACAACGTAAACGCTGTGGCAACCTTCTACTGCCAATTTTTTAAAGCCAAATTTTGGCCACTTTTAATGCCAAATTTTGGCTGTTTTTTGTTTTCTGTTTGGCATTAAAAGTTGCCAAAACTTGGCATTCCTTCAGAAAACAGCCAACATTTTTGTTAATTTGGGGAAGCGGCCCCAACGTTTACAGTGCGGTGACTCGACATCAATAGTGCTAGTAGTAATTCTGTGCTAGTCGGTGCTGTTCTTGCGCACCGGCTGAGTTGTTCCTCTGGCGCTGATCCCCTGTCTGTCGTTCATGTTTCAGGTTGGTGGCGTTGCGGGCCGTGTTCGCGCTGCTGTCCCAGCCACGTGGCGCTGGCGGGGGGGAATGCCCCGAGCCGTGTCGCCATGCGGACGTAATTTAGGAGTCTCTCCAGTCGAGGTAGGAGGGGAGGGGGAAGGGGGGGGGGCTATAACTCAATATTAGAGAATGCTGGACCTATAAGCCCGCCCCGCCGTCCCGACTGACAACTACAGAATTGGAAGTCCCCCGCCAATGCGGCCTCCTAAACGGCGGGGGTTGTCTATGCATCTCTCCGGAAGAGATAGGGCGAGAGAGAGAGAGAGAGAGAGCGAGAGCGAAAGAGGGAGAGAGAGAGAGAGAGAGAGAGAGAGCGAGAGCGAAAGAGGGAGAGAGAAAGTGGGGGAGAGTCAGAGAGACCATGTCTCTGCAGCCTCCACCGCAGGCTGAGTTCAAAGTGCTGCTGTCTGTGTGTATGTATGATGTCATTCGCATACATATTGGTGCCCCGCCGCCGCTCCGACCGCCTCCACCGCCCCCGCCGCCCTCGCCGCCCCCGCCGCCCCCGCCGCCCCGCCGCCGTGCTGTGGAGGGGAGGGGGGAGGGCGGCAGGAGCACGCTGATAACAAATTTTGCGTTTGTGGAGTTTCCTTTTCATGGCGTGAATGTGTTTGACTGCTGTCAAAACACGCGCCGCGCCCACCTACCTACCGCTGTATGCGTGGCCGTGCGCGGCGGGGCGGTGTGACCCCCCCGGGTGGGGGTGAAGGCTCTCTCCTTCTCCTCCTCCTTTCCCAACCGGCTCCGCGCACAGAAGCCAAATTGCGCCCCGCATGGAACCTTGGCGTTTCACGTTTCATTTGCCTTTCTCGCGCGCTCGCGCCCGCCCTGCCGCCCCAGCACTGCCGGGTGAGCGGGCAGGGTTGTACCGACCACCGCGGCCGGCGGCGAATTCAAAAACCTTCAGTGAGTTCCATAAGTTCAGCTTCAGCCACTTACTCTCCTGAGCTCGAGGGTTAGGTCGGTTAGTTTAGGTTAGATTAGGCTAGGGCCGCGCTATAATGTAACGGAGCTGGAGCCGCGGACAGGTGTCGGTTGCACGCACTGCAAAATGCTTGCGAAGAGTTGTTCTTTACATTGCAAAAATTTTCGAAGTGTTGTCAAATTCTTTGCATTACAAACTATATTCTTCACATTGCGAATCAATTCTTTGCATCTTGCAAAGTAAATTGTTTGAAACGGACGCAATAAAGAATTAGTTCGTAAGCTTGCAAACGTGTTCATTGCAACTTTGCAAAAGAAAATTGCCCTTCGGCCTGCCTGGCGTGTTGTAGCTTTGTACTGTACGCGGCCTGGGAGTAAGACCAGCGGGGGGCAGGGCCGGGCCGGGCAGGGCAGGGCAGGGCCGGGCCAGGGCAACAGTTCTGCTATACCGCGCCGTTTCGCTTTTTGCCTCAGCCGCTCGCCTGAGCTGCCAGCGCTAGCTATAGCGCTGCCGGTATGTTTTTGCGACCTGCTCCCCCGCCCCTTGACCGCCCCACCCCGCCCCGCCCCACCCCACCCCACCGTGAGCCCCGTGGGGCCTGCGCGGCCGCGCCGAGCGCGGAGGATACGAACTACACTACACAACAGCAGTGCCGGCCCGGTCCGGCCCGGCCAGGGTATTGGTCAATACCACCCCTCCCCCCTCCTCCCGCCCCCAGCACCGCCCCCGCACCGCCCCCGCGCCGCCGCTGTCCTTGAGATTGATTAAAGCCGCGAGGACAGGAGGGCCGCTCTGTTTGTAGAGGGCAGTGCTGAGGGGGGAGCGCGGGAGGACGCCCGGCGCGCGCCCTTGTATACACGAGTGTGTGTGTGTGTGTCTTTGTGTCTGTCTGTGAGTGGTGTGTGTGTGTAAGTGTCATCTATGAGAGTAGAGTGTGTGGTTGTGTTAGTAGTGCGTGTGTGTATTATGTGTGTCTATGTTAGTGGAGTGTGTGTGTGTCTGTGTGTCGCGCTGCCATAGCTAGCAGCAGAGGAGACGGTGAGCGTCATCATGTTAGAAAGAATTAAACTCGTAAAGCACTCGAGGGCAGAGAGAGAGAGAGAGAGAGAGAGAGAGAGGGGAAGAGGAAGGGAAGGGAAGGGAGAAAGAGAGGGGAGCCACCGGCGGCGGTACATTTGACCCCGTTTTAGAGGACACCGCGGCGGCAAGTTGCGCAAACAAGAACGAGAAGTGGAATAGAGAGAGGGGGAGAGAGACAGAGGGAGAGTTAGTAGGGAGGGGGAGAGAGACAGAGGGAGAGTTAGTAGGGAGGGGGGAGGAGGTCCGGATCAGAGCGTGCGCGGTGCGGTAGCGGAGCGTGCCACGAGCGGAAATTGGAGTGACATAGTTTAGCGAGTCGGGTGAGGCGGCTGTACGCGGGGGCGGGGCGGGGTGGGGCGGGGCGGGTAGCCCGTGTGGTGGTGCGCTCGCCACTCGCCGATACTCAGGACCCCGCCCCTGAGTTATTCCTCCGCGCCTTACCGCTGAGTTTCGCATCCCCCGCCGCGGCCCACGCTTTCCTCCCGGGTGCTAAATCAGCTCCCCGCCCGGTCCTCGCCGTGCATGTCGCGTCGGCAGCGGGGAGACACACGGCCGCCCGGGCCCGGGCCAGAGGCGGCGGCGGCAAACTTTCGCACCCAAAACCTCCCCACGACCAAAGCCACTCTGTTTTCCATTTCAATTTTTCCTCCTCCTCCTGCTCCTCCTCCCCCTCCTCCTCCTCCTCCTCCTCCTCCTCCTCCTCCTCCTCCTCCTCCTCCCCCGCCGTCTTCTTTTTGTTGGCGCGGTGCGGTGCGGTGCGGCGGGGGGAGTAAGGGCGGTGTGGCCACATTGGCGCCGGCCGCGCCGCGCCGCGCCGAGCCACATGAAAACCAACTCATGAAATATACGCCCAGGTTACGCATGGCACACGCATAAATCTGTTTGGACCTCCCGCCCTGCCTCGCCCTGCCTCGCCCCGCCCCGCCCCGCCCCGCCCCGCCCCCCCCCGCCCCCGGCCCGCACCCGCTGCTGCCGCTGGTCGCATTCGCGCATTCACCACGCGCCGCCGCTCGTCCGCTCTCTTTCTCTCCCTCTCTCTCTGTGTCTCTCTCTCTCTTTCTCACTCTCCCTGTCTCCCTCTCTCTCTATGTCTCTCTCTCTCTCTCTCTCTGCGCTCTCCCCTGCCCCCTGTCTCCATACACCATATCTGTCTCCCTCTCTTTCGCACTCTGGCCACCCAACTCGCCGCGCGCGGCGCGCGTAGGCCCCTCCTATGTATTCATATGTATGTATGTGTATGTATGTGTGTGTGTGTGTGTGTGTGTGTGTGTGTGTGTGAGCGCGTGTGTGGCTGTGTGTGTGCGCGTGCACAACACACATCATTCAGCACACGTATTCACTCTCACGTACCCCCACCCCACCCCCGCGGACCGGTGTGATAGGGGCGCTTTACAAATGAGCTGATTTGGTTCCCGACGCGCGGAGATGAAGATTTGTTTGCGACACGAGTCGGAGGGTGTAGGCGGGGCGGGGCGGGGCGGGGCGGGGCGGGGCGGCTCTATGTCTCCGTCGTGCCTGCTCTCCCTCCCCAGCTTGATGCTGCTTGTTCCTTTCCTCACAACGGGAATACTTTATACGTATTTCATGTCGACTATGTCAGCCTCCTCGCTTTACTTTCGACTGGTGCCGCCATGCCAGCCCTGCGCGCGCGGACGGGCCGGGACGGGAGGCAGCACGCTGCTGGCAATTATATTTACCTCAAGCCGCGTCAACAGGAAGGCTCTGCGCAGAGCCACTCTGTTCCGGCTGAGTGAGGTGGAGTCATTTTTTTACTTTTTTTATTCCGTTTCACTAAAGGACTTCGACTGCCGCGCTGCCGCCGGTCGAGTGGTCGACCACTTTGACTTTTGCAAAGAACGGTCTCGTCACAAACTGGCCAAAGCGAAAGAGAGGGAGGGAGGGAGGGGGGAGAGACAGACGGACAGACAGACAGACAGACAGACAGACAGACAGAGAGGGGGGGCGGGGGCTAGGAGGAGAAGTAGAGCCGCAGGCCTCCCCTGTCCTTCCCGAGCGCAGAATCCTTCTTCATCTATCTGGCAAGTCTCCCGCCAGAGCCCGCTCCGCCCCGTCGCGTCCGAGGGAAGGGGTGGGGGGAGGAAAGAGAGGAAGGGGGAAGGGGAGGGCGACCTTGCAGGACATGCCGGCCCGCCCTGCCGCCTCTAGGCCGCGTTTTAGAATCAATTTGTTGGCTGGAAGGGAGGCATCGGAGAGGAAGAGGCAGAGAGGAAGGCGAGGAGCTGTACAAAAAAACGAATCCCGTTTGCCTCTTCCTCGCTGGGCGGAGCCTCTAGCTAATAGAGAGCCGGGCCGCGAGGGTAGGGGCGCGAATAGGGGCGCGGCTGGAAACTTTTCATTCCGTCGGTGAAATATATTAACGGGGGCCGCCCATAAATATCGTGACGCCGCGCCGCCCGCTCCGCTCGGCGCCGCACTGGCCACGTGCCCCCTGCGGGCCGGGCCGCGTCCCGCGGGGCGCCGGGGGGTTAGGCAGCCCGCCCGCTCGGGTGCGCTGCGGCGCAGAGCTCTGGCCTACCTCCCGGGCGGACCGCCACGCTCCGTCCCCTGTCCCCTGCGGGCCGGGCCGGGCCGGGCCGGGCGCAGGGCGGGTCGCACGGGCTCCCGGGGGGTCGGCGTCAGGCTGGGGGTGGGGGCGCCCCCGCTGTGCGGTGTGGGGGGTCCCGTTGACGCGCGATCTTCGACGCCCGTGGGGGTGAGAGCGAGGGAGGAGAGGAAGGGGAGAGCGGGGGGGTCACTTTGGCAGTCGGCTCACGTTCAGGCGGGTCGGCTGGCGCATGACCAGGGGGGCAGGGCAGGGCAGGGCAGGGCCGTGTCGGGCAGGAGGAGGAGTGGGGGCGGGAGCGGGGGCGGGCGGGGCGGGAGCGCCAGGGACGTCCAACGCGTACCGTGGGGCCTGCAAGCCACGCAAAGTCAGTCAGCCACCGGTCGGGCCGCAGCCCGGAAGTCACACATTCACACACGCCTGCACACACAAACACACACACACACACACACACACACACAGAGGATCGAGTCTAGAAACTTGGAGGGCAGAGATGAGCTGCGGGCGTGTAGCAGCGCAGCGCCGCCGTGTGGCCGCTGTGCTATCTGATGGAGCACACAATCCCTCCCTCCCTCCCTGCCTCCCTCCCTCCCTCCCTCCCTCCTCTCCCTCCCTCCCTCCCTCCCTCCCCTCCGCACCATTCACGCTCGCGCGCACGCACGCACTGTAACAAATCCTCCTCCCTCCGCCGCCCTTAGCTTATCGGACCGCCGCGGAGCAGGGCGGCTGGAGAGGCGGCGGCGGCCGGCAGGGCGATTCGCGCGTCGATTTGCACAACAGCTAGCGGCCCCGCGGCGGGGCGGGGCGGGAGGGAGGCGCGAGGGGGAGGAGGGAGGACTCACCCTTCTCTGGCGTCGCCTCCCGCACTCCCGCCCCTCCTCGTAATGCTCCTCCTTCTCGTTGCCACCCCCGGCCGGGCCGTACTGCTCTATGGCGCCCCGCCGCCCCGCCCCGCCCGGTGTTCGCCACAGTCGCATCTGAAATTCTCTGATCAAACAGCAAAGAACGCAGCGCTGTACGGCCCTCCCCTCCGCTCCCCAGCCGCCCTGCCACCCCCTCATCTGCATGCCACGTGCTGCGGCGCGTGCGGGCCGCGGCCGGGGTGGGGTGGGGTGCGGTGGGGCGGGCCGCGGCGGGGGCCCCCGGCGGGGCAATGCCGCGCCCCGCCCGCTGCTTGTCGTGCGCAGCCAAAAATGCTGCCCCTTTTGTCGTTGTATCTTTTGTCAAGGGGCCATGCTAAAGCAGCAACGCGGCCCCGACAGGGCCCCGCCCCGCCCCGCCCCGCCTGCCCGGTCCCTGAATATTAAGAGGACGGCTCTCAAAGGGGCAAGTGCGCTGGGGGGAGGGGGGGGGGAGCGTTTGTGAAAAGCCACGACGCCTCTTAAAAGCCAACACAGTGCCTCTCCTGTCTCGTCAATTTCCCTCCACTCGAGTGACTCGGCGCGCCAAACCTCCTTGCGCGCGCGGCAAACAAGCTTGAGCCCGCGGTGGGGCGGGGTGGGGCGGGGCGGGGCGGGGTAGAGCTCTAAACTTTGTGATTAATCAATTCATGGATGCAGCCGCGTCCCGCGCGGTTCCCCGCTCCCTCCCCGACGCGACGGCGGACGCGGAGAAAACTCTGGCTATAATGGACTTGGCGCGGCCGAATCAGGTAATCAGGGTATGCAAATGGGGCCGCGGGCGCGGGCGCGCGATCGTCGCGAAAACACGCGCGCCGAGGAGGATGGTTATACACCATAAAATGAATTTCCCGAGAATAGTCGTTTTTAGCGGATGGTACCTTTTAACACCATAAAATATCTAAGAGTAATAATAAAAGGGACAAATGAAAGGTGTGAAGCTAGCTTTCACACTCCATTTCGACGGTCCGAGCTCTGGTTTTGCCTTACTGCTTCGTTCTCATACTGGGTGTATCTTCGGAAGCAAATTCTAAAAACTTAAGTTACGAACAAAACATTTCTAAATATAGAGGGAACTTTACGACCCGCGATACTACTAATGTCTTACGTTGTATCATCTGTTTTCATTATCAATTCTGGATTGAGATTTTTCTTTCCTCTACTTCCCGAGGCGTCGCTGCGCGTGTCCTCCACGCTGCTCTCTGACGGACAGGTGCAAATTGTTCTCGGACCCCCCCTCACCTGAGCCCCCGCCCGCGGTGACGCGTCGCGCCGCCCGTGAGCGATGGTGGGGACCACTCAGTACTCAGGGTGCGTGCCAGCGACTCCCCCCACCCCCTCACTCCACATCAGGAGTATAAGACAGTGGGGGAAGGGCGCCGGCTAACTGCTAAGTTCACTTTACGCCGGGGTGAAATTTCACTCGCCGGTGCTTCGTATTCTGGCCAGGCCATCTCTGCCTCCGGCTGGCGGGGTAGGGCGGGGAGGAGGTCGGGCCGGGCGCGCTGCGCTAGGGCCCTGGGGCCCCGGGCGGGGCTGGCAGTCTGCAGCCTTGGCAGCACAGGACGGGCAAAAGGCTTCTGCCGCGCAGACGGGGCCGGCGGCAGCGCAGGACCTCGCCTTACCCCACCCCGCGCCACCCCGCGCCACCCCGCCGCGCCCCACCCCGCCCGGCGCGCGCGCGCTATAAAATGCATCCCTTGTCGTAAAACTCGGCTCCCCGTTCGCCTCCGCCCTCCACCACCCCGCATCGCCGGCAGAGGCCGAGGCGCCTAGCAGCCTACCCCTCCGCGCAGAGGCCAGCGGGGCGGGGCGGGGCGGGGCTGTCTCCAGGCGGGCTGGGCTGGCCTAACCTCCCCCATAGCGCCTCCGGGACTGACAGTCATGCCGCGGGCCTGGCTGGACGGGTAGACAGACAGCGCTGCGCTGCCGGACAGTGGCAGTGCCAGCCAGGCCATGATGAAAAAACCTCCGGACGAAACGAAAACACTTTGGATTATTCCGTCTCTCGCTGCGCCCGGCCCGACGTGTCTGTTGAATGAATTGTTCCCGCCCTCCGGCGCTGGCGGCCGGCCTGGCGGCTAGGGGTGGGGTGGGGTGTGGCCGCGTGGTGGCTGGTGTCGGGCCCACCCCACCACCACTGGCCTGCTGGCGGTGGCCGAGTGACCTGTCAAACTCGCCCCTACCCTCCCCGCCCCGCCCCGCCACGCCCCGCCACGCCCCGCCACGCCCCGCCCCGCCCCGCCACGCCCTGCCACGCCCTGCCACGCCCCGCCACTGGGCGTGCCCTGGCCGGCACGGCATGGCGCAGCGGCAGTAGGCCCCGCCAATCCACTTACGGCCTCCACCATAAATATTCAGCATATTTCCTGGCGGGGCGGGGCGGGGCGGGGCCGGCCTCAATCCTTTCTTGCCTAATGGGCACGTCATATCCGGGCGGCCGGCGCAGCTCGGATTGGAAATCCGCTCTCCCCGAGGACTAGCGGCGGGGCGGGGCGGGGTGGGGTGTGGTGGGGCTACGTGAGGGCGTGGCGCCGGGTTCGGCGGAGGCCGAGGGGATCAAGGTGAGGCCGTGCGGGGACCCATAGGGCGCGTTTGCGGTGTGGCCGGGGCCGGCCGGGGCGCCGGGGCCCCTGGGGAGGTACTCGGCAGTGATCAGCTGCGGTGATGGGAGCCTCCTTGCGCCGGGCCTCGCTCGATGAGACCCCAGCCATCTCTTAACGGCCTCGGCCGCCTTAACGAGGCCGTAATGAGCGGACTTAATCAAGAGAGAGGAGCAAGCAAAACCCTGGCGCCCGGCCCCTCCCCTCGGCAAGCCCCGCCCCGCCCCGCCCCGCCCCGCTCCTCTGTCTTCCTCCCCTTTGCACCGTGTCCCGCACAGCTCTGCGCGCGGATTAATTTTAAGGAGTACTCACCCAGGTGGCGTGGAACAAGAGAGAGTGCGAGGGAGAGAGAGAGTGTGCGCTAGAGAGCGTTGAGTTACCATCTGAAAGCTTTCAGTCCCGTGGTGCACCGGGTGAGGTGGGGCGGGGCGGGGCGGGGTGGGGCGGGGCCGCCTGCAGGCCAGGGGCACCACCCCTACGGCTAGGCGCCGTTTCCTTCCGGGTCAGATCGGGCGGGCCAGCGGTGCTCGGCGAGGCTCGGCGGGCGGGGCGGGGCGGGGCGGGGCGGGGCGGGGCGGGGCGGGGCTCGACTTTTAGGGAATGGGTAAACAGGCTGCAAGGGTTGGGCGCAGCGCAGCGGTGCATCCTCCCAGCCAGCAGGGGGTCGGGTCGGACAGGCTGCATCCCAGGCTACCCTCGCTCCCTTTCTCCTCTCTCTCTCTCTCCCCTTCCTTTTCTTTCTCTCTCTTTCCCGCTCTCTCTCTCACTCTCCTGCACGCCCGTCGGAGCGGAGAGCGATTGGGTTGGCCGCAGCCAAATCCAGATCAACTCCGGGGAAAAAACTTTTCTCTTCCCATGTGGCCCGCGGAAAAAATAACTTCCACACCGCATAAAGTCCTGGCCGTCCTGGCCGGGCCTGGCCGCTATGATGCGATAGGAGCGGAGGGGAGGGACGCGGGAGAATTTGAATTTCAATGGAACTGGTCGTCGGGGAGGTGGAGCCGGCCATGATGGATGGGGAGATGGTCGCTGCCGAGCCGAGCCGGCGTCCACACCGAGCCCCCCGCACCCGCACCACCGCCGCAGCCGCAGCTGCTGCTGCAACTTTCTTTCTTCCGATATGCGAAATGTATACCGCACCCCTTTGCGGGAAGGTGCGGGCTTATGCCCTGTTGCTATAGCGGGGGACGGCGCATCTCTCGCTCCCTCTTCCTCTCCCTTACCCTCTCCCTTTCCCCCTCCCCACTCCCCTCGCTGGTATACGCTCTCTCGAGTGCATTCTCCAGCAGCTGCTGGAGCTGGAGGCACAGCCCCTCGGTACGACGCGACGCGCTCGCCCTGCCTTCCACTCTGCCTCCCGTTTTTTTACCCCATTCAGGGGTATGCGTCATGCCGAGTACCTTTCCCCGCGGCGCCCTGAGTCGAGTCTGAGTTCTCCGCGGCACCTTCCTCGAACAGCAGCAGGGCCGCCGCCATAACGCCGCGTGACAAATGGGCGCAGATAACACTCGCGCGGCGCGGACCGCCGAGGGACGTGTCAGGCTGGGGCGGGGGCGGGGCGGGGCGGGGCCGCGCGTCACATCTGCGATCCGAGCCAACGGAGCATTACATATTTAACGGGCCGGGGCCGGCGCTTCGCTTCGGGAGTAACACGCCATGCCCTACCGCGCCCGCCACGCTCCGCCCCGCCACGCCCTGCCCCGCCACGCCCCGCACCTGCGGACTGGAGGGCGTACACTACTGCGCCGGCGCGCCGCCCGGGTCCGCTCTGCTGGAGTAGAGTGATTCAAGTGGAGGACGATATTTTATTCTAACCTGGAGAGATACTGTTGTCGGGGTGAAGTGGCGCGCACTGCGGTGCTACACTCTCTCTATCTATCTCTCTCTCTCTCTCTCTCTCTCTCTCTCCCGCTCTCGCTCTCTGTGTCTCCTGTAGGGTAGGAGGGTTGGTTGCAAGTAGGTGGCAGTCTCTGGTTTCTCTTCGCCTCCCTCCGGTGCTGCTGCCGCCGGCGTCGAACGTAAACTGCCGCCTTTTCCTACAGTCTCCCCCCCCCCCCCCCCGTCCCCCGCCGGCAGCGCCCCCGGGGCTGACAACTCGACCCCGCTGCACCGACCCTCCGGCTCCAGCAGAGAGAGAGAGAGAGAGCGGAGGGATAAGACGTGCCTCTGCCCCTCCGGCCGGCGCGACGGGACCCTCCCTGCCGGCCGGGTTTTGTGTCGGATTTCTTTGCGGGAATTTGTCACTGTTGATTTAACACGGCAGTTTACTGGCCAGCAGGCCTAAGGGAGGCGGTGCGGTGCTGCGGGGGGGGGGGGAGTGAGGGAAGCTGTGTGAGGGAGGGCAGGAGGGAGAGGCAGGCGCTCCTAATTGGATGAACGTGGCGTCCTCGCGATCAACTCGTCAGCGAGCAGCGCAGCGGCGCGGCGCCCTCATGAAGCTATTCAGTGAGCGGGAGAGGAGGAGAGTTAGTGACGTCATCCTCTCTTTCTCTCGCGTGCCCGCATTTCCTCATCCTACTCTCACTGTAAAAAAAAAAAACAACCTATGTTCCTACAATTACGAAAGCCGATTTTTGTACGTTTAAGAACGACAGTAAAGCAATACCAAGTGTCGTTGCCATTTTGTTATTTTACAATTTGTCATCGTTGCTAAACGATATTTCTCATAGAAGATTTTCTCGTATAATTCCTACAAACATTTCTTACAGAGCTCTCGCTCTCTCGCTCTCTCGCTCTCTCACTCTCTCACTCTCTCACTCTCTCACTCTCTCACTCACTCACTCTCTCACTCTCACTCTCTCTCACGCTCTTTCACTCTCTTTGCTCAAGTCACTTTACTCTCAAGGACGACACGCCTATCTATCCCTATCGGCTGCGGTCGCCAAATTCGTTTCAAGTTGACGTGGCTGCCTACGTGCCACGGGGCGGGGCGAGGCGTGTCATAATACTCACCCCCGGGCGCCTCGCCCCGCGCCACTTCAGACAGGCGTGGAAAAAAGAAACACACAAGAAACAAACGAGAGGGAGGTTCACAAAGCGAGGGGCCCGGGCGAAATGAGAAAAGAGCTTCAATCGGCCATTCATTCGTTTCAGTCGTTCGTCCGTCCATTCAAATCAATCCGACACGCCCGCTTTGCCCTCTCCCCCGCCGCGCCGGGTCGACGGTCTGAAGTGGGAAGAGAGCCTGAGGGGCGTGCGAGCAGCTCTCCCTCCCCCGCGAAGTACAGGTCGAGAACTAATCAGCCCCGAGTCCATCCCGACACTCCAACCGACGCACCATTTCCAATTTTTTTTAAGTCACTACACTGATAGAAAAAATACGGCAGGCACTTTACTGCAACCCCAACAAAGTGTATTGTATACAAAGTACACGATTAATGCGACATTCACACACTTGAGTTTTTAGTGCACCTCTTTGTGTCTACCACACGGGTGTGCGCTTCATTCAAGTACACCGTTGGGTATGCAGTGTGGTCAAGCCCTTACGCATGCTTATACTCGAGTCTTATTATAGGAAGTACCCTTAAAAAGTTTAGCTCCTATAGTTTTTAAGGCATTTCTCTTTATACTTTGCCGAAGTTTGTGCTTCCGGTAAGCACGCTGGTACGCGGCCGCGACCAGGAGTGCGCCCCGCCCGCGCTTTTGAAACAAGCTCTCTTTGGAATTAATTCGACGACCATTTATCAAAGCAGAAAAATCTTTTCTTTTTTTTCTGTCACCACCCCTCTTTTCTCTCTTATGTTGATTTTTTTTATTATTATTTTCCGTGTCGGTGGAGCGATGTCGGTGTGAGAACCTTTTGTTATCGCACGCGACCTTTATCCATTTTAAAGAGACGCACCCCGCCTAGCTCCCGCCCCACGCCGCTCCCCGCCCCGCTCCCCGCCCCGCCCCGTGCGAACCGAAGGCCATAAATTGCCCCAACCTGGCCTACGGTGTTTTATTACGCAGCGATATGCCTTAAGATCTCCCCTTCCCTTCCCGTCTGCCCGCCCCGCCCCGCCCCGCCCCGCCCCGCCCCGCCCTCTCCTTTCCCCAGTGACCTTTCTCCATGGCTTCGCAGAGATTTATGTGTTCCGCCCCGATACAGGAGTGGCGGCCCGAGCCGGCCCGGCCCGGCCGGTGAACAGCAATTGGACCAGGACGACGATGACGACCTTTAGAGCGATGCTCGCGACGGCAACTTTATTGAACTCCGTCAAAAATTAAAATTCAAAACATTTACTTTTGTTTTATTGTAAAAAAAAATGTCGGGGTTTTGCGTTATTGAACTTGGCAAAGCTCTCAGGAGAGTTTGTTTAAGATTATCGTGTTTTCCCCGGGGCGGGGCGGGGTGGGGTGGGATGGTGCGGGGATGCCCGATGACCCGGATGGAATACGGATCCCGCTGCGGTCCCCCCGGGATGAAATACATATCCCCGCCTCGCCCCATCCCATCCCATCCCCCCGATGCCGGGCCGGGCCGGGCGGCTCACTCCCAGGGGGACTCTGCCCTGCCCGCCCGACCCGGCGTCCTTCGCTTCCCGGCCAAATCCCTCCTCGGAGGACTTCATTTGAATCTCGTCGCCGCGCGCCCGGCGCTGCCCCGCCCCGCCCCACCCCGCCCCGCCCCGCCTCGCACCACCCCGCGACGGAGACTCAGTCCGAATGAGACGAGCCGAGCGCCAGACTTTCTTCCTTTTTTCCTCTTTTTATGTATTTTTTGTACTTTATCCCCCTAGATATCGGTGGCCCGCCCAGAGCGGCGCTCTTGTTGAGCAGGTGAAGGGTGGGGCGCCGTGGGGAGGCTTGGAGAGCTGGCGACCAGGGGCGTAAACGCCCACTCCCTATCATAATTCACGCACGTATTTGTTGTATTTTCTTTATTCCTCACGCTGCTCAAGTTTTCAGGGTTTTTGTGTTATTACACTGTTATAACCTTGCAAAGAATCTGGCTGCTTATCGCAGTTGCAAAGATAACCAGCCGCCAGCAGGAAGTGAGTGAGTACGCCAAGCCGAAATGTTGCCACATTTTCCTGGCCTCCTCCGCTACCCCATAACGACCCCGCTCTCTATCCTTACTCCAGCGCCCCGTCCGTAACGCCCCAGCTGCCGCTCGCCGTAACGCGTAACTTAACGTAACGTCACGGAAGAGGGATCAAATATTCATCGTTGGCGCCGGGGCCGGGGCGGGGCCGGGGCGGGGCCGGGTCGCTGTCAGGGGAGGCTGGGCGTGGCGGCTGCTGGCGCATGGGCATGGGGCTTCTCTGTTGCATTCGATACTGCCTCGGGCGTTATACCACAGTCATGAGGCTGTTCCGCCCGGGCCATTAACGCCCATGAGGAAGCACTGGTCAAACTAAACATAGCGCCTTTCATGAAGCCTACAGTCCGCACTCACTGCTTTTTGAAGCGTACAAGAGCTCATGCGCTCCTTTCCTCCTATCTAAATGTATGGGGGAATCGTCTTGGAGCGTAGTTGTACGCTTCAAGAAGGGCGTAAGGTCTTCAAGCGTAGTTGTACGCTTGAAAAAGGCGACGTTTTTCGTAATTTGTGATTTACAAACGGTGTTGTAACTTGACGATCGAAATCGTAAATTTACGAAAGCCTATTTCTGCTCGTTTAAGAATCACAAGTCGATACCAAGCGTCCTTAAAGTTTTGTAATTTTACAATTTGATATCGTAACTTTACGACATTTCTCATGGAAAATTTTCCCGTAACTCTGACAGACATTTCTCACAGTGGTTGACGTTACAGCGTTAGAGCTGTCGTAATGTTATTTTACAATGTAGTTTGAGCTTCCACCGATATATTTTTCTCCAAGAGCACACGGTCGTGCTAACCATACTGCGTGGCAGAGGGGAAACAAGTCAGTCCCAACGACTGTCTAAAAAAAGGAGCAGAGGACGGGGCGGTAGCGCGGCAGTAGGCCCGGCCGCACAGCGCAGAGCGGCACAGCGGCATAGCGGGAAGTTTGCGAAATTCGAGTTTGGTAACCCTGTTTGCCGACGCGGAAGCAGCGTTGCGCGGTACAGGGGGGGCAGCGGGTTCGAGAGCTCGTCAAGTTGCTCGCTTCGTTTACCGACGCAGCGCGGCGTCCAACGCGCCCGCGTGGCGTCCAGCTGCAGCGGCGGGGAAGTGTTCGTAGAACCTACGTCGACTCTACGTGAAGCACGTGAGCTAAGTGGATTCTACGTCGAATCTAAGTGGATTACGCAGATCAACGTCGTATGTACGTGAACACGCGTAGCCTAGGGCAGGGCCGCGGGTACACGCTGAAAAGAGGGCGGTAACACAGCGGTGTCAGAGACGTATATTCCTGACTGTCCTTTGAACCAAAAAGCAATCTGATAAAATACTTTACATAAGAATTACACACCATTACACACCCTTACACACCCTTACACACCATTACACACCATTACACACCATTACACACCATTTTACACCATTTTACACCATTTTACACCATTTTACACCATTTTACACCATTTTACACCATTACACACCATTACACACCCTTACACAAGATAATGTTTTGCCTTATGCCAAGTATTTTGTCTTTAAAAAAGTTTGAGAAAGGTAGTTTTCTGTGTGTGGGGCATTTTTATCGGGGTTGTTGGTGCAATTAGGTGGCTGAGACGGGGACGGGAGCTCGAGGGCCTGGCCCGGCTCGGCTCCCTGCTGGTGATTGCAAACAAGTGTCCTCTTGATTATAAGGAGCATCGAGCCGGGCGGGGCGGGGCGGGGCGGCCGGCCGGAGAGTGGAGAGCGACTGGATCCTCTCGAACTGGCGAACAACAGGTTGGCTGGCTGCAGATTAGCGATGACGCCGGTGACGTCACGTCGCCCGCCTCTGCTGCCCGTCCAGCTGGATTTCCTCTGGAGGGAAGGGGAGCAAGGAGGACGTGAACCTGGCCGCCATGTCCAGAATAAAAAATACTGCGCCCAAGCTACCCGTGGTGGGCCGCGCCGGGGGCGCAAAGTCTCAGGGTGACTGCCTGGAGTTTGCCGCCTGCCCCGTTCCGCCGTGCCCCGCCCCGCCCCGCCCGGCGCGGCTCAAGTTTGTCCCGGCTCAGTCCAATTTGTAATTGGCCGGAATGTTTACTTGACTCGGTAATGGCAGCGCGCCTGGCCGGCCGAGTGTGCCCGTCGAGCTGTCGGGCGGGGCGGGGCGGGCACCCGGAGGTGCTGTTTGATCCCACCCCGCCCCGCCCTGCCGCGCCACGCCCCGCCCCGCCCCGCCCTGCCGCACCACGCCCCGCCTCGCCCCGCCTCGCCCCACCCCGCCCCACCCCGCCCCACCCCGCCCCGCCCCTCCCCGCCCCATGCGGATCGCGTGGTGATGGCGCCGCTGACAACAGTGAGGGTGGAGTCACCCCTCCCTCCCTCCGGCCGGCCCGGACGCTCCGATGTGTTTGCCGTGTACTCCACTCTGCGGCCCTGCCCGGCCCGGCCCGGCCCCGGCTGCTCTCCGCGCCCTGCCGCCCTCCTCTCCTCTCCAGGGACCACTCCATTTTTATGCCCTCCTTGTGCGCCGCGCGGCGAATTTCTCATAATACGGCCGGCCATTCCGCATCGGCTGTGCCATGGGCGCGGCGGCCCGGCCAGGCCCCTGCCTGCCTGCCTGCCTGCAGGGCACCGCACTGACGGGCGTAACGATCGGCCGCGGCGGGGCGGGGCGGGGCGGGGCGGGGCCAACTGCCGTTGCGTGTTGCGGGCTGCCTACCCGGCCGGCGCCATAAAGCAACTCATGGGCGCGGGGCGCGGTGGGGCGGGGGTCAGGGGGCGGCGGGGCGGGCGGGGCGCGGCCCATGACAGCAGATTATGACGCCCGCGGGGGCAGGAGCGGGGGGTAGGGGGCAGGGGGCAGGTTTCTTCCACCTGAAGTCGACGCGAACTTGATGGAGAAGGGGAGGGTATAGAAAAGGGCGGTAAAAGCAGTAGATAAAGGGTGGGTAGGAAAAAAGAATGAAGAGGAAAAAAATTGTCATATTGCAAATGGACGATAATACAAAGTTTCCGCTTTTTCGAGGGGGGGGGGGGGAGGCGAATAGGGGGGAATTATATTTTCGCAGACATATATTTCTTTCACAGTCGTGAAAGGTGGGTGGAGGGAGGTAGAGTTTACGGGGCCGATGATTGCTTATCCAACTCTGAGTCGAGCAGCGCGATCGGAAAGATGGAGGGAGGGAGAGAGAGAGAAGAAGAATGAGAGAAAAGTCTCACGAAGTTGGCCGGGACTGGCCAAATAATTACCTACGATTCTTCCATCCCTTAACCCGTATTATCCCTCCCCTCGGTCTCCCATTCAAACTCACTGTCGGTCGGGTCAGGTTCTCTCTCTCTCGCTCGCTCTCATGTTCTCTTTTTTGCTCGCTCTACTCCCACTTGTTATCCATTTCTCATCCCGCACCGCCAGGGCGCACGCCCAGCGACCGCGCCCCGTCAAAATTTCTGCTCATCTCGGTTTTACGAGCGAGTTTTATGCTAGACGGGGCGGGGCGGAGTGGGGCGGGGCGGGGCGGGGTGGTCCGGGGTGCAGCGGGGCGTCGTCCTCCCTCTCCTTTTCTCCCGCATCCTGCTCTTGTTGACGTCACTGCGCGCGGTGCGGGGCGGGGCGGGGTGGGGTGCTTGTGCGGACCTAGCCGGTGCGGGCACACGGCGCTAACGCCCATGGGACACGAACGCGCGTTTGCTTTAGGGGTGAAAAAAGATTTTAAAAAAAAATACTGCCCTGAAAATGTTTTTTGTGACGTATGAATCGAGCCCGAATCACGCAATCACTGCACCTCTCCATTTACTTGCACGCGCGCCTCGCAGTAAATCTCTGCACTGGAAGAACAATCGTGACGTGCGTCGAGTCAATGGGTGTGACCATTTGTGGTCACACCATGGAATGCGACCTAAATTTACGTTACACTGTGATGCGACGCAAGCGCCAGGGTATGCGGCATTACACATACGAGGTCGCATCACAAACGTGACCAAAACGACGGTCACACTACATGAAGCGACCACTTGCAAGTGTGACGCACGTCACATTAGCTTTTCCAGTGTGCTTTCGGGGCGCATGCATGATTTTTGTCCCCGCGGTTCGGTTTCCCTCTGTGGTGCTGCCGCAGCGCCTCACTGCTGCCGAAATAATAAGGCCCTCGCATTATTATGTGCGCCTCGCGGCTCCCTCCCTCTCTCGCGGGGCGGGGCGGGGCGGGGCTGTCAGCGTCGCTAATGAATTTGCTGAAAGCGAATTACAGACGAGTATAAAGAAAGTGTTGCAGCGGGCCGGGCCGGTCCTGGCGCTGCCAGTGACGGCGCTGCTTATTGAGTTTGCGGTCCGCGGTGGGGCGGGGCGGGGCGGGGCGGGGCGGGGCGGGGCGGCGAGGTAGGGGTCTGACATCAGGCATCAGCGACAGACGCCAGGCCGCGCCGCGCCGCGACCGGAATGGAATAAAATGAATGGAGCGAAACGGCACCCAGAGACGTTTTCATTAGCAAGACAACAGAGGAAATGTGGAGGGGGGGGGGGGGGTACGGGGCCTCGAAAATGCCTCTGGTGGTGCCTCGGCCCGCCCCGCCCCGGCGCTGCTTGAAAATAATGCCCCCCTCTGAGTAAGAGCGGGTGCTGCTGCATCATGGACACTGTGGCCGCCCGCCCCGCCCCGCCGGAGGTACAAAGCCATCAAGCTTGTCGCCCCGCCCCGCCCCGCCCCGCCCCGCTCCAGCCCGCTCGGCGTCATGGGATAGCTCTGAATGCGCCGGTGTGGTGGGGCTCGTGCTGGCTCGGGCTGCGCGGCTGAATGGAAGTCTGGACAAGCTCTCGCTCTGTCTGGGGATGAGCCGCGACCGGAGAGGGACTCAGCGGCATGCCGGCCGGCCCAGCCGGACACACACAGAGACACGCTTACTCTCCTGTGTCTCTCTCGATCGCTCCCCCTCCCCCCTGTCGCACACACACGGCAAAATTAACAAATTGTTTTTCAACCATTTGAACCGATTTGAACTTCCTCCTAATCGTAGAAGCATCGGAAGCTTACTTTTCCTTCTTCGGGCTCTCTCCTTGTGGTGCTACCACCTACGCAAGGAGCGAGAGTTGTATAGGTAAGCTTCGTAATTATAAAGCAGAGAGTTGGGCTGCTTCGCAATAGGAAGCATTTCCTTCTTAATAGGACGCATTTGCTTGGGGGCCTTTAAGAAATCGGAAAAGGGAAAAATACTTTGTATTTCAAAGCAGCCAATGTTTTTCTACGACCTTACTAAGTAATTTCTTTGCAAGCTTACAAATAGAGCGAGCTACAAAACTTTGACAGATTTCCTTGCAACTTCGCCTTAGTGTGCATGCCCTTCGCTATATTGTGATTTAGACAGCTGCAGTGCATTCTGCGTTGCCGCGCTGGCTACAGTAGTAAAGTGGGTGATGCTCCAAGTGGCTGTAGCGGCGGAAAGGACACACGCTCCTCTCTCTCTCTCTCTCTCTCTCTCTCTCACTCTCTCTCTCTCTCTCTCTCTCTCTCTCTCTCACACTCGCACACACACTTACATGCACAGCGACGGAATTGCATTGCGCCCGTCATCCCTTCAGCCCTCCCTCCCCTGCATGTCTGCTTCCAAGGCAGGCAGCGGCGCACACACACACACACAACACGCACACACACACACACGCTCACACGTCCCCTCACACGCGCGACACTGTCTACTTACAACGTGCTACATTCGTGGCATTCCCGGCTGCCACCATCCCCTTCTCTCGGTCCTCTTGTCCTCTCTTTCTCTCTTTCTATCTCTCCCTCTCCCTCCCTGTCTCTGTCTCTTTCTTTCCCTCTCTCACTGTCTCACTCCTTCTCTTTCTGTTCCTCCCAACCCAGCGTGCCGCAACCCTTTTGCCCGACTGTACTATCAAACAAAAGTTTCTCTCTCGCAACGGAAAAGCCTTTTTTTCCTGCCGTTCTAAAACTGTCGCGATGTTGTTGCTGAGGGGCCAGGCCGGGCGCCCGGGCCGGGCGAGGTGGTATCGCCACTGCCAAGTGTCTCAATCGCTATCGGACTATCGGTCGCCCGATGGTATTAATTGCAGAATATCGGGGAGAGAGGGGGTGGGGGCAGGCAGAGAAGCAAAAGGGACACGAAATGGAAATTATCGATTCGACTGCAGAGGCCGCGGCCGCGCGAGCCTACCCCGCGGCCCGCGCCGGCCGGACTTAAACTTGTGTAAACCGACCTTGGTTTGTTCACTCTCACCCCCAGAGGGAAAGAGAAGAATAAACGCGGTCGTGTAATGTGCAGCTCGTGTGGGCGGGGCTGGGCCGGGCCGGGCCGGGCCGCCTCGTGGTGGTAGGCCAAAGTGGCGCCACCGCTTAACGGCCATCCCGCAAGGTGCTGCGCGGGGAGGGGTGGGCGTCGAGCGGGGCCCCGCGAGGGGAGGCAAATTGACAAAAGTTTCCCCTACGTCTCTGTCTCTGTCTCTCTCTCTCTCTCTCTCTCTCTCTCTCTCGCTCTCTCTCTCTCTCTTCCTCTCTCTCTCTCTCTTCCTCTCTCTCTCTCTCTCTCTCTCTCTTCCTCTCTCTCTCTTCCTCTCTCCTCTGCCTGCCAGGGTATAGGGCCGCGACAAATAAACGGCTGCACGGGGAGGGAGGAGTTGCAGATGTCTCTCATCGTAATCGTCTGGCCCCCTTGCTACCGTCCCTCTCCGTACACTCTCGCGCCGCACCCCGCCCCGCCCCGCCCCGCCCCGCCCCGCCCCGGGAGCACTTCGCCCTGCTGCACCTGCGGGCAATCAAACCGGTCCAGCGGTGAGGCCGCCCCCACCGCGCACTTCCTGCTCGTGCCGCGTACGCCCTGCGGAGCGCACGGGGCTAATCAACAGAGAGGCCTCACCCCGCCGCACCCCCCACCACACCGCACCCTACCCCGCCTCACCTCCTTCTCCTCCTTTTACGCTGATCTTTCCTCGGGCAAACGTTTATGCTGTCGGTGCGGGGGCGAGGGTGGCGTGGCGTGGCGTAGCGCGGCGTGGCGCAGCGCCCCACCCCGACCCGACGCCAGATCAGCACTCTCCAGCTGCGGAGAGGGAGAGAAAAGCGGGTAGAAAAAGGGCAAAGAGGCTGGAGGTCGAGGGGCAGGGAGAGCGCCGGCCCGGAGCGGCCCGGAGCGGCCCGGAGCGGCCCGGAGCGGCCCGGAGCGGCCCGGAGCGGCTCGGAGCGGCCCGGAGCGGCCCGGAGCGGCTCGGAGCGGCCCGGACCGGACCGCACTGCCGTTAAAGAGATGTATCAATCTCCCTCGCCTCGTCTCGGCTGGGCTGCCCGCTCCCGCCGCGGCCCCTAGCCGGCCGAGCCGAGGCCAAATGTGATTTATAATTCATATTTGCCCGCGCTGCGCCGCGCGCCCGCCCCGTGCGCCGCCGCCCTTTCAAACTTCATTTCCTTCGCTGCAAAGTTTCGGCAGCGCTGGTATTGGGTCGAGAAACTGCGCGGGGTGTGACTTTTTGACAAGCGCGTCGCCAAGAAAAGGTTTCTTTTCCCCCAAGCGCCCGCGCGCGCGCATGGTCGGCAGTCTGTGGGTCGCCGGGCGGGTAGGCAACCTCCGTGGCGCGCGGGCGCGGCGGCGCGGCGGGTGGCCTACCCACCGTAGTGCAGGCGCGGAGCCTCGGGGGCCGGGGCGCACCACGCAGCGCCCGCTGTTTATTTTCCACTTGGTGGCCTCGACCGCTAGACCCACTCTCCTTTCCGCGGTACTCTCTTCTCTTCTCTTCTCTTCTCTTCTCTTCTCTTCTCTTCTCTTCTCTTCTCTTCTCTTCTCTTCTCGTGTCTCTTCGCGTGTCTCTCTCTCTCTCTCTCTCTCTCTCTCTCTCTCTCTCTCTCTCTTTCTCTCCCTTTCTCTCTCTCTCTCTCTCTCCCCTCGTCTCTTCCTCTCTCTTTCCGCCTTCCTCGCTATCTTGAGGAAATTATCACCACCACCACCACGAAGGGCACGAAGGTCCCTCCATCTCTTCTGCGCTGTGCAGTTAATCGTGCTCCAATTTACGTTATGGCGCGGCCAGCTTGACCGGGGACAAGCTCGCGGGGCGGGGCGGGGGGCGGGGCGGGGCGGGGTGGGGCGGGCGGGGCGGGGCACTGCGGCTTCCTCCCGGAATGGGGCAATTACCGAGTGGCGCAGTAAGTGCGCGCGTAGCCTGGCCTGGCCTGGCCAGCTCTTCACATGGGCTAAGTTTCTCTCCCCGAATAGCGCCCCATAAAACTCTTTTCGGCGGTGGAATTTTTGCCAGTCCGTTTCCCCCTGAGCGCGCGGCGAGCGGCGGCGGCAGCAGGCCTTTCCCACCAGAGTGTTCCGCTCCGCCCCATCGGCTTCGTTCGTTCCGTTTCGAACGGACGTATCTGCAAAAATACAGCGCCGGCCGAGACACGCGGCAGAGCGAGTGTGGGAGTGGGCAGGGGCCAGGGAGGGGGGACTCCCTCTGCACTTCATTTCCGGCCCCGAGCGGTTTTCTGACCCCCTCCTCCCCCCTCCCCTTCCCCTCCGCGCCGGACCGTTCTCCTTAAGCTGCTGCTTCGCCCTAAGGCCCTGTGGGGCGCCCCGTGGCGTGTTAGGGGGCGGGGCGGGGCGGGGCGGGCACAGGGGGAGACGGGACCAGGAGCGCTCGGCTTAATCACGTGCCAGCGTCATTTCAGCGTCATCCCCTGTACAGGGCCGCGCGGTGCGGGGCAGGGGCGCAGGCGCGGGCCAGTGCCATACAGCTGGGGAGAATGGCCCATTTTATAACAATTTAGTTTCGCTCTGTTTGGTTGCGCGGCAGGAAGGCGGAAAGAAAGCGGGTAAGAGAGAAAGGGGGAGGGGAGATAAAATAGACTCCTTGAGAGTGAGAGAGAGGGGGGAGCGGGGACGTTGTGTGCCTGAGGGGCGCCGAGGGGTGTCTGCTGTGAGCGGGTTGGTTCAAATCTCTGCGCCAAAGAAACCGCACCCGATAAATTATTTACCACCGCAGGGAGGGGGGGGGGGGGGGGGGAGAATTAAGTGGGTCGGGAGTCTGCCTGCCAGCGGGCGGGGCCGGGTACTGCGTACGGCTGCGACCGCTTGGCTTTTAGCCCTCTCTCGTCACGGACGCCTCCTAACCCCCCTCCTCTCTCTCTCTCTCTCTCTCTCTCTCTCTCTCTCTCTCTCTCTCTCTCTCTCTCTCTCTCGACATGGAAATGGCTCTGTGTCACGCTGTCTTGCAAGTGTACGAACGAATGGTTGACGCGATGAAAATGAAAATAGAATGAAACGATCGGGCGAATAATGCTCGGCGGTGAGCGCTGGAGCGGCCACAGGAGCGCCGTGGAGGTATGCGGTCCCGCATCGCGCGCGAGCAGGATGGGTGGCCTATCGCCCAGGCGCTCGCCGCGTGCAACGACGAGTAACTCACAGTTCTCAACTCTTGTAATTCGCATTTATCCACGCCATGCAAAATCATTAAAAATTGGCATCCCTAGGAAGGCCTTAAAACTAACGAAAGGTGGAAAATTTAAATGCCCCAAGGCATTTTCTCGCCACTGCTAAAGCATTAAAATTTTACACCCTTTTCTCCCTCTGTTCTGCTAGTGAAATATTTCGTTGTCTTTAAGTTTACGACTCACATTTGCTCTTACGATGATGTGTATGGCTTAGTGAAACGACTCATGTTGCCAAATGCAGGGGAACGTGCAGAGATTATTTTTCGTTTATTCACCATCCTTGTTCTGTTCGCAGGTACGGTACCAGTTTCACGGTCCGGTCCACTCGCGGTGTGCTGAGTGCGGTAGCCGGTGAGTCGGCTGCAACATATTCTCTACTCACCAGCCTCATCTACAGGTGGACGGGGGGGGGGGGGGGGGGGGGTCAGGCAGCACTGGGGCCTGCTGGAGGCGCTGGAGCGGTCGTGGGCGGGCCCAGCGGCCTGGGCAAACATCGTAAAAGTTACTTTAATTCATAAAGCCGAACATAAAGGCGCAGGGCGGAGTTATTACCTGCGGAGTACTGAGAGAAAGGGGGAAGAAAGAAAGAACGAGGAGGGCTGGAAAAAGAAAAGTAGCAGGCTAGGGGTGGGGTTCGACCCCGCGGGGCTGGGCTGGCGGGCACGGGCAGTCCAGTTTTGAGCCCCCCGGCCCTGCCCCGGCCCCGACCCGACGACTCGTGGAGATGAATAAATAGTCCAGCAGGCATTGTTCTGCGCCCAGCCCAGCCCTGCGCCGCGCCGAGCTGCCCCCACCAATAGCAATGCCCAGCTGCCCCGCCCCGCCCCGCCCCGCCCCGCCCCGCCGGCCCCACTCCTGTGCGCCCCGTTGTTTCCTCCCCACTCGCCCCAACCCCAACGCCCTGCAGGCCTGACCCCCATTAACTTCCGGTCCGTAATGACGAGCATAGATTTTTAAGGCCCGTGCTGGACTGGAACTTACTTCCAGCCCGTTAAGCTCGCCGTGTCCAGGCGGTACCATTGTGTTGTACAGCCAGGGCTGCGAATGGAATGGCCACGCGCGCTGCTCTGCTACCGGAGTTTTATTTTCGCCAGCGCCTTATTCTCTCTTCGCGAAAAATAAGTCACTATTTCGTCGCGTCCTATTTTCTGTTTGGTGCGGTGTGGTGGTTCTTTTTCGTTGTGTTGATGTTGGGCCGATGTTAATGAGGTGCGAGATGAGTTTCGCTGTCGGGTCGGTGTTATTGCGTCACTGCGCTGCGTACGGGCCTAAGCCGCGCCCCGCCCCGCCACGCCACGCCCCGCCACGCCCCGCCACGCCCGCAGCAATCCGCACTCTGCTGTCTGCCCGGGCGCGGTGCGGCGGTCACGAAGTGGCGAGAGTGTCTTTAATCAGGGGGGAAACTAAGTGAGCGTGTATTGCGCCGTGCTTGTTGGCCCCTGCCACGCCCCGCCCCGCCACGCCCCGCCCCGCCCCGCCACGCCCCGCCACGCCCCGCCACGCCCCGCCACGCCCCGCCGCGGTGCCTAGTCCTAGTTACCACACCACGAACATGACATCGCAGAGGAGGAAGCGGCCGGGCCGGGTCGGGCCGCGGCACAGCGTGCTGCCCGCCCCGCCCCGCCCCGCCCCGCCCCGCCCCGCCCCGCCCCGCCCCGCCCCGCGGTGAGGGAGAAACACGGAGAATCATGAGATGTTAGAGAGGAACGGAGTGAGGGGGAGAAAAACTGGAGTCTGCTCCTTTTTCGGCAAATATCTTTACTTTGCAGGGAGGAGCCATGCCATATCCGCCTCGTGAATGACACGCGCGCGCGCTCTCTCTCTCTCTCTCTCTCTCTCTCTCTCTCTCTCTCTCTCTCTCTCTCTCTCTCTCTCTCTCTCTCTCTCTCTCTCTCTCTCTCTCCCTCTCCCTCTCTCTCTCTCTCTCACACACACACTGCCGCGGATGCTCCCTTCTCATTACGGCTCTGTTGTCGTCCTCGTGAGGTGAGGCGGGGGCGTGGGGCGTGGCCTCCTCGCACCCTCCTATTAGAAAGTGCGTTCATAAAAGCATATGAAAGGCAGTCGCGACGTCGCCGGGGAGTTCAGTTGGGCTGTCGCGTGTGTGTGTGTGTGTGTGTGCGTCGCCCTTCCGTTCAGCCGCTTTTCATACTGAGGCGTGAAGTCGGGCTGTGAATGCCGAACGGGATTATGGGCTTTCCCTCTCGGCGCGGCGCCCGGCCGGGGCCCCGCGTGCTGTGCGGGTAAGACCGACTCCCCGGCGTTATTGCAACAGTTTAAAGTAACGCTCAAAAAAAAAATTGCTGGCGTATATCACAGTGGTATACTTTTAGTTAATCAAACTAACACGGTATTTTTGTGTTTAGTCTGTACGGAGGTATAAACATTTCAAATTTTCGCACCATTTTGTGCGTTGAGTTTGCACGCTTTTGTGCATACATTTGTACGAAGTCAATCGCTTTTTTGGCGCACCAGTTCGTGTGAAACGAATTGTATGTTGTAACTTATTTGCACAAACGTTATTTGCACAGGATCATGCAAATCTCGATGCAAATATAGTTAGAGTTACGGTGAATGTGGTCCGGACTAAGAAGAAGGAGATCTATGCAGGAGGAAGCTGCTTGACGCTGCTGCTTTCCTTCAAGTCCCCTCACTCGCTGAGCTAAGTTCCCTTTTACTGTACGTGTTACGCGGTTGAGAGGCCCAGCGGGTTACATGCCGATATCAGAGGCAATTAATGTCCGCTTGCCCGTCCGTGCGTGTCTGTCTGTCTGTCTCTGTCTGTCTGTCTGAGCGTGTGTGTGTGTGTGCGTGTAGCCCGTTGCGCTGCGTTTCTCGTTTTTCGGTCTGGATTTCTTGCGCGCTGCAGCAGCGCGGCTGCTATCATATAATCCGCCCGTTTTCCCCTTCCCCCGTGTGGCGCGGCGCTACTGAAACCGAACTAATTTCCCGTCCATTAGGCCTGCTGGGCCGTGGGGAGGGGGTAGAGGGGGGGGGGGGGGGCAATGCCGCGCCGATAGGCGCGTGGTGTTTTTGCTATGCGGCCGCCATGCGCCGCGCCCCGCTAATCCCTGCTAAATCTAGCCGCGGCCACGCCACGCCTCTATGTTGCAGTTTCGCGATGGATAAAAAAAAAATGCACACGACTATAGTCCATGCTTTCTTTCACTTTTTGGGAACTGCGAGTTACTCTGCTAAAATGCGAGTTTTGGAATACAATAGGTAATAGGTTACGTAATTTAGTCAGTTTTCAGTCCTGTCATAAATTTTGCTTTAATCGTGCAATTTTTTAGGAACTTTTCGCGCGTTTATCTCAATCTGCGTCTCCTCTGTTCGGGGCCGTGCGGCAGCGTTGGTGCGGGGCGCTGTGCGTATAAACGTAGTACATCCCCGAGGGGAGGGCCGGGCGGGCCGGGCCGGGCCGGGCCGGGGGCAGAGGGGCTGTAGCATCAGTCCGTCTGTCTGGAATGTCTCGGGAAGTTTGGCGTACGGTCGACCAACATCCCGCTACTCACGGGGGTCGGGGGCGGGCCGGGGGCGGGCCGGGGGCGGGCCGGGGGTGGGCGGCGAACGCTCCCCTCCCTGCTGCATCTACTGCCGTTAGCTACCTGCCGGCCGGGCGGTCTGGGTATGCCCCGCACGTTCCGCCCCTTACCACCCCCGGCCTGCCCCCACCCCCTCCCCCGCCTCGCCGGTCCCTACGGTCCATCCCCTCTGGCCAGACTTCATACGAGATCGTCTTTTACGTCCCTCACAAAAAGGGCAGTGACGTGTCGGAGCGTAGTGTGAGAGCGGCGGGGAGGCTTGCACTGCGGTACGCCCACCCCCCTCTCTCTCTCTCCCTCTCCCTCTCCACATACCTTTCCCTCTCTGTCCCTCTCCTTCTTCCTCTCTGTCCATTCCCCCCATTCCCGGGGCGCCCACCCTCACGCATGCGGCGCGCCCGTGTGACCAGGCCGCCCCGCGAGCCGGAAGGGTTGCCTACCCGCACGGCGCTCCCTGGAAGCCATTTGCCGGATGGCAGCCAGGGCTTTGAGCGGCGCGTCGGATTTCGCTTTTCGGAGGGTGGTGGTGGTGGTGAGGGGGGGGGGGGGTGGAGGCGGTGGCATCAGTCCCCTCGCGTCGCACCTTGCTTTTATTCATAAGGCGCACATACAAGGTGATCCCGAGGACTTGTATCCGCCCGCCCCGTCCCGCCCCGCCACAGACTTAACGAAGAAGGGGAGGATGACGACGACCAGGTCAAAGGCAAAGTACGCAGGAGGGGGGAGAGGGTGAGTGCGGCCTGTCACGCACGTGACGTTTGCGACACGCACGCGCGCGAGAGGGAGTGAGTGAGAGACAGACGGACGGACAGACAGACAGACAGAGACGTTATTGGGTCACGCAGGTGACGTGCAACTTCCTTCCACCTCAGCCCCAACCGACAAAGTATGATGTTTTCATCATTTTTATTTCTCTGCTCCGGACAAAGTTTTGTGCCCCGCTGTTGCTGAAAAGGTCTAGAGAGGGGGGGGGGGGGACGGTGTGGTAAGGGGAAGAGGGAGAGGGGTCAGCGCATGCGCCTTCGACTATGTATGCGGCGGTGTGTAGACGGCGTGTTTACTACGCGCTGCTACTAAAAGCCTCCGCCATTTCATCATGTGTGTGTGTGAGTGTGGTAGAGAAGTCTTGCCTGCTGCCGAATATCACGGCGCACCGTAAACACCCCCCTCAAACACACACACACCTACGATAGGGGAGAAAGGCGTACGCGAGAGGCACTGTCAGAGGGGGAGGCATCAGCAGCAGCAGACATATCACGAGGTGAGAGAGAGGGAGAGGGAGAGGGGGAGAGACGGAGAGAGGGAGAGTTAGCTGACATTGTTATCCTGCTAACGACCTCGGCAGGCCGTGGGCCAGGGCCTGCGAGCACGACGAGAGCGACGGTCATGTGACCTAATGAGATGCACTCACAAACACACGCACACACACACACACACACACGCGCGCGCGCGATGGGCAGGGGTTGCACACGCACGCACGTTAGCCCGTTCTACTGTTTTTGAGTCGTCGAGGTTCTAATCTGAAATGAGAAGATGAAAGATCTTACCTAGACATGACCTTTCGTCTACCGCTAAGTGTGGCAAGAAATGCCACAGAGTTTGACGAAAAAGTATCCAGCATGAGTTGGTATTTTTATGGTGGTGTTGCGTCGGCCTTAACAACCTCTCTCAAACACCCTGTCGCCTGCCAGAGACTCTCTAACATCTTAAAAACGCCTGTGAGGTAGGCACTCTCGCTGCACACGTGTAAACATGTTGCCTAAGTGCCAGGCGTTTCTAGCAACAATATTTTTGTGGTTTTCAATGTTGCCCCTAAAGTAGAACGGCCTAACGCAAGCAACGTGAGAGAGCGTCAGACGAAGTCGCCCGTGTTCCTTTGCGAGGAGGAAGAGTCCAAGGGAGTGGCAACAAACACATACAGACACACGAACGGGCGATACGGGTCCCAGCCGTACTGAGTGAGGAGAGAGGGGGAGGCATTAAAGGAAAGAGAATGAGGATTGTGCGAGGGAAAGGGAGATGCGGCTCTGAGAGAGGGAGAGAGAGAGAGAGAGAGAGAGAGAGAGAGAGAGAGAGAGAGAGAGAGAGCAGAGCAGAGCAGAGCACTGGACTCCAAGCCTATAGTCGTCTCGTACGTGCAAAGAGTTGGGAACAGATCGGAGAGCGGAACAGAGGGTCGCCTCCGCAGCGACTGGCGCCACCGTGATTGGTTCCCCTGGGGCGGGGCGGGGCGGGGCGGGGCGGGGCGCGGCGGGGCGGGGAGCTCTGCTGGGACACGGACACAGGACCGGGGGGACGCCCTCCTAAGATTTGCTTTAAATAGTCGATTGGCCGGGTGCGCTTCCACTGATATAACGTTCACGGAAAAAAAAACTTGGTCCTGGTTTTCTAGCAGCCCCGGAAACCCCGTGTATTTTCTCCATAAGAGCTGCTTGGTTTTCACAAAACTGCTTGAAAACCAAGACGTCGTTTTCCCCGTGTTGCGAAGGGCTTGTCTGCTCTGCAAGCTTTGAAAGAAATTTCTTCGCAATTACGAAGGACTTTATTCGCAATACAGAGAATATTGTTCGCAATTGGTTCGCAATCACATATGAGCCACAATCTCGCCCGCAATCTTCTTTTGCGAAGATATTTCTGTAGTAGAGAAGCTGTCGTCACATTTTGTCACATGATAAAGCGGATAGCGCTCGGTTTGCACGGTATGAGGACTGCACCGGCTGAGCTGGCTGATCCTCTGGGGGAGGAGAGGAGAGGGTGGGGTGCATAGCCAGCGGTGCTTGTGGTAGAGAGGGGGGGGGGGGGGGGCTGGTGATGAAAACTTCCAAAAGGAGGGGTTGGGCTGTGGGGTAGTCGGACAACGATGTGGGTTAGACCCGATCTCTCTCTCCCTCTCTCTTTCTCTCTCTCTCCCTCTCTCTCTCTCTCTCTCTCTCTCTCTCTCTCTCTCTCTCTCTCTCTCTCTCTCTTTCTCTCTCTCTCTCTCTCTCTCTCTCTCTCTCTCTCTCTCTCTCTTTCTCTCTCTCTCCCTCTCTCCCTCTCCCTCTCTCTGCCTCTCCACATTTGTTCCCCCTCAGCGCCATTCGAGTTCCGTGTGAGTTGTGCGCGCGCTGCCTTGTATGAACCAAAGTAGATGGAATATAAACGAAAAGGCGCGCTGCGGCGCTCGAGAGGTGCCCAACAGAGGTAATCAGGTGTACACAGAGTTGGTAATCCCTGGTATTCCCAGGTGCTTCCTCCGTAATCCATGATAACCACTCGGTAATCCCTGTTAATATCTCGGTATATCACATGGCTATCTCGTGGTGATCTGTAGGTAATCCCTGGTAGACCAGGAAGACCAGCACTGTGCTGTCATCCCCTGGTGGTGACGGTGATGCTGCTGCTGCATGATGATGATGATGATGATGATGACTGTCCTCGTGTCGAGCGGGTGCTGCTGCGGAAATGGCGCGAAACTGGGTTGACGCGACGCGTCGGGGTGGCGTGGCGGGGCGTGGTGGGGCAGGGCGGGGAGGGGCGGGGCGGAGCGTGTTCGGGGGGCCGGGGGCGGGGTCCTCCCGGCTGGATTGAGACGTCGCGCGTCGCTCCCTGGGAATAATGTGTCGTGTGTCTGTCTCTCTGCGACATCAAAAGGCGGGGCGGGGCGGGGCGGAGTGGAGCGGAGCGGGGCGGAAATGAACTAGCGCCCCCGCGGCAAGGCCGTTGGCGGCGCGGGGGCGCGGCGAAGAGAGACGCCTTATCGATCAGCGAGCTTTCTTCTAACTCGGAGCGGCTCCCCCCCTCCCTTCCCTCCTCCTCCGGCAGCTCGCCTCACACACACACACACACACACGTGCGAATCAAGTCAACTTGGTGGAGAAGGCGTCCCTATTGGCTCAAGCTGCGGGGGATCTGCTTTGATTTACTCCCGGTCGCCCTTGTGGCCCCGGCAGGCAGGGGTGGGGTGAGGTGGGGTGGGGTGGGGTGGGGGGCGTTGTGGCGTCGTGAGTGAGGAGGGCGGTGGCGTGGCGGTGATGAGCTACTGCGAGCCCCCCTAATAATGAGACGAGCCCCCGCTGCTGTGCTGCCTCATCCTCTAACCGCGACGCACCGTTGTGCAAATACTGCGTGCCTCATCACCCCCTGACCTCACCTCACCTCGCCATTGCCATTTGTCTACCCGCATCGTGTCACGTGACCGCCACACCTCATCAGGCGCAGGGCGCGTTAAATTAAAACCCCACCGCGGCCGCCCGGCCCGGCCCGCGGCCTCGCGAGGGCCAGTGTTACCAGACAAGTAGGCAATATAGCGCCCAAACAGTAAAGCGTATGGAATGCGATATATATAATGCTTGTAATTTTACTATTTGCAATTGTTATTTTACAACTACGCACGCTTCGTGGAAAATTTTCCCGTAAGTCTACGACTATTTTTCACAGTGCAGGGGAGAGGAGGTCGCGGTCACGCCACCTGATGCGACTTCTCTAGGCGTCACACTTGCTAAGTGTGACGCATGTCACATTAGTTTTTCCAGTGAGCCCTTCCTGAGCGGGGCCCGGCCCGGCGCGGCGTCCTAGCCGCAATGCTTAGAGGTCCGCGCTGCTGTTGGCGCCGCTGATTATTCGCACGCCGTAGCGCCTGTCGATAGCCATTTGTCAACGGCGGCGCGGCCGGAATAATTTGTCTGTTCTGCGAATAGCGCTGGCTCTGGCTGCGTGAGCTGTGCGTGAGCTGCTGGAGCGTTATTGGTTCTCTGGAGCGGCTCGGCTCGTCCCAGCCTGGAGGGCACAGCCGGTCCAGCTCCAGCCAGGCCAGCAAACTGGGCCACGGCCACGGCCGCACCATTTTATTGTTATTCCTGTTTCTACTTATTATTATTATTTTTATTTTTTGTAATTTTTTTTTCTCTTGATGACGGGTGTTTGAGCTCCTCCCGGCGCGGCGCGGAGTGGGGCTACACAGGGCTGCTGTGAGCGCGGGACCAGCAGCCGCTTCCATCCGAAATTAGAGCGTGAATTTACAATGTTGTGAGCTGCTGTGTGCGAGCGAACCGCCCGCCCCTCTGTGCACATACCCCTAGCGTGACCCCCGTGGGGGTGGGGGGTCAGTGCTACCCCCTCCCCCAACATCCACGGCCCCGCGCGCCCACTCCAAACCCCCCTCTAAACGTGTTGCGAACACCAGGCCGTTGTAAATCTCGGGGAGTACCCCTTTCTGGCCCGAGACTCGAGGACGTGCAGGCAGGGTAGGACGGGGGGTGAGTAAGTGGGGTGGGGGGCTCGGGGGTTACTGCAGTTACTCCTCTCTTGCCCTATCCCCGGGGGGCGGGGCTGACCTAGCCTAAAAGTTGATAAGGCCGCGCAAACACGCGTGCTGTTTTATTTTTTTCATTTTAATGTTTAACCCCCTCCTCCCCCTCTTGGCGCCGCGCCGCCCGCCGCCCTGCTGCCCACTGCCCATCAAAAGCAGACAGCCCGGCCGGCAGCCATGGCGGCATAGCGTAGCGTGGCGGCATCAGGCTGGAAAATCAATTGCGAGTCTGGTTTTGTTTCGCTGTCGGATTGAGAGGGGAGGATCGATGGTGTGGGGTGGGTGGGGCTGGTGTGCACCGTAAAATTTCAAGTTCGTCGCATTACGACAAAGTTAGTGCTAAATTTTACTCTTGAAAGGTTCGTCGCAAGGGGTGAGGTAAATGTAGAATGACACGCCACGCACGCGCACGGTAAGGCGCCAAACTGCAGCGCGGCGCGGTGCGCGGCCTGCATGTTGGGGGTCAGATACTCGGCGTGTTTTATCGTACGACCCGCCGCCGCGCCTGGGCCAGGGGGTGTAATTACCCCCCCCCCCCCGCTCCCCTCACGCAAACCACCACTACCACAACACTGCTCATTTCCTGTGTCGTTGTACCGCCGCGTCGTCCCCTCCCCCCCCCTCCCCGCCGAATCTGCTGCCGCACCCCTTTCCCTATCCACTCCTCTCCCCCTAAACATGCGACGACGCTGTATACATACATTATTCGCCGTCAATATTTCACGAAGCCGCTGCTGTGTGGGCGCGGGAGGTGAGGTGAGGCCGGGGGGGGGGGGGGGTGCTGTCAGCAAAGGACAAGCGACAACAACAGGGCGCGCGGGCTACGTGGCCGCAGAGGGTCATTCGGTGAGCATGTGCGCGCCAGGCCAGTAGGCCCAGGCCCCGGCCCGGCCCGTGTGAAAATGGAGAGAGAGAGAGAGAGAGAGAGAGAGAGAGAGAGAGAGAGAGAGAGAGAGAAAGAAAAGCGGGGGGTGGTTCTAAAGAACAACAAGTTCGCCGCGCACCGCCCACCGCGCAGCGCATTCCTGCAAAAATGTGGCGGCCACGTGGGCTGCACCGGGCAGCACCGGGCCAGCCGGCCGGCCCGTGCCCACTCCTCTGCCCGCGCCCGCCTCACTGCTTTATTGCTGCTGCTGCTGCTGCTGCTGCTGCTGCTGCTGCTGCTGGAGTGTTTTAGCGATGTGGCGCGATGACGTTTTATTGCCCCGCCGTCGTGCCCGGGCGCGGCGCGCTGCGCTGCGGTGTTCTGCCCAGATGTGCTCGGCGCAATAATGATAATTGTTTCCCGCTCCGCCCCGCCGCGCCCCGCCCCGCCCCGCCCGCTCACTGCTGGATGGATGACTTATTATCATATTATATGCACCGGAATGGAGCAGCGGTGCGGCACCGCTCTGCACTTTGTTGTCGTGTTATTGGCGGACGCCTCCCGGTGTCATTGTGTTGTCGGGGCGCGGTGGGGCGGGGCGGGGCGGGGGCAGCACCGGGCTTTGGGGGCGCGCGCCGGCTTGCTTTTGTCTCGCGCCCAGGTCAAGCCCCCCCGCTTTGTTGTGCATCCCGAGGCGTCCTGGTCACCTCTGGACAGGATAGCGGAGCGCGCTGGCCGGACTCTATTGCCGCCGTGAGGCAATGGCCGCCTCTGCTGAGCCGCCCCGCCCCGCCCCGCCCCGCCACGGCCGTACTGCCACTGCCCCAGCCTGCCCCACTTCTGCGTCAGGCGGGGCCGGGCCGGGCGGGGCAGGGCCGTCCGAGCTCAGCCACCCTTGTAATGCCATCTGCCATCGCAACCCGTCGCAATCTAATCTAACCTAATCTCTGCCTCTTCGTCTTCTTCTACCTCCCGGCCTGCAATCCCACTCAACCTATCGTGACCGGGTCGCAGCCCCGCCCCGCCCCGCCCCGCCCGGCGCTTGCCTGGTCTACTTAACCTAGCCTATATAAAAGAAACCGTGAGGAAACGAAAACTTTATTCTTGCGATTGTAAGCTAAACCAAGGTGACCTTAGCTGCAGGTTGACCCCGGTGCCACAGCAAGTGATCAGATTGCCGTCGTAAATTGAACAGCTGATTTAGAAGTAGATTTTTGCACCTTCATGAGTGTGAAATGTTATAACATTTTCGATCACAATAATGTTTACAGCTTTGAATTGTTCAAAAAACTTTCAATCAAGATCCTAATTGGAAGCAGACGATACTGTAAGATATATCGCAATATCTGAAGTGTGTTTCGGGAGACAACGTGGGGTGTTTGAAGATTTTCTCAATATTTTTTATGATATTTCTTTTCCGCTTGCTTTAGTTAATCATCTGCTCAAAAGTGTTTCTCTCTCTCGGGGCTGCGACCCCGCACGGGAGCCGCCGCTCCGCTCCGCGCAAACGGTTTTGGCAACAACAACGGCTCGGCATTATCAAGGCGGAGGGAAGGGGGGAAGGGGGGGGGCCGAGGAGTGCAGCATCACGGCCGCTAACCAAAGACGCTAAACACGTAGCATGCACGACTGCGGGCCGCGCGGCCAGGCACGGGGGACCGCTGCTCAGCGCTGCTCAGCGTCCACATACAACGGCGCTACGGTACGTTCCGTCCTGTCCGAATGAGCCACGCTACGGTACCGCGCCGCGACCGCCGCACGCCGAGAGAGAGAGAGGGAGAGACAGAGAGAGGGAGAGAGAGAGAGAGGGAGAGAGAGAGAGCGAGGGGGGAGGGGGAGGACGAAATGATGTAAATGCTCCATCAGGGAAGTGACGAGGCGGCGGCCGGCACAACGGGGCGACACGGTTGCCGCCAATCTCCCTGATGGAAACATTTTTCGCGACGGAAAGAACCCGCGACTGTATGTGTGTCTGTGTGTGTGTGTGAGTGTGTGAGATATGTTTGTGTGATGTGTTGGCTGTCTGTGATTTCATTTCTGTCTGTGTGATATATTTGTTTTTTCGGACGGGGAACACGGTATGCGTGGCTGTGGAGTTTATGGTACCGTGGGCGCAATCACATGTAATGATATCGCACGGCGCACAGCACAGGCCGCCGGCTCATGGCGCTCATGGCCCGCTCTGCGCTTCCGCGGGGAGTGGCGCGGCGCGGCGGGCGGGTGCGTGTGCTTTGGGCGGGGCGGGGCGGGGCGGGGCGGGTCTGCACGTAGCCCGCTCACAGCCTCCGCCGAAATAATGAGCGCGGTGCTGGCGGGCAGGCGCGGCCGCGGGGGCGCGGGGCCCGGCCGCCAAGGTCGGCCTGCAGGCGGTGGCGCCTGGCGCCGCACTTGGATTGCGGACGGATGGCGGCGCGCCCCGCGGGTTATAGCAGAGCAATGGGTGGCGCCAGGATCCACGGCGACGCTACGCTCCAGGCGCAAAGGAAAAAGATACGAGAGTTCGATCGCGCCGCTGCCTGCCTGCCTGCCTGCGCGCCCCGCGGGCTGCTGATGACTCCGGAAGTAGAGGAGGCGAGGGGGGGTCCTCCCTCCGGGACCCTTCAGCTCGCAGGACTGCACAAGTGCTCCTCCTCCTCCTCCTCCTCCTCCTCCTCCTCCTCCTCCTCCTCCTCCTCCCCCTCCTCCTCCTCCTCCTCCTCCTCCTCCTCCTCCTCCTCCTCCTCCTCCTCCTCCTCCTCCTCCTCCTCCTCCTCCTCCTCCTCCTCCTCCTCCTCCTCCTCCTCCTCCTCCTCCTCCGTAGTTTTGAAGGTTACGGTCGGCCGGCCCCCCGCAGGCCCGTTCACCGTCGCGCCGTGCTTCGCTTCCTCCCCGCTGCGCGCTGCGCTTTTGCGCCGGACACCTTTATTTATTTTTTTTTGTCGTCATCACAAACAACCGCCGCCGCAAGGCGTTTCGTTCGTTCGTTTCGTTTCCGCGACCGGAAGCGACGTTTTGTCGCGTCGGAACGGCGGCGGCGGTGGCGGGCGGACCTGCTGGCGGCATAACAAAGGGTGGGTCCAGTCCGCTCCCATCACTGCGGGGTCACGGTGCGAGGGAGAGAGAGAGAGAGAGAGAGAGAGAGAGGAGAGGAGAGGAGAGAGGGAGGTAGATTCGTCTGATAAAGGTGGAGGCGCTCGCAACGGGACCGGCGGGTGCGGCACGGTGCGGCCCTTGCCTACCGTCACGGGTGTTGCCCACCCCGCCCCGCCCCGCCCCGCCCCGCCCCGCCCGGCCGCAGCGACCTGACCCGACCCGACCCGACCGCCGTGACCCACCTTGACCCATTGTGTGATCCCTATTGATGGCTATCGCCGCGCCGCCCTCGCTATTTCTCATACGTATGAGAAACTCGGCCTGTGAGAATGAGAGGGCGCGGCGCAGAGAGGGCCCCGCCCCGCCCCGCCCCGCCGCTGCTGTTTCCGGTCGGCAGATCGCCATATCGCTGCATGCCGCTGTGCACCGCGCTGGTCTGGTCCGCGCCGCGCAGCGCTGCTAATTCCACCTGAGAAAGCTGGCCCGGCCCGGCCCGGCCCGCGCGAGTGGGCGCAGTGCGAGCGCCGCCAACCTCCCGGATGAGAAATTCACCGGTCTGCGGTGGGCGCTGAGCGCGCTGATGTGAGCTGGGCGCTCTGAGCGCGCCGCTGCGCCCCAGCCGAGCCGAGCCGGCTCTGCGCCCATCTCGATACCCCTGTGCAGGCTCGTTGCGATGTGCTTTAGTTTAGTGTTTTGAGTCGGCCGGTCGGCCGGCCGATGCGGTCGCGGGTCTACCCCATCATAGCGTTGCGCCTTCCCTCCCCGCTACACCGCTGGCTCCACCACCACGCCTGCGTGTCCACGTAACAGAAGCCGGCCGAAAACGGCCCATTGAGCGATTGGTGCCGGGTCTGTGTCGCGGGGCTGGCCCCCCCCGGCTGCTGGCAGCGCCCCACAGCCAGCGCCACGCACTGCTCGGCGCCGCGCAGCGCCGCGGACAGGTCGCTTCACTTTCACTGTGATTCGAAGAAAGTGATCCTGTGGGAGGCGGCGGTGCGGCGGCGCAGCAGCCGTGCTCAGTAACACCCACAGGCACCCGGGCCGAGTCATGCTCAGGGCGATTAATGCTGCTGTTACCATTGTCAATTGAATCAAAGAGACAAATGTGAATTCCATTCGATATCATTCAGGGTGGTCTGGTCACTGTGCGGGAACGTCCCGGAGACCTCCCTCCCTGTAAAATTCGCAAAAAATGTCATTTTTGTGCCTGCAGGAAAAACTTGGGGTAAGACAGGAATTTGAAAGCACGGGGAAGTGGCCACCTAGCTTGATAAATTTAGTTTCTACAACTGATCAGATCCGTTACGTATGCAGACATTTGTCAGACTTTTCAATGCTGAAACGCTTACCGGCCAAATTCATGGTTTCGTGGTGTGACTCGCCTTCAAGGCCGCCATCATGCATGAAGGTGCACCACAGCCTTCTGCTGGGTGAATCTGAGCGCGCTCACAAAAAATACACCTGCTAATGGCGCCCTCCCAAATGTGCGCCAGCAAAAAAAAGATGACACTGGTAATAACTACTGCAAATCCTATCCTGCGGGGATATCACTGTGGCCCAGCACTTACACCGACACTAAAACACACACACACACACCGACACTAAAACACACACACACATACACACACACAAACGGTGTTGCAACTCATTTCTTTTTTTGAAATTACTTTAATTTTTTGCTGTTGCGAATCCCTGGCGACTGTGAGCGTGCTGCTGCTGCTCGATGAGTCATTAGAGGGCCTTACTTTTTATTATTTCTGCTCCCGGCGAGGTGATCGCACACACGTGAGCCCAATGCCATGGCGCCGCCCGGCAGGCGCAGCGCACCGAGCCAGCCGGAGAGCTCAACGCGCTGCACGATGGGCGCGGAGCACGCCACGGGGCGGGGCGGGGCCGGCGGCACCGGTCCATCTCCTCTCGTAGTGATTCAGCCAGGAAGGGAAAATAAAAAACAACTTCGGTGAGCAGAGCGAGGAGAACGAATGCAATTTGGTGGAATTTTTCCTGCTTTTCACAGCGACGAGATATCATTTATACGATATGAGCAGCGGCCGGGGCGGCAGGAAATTTCAAAGCAGCAGCATCGCATGTGCGCGCGGCCGTGCGGTGCGGTGCGGTGCGCGGGCGGAACTGGAATTACTATCTATAATGTACGAGCAGGCAGGGCAGGCCGTCACTGCAGCGCAGCTTGCAGCGCGCTCGAGAATGAAAGTGAAAACTGCACTGCGCAGCGCGGCCGGGCAGCGCAGTGCAGTGCAGTGCCAGGCCGTGCCCCGCTACCGCACTAAACCGTCGTAAAAATATCTTGGCAAAATTGCGCGGGCCGTTCCGTTATTCTCCCGCGCTCGGCCCATGTCTGGAGGGCTTTTGCAACGCCGGTCGGCGGGGCGGGGCGGGGCGGGGCGGGGCGGAGGCACTGCACTTCCCTCTCGACGACTTACATGTCGTGATGAAGCCCACGCCGCCGGGCCGGCAGTGCGGCAGTGCCCGGGGCTGGGCGCGCTGACATCCTCCTCCATCACGGAGGAGCCCTCCATGTACTTGTGCGGGAGGGACCTTGCTTACGTCACCCGGCGGGGCCCGGCCCGGGCGCGGGTGCGGGGCGGGCGCGCGAGGACGCACGCGGCGCCTTGCGTCACCTCGGTCACCTCGCAGCAGCGTGGCCTAAAGGGGAGAGGAGAGGACCCTGGGCAAATAAAAACGGGGAGCCCGAGCCACCGCAGGGGGCCGGGGTGGGGCGGCGCGGGGCGGGGCGGGAGCTCGCGGTCGAGGTCGTCCCTGACCTGTACGTGGACCCGCGGCCCCGCGGCCATCCGGCGCGACGCAATGCGATTCTCGATTTGAGGGCTGCTCCTGTTGCTCCTCCTGCAGTCCTGCAACCCCTGCTGCTGCTCCTCCTGCTGCTCCTCCTGCGGCTCCCTCCGCTGCTCCCTCTGCTCCCTCTGCTCCACATGCCTGCAGCAGCCTGGCCTGGCGCGGCGGCTCGGCTCAGCTCGGACCGCGCTGTGCTAAAGCGTTACGCAAAACGGCAAAGCGGCTCGCTCGCTCCTTTTCACATCATCTGCATCGGGAAGGAAGGCGCGGCGCGGCGTGGCGCGGCGGCGTGCACGACACATTCCGCGCGGCCCCCTGCTCTGTTCGGGTCGCCCCCGGGGCCCCCGCAGCCCCGCCCGGCCCAGTTGGCGCGCCAGCAGCAGGCATGTTTATGCAACACAGATCTGTTGGCGTGTCCATTTCCACCTCATTGTTCCCTCCCAGTAGTCCCCTCGCGAGCAGCGGCAGGAGGCCGGGCGGCCAGGGCGGCGCGGGCTCCGCGGCTCTAATTCCGGCTTCCTGTGGGAATCCGCCGCGGCCTCGCGGGTAAAGAAGCCGGCAGGGATGGCCTAGCCCGGGCCGGGCCCCGCAGCGGGTGTGGCGTCACCGGGACCGGGGGCGGTAACGCGTAACGCGATCGTGCGCGGCAGAGAGTCCCTCTTCCACAGAAGTAAAAGGGGGACAAAGTGTATTGAGTGGGCCTTCTAGAGCTGCTCGTCCGGCCGGCCCACCCCGCTGCACTACATTACTATTGCATCACCCCGCGGCGTTATTCCTGCTGATTTTCGCCAGCGTGCGTCCTGCTGCCCCGGCCCGGGCCCTGCCCTCGAGCTGAAGGGCTCAATCCTGTTGCGGTCCAGCGGCCGTTCGCGCTCCAGTACTCTGGAGGAGGCTTATTCTGTCTGATGGGCGCTGCTGCGGCTGCGGGCGAGAAAAGCCCTTGCCTCTTGAGCATAGGCAGGAGGCTGTCCTTGTGATGCGTGACATTGGCGGGCGTGGTCGGGCGCCGTGTGCGTGTGTGTGTGTGTGATGGGATGTGGAGCAAGAGGATGAGGCTGCACGCCCCCGCTCACACTAGCGCTGCGTGTGTGTGTGAGAGAGAGATAGTGAGTGAGTGAGTGAGTGAGTGAGTGAGTGAGTGAGTGAGTGAGTGAGTGAGTAAATGAGTGGTGGCCTTGCGGACCATCCGGACCATCCCATCCCCTGAGGCCGCTGGGCGGCGAGCGGGTGGCGTCCCGTCCCGTCCCGCCCCGCCCCGCCCCGCCCCGCCCCGCCCCGCCCGCCCTGTGCGGTCCGGCCGGCGTGAGGAGAAAGGAAAGAAAGGCTCGGTGCCGTGCACTGCCGTGTCGTACCGTCCCATCCCCGCTCCACTCCGAGCCGAGCGCAGAGCAGAGCGGAGAGGACGTCATGATTTTCATTAATATCATTTCCGCCGTCGCAGGTCGGATCGTGGCGAGCGCCGGCGGCGTCGTGGCGTGGCGTGGCGCGGCGCTGGCGAGCCCTCCTCTCTGCAAGCGGGGCGGCGCGCGGCGGAGAGGTTACCGCCGAGTTATATGTAAATGATGCGGGGGAAAGTTGGTGTGGCTGCGAGCGCCGCGCGCCGCCGTGCCGCGCTGCGAGAGTGACTATGTGCACGCAAAATATCAGACAGCTTGTGTGCCGTGGCCGCGAGGCTCTCCCCTCCGCATGCACTCGTTTCCATAATGTGTCCAAACCATCAGAAGGCGCCGGCGGCGCGTTCCTTTCACGTGGCCGCACACGCGCACGCTTCCGTGCGGATGAGCGTTTGGTTTTGCGCGGCAATGTCTGTTTTAAACGCGCGACTTTCAAAACACCGGGTCGCCTTGAGGCGTCTCCGTGCCGCCGGTATACGGCGCAGGCCAGGCGCGGATATCCGCCGTATCGAATCATGCGATGACGGCAGCTTTTGATGTAGCCTGCCTCATGGACTTGGTGGCGGCCTCGCCTGACGCGCACGTGTCTCTTGTTGTTGCAGGTGTACTGAGGAGCATGCGCTATGAGCGCGCCGACGCGCCCGGCCCTGGCCGCCCGGGCCGCCCTCGCGTCGCCGTTCAGCCCCCGGCGGGGCGGGCGGGGCGCCTCTGGGGCCGGCGCCGCGCGGCCCCTGTCCACCGCCGCGCTGCTGGACTCGGCCGACGAGGGCGACGATGAGGAGGTCGACGGCGCCGCGGCGGCGGCCGCGAGCTGCTGCCCCTCCGACCCGGCCGTTGACAGCGCCGCCGGCCGGCCTGGCAGCCCGGGGGCGGCGGCGGTGCCGCTCCCGGTCAAGAGGTCCAAGGTGCGGGGCCGGCGGAAGGGGCCGAAGTCTGCGCAGCAGGGTCCCAAGTTCTCGGACAGCGGCGGCGGCGGTGCGTCTGGCGCCCCCAAGAACGACAACGGCGAGCTGGTCCTCAGCGCCAACGCCATCCTAGACAGCCTGGCTCGCCTGCGGGAGCAGAGCGACGCCAGGGCCAGCGCCGCGGCCGCGTCCACGGCCCCGGCGGCGGCCGCCCCCAGCACCGCCGTGGAGGAGGCCCCGGGCCCGCGCTCCGCCGGTGACGACAAGCAGGAGGCCGAGTCCTGGAGGTTCCGGAGGAGGAAAGGCGGCGCGGAGGGCGAGGCCTCCACCCGGTCCTACCACCGTGACTGCCAGGAGGCGCTGCAGTCGCTGCTGTGGGAGCCCTACGACTGCCGGGACCCCAAGGACACGCCCATGTACCAGTACGCCGACGACGCGGACGTGAGCCTGTGGCTGTACCCGCGGCCCGGGCTGGGCGGCGCGCGCCTGTCGACCCGCGGGGGCGGCGAGGGCTGCCGCTGCCCCTGCCGCTGCGCGCTGCACCACAGCCCGTCCGACTCCTCGTCCGAGTGCTCCTCCATGAGCGACGCGTCCCTGTCGCCGCCCCCGGCGCGGGAGACGTCGGCGTCCTCGCTGCGCGGCCTGCTCACCGCCTCCACCTCCGGGGGCAGCAGCGCGACCGAGAGCTGGGCCACCGCCCCCCGCGCTGCCCTGCGCGCCGCCCCCGGCCACCATGGTACTCGGCGGCCGCGACACCAGGCTCAGGCTTGCCCCCGCCTGGTCACTGACCTCAAAACCCCGTGGATTGGAACACCAACACCAGCGACTCAGCCGGCGGCGCAGCCCGCGCAGCCGCAGCGGAGCTTGCGAGGAGCGCCGCCCGCCGCGCTAGGCTCGCCCAGGGCCTCGCTCTCGCCGCCCGCCGCCGCTACCGCCGCCGCCGCTGCAGCCGCAGCCGTCGCCTGTGTGGCCCCTCCGCGCGGGCCCGGCCCCGGCCCCGGGCACGGGCACGGCCGCCAGTCGGAGACCGGACGCGCTAGCAGGCGGACCCTCACCGCGTGCAGCGCCAGCTATGGGCAGCGTCGGCCCGGGCCCACCATGCTCGTCAACGTCTCAGTGCCGCAGGATGTACCGCCGTGTGTCGTGCAAGTGCCGAGCAGTGTGAGCAGCAGCGTGAGCAGTGTCACCGTCAGTGGAGTGGTTACCAGTGCAGTGAGCAGTGCGACGACCAGCAGTGCTAGTGTGTGTGTGCCATCGGTGCCGTCGTCGCCGTCGGTGTCCGCGGTGCCGACCATCCCGTGCCTTAACAATGTGTCTAACGTGCACATTCACGCGCCGTCCCCGACGCCGCGCCCCCGGCCGCGCGCCGCCGCCGTCGTGACGACACCCGCCTCGCCGGGCGTGCCGCCCCCGCCGCCGCCGGCATCGTCCGGGCCGCGGACCTACGCGTCCACGGAGGCCCAGACGGATGACCTGGAGGCGGAGGGGCGTCGAGAGCGGCGCCGCGAGCGTCGGGAGCGGCGCCACCTGCGGCGCCTGCAGCCGCGACACCCCCACCCGCACCCCCACGGCGGCGGCCTCGCGGCCCCGCAGACGGCCGTGCTGGCGCCGGGGCTGGTGCCCGTGCCCGTGCCCGGGGAGCCCGCCGGCCCCGGGGGGCTGCCCGACCTGCTGCACTCCCACCTACCGCCGCCCTACTCCACCCTGCCGCTCGGATTGCCGCCGCACATCCTGGCCGCCCCCGTGGGCAGCGTGCCCCTCGGTGGACCCCCGCCTCTAGTCGCCGCCCCGCCCCCGCAGCTGTCCCCGCCCCCGCAGGCGCCCCCTGGACACCATCGCTTCGCCGCCCCCGGACTACGCCTACCCTTCGCCTTTGTGCCAGCCTCCAGGAGAAGGTGAGTGATCAGAGACTTTCTCCATTATCAGCTCGGGGCCGCAGCCACGCCAAGTACGATCAAACAACAACAGCGTCCCTAATCTCTTGCCGCCCCGCCCCGCCCTGCCCCGCCCGTGTCAGCACTTTCCTTCCAAAGTCCGTCGCGGCCGTCCGTCACAATAGCAGTCCCTCCTCACCTCATCGGCGTCGTCTCTGGGCAAAGATTGTTGAACTGCTCGGCCATCGCACGGCCAGGCCACGCGATAGGTGCCTTATGGACCGCTGCTGAGTAGCGGGGCGGGGCGGGGCGGGGCGGGTGAGGCGAGACGCCCGCCTCGTTGCCCTAGCGAGAGCGAGAAACTTGATCCGAATGTAGATCTGTCTGGTCGGAGCAGGATTACGAACTAGAGGAGGGCGAAATGGCAGCAGCAGGTTTATTCTGCTGCTGCTGAAAGCTTAGACGCACGCTGGGCATGGAGAGACACTCTGTTGTTAAATGTCAGCCGTGGCGAAGTAAGATGAGGTGGAAATGCCTGCGGGCACTAGTGGTAGGCTACCAGGCCCCGCCCCGGGCCCGGGCAGGTAGTAGTAGCTCGTTTGAGCTGGTTATCGCCCTGCGGTGCCCTGCGCTGCCCTGCGCTGCCCTGCGGCCGCTCTCTCAAGGTACCCAACCTGTGTCCGTACGAAACGCTTTTGTTGTAAAAGGAGGCCGTTCACTGCTTTACTGCTGTGGCCGGCAGGGTGGGGTGGGGTGGGCCGCGCAGCATCTGATCCGCCACGTTTCGAGTTCGACGACGTGCAACAAGTAACTCCCCCCTCCTTCCCCCCGTCCCGCCCCGGGACTTCTCCAGCGCGAGGCTCTCCAGCTCCAGACCTAGGGAGGGGGCGTGGCGCAGGGCTCGCGATGTCGTCGCCCGCGTTTTCTCCCTGAATATCCTGCCCGACGGCTGGAGCTGGGCACTGCAGACTCCAGGGCCTTGCAAAAGTAAAGCAAACCTCGTCCAGCGCCCAACCCCGCCCCGCCCCGTACTGCGAGAGCTTGTGGCTCGGCTTGTGGACCCCGCGGGACAAGTGAGATAAACCGACCGCTTAATTGCATTTCTTATTGAGTAATGGGTATCACGTCTCGCCGGCCCCCGCCTGTTCCCCCCGCCCGTATTGCCCTCCCTGTCGCCCCCTCCCCCACCCTCCGTCCTCGCCCTCCTCCCCAACCGCCGGACCCCCTTCCCCTCCCTCCCCGTCTGCCTTCCTACTCCTCTCGACTCCTCGTGGACTGAGGGGGCATTCAGGTGTCAGTCCAGATTGATGAGGAGGGGGGAGGGGAGGTCATAAGGCCCGGCCGCCGCCGCGCCACGCCGCGCCACGCCCTGGCAGCCCGCTCTGTCTCACGCATGGCTCGGAACGGAATGGAAGAAGGTGTAACCTGCTTCTCCCGAGCAAACGGAGCCGGCCGAGGTGGGGCGGGGCGGGGCGGGGTTACGCCCCTCGGAGAATCATTTAAAGGCGGGTCCCGATGGCCCTCTGAAAAAGAAATTAGAAAGGACACCCCGGAATTAGCGCTCGTTAAAGTCGTCGAGCGTTAAGGCCCCTACGGGTTCGTTCGTTTAATTTTTCGTTCGGAAAAAGGTAAAGTCGCAACCGTTTTCTTTAGAGCGCGCACGTTTTTTTTAATGCCATTTTGCTCGCTCTCCCACCCCAGTTTTGGCCCATGCCGCCGCGGGTGTGTTTTGTTTTTTACGCTCTTTTTTTTGTTGTTTTATTCGCTTGGTGTAAGTAAAGTGCACCTGGGCGGGCCCAGCCCGGCCCGGCCCGGCCCCGGCCTGCAGCTTGTAGCGGTTCTGCTTTTGGGGCGCGAGAGCGGGGCGGGGCGGGGCGGGGCGGGGTGGGGCGGGGCGGCCACTGTATCGGCGTGGCACGCGGTGCGGCATGTGCGAACTACACAACAGCTACACGGAGTTTTACTCTCATTTGCAGTGCCTTACTTAGACACACACACACGTACCCGGGACGCGCGGTGCCTGGCCTGATGTGGGTCAGCCGGCGCTGCGGTGGGAAAATGTCGCACACTATCGCGCACACATGTATGTGAGCGTGAGCGCGTGTGTGTGTGTGTATACATATGCGTGTGTGTGTGTGTGCAGGTGTAGGGCTCACACCGCCGAACTGCTTATGCTAATCGCGCCACTTGGCGCTGCGCTCTCGTTTGATGACGAGTGCCCCGCCCCGCCCCGCCCCGCCCCGCCCCGCCCCGCCCACATGTATGCATTACTCTCAGTGCGCCCGGCCCGGCCCGGCCCGCCCCGCCGTGTGGCTGAACAGCGTCCTCCCCCGCAGCATTGTTTCCCCCGCGCCCGCCCGCGGTCCGCTTAATATTTCGCGGCTCGTCGCGCCTCCCTGGCCTGGCCCTGCTGGCCCGTGCTCCGTTTTTCCTGAAGGTCGCCGTGGCCGCGGCTGAAGGCAGGGGAGGGGGCGTTCCCCGTGCGCCGCGCGCCAGACAAAGATCTCCGCCGTTTCCTTGGAGTGACGACGGCCAGCCCGGCCGCGCTCTTGTCCGCGCCGCGGATCGAATACACGTAAACGCGCGGCTCTTTTGTCGGCGTGCGCCGCGGTGAGCCCGGCCCCGCCCCGCCCCGCCACGCTCCGCTGGCCATAAGGATAACATCCTTAATTAAGGCCCCCGCGCCCTGCCCTTGGCGGTTTGGAGCGTGATGTCACCTGAGCATGTAGCCCAAGGGTACGCGGCGCGCCAGCGGCCCAGCTCGGTGCCCCTTAGGACCCTCTATATAGGTATACCCCCGGACGGACCATGCGGGCCGCGCTCCCCGAGGGGTCCTCAACTTCGGATAGCCTATGCAGCGTAGGTGAAGCGAAAATTAGAATTCAATATTATTTAATCAGTATGTACCCGCATTCATCATTGAAAAGTATCAAGTCCAAATTTGGCTTTGCAATCACGATTGTTCATTTATATTCCCTAATATTCACAAGTATTCAATAACTTGGCTTTTTTGTGGACACGAGTTGTCGACCTCGTTCACGGGTCACGAAGTGTCCGAGTTGTCGCGACCCCTCGGTGCGCCCCTGCACAGCGCTGCCCTATTCTGTCCTGCCCCACCTCGCCCTCAGACTCCAGGCTGTCCGCTGTCCCGCTGTCCTGTCCGGCCCTATGACTGTTATTGTTGGACTCGCTGAGCCCAGAGCCGACCAGCTCGCTGACACCGCTAGGCTAGGCTCTGACCCGCACCGTGCCACCGGCCCATACCGCTCCGGCCCGGCCCGCTCTGCCCCCTGCGCCTGCTTCTTGCAACACCGAACACTTTATATTCCTGGACCGGTTTGTAGCCCGCGGGGGGCGCGCCGCCGGGCGGGGCGAGGCGGGGGGCGGGGCGGGGCGGGGCGGGGCGGGGCGGGTCCGCCGCCTGATACGATGACGTTACTGCGGTCGTGCTGCAGCTGCTGCTGGCTCTGCCGGCCAGGCTAATCCCTGCGCTACGGCCAGGGCAGTGCAGTGCAGTGTACACTAACAGCCGGCGCATGTTGTCTGTCGGCGCCCGCCCCGCCCCGCCCCGCCGCCCATTTGCGGCCCATTCGTGGGGGCCACTGGCCGCGGCGCGGCTCGCCCCGCCCCGCCCCGCCCCGCCCCGCCTCGCGGCCGCCGCGCAGCCCAGCGACAGCGACACAGGCGGAAATGCCACCCGAGCAGCCCGGGCGGCCTGGGCTTTTGTTTACATTTAACGCATATGCATGGTGGGCCGGGCCGGGCGGGCTGCACGTGTGATGTGTGGCTCCTGTCCCTTCCGCCGACCAGCGCGACCCAGCCGTGAGGTAGGCAGACCCGCGACACGGCCACGTGCTCTCTGAAACGCACACGGTATGGACATTTTAACGGGCGCACGTCTTTAGTTACGGGGGAAACAACCCTGACAGTTTTTTACACCTCGTAAATCAGAAAAATTCGTAAAAATTTAGAAAAAATTCACGAAAATTCAGAAAAAACTGGGAAAAATCTACGTAAAAAGGGCAAAAAATTCAGTGTAAATTTAGAAAAATTCCCAACAATTTCAGGGAAATCCACAAAAATTCACGGCATTTAAATTTAGAATTGTTTCTGGAGCTGTTCAGCTTTACTGCACCGCGGCCCCTACGAGATTTGAGCTGCGCCGGGCGGCGCATTTACGATTTTGCGGCGCGCTGCTGCTGCGGGTCTGGTCGGGTCCTGATCCCGCTGGGATGGGATGGGACGCCTCTGCTGGAGCGGCGGAGCCCCGTCCTGTAGGCCGGCCGGCCCCGGCCATGCCGCGCTCCAGCCCGGCCCGGCGCGGTGTGAGGAGAGAAGAGGAGGCCACATCGTGGCAACAGCGCTGCTGGTCCGGGCCGGGCCAGGCCGGGGCAGGCCGGGGCCCCGCCGCGCCGCTCTGCCTGCTGCCCCTGCTACCCTGGCCCTGCTCTGCCCCTACTGCGCTGCCCCTGCTCTGCCCCTGCTCTGCCCCTGCTCTGCCCCTGCTCTGCCCCTGCTCTGCCCCTGCTCTGCCCCTGCTCTGCCCCTGCTCTGCCCCTGCTCTGCCCCTGCTCTGCCCCTGCGCTGCCCCTGCCGCACTGCTCGTGCCGTTCAGTCAAACTGTGTGTCGTCCACTCTCGCCCCGCACAGGGCCGGGCCGGGCGGGACCCGCGCCCTTCCACGCGCCGTCTTTTTCTCTTTCTGCGGTATACATTAAACATGCTTTGGAAATGGTCAGGAGTGAGGTGGCGGGGCGGGGCGGGGCGGGAGTGGAAGGGGAGGCGAAGGGAAAGAGCAGAGGACACGCGATGCTATCGGCCGGGCTGCTTCACTTCGCACCCGCTTTTGTTTTTCGCGCCGTATCGTAGGCGGATCAGTTTTGCAGCCGCTGCTTCGCCTCGGTAGGCGGCGCGGCGCGCTGCGCTGCTGCACTGAGAGATGGAGAGAGAGAGAGAGAGGGGGGGGCAAGTGAGAGGCAGAAAAAGAGAGAAGAGATCGGGTGATCGCTGGTACAGTGTCGGAGGCTGGTCACCCGCACGAAGGCCGAGCGCCCCGCCGCGCCCCGCCGCGTCTTGCCCCACCTCGCCCCACCCCGCCCCACCCCGCCCGGAGCCGTCCAGACATCAGCGCCCCGCCCCGCCCCGCCCCGCCCCGGAGTGTCGCGGTGGATATTTCGATAACGGGCGTGCGGGTGGGGCCCGGCCCGGCTGGGCTGGGGTTGCCCGGTCCCCGAGGCCCCCCCAGGCAGGCAGCCCAGCCGGGCCGCGGCTGCTGCTGGGTAGGCCTGATTTTGCAAGAAGCCATTCCACATACCTCCACGGGGCCAGGGCAGAGCCCCCCCCCCCCCCCCCCGCCCGGCTGTGTAGGTGGAGGAGGCTGACTGGCTCGTAGGTGTGCTCGGCTCCTATATCGAGCAGAGCACCCTCCCCTCCCCCTCGCCCACCTCCAGCCTCCTTCAGCAGTGTAGTGTCGTTTTTACGCCAGCGCAGCAGCTGTCGGGCCGGTGGAGGGAGGGAGGGTGAGATGTGGGTGGGAGGATTGTAAAGCCCTACTCACGTCGACCCCGGCCGACCCCAGCGGCTGGCCGACCCGACGTCGGCCTCGATACTCTCGATCGTCATTGTCGACCCCCCCCCCCCCGACTCCCCCCCGCCCTCTCGGCCGCGGCCGTGCACAGAGTACACCAGCACCCGCTCGCAGCGCTCCGGTGAACTTTTGCTTTGACGAAAGAGAAAGGCTGCTCGGGGGAAGGCGCAGCGGCGGGGCAGGGCACGGCACGGCTGGCGGCTTGTTTAGTGGCGTGTTTTATCGAGCCGATTGGCAGGGGGTAAAGACAGGAGAGGAGGGGGAGGGAGAAAAAGAGGGGAGGGAAGGGGCCACGCGCCGCGCCCCGCCGCGGCTGGCACACTTCCCCGTCCCGGCCCGACCGTCGCATTCACGTCGCTCATTGTCCGCGGGTTCGACTCCCGCCTCCGGCCCCACCTGCCCGCCCCGCCCCGCCCCGCCCCGCCGCCGTGGCATTTGTCTCCTGTCACTCTCCCTTTCCGCCTGCGCCTGGCGAAAGGCAAGGGCGCAAATCGGAGAATATGCATGCGTCTTATAATCTGCTCTAGAGCTTATCTGTAATTTTATTGAATGAAGCACATGGGCAAATGATTGTTTATCATCAAAGAGGGAATTTTTGTTTAAAGAAACATATTTTACCGTGAGAGGAATGGTATGGTTTGTGTCTTTGGGATTCAATCTTGTCCTTGGGGTCACAACGCCTGCGTCCTGCTTGTGCTGGAACTGGACCTCCTGCTTAGGCTCCCGTGGCACGGACACGCGCATCACCTGGACAGCGACAACTTTCAAGTTGTTCCACGTCCGTACCCGCGCAAGCTAGTTCCGACAAGATACATTGCGGGGAGGGGTGGGGTGGGGCGGGGCTGGAGGGGGTGATCGGCCGCGCACGGAGGCCGTTAGCGCTGGCGGGGCGGGGCGGGGCGGGGCGGCGCTGGACGCGGCCCGGCGGTCCCCGAGGAGGGGCATTAGCACGAGGAGAGCAGAGGAGCGTTATTGCACTTGGACAAACTGCTGTTTTGTTTCTCTTTTCGTCATTTGCGGCGCGTAGCGCACGGGGGCGTGGCGGGGCGGGGCGGGGCGGGGCGGGGCGGGGCGGGGTGGGGTGGGGTGGCGTACGCCCGCCGTCTAATTACAGTGCAGCCTCGCTGGCGCACACTTTCACGCATCTCGACATTTTCTCATCCTGGCCTGCGCCGCGCCGTGCCATGCCGTGCCGTGGGTGGCTGTGCCGGCTGTGCCCGTGCCCCGTGTCGGCAGGACCTGCAGAGGTATATCCTGCACAGCAAGGTCGCCGCCACACACACACACACACACACACACACATGCTTATCGCCTCACATATATTTATCGCCCTGCCCACACTCTTTGCCCATTTTCTCTTTTTCTTTTGTTTTAATTTTCTTCTCTTTCTCGTTGCCTTGTTCCGAAAATGAGCGATGCGATAGGCCCCGACCCTCTTTCTCTCTCTCTTTCTCGCCACCTTTCTCTCTCGCGCGCACATACACATGCGCTCACAAAGAGAGCTGCAAGCTGTCAAACAGATGACTGACGTGCGACTATCAGTCACCGACCGTGCGTCTTTGTCTGAAGGTAGGCGTGGCGGGGCGGGGCGGGGCGGGGCCGCGGCGGTGCAGCTCAGCGCGGCGACAGTCACTTGTTGACCAGCTTCCTCCTCCTCCTTTATCCCTTTCTCCTTCGAGCCATTGACGAGATGGCGAGAGCGCTCTCTTTCTCTCTCTTTCTCTCTCTCTTTGCGTCTTTCTGCACTTGTTTTTCACCTGGCCCCGCCGGCCGTGCCCAGCCCTGCCCTAGCCCCAGTTCCGGTTGCGGCCCTGCCCGGCCCGGCCCGGCCCGGTTCTGGTCGGGTCGGGTTCGCATCCTACCACACTCACTACTTCCACTACTTGTCTGAGATCGATTCCGCACGGCACAGCAAACATTGCGAGTGGTAAAGCTGCAAAGGGCAGGTGAAAGCAGCAGCCCAGACGTGAGTGTGCCGGCCGGAGCCGCGGGGCGGGGCGGGGCGGGGCGGGGCGGGGCGGGGCGGGGCGGGGCGGTGGACCAGACGACCCGCGACGGCCTGGCTGCAACTTTTAACACTTTGAGTGGAGGTCGGAGCCCAGCCCTTGCTCCAGCGCTGGAGCGCCCACTCCAGGAGGCTGCGGAGGTCCAGCCGGTCCTCATCTGGCAGCCAGTCTGCCCTGAGGTCTAGTCTCCGCCCGGCCCGGCCCGGCCCGGCCCAACGTGTTGCCAATTAGACGGCCCTCGCTCCCTCCCCTCCCGCCAACACCAGCTTGTTAACCCTGGTGAAATGTTCTCCAGGGCCTCCAGGCTGTTCTCCAGGCACGCTTCCGCGGGGGGACCTTCCGTCTGAACAGAGGATTACAGTCGCGCGCCTTTCCTAATTGAGTAGGACGCTGTAGCGAGTCTTTCAGACGCCCGTGCTGGCCCGGGCCTCCTGACAAAGAGTCGACGCGACGGCGGCGTGCGCGCCTGGCGATTTCTCCAGCCCGGCCGGCAGTCCAGGAAATGTCTGTCCGCCTCGGCGTGCCCCCGCCCCGCCCCGCTGCTGGATTTGGGTAATGATTCTTGCACCTCGCACAACCCGGGCCGCGGCGGGGCGGGGCGGGGCGGGGCGGCCTGGAGCTGGAGCCCTGAAGGAGGTTAGCTCCTTACATAAAGGCAGTAGGGTCGGGTCGGACTCGCGCTTTTGCGGTTCAGCGCCTCCGTCTGGCATAACGCCGCCCCGCTGCCGCCCCGCCAGAGTCTCCAGCGGCCTAAATCTCTCTGTTGGAGTAGATGGACGAGGTGCGCGGCTCCAGGCTCCAGGCTCCAGGCTCCAGGCTCCATTGGGCACTCCGCTTATGTCGACTCGTCTAAGTTGATTTTACCCTGGAAATCCACGTGTACGAATGTCGTTCACTTGTAAGAGAGCGAATTTTTTCACTCTCTTGTAGTAGTGTGTGACAAAGTATTCACGCACTTGTATAGAGTCGTGCGACAAAGTAATCACGCTCTTGTAGGAGTGTACGAGTGAGCATTCGCTCTCCTACAAGTGCGTGAAAAAATTTACTCAGCTGCCAGTAGCGAGCGACGTTACACTTGCGGAGCGTCGACACGGCCAGGCTGTCTTTGTTCTCTCATATGCTGGAGTGGCGTGGCTGGGCTGCCGCCTCGCGCTCGCTCCAGCAGCGCTCCAGCCAGTCTCGCTGGAGTGGCGTGGCGCGGCGTGGCGCGGCTGATCAGCTGATGGCGGTTAGGCCCCCGCCCCGCCCCGCCCCGCACGTGTACGAACAAAGGGGCTCCGCTGCGCAGCACAGCAAGGTCACGGCCGGGCCGCGCAGTGCACGCCACAGCAGTGGCGCTACTCGGCAGGTGCACGCGACCGCTGCAGTTTAACGACGGATTAATATTCGTTGGAGCATGTGCTTTGTAATTGAGCGCCCAGAAAAGCGTGTTCTTGACTGGCTCAAGTACAATTTAGAGCTTAATCCAAGCCCAGTTTAGCCTTAAACCAAGAATATAGGGTCTCATTTCAATAGCGAAGAGGAACAACTTGAGAACAAATCGGGGCTGAGTCGAGTCCACACGCTTAAGAAACATTGGTACTTGATCCGGTCAAGTACATTGCACTCGATTCAAAGTACAATGCGCACGATCCAAGAACACCCTTTACTGGGGGAGAAGCATGTGGATGCTTTGCAGCTTACGAAGCAAATACACGAAAGTTAACAAGGCAGTGATTATGCTCTTTCAAATGAACTCCTGAGGTAATTCATGCCCCAGCCCTGCGTTTCCAAACCCCCCCCCCCCCCCCTTTAAGCCCGTACCCTTGTTTGTACGCGATGCTGGACAAGAGGGGCCCTAGAGATTGCACCGCGGTCGGTCGGATGACCGGGGGCGTGAGGCGGCGGTGAGGGTTCGCTAACCGCATGCACGCCCCGTTGCCATAGCGCGCCGTTGCCGCGGCAACGCAGCTGCTGCTGCAAGTCAGCCCTATCGGAAGCAAAGGCTTACAATAAAAAGAGTACATACACTGTAAGACAACTTTCGTCGTTTTGTACAGAAAAGGACGGAAGCGTCCGTGGGTTTTCCGTGGTGAGCTCAAAAGACCACGGACATTTTCCGTACTTTTCTCAAGTAAATCACAGATTCACCATGTGATTACTATACGCAAAGGTGTGGAAAACGTATGTGTAACGTTCCGTGATGACCACGGAAAAGGTGCGGAAACAGTCGTAGCAACTAATAATTGACCAGACTTTTTACCGTAGTTTTTTTTTTATTTTTATCCCCCCGTGGTTTTATTCATTAAACCGTTGTTTCGCCGAGCGCTGCTAGCGCCCCACAGACTGGGTTGGCTGGGGTTCGGTTTCGCTCGGCAGCCGGGCCGCCTGGTGCAGAACACTGGCGTTGCACGCAGCAGGCACACAGCCCGAGCTGTTTTGGGTTTCATTCCCCGTGCATTGAAACCGAACCGTCTGCTCGCTGTGGTGACGGTGAACACGCTCAGCCGAGAGCTGCTACGGAGCTCATCCTCATTGCTGATTTATTACCGACCTCCCTCTCTTTTTTGTTGATTTTTTTTCTTCCCGTGCGCTTTGCCGCGCGTCCCGCGTGAGCACATCTCTCTCACATGCTCATCATAATCTAATGGAAAGAAACGTTATCGCAGAAAAATGCCTTCCCCTGGCGGTGCGCGTGCATTGTCCCGCCTCTTCCGCCCCCCCGATCAGACGAAACCAGAGCCGGGGGGAGGAGGGGCGAGGGGGGGAGGGGGCGCACCGCACCGCCTGCTTTCAGGTGAACCCCGCCGTGCCTGGTGACCCGCGTCCTTTGTGATGAATGGGTGCACTACCACCCCCTCCTCCTCCGTCTCCTTCTCCGCCTACTTCTCCATCACCTC